>JAPFRF010000002.1:36798646-37398646 GCA_029282475.1 Phrynocephalus forsythii
AGAAATATTTGACTAAAAAATACTGGCTAAGTACAAGGAAAATTGGAGAAGCATTGGAAATAGTGAAGCAGCAAATAACAGCAACAGCTAGAAAAATTGAAAGATATGATGCTAGATTTACTCAGTATAAAGACAATCAGTTGTTTCAATCAGATCAAAGAAAGTTCTATCAGAGTTTAAATCAGAAGATAGGTAAAAAAGATGAAAAGCCTGAAAAAATGGCAACCATTCAGTTTTGGAAAGACATATGGGGGACTGAGAAAGACTATGATAGAAATGCTGGATGGCTCCAAGATTTTGAGAAGAAATTCTCCAAGTGCACAATGGACCAACTAGAAATAACAGCTGATATGATCACCAAAAGAGTACAAAGAGTCAAAAACTGGACATCACCTGGCAATGATCAACTGCATGGGTTTTGGCTTAAACACCTGACCAGTCTGCATGGAAAAATGGCCCAACAATTTAATGAAATGTTGAGGACAGGTTATATTAATGAGTGGTTAACAACTGGGAAAACCTATTTGATTCAGAAGGATCCAACAAAAGGAGCAATACCTGAAAATTACAGGCCAATAACATGTTTACCAACTATGTATAAACTGCTAACAGGCATCATAGCTGATAGAGTCCAGGATTATTTGGAAGCAAATAACATCATGCCAGTAGAGCAGAAAGGAAACAAACGGGGAAATAGAGGCACAAAAGATCAGTTACTCATTGATAAAATGATCCTAGACAATTGTAAAGCCCGGAAAACTAATTTATATATGACTTGGATTGACTATAAAAAAGCCTTTGACTCAGTACCGCATAGTTGGATTATTAAGTGCCTGGATGCCATTGGAATATGTAAAAGTATTAGTGCCCTAATTGAAAATGCGATGAAGAACTGGAAAACAGAATTGTTTGTCAGGGATGAAAGCTATGGATTGGTTAGCATCAAACGAGGGATTTTTCAAGGTGACTCTTTGTCACCTCTGCTATTTACTATTGCCCTGATTCCCCTCTGAATAATTTTGCAGAAGACAAATTTAGGTTACCAAACTGCTAAAAATTCAGGGACAATTTCTCATCTATTGTATATGGATGACTTAAAGTTGTATGGAAAATCAGAAACTGAAATACACTCACTGACCAACACAGCCCAAATTTACAGCACCGATGTTAGTATTGAGTTTGGACTAAACAAATGTGCCACAGTGGCACTGAGAAAAGGAAAAATAATTGAGAGTGAAGGAATTGAAATGCCAAATGGACAAGCTATTAAGTATCATCAGTCTGAAGCCTATAAATATCTGGGCATACTGGAATTAGATAATATAAAGCATGGCAAGTGAAAAATGTGGTCAGTAAAGAATATATCCAAAGGGTCAGAAAAGTATTAAAAAGTAAGCTGAATGGTGGTAACACCATCAAGGCCATTAATATGGGCCATACCGGTCATCAGGTATACTGCTGGCATTATAAACTGGACTCAGACGGAGCTAGATATTCTAGATAGGAAAACAAGAAAACTTATGACCATTCACTGTGCATTACATCCACGCAGTGATGTTGACAGGCTGTATTTACCTAGAAAATTAGGTGGTAGAGGTCTTCTGCAAGTGAAGCAGACAGTTGAAGAAGAGAAGCATGCGTTGGCAGATTATGTAAAAAATAGTACAGAGCCAGCATTATTGGAGGTTAAGAACAGGGAGGTGTTTAAAGTAAAGCAAACAAAGGGTCAATACAGGAAAACAACAATGCAAATACGAGCTGATAGCTGGCATAATAAAGCGCTGCATGGGCAGTTCCTCGAAAAAGTCAAAGGAAAAGTAGATGAGGAAAAGACTTGATTATGGCTCAGCAATGGAACACTGAAAAAAGAGACAGAGGCCCTGATTTTTGCAGCTCAAGAACAAGCTATCAGAACAAATGCAGTTAAGGCTAGAATAGAAAAATCAGCTGATTCCCCACATGTAGACTCTGCAAAGAGGCAGATGAAACTATTGACCATATATTGAGTTGTTGCAAGAAAATTGTTCAGATTGATTACAAACAGCATCATAATGTAGTTGCTCAAATGGTCCACTGGAATTTGTGTCAGAACTATCATCTGCCCATAACAAAGAACTGGTGGGACCATAAGCCTGAAAAAGTGACTGAAAATGAGCATGCAAAATTACTTTGGGACTTCCGAATACAGACAGACAGGGTTTTGGAGCATAATAAAGTGTTCTGCTTATATACCGCCCCATACCACTACAAGTAGTCTCTGGGCGGTTTACAATTTTTAATTACAGTGTGCAGGCTACACATTGCCCCCCCAGCAATATACCCCAGATATTGTGATTGTGGAGAAGAAAAAAAGTGTGGATCATTGATGTTGCTATACCAGAAGATGGTAGAGTCACTGAGAAACAACTTGAAAAAATTACCCGATATCAGATCTCAAAATTGAACTTCAGAGACTCTGGCATAAACCAGTACGGGTGGTCCCAGTGGTAATTGGCACACTGGGTGCGGTGCCCAAAGACCTAAGCAAGTATCTAGAAGAAATTGGAGTGGACAAAGTCACCATCAGTCAGATTCAGAAAGCCACCTTACTGGGATCTGCTCGCATAATTCGCCAATACATCACTGAGTCCTAAACGCTTGGGAAGCGTTCGACTAGTGATTGGTAATATAAAATCCAGCGTAGATAGCTGTGTGGTTAAATAATAATAATAATAATAATAATAATAATAATAATAATAATAATAATAATAATAATAATAATAATAATAATAATAATAATAAATGTTCTGCTCCGGTCCTGAACTATAGTTAAGATGATATATATCCTCAGTTTGAGCCTTTTACAGTGTTGATATGTTATGTCTTTAAAGTCCTCAATGACATTAATTGATAGGAACATTAACAGTACCAAGACCTTCTCAGATTTCACATCTATAATTCAAAAGCAGTGCAGTTAATTTTTCAGTAATCCAAAGCCTAGTCCATAAACAAATCTAATCTTTATTACAGCAGTATACACTATAAAATCGCAAACTGCCAAAGTGAGTTTCAGCATTTTACTGTGTATAATAAAATGCATTATCTGAAACAAGCATTTTATTAGAAAATTGAGGGTAACCGAATTTTTGTTCATCTCTGTCTTACCTTTTCTTTCTTTGACTAAGAACATTCACACCTTTGCTAACACACCTCTGTTTCTTTTCCAAGCTCTCTCTGCCGCTCAAACCAATATCTTATCCTTACCCCCACAAAGGTGATATCTTTTGTTAAGTTCTTTAAGTACTGTTGACCCTTGTTCGGCACAGTCCAACTATCCTTGTCTGTCTGTCTGTATGTCCTCCTTCATCTTCTGCTGTGAACAAAACTGAGTCCCTGCAGTTTTACTAAATGACTTCACTGCTTATCTTTATCTCTCTTGCTCATTTATCCAGCACACTATGAGTAAGTTTTGAAGTGGTGATGGCCAATGACATGTACAATATATATGGTAATGGCACACATGGATCATCATCAGACCACTGGTTTGTCAGATACAGTATTGTGTATTCCAAATGGTAGGTGCTCTCCTGAATTCTAAACTGTCCCTTAACGTTACTTAGAAATGCCAAGAAATTAAACTTTCATCTATGATTCATTTGTCTCTTGGAGTTATAAAAAGGTCAATCCTTTCATTTTAGATGATGTTCAAAGCAGTTGTAAATTTGATCTGGAATATAGCATTTAATAGAGCTTAATAGCTTATAGGAAGTGACTAAGAGGGTCACTGTTAATGAGGGGAAAGAGGTCATACAAGGTTAGAAATTCAGTCCAGGGACTTGACCGCAAAGGAGAAATAAAAGTGCAAGGAGAATTCTACTCTGCTTTTCATTGCTGAAATATTTGGGAGGAGGAGTGAGACAATGGCATCTAATCAAAGCTGGAAAAATAGAGCTTGGATTTAAGAACAGAAAGTTAAAGAGCAAATATGGAATCAGGATTATATGAAATAACCAAAACCGAAGTTAGGAGAGTACAGTGGTACCTCTACTTAAGAGTGGCTCTACTTAAGAGCAATTCGACTTAAGGGTGGGAAACTGTTGGCATTTTCACTGTGCCTTACAAATTTTAGATGCAGTCTGCACCACTTACAAATGGTTTTTTATTTTTCAATTAATTAATTAATTAATTTTTATTTTTTAGCTATGGTAACTCTACTTAAGAGTTGTTTGACTTAAGGGCATGCATTTGGAATGGATTAAATTCATAAGTAGAGGTACAACTGTATTGCACGAAGGTAGAAGGAGGGAGAGCTGAAAGTTCCAGAAGGAAGAGATTAAGGCTGTGGCTACACTATGAAAAGAAACTGAAGAGGGATTGGGGTTTTCAAAGTCAATTTAAAGTCATGTAATGGTCACATGTTTGGGGGTCAGACTAGAGATGGGCACAAAATGCCAAAAATGCCATTTCAATTCACTGTTTGTTTTGTTTCCATGCCCCCATTTTGTTTCATTTGAAATGATTTTTTTAAAAAAATGTTTTTCATTTATTTTCGGTTTTCATTTTATTTTAAAACTCCACACCATTCCTCCCCACATGCCTGATTGATACCAACTGGGCCATTTTTAAAGGGGTCCAGCCAATCACAGCTCATTGGGAGCCCTTTGAAAATGGTCAGGATGTTAGCACGACAGCCCTGAACTGGTACCCCAACCATTTTCTGAGGGCTCCTGCCAAATTGTCACCGGCTGGAGCCCTTTTAAAAATGGCCCAGTTGCCACCTGGGGACCCCCGGTGCCAATTGGGCCATTTTAAAAGGCCTCCAGTAGATGACAGCTCAGCAGGAGCCCTCTGAAAATGGTCGGGACATCAGCGTGACAGCCCCAAACTGGCAACCCAACCATTTTAAGAGGGATGTGGGGGGAAGCGCAGGCTTTCTAACTTTTTTTTTTTTTTTTGGCCAGAGAAGTTAGCCTTTGGCGCTTGCTTCAGTGGTGAAAAAAAATTAAAAGCCCACACCATTTCCCCCCTGCTCCGCACTACCCTTCTCCGCTATTCCCTGGGCAAGGAGCCCCGCAGTGGGAGATTTTTAAAAAACACAGGACGGCAGGAAAGAGAAGTTAATGGGTTCTGCAGGCCTGCTATACAGTATTAGAAATATAGAGGGTTGGCTTGGTTGACAAACTCCAGAGAATAAAAGGACTCTCCTGAGTGGTTATTGTAAGGGTTCGATCCTCTCTAGGGTCGGTTCCGATCCATAAATGAAGTTTGAGTCAGGTTGCGATTGAACATTGAACGGATTTTTATTAACAGGAACTGCATAACAACTTGAAGATACATTCTCTTCAGGCACTTGTGCTTGTTTCAATAACTTAGACAAATCAACAGGTTCAAATAAAGGTTCTTCTAAATCTAACTGAACCGGACTGTATTCTTGAATCAATCCCCTTAGTGATAAGGGCGACCGACCGTCCCCCGCACCAAGCATTGAGTGCCACAGCACGGGTGTCTTGCCCACTGTGTGACTGGATTCTCTGGATTGGGCTTTCTCCATTCTGGCTGGAACTTTTCACTGGTCTCCGGCCACCTTAGAGGTTTGACCTGGACCGACCACCTGAATTCCTCAGGCTCTCTCTTTCTCCATTTCTTCTCCTCCTCCTGAGGGAAGATGTTCCCTGTCTGACAGCTCCTGTCAGTTACTGGTCGCCTCCAACTGTCACCTCTTGCCGCTCCCCCCCCCAGGCTCCACCCACTCATCACTCTCGGCTGAGTGCCTGTCACCTTTCTCGGACGCATCCTCCGCTACCCACAACACCTCTTCATCAGGTTTATTTACAATCTTCTGCTCTTTCATACTAATTTCTCTCAAAGCTACTGCAATCTCTCTCTCTTCGGTCTCTTCCTCAATCTTCCGCTCTGCAGGTACTTTCTCAGATGGCTCACTATTGCTTGACCCCTCACAGTTAGGCAGGTTATAAAAGCACCTTCTCTTTTTAGCCATGAGAACTAAGATGAAGGAAGGGCTGGCGAACCATGTTTGCTCACCTATACTTCTTAATGTGGCACAGAAGACGTCCGACTACACTGCCCCAACATCACATGAAAAAAACAATGCATATGCACATCACCTTGAATGCTACAGGCATGTTCAATGCAAACTGGGATGGAGTGTCCATACATCATAAAACAGACATGAGTTTCTATTGAACACTTTCTGTACCAATCAAATCCACCCTTCCCTATGAAAAATTACTTTAAGGACTATTTCTATGCTTTCCCCTCTGTGATAGGCAAGAAATCACTAACAGAAACACAATGGGTTTGTTTCCCCCCTTCTTTAATGGGTTACCATTAAAAACTTATTTCCGTTCATCCATCTTGTTCAGTAGCAGCACTTATTCACACACCTATTGCAAAGCTGTCTGGCTTCTTTGAAAACTGCTCATTTTCAGATACTGCTGAATACTCATTTTCTCCATGAAAATCCCTGAAGGAAAGAGACCTTGCTGGCCAAGATAAAAAATTTTCCTGTCCTCCAGCTTTAGAGCAGCTTAAGCTGACTAAATAGCGATAACATCTTTGCAGCTGCAAAACAATTGCAGTTTCATTTTCCTCCAAGACAGAACGTGAAGGGCAGCCTGCAAACACTGCATCTTCTACTGAGGGAATTTTATATCAAACTACGATGTGAAATATATAAATGCATACACCCCCACCCCAGCCCCGGGTTGTCATCTGATTCAATAAAACCGTTCAGCTTATGATAGTTTATTAATACATCATTGGTGTACCTTGATATAACTTGATACAAGAGTTGGGCCTAGCGGAGATTGTTCTGCAGATAAATCCGGACTACCTTGAGGTATTTTTCTTTCTGAGGTGAAATTTAAGATGCCATCCCACTTTCTCCCCATATAAAGAAACCAGTTGGAATGGCAGCTGGATCGCTCTTCAGGATTAATTTTCCAAACCATACATGAACGCTGGGATAGTAGGAATTAAGGTTAGATGACTGGGGAAAACAAAATTCTATGAAGAGCTTTGATCTCCCCATGGCCCAGGAATGTCTGTGACCTGAGGTTGAGGTTTCCCTCTCCCTAACACTAAAGCTGGAATTTTTACAACCTTGTATATTGCCAGTGGTTTCAGAGACTGGGATAGATTTTTTTCTGGGCTAGGGTGACTGTCAATCTCTCCACCACTAACCAATCATACCTTCCCACTCTAGAATGTAAAGTCAGCCCTACCTCTTTGTTTAGCGTTCCTTTCCCCTCTTTTTACTGGTATGTTGGAAGCAATCTGTTTGTTTTGTTTGTTGTTGATCTGTTCACAATTATAAGTAATGAAATATTTTTCTCTCTCCTGCAAATGTTCTCATTAAGTGACAGTTACCTGGGGAACTTGAAGTTATTCTCTTTTTACTCTCTGGACTTCAACTGCACAGCACAAGGAATGTTTGTAATTAATAAGTCTGAGCTGTTCTTTACAAATCAGGTTACCTGAAAGTAAGTCCGAATGGTTTCAGTAATGTTTACCCACATCTCAGGAATAGCTATTCTAAAAGCCTTAACTTGGTAGTGATACAGGTCATCATTTTTTTCTTTTCATTTCATTTTTTCTTTTCTTTTCTTCTCTAAGCCATCTCTTCCAGAGAATGAGAGAAGGAATAACATATCAGCCAGGAGTTATGTAAGTTTAGAGTATTAATTAATTAATATCCCACCCATCTAGCCAAAAAGGCCACTCTGGATGGCTTACAGCAACATGAAAAGCCAACAGAGGAACTTACTTTTACATCATCTTGAATTTGTAGCTGCCATCACTTTATCCTCCTTCATCCATGCATGATGAAGAAAAGCCCTGCTTACCTAGCTGGGGGTAGGATTTCTGTTGTGGTTTCTATCCCCTTCTCTGGGTTTGGGGAGTTCACTAGTGACTAGACCAATGGGAGGAGTAAAAACTCTCCAAGCCTTAGAGTTTGACTTCCCCTGCCCTATCTAGGGACTCATTTGGTATATGAACAAGACAGATGAGTGGTAGACAGCCTGCATTACATCCAAGGAGGAACTAAACTTTATTACCTCTTAAGGAAGAGTTACAACACATTCAAAAGAAAAGGTTAATGCCAGATAATAAAATCACAGACACACATCTCTAGGCACAAATCCTCATAAAAGATAGAAGTGGTAAAACAATGGGAAATACATGTAGGCAAAACTATAACAGAACGATAATCCCTGGTGTGAGCTGGCTGATTAAGGTCCCAAATCTACCCACAGCCACCAATCTGTTTTTCACCCCTTACTGTCTGCTCTCCCAACCAACTGGACAGAGAGGAATGGATGGTAGAGACAGAGGATGTTCTTGTGATTAATCAAAAAAATCCCTCCATGAACCTTCCTGGCCGATACCTGTGAAACATCCACTGATACTCTTCTCTAGCTCTTAACCCTTCCCAACCCTTTATTTTATTTATTTATTTATTTATTTATTTATTGTATTTATATCCCGCTTATCTACAAGTACCCTAAGCGGCTTACACGAGGCTACAATAGCCAGACAAAGTTACAAAAAAAATTACTAAAAATAAGACAGGACAAGACAGATAAATCACGCTGTACAGAATTAAAACCTAAGCAGCACTTCTCTAATGAGGAAAACTGATTACGATGGCGGGCCAAAGGGAAAAAAAATTAAGTAAATTAAACATCGCCAAAGGCCTCCCGAAAAAGATAGGTTTTCAAAGCCTTTCGGAAGGCCAGCAGGGACTCTGCAGAGCGCACTTCACTGGGGATGGAATTCCAGAGGCTGGGGGCCGCCACAGAGAAAGCCCGGGTCCGGGTCTGCGTCCTCCGGGCTTCCCGAGGGGTGGCGACCCGGAGCAAGTGCGCTCGCGCCTGCCGAACGGGACGGGCTGAGGTTGATCGCTGAGCGATCCTTTAAGATACAGATGGTGCTGCAGAATGATACAGGTGAATCCACCATCATGACAAATGCCAGCACAGAGGCACAATAGGCCAAAACTAGAAGGTACCAATTCATGAGATAGAAAGTGCTTCTCTAAAGGACCAGACTTCCTCTAAAATGTCACTGATTCAATCCTGCACACTTTTGAAAAAAAAATTGAAAGCACTGTTACCCTGTGAAAATAAATTAGAAGATGGATTGGATTTTTTGAAATTGGTTTAAAGTCACGTGATAGTCACAAAATATTGGGTCAGTGTGTGCAGCTTGTTTGGAAAACTTTTAATCTGTTTTTAAGATATGCCCTTTACGGTTGAATGCTGCTGTGTTTTGAACCCACTGAAGTTTCCTGACACTTCGCAAAGGCAGCCCCACATAGGGTGTTGCTGTAATCCAGTCAGGATGTAAGTAATAGCCCTATCCCATGACCTCAAAAAAATGCTTCTTACTTCCTGAAAAGCCACCTCTAAAAATCCTGCCCTCACGGGCAGCTGGCTTTTCAGAAAAAGAACCTCAGCCACACCCCCTGAAATGAGGTTTCCTGGAAAAACCTCTGGGGGTTCACTTTTTTTTTGCTTTGGTTAGGAAGCACCTTTTAAAATGAATCAACTAAAGTGAGGACCTGAAAAGCCACTTCTTATATACTTAATCCACTTGACTGGAGTCAACCTGCTTTAAAAAATGGACAAAGATCTTCCTTATTCAATGTATTTTTAAAAATGTGAGACCCAGAGAGAGTGAGAGTGAGAGCAAATGAGAGAGAGAGAGAGAGAGAGAGAGAGAGAGAGAGAGAGAGAGAGAGAGAGCAAACAATAGGGAGGGAGAGGAGGGAGGGAAGAGTGGTGTGTGTGTGTGTGTGTGTGTGTGTGTGTGTTTGTGTGTGTGTGTGTGTGTGTGTGTGTGTGTGTGTGTGTGTGTGTGTGTGTGTAGAGACAGGAGGGAGCATGCAAGAGAGCAAACAAGAGGGAGACAGGAACTGAGGAAGCAAGGGGGTGGGGTGGGGGAAAGAAAAATATGTTTTTCCCTGAGCTCGCCTCCTGTCCCAAACATCCTGTTGCTGCGGTGGCGGTGGCGGCGGCTTAACTCTCCATGTTTGTTGGGATAATGGAAGGGCTTCTTCAGTCATGTGAAACCGGCTCTTCTAGGACATGGGATAGAGCTATAAGATATGTGTCACCATGGCCAGATCAGACCTCTCAAGGAATGGGCACAGCTAGTGTTCTTGTTTTAACACTGCAAAGGCACCATTAAAACAAGTGCACTTGAGGATTGAGGCTAAGCAGTGAATCCAAGAGCACCCTTGGGATACACCCTATGTTTTCAGAGGAAGTGTAACCCCACCAAGAATAGGCTGAATTCCCTATTCCTTGATCTTTCACTGCCCAGAAGCTCCTGTTTCTTGTCTGCATCAAGTTTCAGTTTATTTACTCTCATTTACTCCATTACTGACATTGGACACTGAACTAGAGCTGAAACAGCTTCCTCGGATTTAGATGTTCAGTAAGAAACTGCACATTCTTACACTCGCACAATGTGATTTCTGTGCATACGGAATCAGAGCCACAGAAAGAATGTCTCTGTCAGGTGTGCTAGTTCTTCATGTGCAGGAAACACATTTACATGGACTCTATTTGGCAAGGAAGGAGAATGAGCTAGCTCCATCCCTTCCACTGACACTTGGCTCAGGCAAAATGACAGTTATGCAGGTTATACTCTGACTTGGATCACATGACATGCTTTCTGGGAAAGTGAAATACCAGGAGGTCTGTATCTTCTTGAACATATTAACCCTAACTCTATAAGCATCAGGAAAGCTTGCAGCTCAAATATCATCAGATATTTGAGCTTCCCCTCACAAAAGCCAATTTTGTCATGTTAATCTCCCTATTTGTAAACTGTATTTTACACTATGAACACAAAGGGAAGTCCATTTTAGTGCACCTATAGGAGGCCAACACAGACTATGAATGTGCATTCAGATTGATGCTGAATGGTTGGGCCTCACACGGATTAATTATCTGAACGATTCCTTGCCTCTTTCTCATATCACTGCAGGAGAAGTGCTACAGGTCTTTAATGTTTCTAGCACAAAGAGCTAATGTTTAGGTTTTTAAAAAGAAACGCAGAGTATCTCATTAAAAAAACACACCTAGTGACAACTGTCAGGCAAAAAGCATTTATCTTGACAAGTGCAGACAGTTTTTCACTCATCATTCCTTTATCAAGAAATACATTATTTATGGGATTAGATGACATTCTTCCTTTTAAACTGGTGCTCTCAGAATGAAACACCACAGATGTTCTCCAAAGAGAAGTGCTTTTGTTGTAGAAAAGAAGAAGCCAAAGTGCTGCCTTTCTCAAGGTGCCTGACAAGATATTTTGGAGTAGAATTGCCATAACCCCCCACCTTGTTTGGGGCTGATGGACTGCATCTACATGGACTTGCCCAGTGGAGCTTTTCTGAATAGTAAGCTACAGTGAGCTACAGAGTGGCTTGCATTATCCTCACAGAGTGGTCTGCATTATCCTCACAATGAGCTACAGAGTGGTCTCGATTATCCACATGAGGGCCCATTCTGTAGCTCACTGTGAAGAATTTACACAACTTTTTGCAGACAGAATTGCTCAGATCCACTCCGACTTGGATGCTGTGTAGTTGATGCAGGTCCAGTAAATGTAACTGTGCTTGCCCCAGAATAATGGATGAGTTTCAGCTTCTACAGCCTGATGGTTTGGCTGGAGAAGTCCAGGACTCTTATGGAAGTGATGGCCACTGTTTTTAAAAAAAGCCCTCTCTGGATCCCACAATAGTGACTAATTACTATCCAGTATCCCTTACTCAGTATCCCTTTCTTTGGGAAGGCACAAGAGCAGATGGTAGCCTTTAAGATACAGAGGCTTTTGGATGAGACAGAATATCAAGATCCATTTCAATCTGGCTTCAGGCCTGGCTATGGGACAAGACAGCTTTAGTTGCCTTGACAAATGACCTTCATCAGAAATGTGACAGGGGATCTGTGTCCCTGTTAGTTTTACTGGACCTCTGGGCAGCTTTTGATACTGCCAACCATAGTATCCTCCTGACCCATCTCTCTAGAATGCGACTTGGAGACACTCCTGGCCTGTTTTACGTTGGCTCAAGTCTTTCCTGGAGGAGAGAATGCAGAAAGAGATGCTAGGGGGTTCATGTTCAGCATCCCAGTCACTAACTTGTGGGTAGAGATGGGCACAAATGGAAAAAATGACATTTCGGTTTTTCATTTTTCATTGTGGGTCCATTTCGGTTTGTTTTCATTTTTCGTGAATTTTTTGAAAAAAATTCATTTTGTTTTTTTGTTTTTTGTTTTTACCCACTTTTTGCACGACTTAAAGCATTTCCACGCACGGATGTCCCCCAATGCCCCAGAACAGAGGAAAAACACTAAAAAAATGATGCTGGCAGAGACACAGTATAGACTAGGTACACAGGGAGGCTGCAAAGGCAGCGGCAGGCATTGCGCAGGGCGTAAGGCAGCCGCAGAGTGACTGCACTGCAGGGCAGGGGAGGGTACTCACTGAGAGGTACGCACACACACAGGGAGGCTGCAAGATAAATCTCTTCTTTCTCTCCCCCAAGACCCAGGCTGCAGCCAGCAGGAACACAGAGACACACACCTGCCTGGCTGGCCTAAAGTAACGAGTCACAGAGACAGCAATCCCACCCTAACTCCCACCGCAGACTACAAGGAGGATGGGGGCTGCCAAAGCTTTTTATGCCCTCTGTGGCTGCCACACCTACCCAGTCTGCAACCTGGGCATGCTATTGGTTGAAATTGTCCAAGAATTTACATGACCCCATCACATGGCTTGCATCCATCTTGTGGCTGGAATCCATTTTGTGTCATCCTTAAAGGGAAAAGAAAAAATACATTGTGATGGGAGAAAGACAAAAACAAACGTTTTAAGGACCGCACCCCCCTGGTAGGTAATAATTTCAAAAAATTATCACTGTGTTTTTACGGATGTCCAGGGCATTTTAATACCCAAGAAATCAATATTAGGCATCTGGGAGCCATTTTGGGTAGATGTCCCCTAACTCCCCTTAAAGGAAAAAAAATACAGCGATCTGAGAAAGGACATAAATGCACGTTTTAAGGACCCCAATCTCCCTGGTAGGTATTATCAGGCAGAATAAATAATTATCGCTGGGTTTTTACGGATATACAGGATGTTTTTTAACATTTAAAAACAGCTCATTTCATTGTGCGTCGCCATTAATGAAAACGAATAACGAATAACAGAACGAAATTTGTTTTCATTTTGTGCCCATCTCTACTTGTGGGGTCCCTCAGGGTTCTGTTTTGTTTTCTCTGTCATTCAACGCCTACATGAAACCATTGGGAGAGATTATCTAGAGTTTTGGTCTCCGATGTCACTGGTATATGGATGACATCCAACTCTATCTCTCCTTGCCACCTAAATCCAAGTAAGATGCTTCAGCTTTAGATCAGTATTTGATATCAGTAATGGACTGGATTAGGGTGAATAGAAGATTAAGGTAGATAAGACAGAGGTGCTTCTGATAAGTCAAAAGGGGGATCAAGGAATAGGGATGTAGCCTATACTGGATGGGATTAACCTCCAATTGAAAAAGGAAGTGCATAGGTTGGGGTGTCCCTGGACTCATCCTTGACCCCAGATGCTCAGGTCTCAGCAGTGGCCAGGAGTGCATTTGCAAAATTGCAACTAGTGCACCAGCTACTTCCGCTTCTTGAGAGATCTGATCTGGCCACTGTGACACACACCCTAGTCACTTCCAGGCTAGATTACTATAAAATGCTGTACGTGGAAATACCAATGGAAACTCTCAGGTCCAAAATACAGCAATTAGAGTGGGGCTAGTTAGAGGGATAACATAACATCCCTGTTACAAAAGCTCCACTGGCTGCCAATCATTTCCAGGCAGAATTCAAAATGCTGGTTTTAACCTACAAAGGCCTGGGCCCAAATTACCTCAGAGATTGTTTCTACTAGTATGAGCCACTCAGGTGCTAAGGTCATCAGGAGAGGCCTTCTCTCTCTTATGTCACCTTCACAGGTACATCCAATGAGAACACAGGAGAGCTCCTTCTCTGTTGCATCTCCCAGACTATGAAACTTCCTCCCACAGGAGGCCAGACTCACATCATCTTTGTGGTCTTTCCACAAACAGGCAAAGAAGACCTTTCTCTTCGGACAAGCCTTCCAGCCTGTCAAGATTGTTTTAAACCAATTAAACTACAGATCTCAAAAACTCCTTTGCTAGCACTTTCCAGGGCTATTCTGAGATTAATCTGGATAAGTAAATTTTCCTATCTCTGCCAGATAACATAATCCACCTTTGAAGATACACGTTTATGCTCCTGGGTTGTTGTTGTTTTGTTTGTTTTGTGATGATTTGCCTCACCAGTAAAATATACAGCACTTCAGCTGTGCCTGTGGTGTCCTCATGCCCAAAATCTGAGCTATTTATTTCCTATATTCTAATTTGTAGGAAAAAGAACCAGAGTGGAGAGTGAATCATTTTTCATTTCATGGGACAGCAGATTCTAGGAGTAATAGAATGTGTTTTTAAGATTGTATTTCTTGTAGGTTTTGTACTTTAAATAGAGGACCAGTGTGATTTGTATTTTCCATCTTAAATGCATTCCGGCAAAGATGTTACATTTATTATTGCTATCCGTATTTCCACAGAACTGCATTTAAGATAACAGCCTTTATAGTTCTGGAAGAAACTGTCACATTAATTAC
Organism: Phrynocephalus forsythii; assembly: GCA_029282475.1. Taxonomy (NCBI): domain Eukaryota; kingdom Metazoa; phylum Chordata; class Lepidosauria; order Squamata; family Agamidae; genus Phrynocephalus; species Phrynocephalus forsythii. Next base: position 36,813,356 of record JAPFRF010000002.1, read on the forward strand.
TGACAGACTGATGGACAGATATAAAATGTCAGTGCTTTTTAAAGTGTAAGTTCAAAGATGGGATCAATTGCTAAGCATATTATACATACTATATTATCTTCCTTCCTTCCTTTCTTTTGAGTAGACATACTTAATGATAGTGCAGCTTTTAGATGAGATGCTAGAAGTGGGTGGTTTTTTTTTTCTTTTTTCTGTTTCCTTTCTTTGTAACAAACCAGGAACATTTTCACCATGTTTTCTCTATTTCTGAAGGTCAGGGCTGACCTTACCATTAGGCAGAAAAATTGGTGTGTTGTGAAACATCATTTGTCACTGTGTTTTTACCATCAGGAATGGTGAGAGGAGTTTCTGTCACAGATGCCAAAAGAGCTTGGTTATGAGGCCACACTGATGATGTCTTACAGATATTAGCCTATGAGATTTACTCAGGGATCTTCAAGATACCAACCAGGAAGTTCCTCTTTCTCTTTTCAGTTGGTCATGACTGGACAATTTATGTTTACTTGTTTGTTGTGTTGGTCATGCAGAAATCTTAAATGGAGTCTAGTCTTTTTTTTTCTTTACTGTGTAATAAAGCTTAAACTCCTACATGGATCCAAACTGCACAATACTGTACCTTACCTGCACTGTGCATATACAGTTAAGGAAGGAGAGGCCAGCCTTTGGGACTGGGCTTTTCATTTACAGTGTTTCCTGGGGACAAGAAGGGAAATATATTCAGAGGGCCTGCCCTTCCTGCCTGTTGCACAGAAAGAGGTACAAACAGCTGGTGGCAGGAATTTGACTGTGGGGAAAATAAGTGTGCACGTGAGGCCCTCTACCTGCTTTCAAAATGTGGGCCAAGAAAGAAACCTTTCTAGCATGGTTTTCATTTAAATCCTTCCTTGTATTTCACATGTACAGCACAATTGGATTAACAGCATGCTATTCTGGCATGCTATTCTTGGAAATGTTTACAGCAATAATGAATTAATTGCTGTACAACATGAACACTAAGTGGTCAACATTTGTTTACACAGCTTAGGGCGTTTATACATGACCCCTAAGCTCCGTCGCAAATGGCTGCAAGCTCCGGACGATAAAAATGTTTACCCACCAGCTCCGGAGTTTGCAGACAATTAAGTGCGACCTCGCCCACTTAGCGTGACCAAACAGCAGTTTTCTTGTACCTGCTTTTTTATGGTGAAAAATATTTGATCCGGAGACTGCCTGTGGTCTCCTCGCTTCTTTCTGTTGTTTTTCTTTTGCCTCCGCCCCTTAAAGAGGAACCAGGAAGTAAACGGAGATCGGAGCAACTTCCCCCAACACCGGGAGGTAAGCCTTTTATTCTTTTGTCTCTGTCTAAGGCTTTTTTTTCCTCCCCCCCCCCCCACGCAGACAGAACAAAGAAGTGCCGAGCAGGTGGGGACGGAGGAACAGCAACGAACCCTCAAGATCTCTGGTCCGAATTTAAGGGACCAGCGGATCTTAGGGGTCGTGTAAAAAGGCCCTTAGTCAGAAACAAGGCTAGGTCTGCTACAGCAATGAAATTGCATGCTATTGTTCACAACCCAGAACAATACACAACCCACAACCCATATATACAGCAAACAAGATCCAGGTTGAATTCTATTTCTATATATCTGTCCTCCACTGGTCCTGGCTTTCTTAATAAAATGATATAAAAGGATTTTAATATTTTAACCAGTATCTTAAAAAGTGCTACATTTCTTCTGATACTTACACATATGACCAACCTTATAAACACAGAGGTGCCATGCTTCAAACTGTGCAGGAACCTAAACATTTGAGCAGCTCATTGGCCACTATGTTATTGTAACAGGACACAGACAACTCTGACCATCTCAGTTGTTCAGCACTGACCCACTCTAATTTCAAGCATGGTGATGCAACTGTACCAAAGTTGGGATTCACCATGTTTCACACCATATACAGAGGTAGGTGGAGGCATCAACACAGTTCAATTGGTCTTCCTTCACCTGAGTTTGCGTGTATAGCAGAAGATACCTTATGTAGGGCTTCATTTTGCTATTATAAACAGGATCCTGAGTCATTCAGCTTCTTTTCAGGAGCCTCCAAATCTGTATTCAGCTTTCTTGCTTTGTTTGTTTGTTTGTTTGTTTAAAATATGTATCTTAGTCCTATTTCAAGTCCATGGTCATCCAAAATAAATTATAACAGAGCAACTGAGTATGAGATGAATGGTAATATTGAATTAGGTTTGGACAGTTTTAAAATAAATCAAGGAAAACTGGCCACTTGACAAAGCAGTGTTTCTAAAGTCATCTTAACAGCACCCCTCTTAACATCAAGCAGGGTACAGAAGGCCCTATTAACTCAAAATATCTGGCTCTCTAGGGCCCACCAACCTTATCGTGTCCTCCTGAAGGGGATGCTGTGGAGTTCTCATTGCCCATGAGGACCTGGAATAGATCTACTGCTGGTTCCCGATGGACAACAACAGCAGGTGTGAACATCCTTCCACCTGAGTTAGTCTGGATAGCAAGCACTACAACAGGAGCCACAGCAATGGTGACTGTACTTTTGACTCAGCAGTAAGCAACAAACACGTGCGAAGCAACTTGTTAGAAACCATTTTAACTTCCTGCTGAGCTCAATCTGAATGTGAGGAAGAACAGCATGTCTGATGTATTCACCAACTAAGATGGTGTCTAGGAAGTGTGCCTGTGTGTGTGTTGAAGGGAGCCAGCAAGGCCCACCACCACCACTGCTCCCTCCCCCAAAAAAACAGAAAACAAATGTGTAGCAACAAGCAACATAATCATCAGTGGTGGCTGCTTTTGGAATGCTGTGGCTCTGGCTGTCACTTGTAGGTGCCACATAGGATCCACATGTCCCTTGAATGGCTAGATATGCACAACTCATCTCATTCAGTACTCCACATGGCTACATGACAAGCACCAGTGGCACACTGTGTACCCAAGTGGCCAGATAAAACGATAGAGCACCCCATAGATCCATTTTCGTCTGTTCTGATATGTTCCCCCAAAGGCCACATTTTCCTTTAAAAGTCTGACATCACAACAGAAGTTGCTTTGCTCTATTTTCATTTTACTTCCATGGTGAACTTTTTTAATATCAGAAGAACGCAAGAGAAACAAATATATCTTCATACCACGTTACATAAATATGCTGTCACATGCACAGTGAATAGAATTTTGTACTGACAGCACAGATTGGCTCTAGAATAATACATGGGTAAAATTAAGCCGGCTGGTATTTATGCGTGAATTTAATATGCAGAAGCAGTGGTGATTTAGGGGGAATTAAAATACATACTGTCAGTTTAATCCAGTAGATTAAACGAATCATATTGCCAAACTCCCTGCAAGGATGACAGTCCAGAGGGGTGTTTAAAAAGCAGTTTCTCAGCCGCTTTCCCCAAATGAGGGACCTGACAAGGCAAAGTCAAATGAAGAACAAAATTTGGACCTTAAGAATTACTGAGAACTTCTTTCTCTGCTGCCTACTTAAAATCTTTGAAATGTATATGACCTGCCATAAACCTCCCTGTCAAACTTCTGGATGGCATGGGAAGCTTTGAAGTCACATTTGGCTTTAGGGCTTCTTAAGACTGATGGTCTTCATTCCTGTGGTGTCCTGCAGATGCTTTTGATGGCCATTCCAATCAGCTCTAACTGTTGCTCATGAATGTTGGGAGTGATGGGAGCTGTTGTTAAAAGCATCTGGAGATTACCGGACTAAAGAAGGAGACTGCAGAAATGTAGATGTTTCCCATCTAGCTTTGGAAGCAACATTGCAATGGATGTAGCAGTAACAGGAACCGAGCAACAGCAATGTTTTTCCACCAGTGAGGGATATTAAAGCCAAAAGTGGGTGGGTGTCATAGCTTCCAATGTAAAGCTGCTCTCGCCATTCTTCTTATTCTACAAGCTTTAGTTGTCTTCTGCTGGGAATCTAGGCATTTCAAGAAGCAAATAGCAAGCCATTTGGCCAGCACAGATTCTTGTGCTGCCAAATAGCAGAAGGGTTCATGTTTAAAGCACTGGAGTCCTTGTTCTACTGTTCCCTCCACCCACCCACCCCCCAAAAAGATGGGGGCAGTTTTTGAGCCCAAACCAGCCAATTCCTGTTCATTAGAAATGCCGTCAGTTTCCTACCCTGGGTGATCTCCCTTTGTGATCCTCTGTACTTATTTTCAGGTCCTCTGTGGCCAAGGAGTAGGAAGCATCAGACAAAAGATGTTGCCAGGAGAGGGAAGGGTGATATCATGGACCACACTGTACCCATTGCAAGACAGGATGGGATCAAACCACCTGTATGAAACTCTGACTACACTTGGTCAGGAACGTAATCTTTTCTTGGATCGGAGGAAAGGAGCAATTTATTTTTTACTGAGCCCCAAGTGTCAATCTGGCAAAAACAAGGTGCCGGTCAGCTGATCGGGTGGGGGGAAAGGAGGGATTTTAAAACTTAAAAAAAAAACTTTAACACATTTTAAAAAGTTTTAAACCGTTGGGTGGGGAGAAGGAGCAATTTATTTTTTTTATTTTTTATTTGGCTGAGCCCCAAACTCTGATCAGCTGTAGTGCGGGCTTGGCGCTGGCAAAAAAAAGTTTAAAAATTGCTCCTTTCCCCTCCACCCAGGGTGGGCATAAAGGAGGTATTTTTCAACTTTTCTTTTTGCCAGCCCTAAGCTGGCACTACAGCTGATCAGTGCTTGGGGCGGGGGGAGTTGTAAAATACCTCATTTCCGCACACCCCAATGAAAAAGGGGGGATTTTTATTTTTATTTTTATTTTTTTGCTGAGCCCCAAGCGCTGATCAGCTGTAGTGCAGGATTGGGCCTGGCCAAAAAAAAAAAAGTTTTTTCACTCTCCTTTCACTCACCACCCCAATTAAAAAGGCGGGATTTTTATTTTTCACTGAGCCCCAAGCACCAATCAGATATAGCGCAGGCTTGGGACTGGAAAAAAAAGGTTAAAAATCGCTCATTCCCCCCCCCGACCCATCAGGTGGGGGGGAGGAGCAATTTTTACTTTTTTTTTCCAGCCCCAAGCCTGCGCTAAAAAGTTTACAAATCCCACCTTTTCCCATGCCTGATCAGGTGCGGGAAGTTACACAAGCATCACACACACACACACACACACACACACACACACACACACAGAGAGAGAGAGAGAGAGAGAGAGAGAGAGAGAGAGAGAGAGAGAGAGAGAGAGAGGGCAGAGGGAGAGAGAGAGAGAGAGAGAGTAGACAAACAAAACAAACAACAAAATGAATTTTTTTAAAAAAACATTTCAAATGAAATTAAACGAAACAGAACAGAATGGAACGAAACGAAAAACAAAACAATATGCTATTTTAGCATTTTGTGTCCATCTCTAGTTTTAAACTTTTATTTTGTTTCTGCCTGACTAGTTACTTCATGCTCTTGTGGTGCACAAAAAAGACAGAATGCAAATGATTTGTTGAATTAAGGCTTGATTGCACTGGATTAATCCTCACTATCCATCAGAATGGTTCCTCCCAAAACGTAACACCCCGATCACTGGATCACTCGTTCTTCTCAGGAAGGTCACCTGCAGGTGCTGACGCTGAGAGAGGCACAAAAGACGACAATCACGCCGAAGCTATGGAACAAACTACCTGCCAATATTCACCTAGCTCCCTCACTGTAGATATTTAAGTGACAATTAAAGACCTGGGCTTTTTAGATTGGCCTTCCCTGACCATGTGGATAGTGGCTGATGCCAACAACGTACTGTCTATCTCTGCCTCTGGTTCTGTTCATCTGTTCATCTTTTGTTCCATTTTTGTTTAGTTTATTATTATGGCTATCCATTTTTGTTAATGTTTATATTGTTTAAGTTTTTTGTGATTACATTATATTTATGTTTACAGTGCTACCTTGTATAACAAACAGCTTGTATAACGTAAAATTTGTACAACATAAAATATTCTGGCGATAGGGGAAATTTGCTTAACAGAATTGCCTATGGGCCAAATTCGTACGGCACAAAAATGGGATTACTCCATTTTCAATGCATTCCTATGGAAAATTTGTATAAAGGAAAATTTGCTTAACCTAATTTAATTTGGAACAAATTAATTCCTTTATACAAGGCACCACTGTATTATATTGTGGTTCAACGTCCAAAGTACTGTTTGCCTAGATGGGTGGGTTTTAAATTGATTAATTAATTAGTTGTAGTGGACTGGAACAGGCTAAGTAGGGTGTCTTAAGGTCATGTAGAGGTGAAGTATGCCACTTGATGTTATCCTTGAATTCAAATGGCATATTATGCACCTCAAGTGACTCTATTTGGTCTGGCTCTCTTAAGAAAGCAAAGGAAAAACAGTTCTCCATCTTTGCCACCTCCAGTCTCCTCCCACTTCCTGGAGAAAGATTTTATTTTTAAAAAACAAAATGTATAAGTGATGAAGTACTTCAGTCCTGCCCTACTTGTTTTTGTTTGTTTGTTTGTTTTAAGCAACCTTTTATCTGCTGTATGATCCAAAATTAGACAAGATGTTGACTGAGCTTTATCTTTAACTGTTAACCTTTAGCAATTGAAGTAGCCCATAAAAAAATCTTACCAACCTTCATTCTTGGCTCCTTCCGCTTATGGGAGTGGTTTGGCATAAAACAAGCTCTTTAGTTAAAAATTAAAAAGAATAGAAAGGAAGATCAAAGTACTCAAGTGACCACCAAGAAAGAGGACAGGGTGTGTTAAGATTTGCTGTTTCAGTCTCTTTTACATAGAGAGAAGTGTCTACACAAATGGGTATAAATCAGCTGAAACCTCAGCCCTTAGGAAGAGACTGAAAAATAATTATCCAGAAAATAAAATAAAATCTGGTGGGTTGAAAGGTGAGGGAAACTACCAGAACATATCTGATTTTATGGCATTATGGAAAGATAGCCTCATTTATAGAACAAAAAGCTTGCTTCTAATTGTACATTGGAAAAACAAAAGATCTGTACACAAAGATGGATTAAATGGCAACAGATGATGAACAAATAAAAAATGTAAAACGAATCCCTCAATATTTTATTTTTCTAATTTTCCATTAGAAACCAATGACTATCATTATAAAAATCACATACAACTCATTTAGGGTTTGTGGGACAATTCTAACTCTTCACAATGATTCTTTACTGGTTGATTGCACATGCCACAGTTTTGGAGTACTTTAAATAGGTAATTGCAGCACATGGGAATGGAGATGGGGGAATCTTATGGTGACTTCACAACATCTAAAACTTTCCTATCACAGGGGTAGAATTAAAACGATCAGTTGTACAAAGTTAATTTCAATATGTGTGCAGGGGATGTAAAGGACTGAAGGTCACATGGTGGAAGAAGTAATAATCTTGCTTGTTTGTCAGACCATATTAGGCAGCTATTGCTCTCTGAAATAAAACTTAATGTTGAGGACTAGATAGAACAGGTGGATACACAGAAGTTCACAGAATCAACTCAGAGAGTGCTTATTAATGGTTCCTTCTCAGACTTAGCCCTTGGCCTGGTGCAGGAAATACTTACGTAATTTGCAAATGAAACAAAGGCTGCTTTCACACAACCCCTAAAATCCACTGGCAACTTAAATGCGGATCCCCCCCAACCAGAGTTGGCTTTTGTCCTGGTTCCTGTGTTCCCACCCTCCTGCACTCTCCTTCTATTGCTTCTGTCTACACAGTGAGGGGAGGGAGAAAAAATGCAGACTCACCTCCGCCTGCCATCGGAATCAGCTCATTGTTCCAGGACAGGAAGCCTGTTAGGGATTCCTGTCTGTTAAAAGGGGAGGGGGCAACAAAAACAAAAGCAGAGGAGGCCAGGCATGCAATGCTTTAAAACAGCAACAAGGATTTTACCTCCTCACAACCAGGTACTTCTAAAATGCACTGGGTCGCACTTAAGTGGTCGTGGTCATACTTTTTTAAAAAGTCTGCTGCTGGTGGAAAAACAATTTTATGCTCCGCATCTGCGAGCACTTTGCATCTGATTTTAGGGGTGGTGAGAAAGCAGCCAAAATTGCATGGAATAGCTAATGCCTTAGAAGTCAGAGACGAAATTCAAAAATATCTTGATAGATCTGAGCACTGAGCTAAAAACAACCAAATGATATTTAAGAGGCATAACTGCAAAGTTCTACATCTAGGGAAAAGAAACCAAATACAGACAGAGGATACTTGCCTCAGTAATACTACATGCAAGAAGGATCTTTGAGTTACTATACTGTAAGCACAAGCTGAATATGAGCCAACACTAATGATGCAGCTGCAAAAAAAAGGCAAATGCTACTTTAGGGCAGTGTTCCCCAAGCCCCGGGCCACGGACCGGTGCCAGTCCGTGGATGAATTGGCACCGGGCCGCTGCCGCGCCACCCCCCTCAATCGCCCCCGTCCCGCCGCTGCCGCCGCGACCCCTCCGCAATTGCCCCCGCTGCTGCTGCTGCTGCTCCTCTGGCGGCGGCGGCGGGAGGAGGAGGAGGAGGAGGAACCGGAGCAGGAGGCGGCGGCCGGGGCGCCGGGGCCGGGAGCCGCGTGCGGGTCCCGCTGCTGGCGCCCCGCTCGCTTTCCCCGGTGGAGGAGGAGGTCCACGGCGGCGGCGGCAGCAGGAGCAGGAGCAAGCGCGGCGCCAGCAGCGAGACCCGCGCGGGGCTCCTGGCTCAGGCGCCCCGCGCGCGGCACCCGCCCGGCCGTGCCGGGAAGCGCCCTCGTGGCACCGACGAGCCGCCGCCGCCGCCTCCTGCTCCTGCTCTGGTTCCTCCTCCTCCTCCTCCTCCTCCCGCCGCCACCGCCAGAGGAGCAGGAGCAGCCGAGGCCCACTCGCTTTCCCTGGCGGAGGAGGAGGAGGTGGGGGCCCGCCTGCCCAGGAGCCCCGGGTTCCCCCCATCCCGCCCGTGTGTGGGGGGAGTGGCACGGCCGCCGCCCCCAGCCGGTGAGTGCCGCCGCCGCCGCTCTCGTGCCTCCCCCTCCTCCTTCCCTCCCATCCTTTGCTTTCACACACCCCTTTTGCCTCCCCGCCGGACCCCCCTTTCGCATTCCTTTATCTCCCCCCCTTCCCCACCCCCACCCCCAGCTTCGGGCCACAGAAAAATTATCAAAAATTTCCCGGTCCACGGGGATAAAAATGTTGGGGAGCACTGCTTTAGGGTGCATTATGTATAGTCTTCATCTCCCATTAAGTACTAGTTTGCCTCTATCCAGCACTGGTTAGACTTCATTTTGAGCACTGCACCCAATCCTGGACACAATAATTTAAGAAGCGCAAACTGGAACAAGTTCAGAGGAGGGAAACAAGGATGAAATAACTGGGTGTGTACAGGGCATGTAATAATGGGCTCAGGTTACAGGGATCCATATTTTGATTGAATATGAAGCAAGGTTCTGTAATGGTCAGAGCAGTATGACAATGAAACTGATTACCTTGGGAGTACCCCAACATGGGAGGCATTCAAGAAAAAAATTAGACAGCTTTCTATCCAATATAATTTGATTTGGATTCCTGCATTAAGGATGGCCTTACAGATCCCTTGCAACTCCATAATTATATGCTTCTGGGATCAGCCATGCATTCCATGTCAACACACTCACCATTCTTATGGAGACCCAGTGTAGCTACTTAAATTAAACAGTTAAGGCTAGACATGGGCACGACGTGGCAAAATTGTCATTCCCGTTTTCGGATACCGTTTCCGTAAACGGTAACGACAATTAAGCTGTCAGAACTCGAACTCGAACCGAAAAAAGAAAAATTGGGTCTGATTTGTCGTTGTCGTTCCTGGCATCGCCCGGCGATCGCGCAATGACAAGCGGCACAGAAAAAAAGTTTTAAAAATACAAAAAAAAACCCTGATTCCCGGCCAAAAAAGCAGGCGAAAATATGTCTGCCTGAGGGCACCTACCAGAGGGGTGGTTTCTGGGGGGGGTCCCCAGCCTCCCCCCTCCAGTCCTGGGCTGCTGGTACTGGGCTGGGAGGGGGCATCCTCGGCGTCTCCATTTGCCATGCGGTGCGGGCGGATCCAAAATGGCGTCTGCAATATTTTTTTTGAAATCGTGTTCCAAAAAACCAGCAAAGCACCACAGAAACATGCGAAAATTAGCTGTTTTAAATGCTTGAATTTTTACAGTAGCAGCAGTGGGTTTTTTATAGCAGTAAAAGGTCGCACTGATTTTATTTTATTTTATTTTATTTTTATTTTTTTACACGTGCGCAATGATGGGCTGGCCATGGGATGGGACCATGCAATTTTTTGGACCCATTCTACGAATCGCATGGCCAGGTTTTGACTGACACTTCTGGATGTGCAAGAGGGCATAAAAAGCCGAGGCACTCCCAGAAGAGTCGCAGTCCGGGCTTGGATTCGCGGAGCCTTTAGATTTCAGTTAGGCAGGCAGGGAGGGAATTGATTCAATTGAATTTTTAGGAAATAATAATAATTCCTTTCATTCTCTGTCTGCTGTGGGGAATAGCAACGCAGTTTATTCTTTTTTATTCTCCTGCAGTTTGTTAGGATTTCTTTTCTGATAGTGCTTCAAAGGGGGGGAGGTTTAAGTGGGACGGGAGGTGTGAATTTATTTTAAAAATTTCATTTGCTTGATGGCAAGCCAAGGTCCTTTCATACCCTGCCTGCAGCTCTGCTGTGGGTGCACTGCCCACTTTGTTTGCAATAAAAATTGCAATTGCTTTATTCGATGCAGTCTTGTGCAGCAAGTCAGTTTAAAGTGTTTTCCGCCTGCTCTGGGTCATTGCGGGACCCGCGCCCGCGTGCCTGCATGCCCGTGCGCCCGCCCCTCCCCCTGCCGCTGCCGCCGCCCGCCCATGGCCCCCCCGCCCCCCCCGCCTGCCGCCTAGGGCGCAAAAACACCTAGCGCCAGCGGGACGCCACTTGCTGGGACGTCAAATCGCACAAAATCGCGGTGGTAACGACAAACGACAAATGACACAATGAAACGACAAATTTTTAAAAAAATTCGCGAAAACCGGAAACGAGCCGAAACAGACCCGTCCTGAAAAACGACAACTCAAAAAAAATTTTTTCTGGTCATGCCCATCTCTAGTTAAGGCTGTTCACGAATTCTGGAATATGGCCAGCGTAAGCAATGCAGCACCTTACTTTGCCATGCCTGGGTGTACAATGCCTGCTCAGTCAAGTGAACAAGAATAAATAAAATCTACTGCGATTGGTCTGAGCTCTGCACAGTGATTAGAGTTTCCAGAAATGCTTTCAACTTTCATGGAGGCTTAGGCTGCAACCCTTATTCTGATTTGGTTTATTTTTCTTTTGTTACAGCAATTGCAGCCAATTCTCTTTCCAAATTCCAACATTTCTAAACCCCAGAATGCCAGAGCACCCTTTAGCAATGTGTAGGGACATGGGATGGTGACCAGAGGCTTCTTGAATTTGGTTGTAGTTAATGTGGAAATGCAGAAACATCCCTGCTCCATCCAAAGGCCACTTCTAAAATAATAATAATTATTTGTGGCTATGTGCTTAGCTCTATTTTCTGTTAAGGAATTATTTATTTATTTATTTATTTATTTATTTATTTATTTATTTATTTATTTATTTATATAGCTTGTATGCCGCCCACTACCCAAAGGTCTCCGGGCGGCTCACAATCAAAACAATTAAAACATCAAAATACAATAAATTTAGAACAATAAAAACCAGTAAATACAATAAATACAGTACATTAAAAGCATTATTCCATGTGTTGCATTGGTTTTATGCAAGCTGTTCTACAAATATTGTTGGCTTCAAGGGAGAAAGCAAAAATCTCTAAAGCAAGCAACCATATGAAGAAAAGTGAATTGCATCTCTTTCTCTGTGAGCAGGAAGGTGCACCATCCTCTTTGAAAGGGTCCCCTGAAAGAAAAAAAAGGATGAACCCCAGAGAAAACAGGTTAGGGCAGTGATGGAGAACCTATGGCACTCGGAGCCCTTTCTGTGGGCACCCGACATTGCCCCTTCACAGCCACCTGTATACAAGTTAAATTACTGTATTGGCACTTTGCAAAAAAATTAGTGGGTTTTGAATTTATTTATTTATTTATTTATTTATTAGATTTATACCCTGCCCATCTTCCCAAGGGAACTCTGGGCGGCTTACATAGCTGATCAAGTCAGGAGTTCACAATACAAATACAAGCAAACAAATGAACCAATACATATAATTAAAATCAAGCAGCATGAGAGCACCCTTTGTTTCGAAACCTCGCTGCTAGTACAACAAAACCCTAAAAGAAGGCAGTCGATGGCGGGGGGGAGGGGAAAAAAACTATTAGGCTAGGTCACCAAAGGCCTCGCAGAATAGGATGGTCTTCACCGCTCTGCGAAAGGCCAGCAGGGACTCTGCAGAGCGCACTTCGCTGGGTAGGCTGTTCCATAGGGATGGAGCAGCAGCCGAGAAGGCCCGATTCCGAGTAAGAGATCATCTGGCCTCTCGGGGGGTGGGAACCCGGAGCGAGTGCGCCCGCGACTGCCGAACCGGCCGGGCCGAAGTTTGGGCACTCGGTCTCCAAAAGGTTCGCCATCACTGGGTTAGGGAATCAGTAGAGGATCCTTGGGAAAAAGCAACCCGAACACAGACTGAAGTAAAAGGACAAGAAACAAAAAAAGGAGGATGCAACAGCACCAGGAGGCTGGGCAGCGGGGATAGAGGAAACAAAACGGGAAGCACTAGTGGAAATAGGCAAGGAGGACCCATGGATGGGGAAGTGGGTTATGTTTAGACTCCCGCGACAGGTGGCAGAGCAGGAATGGAGAGAGAGAAAAGGGGTAAAAACACCATATTGGGGGCAGACCGTGGAGTAAGGCCATGATCTCATCAGCGTTTTGTGTATTTTTGCTGTGGCGAACGCAGTAAAATATCGCGCCCTAACCGCGAAGGGAAGTAATCTGGTGCCCTGACCAACCACGCCCCCGGAAGCGCACTTTCACCAAAGTTTTTTAAACCACCACTAGGGGTTGGTTTAAAAGACTTCCCTCAAAGATGCTCAGTTCTTTGCTACTTTCGCGAGGTGCGACCCCAGAAAATACGTAGTAATTAGCTTTGTACCCCTTTTCCTGCCACTTACTGCAATGGTGACTTAGAAAACTGACCCGGAAAAAAGGGAAAAGATGTGCAGTAAAGCAAGTAGAGACAGACACAAAGCAGTAAAATACTACCCTGTCAACAGGACACTAATTGCGCATCAAACACCACGTGACCGCCCCCCCAAAAAAACCCTACGCATCAAATTAAGATGTACAGAAAACGTTAGACCGCAGCCAAAGAGAGTGAAGGAAACAGGCCCGAGCTTTCTTCGAGAAGAAAGCCAGGCCTAGAGAAATGCCAAAGGATTTATGTGAACAGTGGGAGAAATGTTGGTCCCACTGTTCACTGTTTGTTATCTGCCACTCAACTGATGGGTGATGAAGCTGTGCTGCTGTAGCCACCCAGCTTCATTGCCCGCACTCCTCTCCGATGTCTTCCCAGTGGCAGCAAAGCCAGGTTGCTGCCACTAAGCCAGTGCCACGCCTCCGAGCTGAGCCAGGTAGTGAAGCCTGGAGCTGAGTCCTAGATGACAAGCAAGCAGGTGGATTGGTAAGCAAGTGGGTGAACCATTTCACACAGGCAGCCACATCTTCATACGCCAAAACGCTGAAAATACCATGATTCTATATCTGTGCTAAAATAAATGACCCTCTGAAGGCATAATAAAATTCTTGACTTCCATCTAAAATAACACAGTTCTTTACCCCCCAAACTAAAAGATAGATAGATAGATAGATAGATAGATAGATAGATAGATAGATAGATAGATAGATAGATAGATAGATAGATAGATAGATAGATAGATAGATAGATAGATAGATAGATAGATAGATAGATAGATAGAATAAAGAAAAGTCATGTATGGACTATAATTTTTAATTAAAGAGATTTATTGATTTTAAAGGGAAAAAGAAGGGGGAAGAGGGGGAAGGAATGAGGAATAAAACATAAGAAATTACATTAAATCTATCAAGTCGAAGTGAAGGATTGTACATATCAAAATCTAATAATATATCAGTTAACTAGTAAATTTACTACTTCTTGCCATCTTCTTTTGGTAGTCTTTTCATAGTCTCCTTTCAGGTATCCAGAAAGTCTGTCGATTTCAATACATTCTCTTATCTTTTCACAGAAATTTCTCTCTGTTGGTGCTTCAGGTTGTTTTGTTGGCACTTCAGGTTGTTTATGTATGGACTACAAAACCAAAAGCACAAATTAAACAAAATCAGTGTTCGGTTTGCGTCATGTTGCCAGTATTTTTAAAGTCCCCATTTCTGAGAAAAAGCCAATTCAACAGCCATCCTAACTGCACGTGTAACCATACCCTGATAAAATTAGAAGTTGACACAGACCTTTCCTATAACTAACTGCAAATATGCTTTAAAGACAATAATCTGCCAAAGAAAAATATGCAGCACTTCAAATCCTCATTTATGCAGAACAGGCATTTTAGAATGACATAAGTAATGACAAAATTGTATAATGAAGTCATGGCCCTATGAGAACTTTCAGTGCCCTGTAGCAGAAAATATATTCCATAATGGGCCTTGGTAATGATTTTCCAGTTCATTGACTTGAGTAAAGAAAACTCTGACATTATTCTTTAGACTAATGGGCTTCAATATAAAACTCTAGCTTGGATTCTTACTTCTTTCAGCATTTTGCTGATTTATACAATGCTGAACCTGTGAAACAGCATGCTAATTAACCCAGGTCTTAAGTTAATTTAAAACAAATTGCTGGCTACATTTTTTCTCCTATTATAAATGAAGAACTTTTTTTAACAAACATGAGATGTTTCCTATTCCAAACATGAATTGTGAAAGACCATTGTTATTGCTACCCATCTTCTTGGATATATCCCACTCAAACTTTTGCCAAATGCTAACATAAATATGGTATGCATATGCCATATTTATACATTAAAGATGCATCTGTATTTTGAATTTGGTGCACCCTTGCAGTTCTCCTATGAGGTTATTGTCTTCATTAATAAATGATAAAAATCACATTTATTTGGTATCTTATTGTCCTGAATGAGGAAACTATGGAAGACACTGTTTGTTATGCAGTGGAGACCTAGAAAATATTTTGGTAGCACTAGCAAACACGTATTACAGAACCAGAAAGTGAGAAAAGTCACCAAACCTTTCAAGGAGTTGGAGCATCTTTCTTGAAATGTGCTTGTGGGCTTTTTAATGGGAAAGGGGTATACTGTGTTACTAGATCCATGATATAGATAAAATAGATGGCCAGAAAGCTCAGTCAGTTAGGTGTCTGGCTGCAAAGCCAGAGGTTGGAAGTTTGGTTTGGTTATATTTGAAAGGATGTCATATTGAAGAGGGGACTAATTTGTTCTCCATGGCTTCAGATTCTAGGATGCAGGGCAATGGTTTCAAACTACAGGAAAAGAGATTCAATTTAAACATTAGGAAGAACTTCATGACAGAGCTGTTCAGCAGTGGAATATGCTACCACAAAGGGTGGTGGAGTCTCCTTTTTTGGAGGTTTTAAAGTCTGGATGGGCATATGTCGGGAGTACTGTGATGGGAGTTCCTGCATATCAGGGGATTGGATTGGATGACCCTTGAGGTCTCTTCAAACTGTATGATTCTATTTATTCTATTCTATTCTATTCTAATGTGTGCCCTGGAAGAAACAGCCAACCCTTGAAGCGTTGGATACCTGCAGAGTCCCAAAAGAAAGGAATGGTAAACCACTTTGAGTATTATCTTCCTAGCAAACCCTGAAAAGGATTGTCAACAATCAGAATCAATTTGTCGGAACGGCAGTCGAGGGGAAGCTGACGGTCAATGGAGGAGGGAGGGAGCATTTGTGTTAAGCTGTTCTCCCTTTTTAATCTTTTAACTATTTAGCTTGCTTTTATAAAGAAGCTTTTATTGTTTTCTTACTATCTTATTATCTTACTAAAAGAGGAGATAAAAGAGGAGTTTGTTGACATTAGGGTTTCTGGTTAAAAGGAGTAAGAAGCTCGGAGTTTTCTCGGGGGAGTTCACCAGCAACGTATGCTTGGAAAGGACCAGAACATCTCTACGTACGAAGTCTCAAGGCCACAAAAGAATTACACCATTACACTAGAAAAACAAACAAGGAAAAGAAACCTCCCCCCACCCCTTGTCTACATGGGGAACAAACGCCGCAGAACAAGCCCGGAACAGCCATTGGCAAAGGCGGTGAAACAGCTGAAAATTGATGAGTTTATTACATCTAACTGCCCTGTGAGTAACTTTTACAATCTACCCACAGTTTCAAATATTATAACCAGTAACAGATTTGCTGCTTTGAGAGATGACTCTCCCCTATCTCCTTTGGGCGTTTGTAACTTATCTACTATCTCCTCTCCAACCTCCCCTCAAATGGTTAACGATGTGCAGCCTTTCAACGAAAGAACCATGCCTGGCTTTTTGGCCGACCAGTGCCTTCTAACAGCTCAAACTGTAATAGCCATTTTCGACAATCTATACAACGAGTTTCCAATCAAATGAATGGTGTTGAAAGTGCCCTAGAGAAACTCAGGGAAGCTCTCTTGCAGCAACCTGTGAACCACACCCAACCTCAGGGTCTCAGAGGTAGGGCTGCTGAAAGATCTGAGAGTTCTGAGAGTGCTGAGAACTTACAGCATGTGCCATTACATCATTCGGCTATTGAACCCACGAGGAAGCCAGCTACCTCAAAGATCTTTCAGAATACACAAGTGACCCTGCAGATTGCTCCAACTAAAATCAACAGAAAGAGATGGGAGACACATAGATCAGTGAGGACTTCTCTGAGTCAGCTCCTAAACATAGAAACTCAGAAGATTGATCTCAAGAGCATCAGGTGGCTCCCAAGCAAGTCTGGACACATGAGAGTCTGCCTTACTTTTGAACAGGCTGTGATTCCTCTCTTCCTCTTAAAAATGAGAACCTTCTTGGGTACTTTCCAGATTACTCCCTCAAGAGTTTTCTCAGATCCTACGGTCCAATCCACCAAAAGGGGTAGACCTGCCCCTGTGACCCTTCAGAGTTACTCCCAAAGAATAAGTATGAAAGATTCCACCTGTAGTCCTCAAAATTTCCCCAGATCTCAACCGAATGTCAAACAAACTTCAGAGTTGCAGACATTAAACATCTCGACCTCTCTTCCATCTGATCACAGAGATCTCTGCTGCCTTAGAGAAGAGACCAATGCCCCTTTGATAAAGCTTGACAACAAATGGGAGGGAGTCAAATCAACTGTGGCCTCTTTACATAAAAAGGCAGAACACCTGAAAAGCCACCTGTCAAGTGCATTAGACCCTCATGGAGCATTTGTGCTTCAAAATCCAAACTTAACATCAAGCAAAGAAGTTTCCCAACCTGTAGTTTCCAAGCGTGACTCTACGCAGCAGAAGGCCCCTCTACAAGATCTTCATATGATGCTCGATGGTAGAGCAGCCAAAACCAGTCCAGCTCACCCGACACAGGGGGGCGGACTTTCAGAGCTAACGGACGCTGAACTCGGTACATTATTTACCCAGATAAGGCCAAAGGATACCCATTTCAACTACCCAAATCCATACTCCAGTTGGCCCCACCTCAACAAAACCCAACTCAATTGGGAAATATGCAGCATCCTTCCACATCAACTTCTGTTTCAACTTCAGTAACCCCGGTGTCATCAGACCATCCAGGAAATTCTTCAGTGGAATTACAAGATGCTCAGGAACATCTCCACATGGAGATGTACCCAGTTTGAGGAAACTGGTGACTATAGTTATTCCAAGCACGCATGTGGACGTTTCAACTTTAATCGCTGATCTTCGGGGTCAGCCAATTGAGCCCCTTAGACCCGCTCCCCCACCTACGTCTGTGCCTACAGATTTTTCTTTGACCACTTACCAAATTTTGAGAGATTTGCTGACACAGCCTGACATCAGCGAGGAAGCTGTCTCCAAAAAGGCCCTGGACAATTTTGGTGCCCTTGCCTGGGAAAACCAGCTACAGTTGCTTCAAAAGATGGAGGTGGTAAGGCAGGAACTTGTCAACCTCCATGAATCCTGCCGCCCCAAAACAACCACCCAGGCTGAATCAGCCTCTGAGCCAAGGCTCTCTGCTGGTGCTCTGAATGACTGAATGGCTCCAAACCTCACATCCACTCAAATTCCCAGTGTCCACTTTTAATTCTATCATGGAACATTGCTGGGTGGCAAAATAAGCTGATGGACCAGGACTTTGGGAACTTTCTTTCTGGATTTCATATCCTTTGTTTACAGGAAACCTGGTTAATGGACACCTCTTCACTGGTCTTGCAAGGATACAGTACATTTCTGTCTCCTGCCCGCAAATCGTCCACTAAGGGGAGGGCTAAAGGAGGCCTTATTATCTTAGTCTCGGTAAAGCTGAATGTAGAGATGGAAGTTATTTATTGGTCTGACAATAACTTTATATTGTCAGTATTGATTAAGGGGAGCTGGGGAAATGGGATGGATTCCCTAATTTGTGTTAATGCTTACTGCCCACCAGATTCAGCTGGCATCCTCCCAACTTTTTGGAATGACTTAGAAGAGGCCATCACACGATCTGAGCTTCTGCACCCCAAGGCTGATATTGTCGTGTGTGGTGATTTTAACGCCAGAGTAGGCTGTGACCCCAATGAGCTGGGTATAGCTCTTGGCCCAGTTTTTTATGAACCTTTCCCTCCTGGGCGTCATTCATCAGATAAATCATTTAATAAACAAGGCAGGAAGCTGGTAGAGACAATGGCTGTTCTACAGTTAACTTGCCTTCATGGCAGTTCCTGGGACATCTCAAAAGGATATTTCACTTTCCTTAACAGCAGGGCAGGTAGTGTCATTGATTATATTTTTTGCTCCCCAAGGTTGGTATTTCAGGAAGCTGAATACAATGTACTAGATCGTCCTGATAGTGACCACCTACCTATTTGTCTTCAAATCCCAATGGTTATTCCACAATTACCTCCCCCACCAGCTGACTGGGCCGAGAGAACTATGGTCATGGGGAAACGTTTAAAATGGTCCCCACTGGTCGACCTTACCATTCGGGAACAGCTAAGTAAACCACACCTGTTGAACGCCCATAGGGGCATTGTGAGTGGTGAATTAGACCCTGTAGAAGGTATAAACTATATTACTTCAAATTTAAGACCACTCTTAGCCAATAAGACACAGGGGTCAAGCTCTGCCACTCATAGGGAAAGTTGGTATGACAAAGAATGTAGATTAGCCAAAAAGCGCCTAGCTCACTTAACGAGAAGGACAAGATGGTCTAAGTTGAGTTCTGACCTGAAGGAGCTGGCCTGCCTCCGCTCAAAATATAAAGAGCTTCTAAGACATAAGAAAAAATTGTTTGAGTTAGCACGGTGGCAGGAACTAGGACAGGCAGTGATGGAGAGGAGAGAGAGAAAGTTCTGGAGGATGATCTCTCTCCCAGATCTAGATATTAGTGCTACACCTAATGCCTGTATTACAGCAAATACCTGGTGCTCCCACTTCAGGAAAATTTTTGACAGTGATTTAGTTGTGGGGCCCAATAACATGAATTCTACACAAATTTTGCTAAACTCCACACCAGAGTGGCCCCCAGTGTCAGAATCTCAAGTCTGTTCACTTTTTGAGGCTTTAGCACTAAACAAAGCACCAGGTGAAGACATGATCCCTCCAGAGGTTTATAAAAGCAATATGGAATGGTGGGCTCCCATCTTAGCACGGCTTTTTACTTATATCAACCATACAGGAACTTTTCCAGAGGGCGGGAGGCAGAGCATAATTTTTCCAATTTATAAAAAAGGTGACAAAACGAACCCCCAGAATTATCGTCCCATTAGTTTACTAGATATTAGTTCCAAGCTTTACACCCGCTTCCTAATGCAGAAGCTGGAAGAGTGGATGGAGGGGAGCAATATCCTCCATCAGGAACAAGCTGGGTTTAGGAAGGGCCATAGCACGGTGGACCAGATCTTTGTGCTACACCATCTGGTCTGCAAATATACCACTAAGCCTTTCAAATGGCTTTTTGCAGCCTTTATTGACTTCTCTTCCACATTTGACACAATTACTAGGAACCGTCTTTGGGATAAGCTTGCAACAACAGATATTGATAAGAGGTTGCTATTTCTAATTCAGTAACTTTATACTAATTCAAAATTGAGGGTAAGGATTAGTTCAGATGGAAGGGTTTCAGAGGAAATCTGTGTAAACAAAGGTGTTAGACAGGGATGCCTGCTCGACCTCTCGTCTTTAACTTTTATATCAATGATATCGTAAAAGCTGTAAACCATCCCGATCATTTTCCTCCTTCAATTGGTAACTATAAGATTGCAGCACTTATTTATGCGGATGATGTTGTCCTATTATCTATGAACAAGAAGGGGCTCAAGAGAAGCTTGAATAAGCTTAGAGAGTTTAGTGAGTTAGAACACCTTAAAATAAATCACGCAAAGTCGAAAGTCTTGATCTTCGGAAGGCAGCCCCCCAAATTCACCTGATGTATTGGTGAGAACAGGATAGAACAAGTACACACCTTCAAATATTTGGGAGTGCATTTTGATGAGAGAAACTGCTGGAAAACACAGGTCAAGGCTGTTAAAATCTCAGCTCAGAAATCTAGTCATGCTCTAATTAAATTTTTTCACTCCAAGGGCGGCAAATTGGTACTCCCAGCTTTAAAGGTCTTCTCAGGAAGAGTGATTGCACAAATGCAATACGGAATTGAGATCTGGGGTTTGGATCCAAACATCCTACATACACTTGAAGTAGAGCAGAATAAATTCCTGAGGCACATCCTAGCGGTACCACAAGGGACCCCAGCAGCCTTCCTCAGAGTAGAAACAGACATGGTCTCCATCAAAGCTAGGGCAACTCTTGCCATATTCTGTTATTATAAGAGAATATTGGACATGCCTGACCATCGTCTCCCCAAACGTTGTCTGATGGAGCAGTGGAAGGGTGGTGGATGGGCCACTTTGGTACAAAACCTTTTGAAATCTAAATCTCTTTCCACTGATATTTATGTTTTCCCAGGAGTTAAAAGTATGCTGAAGGAGTGGATATATAAACACAACAATGATCAGGACCTTGCCCTAATCAGTTCTTCAGGCTTCTCCCAGTGGTACCATCTATGGAAAACCAATCATTCAAGGGCACATTATTTACATTCACTTACTATTCCCTCTTTGACAACAGCCTTTACTGAACTCCGCTTCCAAACTATGCCAACTGCTGTGTTGGATGGAAGGTACAGTAATGTACCCAGACATCTAAGACTTTGTATCTGTGGTGCAGCTGAGATAGAGGATGTGGCTCACTATCTATTAAATTGCCAACTTTACCACAACCCAAGGGCCAACCTTCTAGGAAACATCTTGGCCCCTTTGCAAGCGGAGAGTCCCCTGGTTAAAGTAGGTAGGCTGCTTTCAGACTATGACCCTTCCATCACTTATAGAGTTGCTAGGTTTGCCAAAGCTGCTAGAAAAATTTGTGCCAACTTTTTGAGCACAATTGCGGTGAGCTGTGTAGGGGACTCCCTGATATGAGGTGGTATCAGTGCTCTCTTCTACCCCCTCCTGTCTGGCAAGGGAGGTCAACTCAAGAGAACCCTATTTATATGGCTTCCTTTTTTTCTTTTCTTCTCCTTTTAATGCCATGATTGTTTTATCTATTTATTTTTTCTGTAATCTCTGATTGTGACGGCTTGTAGCCAAGACAATAAACTTTATATTGATTGATTGATTGATTGAATCAATTTGTCTGCACATATCTGTTATTATTATGGAGAAGGTGGATAGGGAAAAATTTATCTCATGGTATTAAAATTCAAAGTCATAAAATGAAATGGGCTGGTATTATATTCTGTACCGAAAAACATGTTCTGCGATACATAACGTGTTGCCAGAAGTCAATAGTTATAGTCACAGAGATAGATAGATAGATAGATAGATAGATAGATAGATAGATAGATAGATAGATAGATAGATAGATAGATAGATAGATTTATCAATGGATAACAGAATACAGAAAAGTTATGTATGGACTACAATTCTCAGATTTCCTTGGTGGTTAACCTGTCAGCTTAAAAAAGCAACTTTGTCCAGTTTTACTGATACTAATAACAGGTCTTGGAGCTTCTTCATTTGAAGGAAGAAGTAGCGGCAGCAAGAGGTGAAGCCTCCCAGTGTTTCTTGGAGGCTTCTTAGAGCTATATGGTAGAAAACTTTGATGAGAGGATCTGTCTTGGGTGGACCTGTGGCTTACTCTACAGGGCTCCTTGATATCTATTCACCAGACTTTGCTGGAGATATGGCTATTGAGATGATCATTTTGTTCTCCTTATGTGGAATTTCCTTAGATTCTTACAGCTGGTGGCCGGGCAGATAGAGGTCTATTTTTGTTTTTGTTTTCTAAGGCCTGGGCTAGAGAAAGCTACCTTTTCTTTCATAACCATACATTTTGAGCACATTTTTAAAGTGTTTCCAGTTCTTCTTCCTTGATCCTATTCCAGGTCTGCAGTTTTTACAATTTATTTTGCTCCAGTGCTTAATTGTCCACAAAATATCATTTCACAATAATGAGCACTTAATTACAGTGCAGGAATGTAAGCCATTTTACTTCATGGTGCAGAGGTTTCCAAAAGAATACTGTACTAAGTTGCTTACTCAGGAATTTGAGAACATAATGGTTATAAAGTTAAAGCTTATTTAGCAGGAGTTACCTAAATACCCTAAGCACATCCGATCTTAACTGATTTCAGAAGCTAAGCAGGGTCTGCTCTGGTTAGTACTTGGATGGGAGACCACCAAGGAATACCAGGTGCTGTTGGTGCCTGGAGTAGGAACTGGCAAACCACTCCAGTATTCCTGCCAAGAAAACTCCATGGACATGGGGTCACAAAGAGTTGATCACGACTGTAGCGACACAACACACACACACCTAGATACCACCTACCAAGAGTATTTTAGCATTGAATATGGTATCAGGAAGAATGAGGAAAACAATGGGGGGGGGGAATGGAGGGGGCGCAAGAAAAGGAGTGGGAAGAGAAGAAGCAAGAGGTCAAGATTGTTGTGTATTGATCTGTAATTGCTGGTTGAAGTAACTGCCTCCCTGTTCAAAGGGGAACAGGCCTATTGGTTGATTATAGTTGCTGCATTTGGATCTTCAATCCTAGTGGTTCCCGCCAAAAGGCAGCCTTGTGATTGGTTGTAATTGTTCCCTCCAAAATGTATCTTTTCCTAGCCAGTCCTGGCCCCTATAAATGTAACCTCCTCTCCCCAGTCCCCAGTCTTGTCTCTCCTTGATTAAAGAGCTGTTCACTAAAAGCTGTTTCCAGCCTTCTTTGTCTCAGAGCTGAAATCACTGCTGAATCACTAACCCCACGCTACAATACTGGCGACGAAGGTGGGATCCGGAATGCTGAGTAGCAGAGGCTCATCACGCTGACTCAGAGTCCGGATTGCAGCAGAGACAAGACTCACCTGCTGGCTAGAAGATGACCCTGCCCGCCTGGAGAATGGAAAGTCCATGGGTCTTGGAGCCCTTCCAGCCGTCCGAGCCTCATACTTGGGAGGACTATGTTGAGCGTTTCGAGTTCTTCGCGGTGGCTCAAGGAATCACAGATGCCAGCAAAAGAAGGGCCACGTTCCTGAGTTGCTGTGGGAGGGAGACCTTCATGTTGGCCAAGGCACTGCTCGCCCCAGCAAAGCTGAGTGAGACAACACTCACAGACATTTTCGCCCGGCTGACAAGCCACTTGGCACCAACCAGAACCCAGGTGGCCTGGCGGATGGAGTTCCAGAAAAGACAGCAGCAAGCCAGAGAATCTGTGGCTGCATTCCTGGCAGGACTCCGGGAGCTTGCTCAGCACTGTGGCTTCCCAAATCTTGAAGACACTCTCTTGAATCAATTTGTTGGGGGGCTCTGCAGCAAAAAAGCCCGAAGGCGCATTGTGGCAAAGGAAGATGTCACCCTTGCCTCCGCCTTGAAAGAGGCCTCTGCCACAGAGAATTATGAGCAGGAAGAGCTCAATGCCAGTGGCAAGACCACAAAGCTGCGGGTAGAGGCTGCCCATGCCATGGATGAGCCAGAGGCTAGTCCAAGCCAGAGCCCAGTCCGGGGTGTTGAGTTGGTGCGTCAGGGGAATGCACGGCCCAAAGATCGCCGAGGAGCTTGCACAGGCAGTGGCGGACACCATGAGCGGAAGAGCTGCCGTTTTCGTGATGCTACGTGCAGGGCTTGCGGTAAGACAGGACACATCGGCCGGGTCTGTCGGTCAGTGGCAGCTGCAACAACAGAATCACCTAGATCAACGCGTCGCAGATCATCCACCACGACTTATCTCCTGGACGACTGCAATTATCTCACAGAGATCAATGGAGAGATCATGCAGTTTCCGGCGCAGGGCAAACCATCTATCAGAGTGAAGATCGAAGGTCGACCGTGCGACATGGAGGTGGATTCCGGATCTGGATTCACCATTGTCTCAGACCAGACTGCAAGGGGGCTCTTTCCTGGGGGTAAGTTCCCCTCTCTGGAACCATTCCCAGCAACCTTGCAATCATACACGGCAGGCCACATCCACATTCTAGGAATGTATGCTGTGAGGGTACAATTCCGGGAGAAACAGGCCATGCTTAAATTGGTGATTGCACAGGGGAGTCGCCCCAGTCTTTTGGGTACTGACTGGTTTCCTGCCTTGGGGCTGAGTATATCAGGGCTCAACTCAGTCCAAACTTCCCCAGAGTTGGGCGAGGTATTAGGCCAAGAATTTGCTGAACTCTTCAATGGAAAGCTGGGTTGTTATAAAGGGCCTCCAATTGACTTTGAGCTGGACCCCAGGGTGACTCCAATCCGAGTCAAGCCAAGGCGAGTGCCTTTTGCGCTGCAACCCAAAATTGAGGCGGAACTGGACAAATTGGTCAAACAGGGAGTTCTTTCACCTGTGGACTCTTCTAAGTGGGAGACTCCTATCGTCACACCCCTTAAGGCGAATGGGGAAGTGAGGATTTGTGCAGACTACAAATGTACTATCAACAAGGCTCTCAGGGGAAACTCATACCCCATTCCAGTAGTCTCACAGCTGTTGGCAAAATTGGCTGGGGGGAAAATTTTCGCCAAACTTGATCTGGCTCAAGCTTACCAACAGCTGCCAGTGACTCCGCAATCTGTGGAAGCACAAACAATCGTAACGCACAAAGGGGCTTTCAGAGTGAACAGGTTACAGTTTGGAATTTGTGTGGCTCCAGGAATTTTTCAATGGCTAATGGAGCGCCTGTTAAGGGGTCTGCCAGGGGTCTTGCCATTTTTTGATGATGTTCTGATTGCTGGAAAATACCCCCAGGAACTAGTGGGGCGTATCCGTGCTGTGTTACTCAAATTTAAGGAGGTGGGGCTGCAGCTAAAAAAGGAAAAATGCAGTTTTGGGGTGCCATCTTGGGGTTTAAAATTGATGCAATGGGCATCCACCCCACTGACTCTAAAATTAAAGCCATTACTGAGGCACCATGCCCACGGAACAAGACGGAGTTACAGTCATTCCTGGGACTTATTAACTTTTACCATTCATTCCTACCTCAGAAAGCTTCAATAGCGGAACCGTTGCATAAACTATTGAAGAAAAAGAGTGTGTGGCGTTGGGATCAGGCACAGCAGAAGGCTTTTGACACCTTGCGGGGCATGCTGACTAGCAGGAGCATCCTTGCTCATTATGACGAGTCGAAACCTCTTGTTCTGGCATGTGATGCTTCTCAGTATGGGCTGGGAGCTGTGCTGAGCCATAGGGAAGCGGATGGGTCAGAAAAGCCCATCTCGTTCTATTCTCGTACGTTGTCGCCAACGGAGTGCAACTACGCACAAATTGACAAGGAAGCCCTGGCAATAGTGGCAGGGATTAAAAAGTTTCATGACTATACGGTCGCCACTTCTTCCTGGAAACTGACCACAAGCCTCTGTTAGGATTTTTCCACCCGAACAAACAGACGCCGCAGATTCTCTCCCCCAGAATGCTGCGATGGTCTATATTCCTGAATGGGTTCCAGTACACCCTGACCCATGTTCCAGGGAAAAGGTTGTGCCACGCTGATGCACTAAGTCGCTTGCCCCTTCCTGGTGTGTGCAATGCAGATCCTGCCCCAGCTGAACGAGTGATGATGCTGGAAACACTTCCGGGGGGCCCCTGTAACTGCCACTGAAATAGCTGAGAGAACAAGGAACGATCCCGCTCTCTCCCGTGTGCTCACTTGGGTGGGGAGGGGATGGCCAGGTGGCCCGCATGAGGGATAATTTAGACCGTACGCAACAAGGCAACATGAGCTATCCCTGCATAAGGGCTGTCTCCTATGGGGAGACAGGGTAATCATCCCAGCACCACTGAGAAACAGGGTTCTGGATACACTGCACTTGGGGCATCCGGGAATGGTCAGGATGAAGTTGCTGGCCCGGTGCTATGTATGGTGGCCTGGGATGGACCAAGAGGTTGAACGATGGGTACGGACGTGCAAGGCATGTCAGGAAGTACGCCCAGAAGTGGCCAGAGCACCAGTCCACTGGTGGGAGCAGACCCAGACTCCCTGGAGCCGGCTGCACTTAGATTTTGCTGGGCCATTCCAAGGAAAGGTTTTTTTGGTTATCGTTGATGCGTATTCTAAATGGTTAGAGGTGGCTATGGTTCCCAGCATGTCGTCAGCTGCAGTCATCAAGGTGCTGAGACAGCTGTTTGCAACCCATGGTTGCCTGAGACCATTGTCTCAGACAATGGAGCAGCCTTTGTATCCCAAGAATTCAGGGCATTTCTGGCTGATAATTTCATAAGAGGGGTCACCTCAGCTCCTTTTCATCCCTCATCCAATGGGCAGGCTGAGCGCATGGTGCAGACAGCCAAAGGATCCCTTGCACGCTTGATGGAGGGTGACTGGTCAACGCGCATTGCCCGAATGTTGTTTTTGCAGCATGCGACGCCGTGTACTACTACGGGCAAGTCGCCAGCAGAGCTGCTTCTAGGTAGAAGACTGGTGACGGTGCTGGACTATGTCCACCCAGACAAAATGCCAAACCAAAAGGCTAGAGCATCTCCACAGGCAGAGAGCGACTCTACAAGGTATTTTGCTCCTGAAGATTTGGTCTGGGTGAGGAATTATGCCAGAGGTCCCCTGTGGGTGCCAGGGGTGATTACCAGAGCGTCTGGGCCAGTCTCTTATTACGTGACCATTGAAGATGGCAGGGTCTGGTGTAGGCATGTGGACCAACTGAGGCGCAGAGCGCCCAGTAGAGTTGTTACCGGTATGGGTGAATTGCCGCCTGAGAGTGACACTACCCCCATTAATGAGTCCCAGCTGCAAGACCAGAGCGGAGATGCCCCAGGAATGCAGGTACCAGTGGCGTCAGCAAATGAATCTACTCCTGCAGGTCCTCATGGTGCCGAGGAACAGATCAGGGACACTGAGCTGTCTGAAACCCCCTCCGTGTCAGACGAAACAATTACAGTAGACTCTCCACCACAGACACTGCCTGCTGAAGCGCCTGCAACAGCCGTAGTCAGGAGATCAACTAGAAGTCGCAGGGCCCCACAATATCTAAAGGATTACGTGTGCTGTGCCCACCAGGGGGGGGAGGGGTGTTGTGTATTGATCTGTAATTGCTGGTTGAAGTAACTGCCTCCCTGTTCCAAAGGGAACAGGCCTATTGGTTGATTATAGTTGCTGCATTTGGATCTTCAATCCTATTGGTTCCCGCCAAAAGGCAGCCTTGTGATTGGTTGTAATTGTTCCCTCCAAAATGTATCTTTTCCTAGCCAGTCCTGGCCCCTATAAATGTAACCTCCTCTCCCCAGTCCCCAGTCTTGTCTCTCCTTGATTAAAGAGCTACTCACTAGAAGCTGTTTCCAGCCTTCTTTGTCTCAGAGCTGAAATAACTGCTGAATCACTAACCCCACGCTACAATAAAGATTATCTAGGAAAGATACTTCTAAATTAGGTATACTCACTGGGTCAACTTTTGTGGAAATGACAGCTCTGTGCGATGTTGTTCAATCTCAGTTGCTGACATACAGGCAGGTCCACAACTAGGGTCTGTGTCACTCAGGGCAAACATGGATTCTGCACCCCCTACATGGATGGTGATGAAACAGTACAAAGTACAAATGCTATTGTGTCATATGGGGGCAGTGCAGCACCTGGGTACATGCCCCCCTTGCATTGCAGCCCTGAGCCTGGGTTCCAGAGAAGGCAATAAGATACAAGTGAACACTTCAGTACATATATAGGTGCTTCTTCGTGCACATTATACTGCCTCTGCATCCATTTCCATTTTAATGTTGCTTGTTTCTCTACACTTTGCAACATATGAAAACAGAGCCATTAACACTTCATTCTTAAACACCCACAGTGATCCTAACTGAGCTGGTTAAGCTTTCCCCTGGTGAAATAGTTGTCCATAGAACATATGACAATGAACTCATGAACAGGAAGATTACCTCAGGATAGTATTGACCATGTTTCTCCTTTGATATATTGTTAGAGTGGATAAGTCACTTTTGGGGACTTTTGGCAGAGGTTTAGCAGAGCCAAGAATCTCAGGGATGCCTGGAATTTTTGATCAGCATGATGTTAAGATCTGCCACCATCCTCAGGCTTTCTCTTCCTTGTACATTTTGCTGCAGTCTTCATAGTCAAGGCAAAAATGGATTTTGCCAGCAACTACATTAAGTATCCTGGGTTAAATTGTGCATAAATGAAAAATCAGGACCCGTTGAATTAACAAATGATCTTCCACTGATAGAGATCACAAACATGAGAACTCTGCCATTAATGTAGCTCAACATAATTATCTGCATTTTAATATTTTTCTTGTGGGTGTGGCTTTCATGATAAGTGTTTGGTGCATGGTGAATATTTTGAGTCCGCCAACCTCTTTTAAGTGTTTGATTATTTTTCAGATTGTGGGGATAAGCTACTATTTTATATTTTACGAAGTCTAAATGTTTAAGTCTAATTTTGTATTTCTCCTAAAAGTTTGATGTAGAGTAAGATTTTAATTACACCCTAACTTTTTAGCATTGTTAAACACAAATGAATTCTTTTACATGGCAGAGAGGGAGAGCTCATTATTTGGAATGACAACATTTATCCCTTTCATCTTTTACACACACACACACATACACAATTTTGAATAAAGGCCTCTGCCACGCAGACAAAAGAAAGAGTGCTATAAACAATCACTGGATACAAATGTAAATATAAACTTCTGTTTACACTACTCTGACAATAAGGGCAGTATAAAAAAAAGGTAGAAGATATCAAGTGACAATTTTTCCACAGCAGAGAGCAATATGCAGATGACACCTTGCCTTCATGACAAGTTAATTTCCTGTCTGAGTATGGATGGACAAATGCTAATGAAGCTTATAGGCAAGCATCATTCCCCATCCTTGGGAATCAAAGATGCAGAAGTAGTGAAGGATGTATGAATGGCATGCAAACATGCACAGCAAAGGTCACAAATGAGAACTATTATGACTGGAGGTGGATATGGCAAGAGAGATGAGCACTAGTTCTGTGCCAGAGACCTTTGGGCAAACAGAACTAAGAACAAACCATTACAAAGGACCAATTTGTCTTGTTTCTTTTTTGCTCTTGAAGTTATTACAACCAGCTCTTTTTCTAAGACAGGATGTTCTGTAACAGGTTGATTTCACTTTATTTATTTTCTTTATTTATTTCAAGGTCCACAAGAATGTGCAAAGTGTGCTATGAACAGTGGCTATAAAATCCACAGTGATCTTGCCTTAAAAAACTGTCATCTACCTTATATTCTACTGGATTTGCTACACCAGCCTTCTGCTTTATTTGACTTTCAACTTATGTTCTGAACAGCAGAATAATGGAGCTGCAGTTCTGAGCCACATAGTGGATCACTGTTGACCAATTTGACTCATTTTGTGGGAAGGCTGTGTTCTTCAAGAGATTCAGGAGCACAAAATTAAACACACACCCCTATTGCATTGTCAAAGGCTTTCATGGCTGGGATCTGGTGATTGTTGTGGGTTTTTCGGGCTGTTTGGCTGACACACCCCTATTGTTCTATATAACTGTTCCTACTGACTTGAGATCTCAGATCTCTGACCTAAACTGTGTGCTGAGTCTTAGAAGACCTGCTCTAACCCTTATGCTGGTCAAACATAGCACTCAACATTTTGAATATAATAAGAAAAAGGACCAGAGTAATTGTAAAGAAATCCTGCAGATGAATTTGGAGAAATATACTGCATCATAGCTTTTCCTTAGGGTCAGCCTTTGCTTGCTTGCTTTATTTATTTTAAAAAATTCTATCCGACCTTTCTCCCCAAAAGGACCTAAGACAGCTTGAGATAGTACTCATGCTTCAACCATCAGATTGGTGAGCGTGTTAAGAAATGGCAGGTTACTGATCTTTATTTAATATTTCATGATAGTGGGTCAATTCTGAGATTTTTGCCCCAGGTACTAACATTATATGACTGGATGCAAGGAAATTAGGAATGATGGGATATAGAGTGATTTCTTAAACTGTAATATTAACTGCACAGTTCAATCTGCATTAGACTTCTTTATCTAAGGAATGTATGAAGTTATCCATAACAATCCTTTCAGCACAGAGAGGTACAGCTACCATTGGACAGTTTACATCACGTACCATCTCGAAGCTTCTGGGAAGAAGGAGAAGAGTGAAGAGTAGTCATCAATATGTTCGCTTGGCACTGCTTTAAGAAGATTCTGGACTCAGTATTAGGTCGATTTAGATTAAGCAGAATGGCTAAATGTAACCAGTTAGAGAGAATAACTTAGTTCTTTTGTTTTCTAGGGAAATAAGTTCTTATCTTGAGTCTGATAGGTTTTTAAATATTTTTCTGAATCTTTTTCCAGTATTACTTTTGTAAGTGTAGAAATAAAGCTCCATATAAGTATATCTTGCCTTGCATGGATCATTTTAAAGAAACCAATGGAACCTATTATTATTCTGGGATTTTTGTTTTGTTTTGGATATGTTTGCCTAAGAGAGAAAGCAACTTTTCTGACCGAAGTCTAAATTGCCTGCCACGGCCTATGGGTGCAAAATAGGTTTCGGTGCCCTGGATATGAGAGAGTGGCTAGAGATGACACCCTGAGCAGACCACCTGAACTCACCTTGCTCTGCCACAGCTAGAAATCACTGGAGCCCAGGGTGACACTGGACGTGATTAGCTCAGCCCGGAGGGAGAAACAGCTGTGGAGATGAGCAAACTCAGCTGCCTGAAGGCAGGACTTTAGTGGAGAATTTGCTGTGGATGAAATCAGAACTGCAAATCCTGCTTCCTTCCCAATAAAGTTAGAATAGTCTCAACATTCTGGTTTGGATGAGAAAGTAAGGAGTTTTTGGAATAAAGTAGAAAATTGGTTAATAGAAATAACAAAAAAAAAGGATTCAGTTAAAAATAGACCATATATTTTTAGGATTAGTGGAGAGAGAAAGCAATTGGAGAGAAATAAAACAGATTATGTATTATGGAATAGCAGCTGCTATAATGGTGCTAATAACTGGATGAAAGGATGAAGGAAAATGGAAATACGACAAGTGGAAAGATTATCTATATCAATTTTTTCAAAACGAATGGATACAAATAAGGCAAGAAGGAAAAACTGTAGGGAAAAATAGAATTTTGAAAGAGTGGCAGAAGTTTATAGAATGGTTGGAAGGAAAACCTGAGAATGAGAAATGGGCTAGACTTTTCCATCAGGCCTTGACAATGTATAATATGAGAGGAAATTGTAGTTAGTTGCTTGCTCAGGGTGGGGTGGGGGAGGAAAAAGAAGAAGGGCGAACAACCTTTGGAAATTGTATGAGGATTGATATGTTGGAAAATGAACTGTATTCTGTTGGTCCTAAAATAAAAATAAAAACTATTTAAAAAACATTCTGGTTTGGAGCCTATGGATACTCACACAGCTGAGGGAATGCATGCTACCTCAGCGGACTCTTGATGCAGACTGTAGTGCTCAAACTGGCAGAGTGCGCGGTTGATAGATAGTGGGATTCATTGTGTTGGTGGGGGTGTATGAGGGAGGCATAGCTAAGTAGTACATATGTTCTACTTTGACAAAATTATTATTATTATTATTATTATTATTATTATTATTATTATTATTATTATTATTATTATTATTATTATTATTATTTAAAAGCAGAAAATTGCCTTTGAGAATCTACACCGTATGGCACAGGAATATACTGGTAGAAGAAATATTTGAAATATGGATTTACTGCAGAATGCTGAGAATTTCTTAGACTGAAAGGGTGCTCATGAAAAGAAACTATCCGTAGGAAAATGAATTGGGAGGGATGGGATCATAAGCTACATAAAATATAGATATGCGAAATACTTTGGTCATGTGGTGAGAAATAAGTGTTTCCAACTGATCATTCAAAGTAAAACAAATGGGAAGAGCACTGGCAGGAAGGAAAAGGAATTATTGGTCCAAGACCCTGGAATAACTCTTGGGGATTGATTTGGATACATCATAAGACGATTGTTTTGAGAAGCAAATCTGAACGTAGACAACAATGATGATGTCCAAACTCCATTAGAAGAGGACCAATAGGGGAGGAGAAATGGATCATCGGCACACTACTCAGTATGCATATGAAGACTATTTAGGTTGTGTGAAAAGGACACCACAAGAAATTGTAAACAAAGGCTGGAATCCTATTAGTTGCACCTGCTGGCATTAATACTACCAGTGTAACTTTCAGCAATGAATTCCTGCAAGCTAAGCAGTCAATTTAAGGATTGTGTATCATGCACCTGTAGCATGGTTTGGCTGGGACAAAAAATGTTTATGCCAACTTCTTAATCTGTGGCAATTTCCTGCCAATAGTTGTGTTAAGGGCATTGCACAGGTAGATCTATACATCAGGATTTTAGTAAATGGAAGGAAATTCTTGGAACTCCTCACAGCATCACAGCATCACAGACTAATAGTAAAGTAGGAAAGGGCATACAAGGCCATCAGGTCCAACCTCCCGCTCAATACAGGAATATAAATTGTAGGACATCTGCCATGGGGTGGCCCAAATTTCTCTTGAATGCCTCCAGTGTTGGAACACTCATTACCTCTTGGGTAATTTAACAACATATTTCTTGAAATGCAGTGTCCAGAACTGGACACAATATTCAAGGTGAAACCTAACCGGTGCTGAATAGAAGGGAATACACATCTCACAGGATTTGGAAATTTTACTTCTGTTAATGCAGACTAAAATAGCATTTGCCTTTTTGTGGCCACATCACACTGTTGGCTCATATTCAGTTTATGATCTACAAGAATTTCAAGATCCTTCCCACTTGTAGTATTGAAGCAAAATACAGTAACATTGCTGAGCCAGGTATCCCCCATCTTATATCTGTGCATTAGTTTTCTTCTTCCTACATGTAGTACTTTGCACTTATCCCTGTTAAATTGCATTCTGTTGGCTTTAGCCCAGTGCTCCACCCTATCAAGATCATTTTGCAGTTTGTTTCTGCCTCCCAAGATACTGGTATTCCACCCAATTTTGTATCATGGCAAATCTGAAGAGTGTTCCCTGTGCTCCTTGTCCAAGTCATTAATGAAAATGAGCACTGGCACTGGACCCAGGACTAAGCCCTGGGGTACCTCACTTGTTACCTCCTCCCACTAAGAGGAGCCAGTAATCATCACTCTCTGAATATGATTATGTAGCCAATTGTGTATCCATTTCACACTTGGTAACAATGTACAATGTTGTATAATGTTCAATGACAATAAAGTTCTATATCTATCTATCTATCTATCTATCTATCTATCTATCTATCTATCTATCTATCTATCTATCTATCTATCTATCTATATCTAGCCCACACCTAGCTAGCTTCCTAATCAGGATATCATGGGTAACTTACAGTAAGCCAAAGGCTTTGCTGAAGTCTAGATATAGTACATCTACGGCATTCCCTCTGTCTACCAGGGAGGTTAGTTTGGCAGGATTTGTCCTTGACAAAAACATGATGGCTTCTAGTTGTTGTTTTGTTGGTTTCTAGGTGCTTGCATAGAGATTGCTTAAGCATCTGTTCCAGGATTTTTGCTCCGACTGATGTCAGTCTGACTGGCCTATAGTTCTCAGATTCCTCTTTTTTTGCCCTTTTTGAAGATAGGAACATGAGCCCTCCTCCAATCACCAGGTATCTCACCTTTTGTAGAGTGTGTGTTCCGTGACTGAATTTTGCTGTGCTTCAGCCCTCCTTGTGTCCTCCTATGGCAATGTTGGCAAACCTATGGCATGGGTGCCAGAGGTGGCACTTGGAGCCCTTTCTGTGGGCACCCAACATCACCCTTTCACAGGCGCTTGGATTAAGGTTAAATTGCTGTTATGGGCACTTTGCAAAAATTAGTGGGTTTGGAATTGCAGTTTGGGCACTCAGTCTCTAAAAGGTTAACCATCACTGTCCCATGGGGCCTCCTCTCATGCTGTCTGGCAGACTCCTCTTCAAGAATCTGGAATTGTCTTTGCGATTCCACAGACAGAAGAGTGCCTTCTTTTGCTTCCAACTGTAACGCTTTCCCATTTGTGATTCCTCCAATGTGTTTATACTTACCTCAGCCCTGTGTTCCAGTCTTTTGTTTGGGTTTTCTTCCATCTCCAGTGCCCTCAGAAACAGTGGCTGCTGCTCAAGAGTTCCATCAATGCATGCTTCATTATTCCTTATAGCCTTCGTTGTGTTTGCTGCTCCCAATCCCTCGCTTTTTTTTTCTAACAGTGCCACTAGTTTGCCCTTGTTACATATACAGTATATGCAGTATTAGACTCAGGAACAAAGACAAACACAGCACAAACTTTGCAGGTTACTCCACCCTCCATAATCCTACTGCCTTTTTGCTTTCAACTGGCTTATGAATACCCATCCTTTTATGTCATTCCTCAAGTGTAATAAAAAGAGTGTGACTAGGAACATCTACAAATATATAACCATATCTAAAAGAACACATTGATGATGATGATGATGATGATGATGATGATGATGATGATGATGATGATGATGATGATGATGATGATGATGATGATGATAAGGGCCTCTCCTTTGAACTCCCAGGGAAACTCTGTTTGTTTGCTTTGGTCGCAAGCTCCCTTGGGTCTGCTTTATTCCTGAGCTGTGCTCTGTCTGGCATCAGGAATCAAAAGGGCCTCCCAGAACTCATAGTTGCTACTCATAGCTCTCAACAGTCATCCGGACATGTTCCTTTCTGTCAAGCCAACCCCATGGCTCTTCCTGTTAAGTCACACCTCTTTCATTTAAGGCAAGCATACAGCTCATAAGCTGAGCCCATGGTGCTCTTGTCTGGGCAGTCCCTATGGTTTATTTTAGGTCTCTTCCTGGTCGATCTACGAAAAACAACCACTCACTTCCTTGGCTTTGTCTCCTTGGTCCCCTTCCTACGTACCTTTCCTTCCTATCTTTTCCCCAGGAATCTCCTGTTCATTCACCCTGGTTGTAAGCTGCCTGTGTCTAGTTCAGCTTTATTACTCAACTGTGCTCTGTCCGGAGCCAGGAATCAAAATGTGCTCATCAAGCATGTTTCACTGTTTTGGCATTTCTTTCATAAGAAATACAGAGCTCCTTTTTTTCTCTTTGTGGATTTATTTCACTTTATTCCTTCCCATATTACATTGTCTCCCATTACTGCATTATGACAGAGGTATCTTCAGTGGCCAGAACAGCAGAATAAATGTATGCCTTCATTGCGGATACATGGCAAAAATGACCAAAGTTGAATTTCTTTTCAGCAGTATCAGAAATCTATAACAGCAGAAGTGAAAATATCAGTCTTTGGTTATCTGTCAATGAGCTATTCCTTTTCTTCTTCTTTGAATATAGATCAGCCTTGGAGTCTGTGGAAAGCCTAGATGTGATTGCCATCATAACTAGGCAGAATTCATTCCCATCTCATCACATAAAACAATAAAAGCTTCAAATTAATTAGGCCTTCCCTCATGATCCAGACAGCTTAATTTGAAGAAATGGCTGCACTCTCCTGGCAACGTCCCAGTAACTAATGCCTGGCTCTAAAGTCTACAAAGCACAGTCTCTTTTCAAAAGCCCACCATCTTCTATTGGTGGCTGTATATCTGAGACTGAACAATTCCAGTGGTCTGTTACTGTTGGGAGCTTATGTTCTATTTCAGGCAGGTAGCAGTGCCCTCTGCCACTACTTTGTTAAAACCAATCCACAGATGGTGCCTTCCTCCTAGAAGTGTGTCACCTCAGAATGCTGGTGAGGATTTTTCCCCATTACGACTGACTTCTCCATATTCAGGTTTCCTTGCACACATGTCAACGAGCTCTCCTTGTACAGTAGATGTATTACTTCTGTGTAGAAAGAGACGGTTTACTCAGGACAAATAGAAATATACAACATTCTGCGTGCATTCTGTGGTAGCAAGGTTGCAGGAAAATCACTTTTCTCCATACCCTTCTTACAAAGTCAGATATCATCAATCAATCAATCAATCAATCAATCAATCAATCAATCAATCAATCAATCAATCAATCATCATCCTGAAAAAGGTCACCATAAGTTAGTAACAATGTCATGTTATTTGTATTTTATATGCCCTTGTTTCTAACAGGTGACCCTTTTCAAGGTTTTCTAGGTATAGAGGACAAGTGGCTTACAGTTCCTTTGTTTGGATATGTTCT
Organism: Phrynocephalus forsythii; assembly: GCA_029282475.1. NCBI lineage: Eukaryota > Metazoa > Chordata > Lepidosauria > Squamata > Agamidae > Phrynocephalus > Phrynocephalus forsythii. Next base: position 36,850,103 of record JAPFRF010000002.1, read on the forward strand.
AGAGCTGTGCAGCTTGCCCAAGTCCACACAGGTGGGTTCTACTCCTACAAAGCACTGTGCAGAAACAATTTCCTGATCCCTGGTTACTGTAGCTCAGCTGTTCTCAACAGGAATCCATAAGCCCCCAAGGCAAATTTGGGAGGGGAAACTTTAGCACATTTGAAGGGGGTCACAGTCTGGAAGCAAGGCTTCACACACCATCTTATAAGGTTTCTCATATTGCTTATACATGAGTCAGACTATATTTATTTCATCTGTTTATGGCCATGGCAAAAAAAATGTTGAGAAAGGCTGTTCTAGCTCATTGAGTTATACAGCCAGTTTCCGAGAACAGCTGTACAATATGCCTTTTCTCTGAATAACTAGATAGAATGATATAGCCACATAATTAGATACAATTTTAAGATACTCGGTAGATCATCTCAACCATCATTTTTTTTAAATCACCAATGCGTCCAGATGATTTGAACTACAACTATACCCCCTATGGTTTGGACAATTATAAATACTTTATGGTTCACAATATCTGAAGAACATAATGTTAGAGATACCGGTGCTTTTCAATCTGTTCATAAAAGACCTGGAGACAGGAATAAACAGTGAGGTGGCGAATTTGCAGATGACACAAAACTTTTCCGTGTGGTAAAAACCAGAGAAGATTGTGAAGAGCTCCAGAAGGATCTCTCCAAACTGGGGGGAATGGGCTGCGAAATGGCAAATGCGATTTAATGTAGCCAAATGTAAAGTAATGCATATTGGGGCAAAAAATCAAAACTTTATCAACTCATGGGCTCTGAGTTATCCATGATGGATCAGGAGAGATCTTGGTGTGTTGGTGGACAGCTCCATGAAGGTGTCTATGTCTACCCAATGTATGGCAGCAGTGAAGAAGGCCAATTCCATGCTAGGGATTATGAAAAAGGGGATTGAAAATAAAACAGCCAACATTATAATGCCATTATACAAAACAATAGTAAGGCCGCACCTGGAGTATTGTGTACAATTCTGGTCACCGCATCTCAAGAAAGACATAGTGGAACTGGAAAAGGTGCAGAAGAGAGCGACTAAAATGATTACTGGGCTGGGGCACCTCCCTTATGAGGAAAGGCTAAAACATTTGGGGCTCTTTAGTCTGGAAAAAAGGCGCCTGAGGGGGGATATGATTGAGATGTACAAAATAATGCAGAGCATGAGTAAAGTGGATAGAGGGAAGCTCTTCTCCCTCTCACAAATTACCAGAACTAGGGGACATACACTCAAATTGAGGGGCTGGGAGAGTAAGAACAGACAAAAGAATTTTTTTTTTTTACCCAGCGCGTTGTTAGTCTGTGGAATTCCCTGCCACAGGATGTGGTGATGGCATCTGGCCTGGACGCCTTCAAAGGGGGATTGGACAGATTCCTGGAGGAAAAGTCCATCACAGGTTACAAACCATGATGGAGATGTGTAACCTCCAGGGTTTAAACCAGGGTACTTCAAGGGCCAGATGCAGGGGAGTGGTATCAGGAGACAGATATCTAGTCTCATGCACTCCCAGGGGCATCTGGTGGGGCCACTGTGAGATACAGAAAGCTGGACTAGATGTGTCATTGTCCTGATCCAGCATGGCTCCTTTTATGTTCTTATGTTCTTATGTTTAACCCCTTAATCTAAGAAGGAATGTTTTTTAAGACACCCCTAACAGATGCTTTCAAAACCTCATTAACTCTGTCAGGAAATTGCATCACCTCCCTAAGCAGCTTGTTTGACCATTGTCCCTCAGTCTACTACATCCCAGTTGCCCTTTTTTAAAGCTCCTGCATCTTGTCTCATGCGGTATGTGCTGCATATAGGAAAAGGACATGATTGGTTGTGTCTCCTTTTTAATCATCTTCGTGAAAATAAATCCCTGGAAACTGATGAAATGAGCAGTACAGATTATCGCTGCTCATGCAATGGAAAAATCTGCGAATAGAGAAGTGTATGAAAGGGGAGCATTTATTGCCAAAATAATACTGAAGGCCAGTTTGAATGCAACATGACCTCATGATTTAGAGGTTACATATTCTGAAATCAGGATAGCTGTCACAATATCTATTCACCAGTGAAAAAAGAACGAGACATGGTTTCTTGCTCTCCATCTTGTGATTTTATATGTAGTGTCAGCAAGTTGTTAGTATTCTTTTTGAGCCTCGGAAGAAGATGCAGGTAAACTATTTTTCTTGAAAAATTTACAGTACATCTGGAATAGCAGAAACTAATGCTTCCAGAGCATCGGTGCTAGAAGCATTGCAGATTAGGAAAGAATTGACTTTCATAAGAATTAATGAAGTGCGCTGGGACGCGCTTAGGTGGGCGTGGTCGCACTTAATGGTCTGTAAACTCCGGAGCTGGTGGGGAAACAATTTTAAGCTCCGGAGCTGGGAGCCATTTGCGGCGGAGTTTAGGGGTTGCGTACAAAGGGCCAAAGTCAAACACTTTGTGCTGACAAGCCTGTGAAGACAAAGATCTGATAATCACAAATTGCAGGAATCCAGGGTGATGGCAAAAATACAAGGCCAGGAACCAGGGCTGGACTGTCACCATTCTAAGTGTCACTTCTATCATGCACTGACACTTTTGCAGTTAACCTGGTTGGATGCTCATCTGAGGCTCACCTGTAGGCCTTACTGCAGAAATTCTCAAGTGGGAAGCCCTTCTAAAGAAAACTACTCATGAGGAGGCCCTGCATGCCGATAGGTATTTTACTGGATTACTCCAAGACTTTTTCATGCCATCATTTGGCACGGCTCTCTTCAGTCCTGCGTTCTCCTCTCACTACAGATTGAGGCTCCTTTATATTTTAAAAATACAATACTTTTGTACAAAATGTTGTTAGTTCATATAAAAATGTTGAATTATCTCACAAGAAATTCATAGAACAAGGGAAAATATGGGGAAACTTCACAATTACACCAAGTAGAGATAAACAGTTTTGAATTTTTATTTCTGGGAAAGAAACAAAGATGCTTCTGTAAAGTTTGTATTTCTTGTAGTGTGTGTGTGTGTGTGTGTGTGTGTGTGTGTGTGTGTGTGTGTGTGTGTGTATTTCTGATTTTCTCTTTGTTTCCTTTTATCCTTTACATGAGTAAGAAAGCCTCCATAGCCACATTAGTTGAGATTAATAATGGCATGTAATTCCCTCTGCTATTTGTCTGTCTCGATCATCAGCCCCAATGACTATTACTGCACATCACACAAGTATTGCCGTGCTTTGGTGAAAGCCTTAAGGAGATGGTACCTCTGTAACTTGGAAGTCAGGAAGTGATCCATCCAGATATGGATTTAACACTTTAACATGTTCCAGTAAAGGAATCCTGTAAAAATATAGGCCATCTAAAAGAACAAAGTTACTACTGCAGGCCTAGTATTATCAGAAATCTTACCTAGCTAGAAGTGTTCTGAGTTGTGCTGTTGAATGACAGCTCCCAGAATTTTCCAGGAAATATAGACACCTAGGGGATTCTGGGAACTGGCATACTTTAAAAAAAATCCCTCAGATCTGCCCATATCTGCCTGCTGGAAATGGACAGTATCCATAAGAATGTTTGAGGTGGAGGGAACATACTGTAGATCACTTCTGAAAATTTCTTAGTTTTCTGGTATTTCCTTTTGAAATGTGTCATCTTTAAAAGAAGCTGTACAAGTGGGGTTAGGGGATGGGGAACTGCCAGAGAGTCAAATTAAAATAAATAATACTGGACTACTTACACCAATGCTGTTGCACAAGGCAAAGACGGCTTCATATACATTTGTGACACTGTGCCTTCTTAATAGTCTTTTCCACGTGTTCCCAGAGCACAGAAAAGACTTAGACAAGGTCAATCTACCATAGCCCCACACAATAAAACAGGGAGATGTTCCATCAGACATTTCCCAAACTGAAATGGTAAACAGGTCTGACTGTTAGCAAAGATGAAGTGAGTAACAAACAAAAACCCATAGCCCGGGGATATGTTGTTAATGTAGGAGGTGTTGCCACTTGGTTATCAAATTTTGATGCTGAAAATCTAGGATGTGTTAAGTATCTCTTCACTGGAGGGAAGGTCAAAAGACAATTGAGTGCAGAAAGAAAATGGGGACGATTTAACAGGAGCAGAGGAAAGGCTAGCAAAGACCGCTTGGGGTGTTCTAACAAATGTCATTATGTGGCATTCCCTGGATTCTCTATTTCGGGGGGGGGGGGGCAGATGAAAGAAACATTGTTTACATACACTACAATCTGCAGCTTCACCACCTTTCACAAATGTCTGGTTTACTTCTCCTCTGCCTGTGTGATTTGCTGTCAAGACTTTATCAATGTCTAGTAGATATCACAACACATCACAATGTGCATTTTAATGCCTAGATTGTTTTTCTTTTGTTTTTTAACAAATGACTGAATTTCTGGCACTGAAAATGTACATGTGAGCTGTGCTAGAATCTGGAGGGCAGAAAGAATCATGGACATTTCTATCTCCATGGCAATTAATCCATTTCTTCATCTTTTGCAAGCAGGCTGGGCATCTTTAATACTTGAGTCAGGCTTTAGTCATTGATCCTGGAAGATATATGTACGTTTGGCCAATTGCAAGATGAATAAAAGAGCCAGGAGTTTCGAAAAAATATATTGCTAATTATAGAAACATTGATCGGATATGGACATTGTGCTTAAAATCCAAAGGAAAGCTGAGGAAGTTGAGTCATGGCAACTGGACTTCTTTTCTTGTGAGATCAAAATGTTTCACTGCTCATCCAAACAGCTCATCAGCCTAAGTAAATGAAGAAAAACCAAAACCAAAGGCTCCAGTTGTAACAATGAAGGACAGTGATTTACAACCAGCCATTAATTTTTGAGAGATAAATACAAACAGTGTTGTTATATAAATGTGACATTTAATACACAAGAATAGGAAAATATGCTGACTATCTTAAAATATATCTGAAAAATATCCTAACTATCTGGAGGAGCGGATCTCACAGAGGTTAGCTTCATCCCGACTGACCAGAGCTTTGCTCGCCTTTTCGCACCGGGGTGGGGGTGGGGGAATCTGAGGGAGGCCCGAAGGGTTTCTACCCACAATCAGGCCTTCTCAGTGGCCGGTGTGTGTGTGTGTTGTTACATTTGTGAACAACTCTTTGTGACTCCACATCCATGGAGTTTTCTTGGCTGGAATACTGGAGTGGTTTGCCAGTTCCTACTCCAGGCACCAACAGCACCTGGTATTCCCTGGTGGTCTCCCATCCAAGTACTAACCAGGGCCGACCCAGCTTAGCTTCTGAAATCAGGCGAGATTGGATGTGCTTAGGGTATCTAGGCTCTATATGAAAACTTTGGTGATCGCTGAGTGTACAGTTGTGAGTTTGTTGGTTGTTCTGTTGGCCCTGCCCTTTCCTTGCCAGATTTCTGTTGTTTTATCATTGTTGTTATTGTTTTTACAATTTTATTTGTTTTATTATGGGGTTGGGTTTTGGTCAAGTCACTTTTGTAATTTGTTGTACACCACCAGGTTTCCTGTGGGAAAATCAGGTGGCTAACAATTACAAAATAAATAAATAAATAAATAAATAAATAAATAAATAAATAAATAAATAAATAATGCTCAGATGCACAGCATATGAAAACATGCACATCATGCTGATGTGTGATGAATATGTGAATATCTACAGAAAGAGCTTGTATTTGTTCTACGTTTTAGTTTTTGCACATGGAAGTGTTTCATCCACAGAAGGTTTCTAATCCAATACAGTGGACCCTTGTATAACAAACAGCATGTATAACATAAAATTTGTACAACATAAAAAATTCTGGAGATAGGGGAAATTTGCTTAACATAATCGCCTATGGGGAGAATCTGTACAACATAAAAATGGGAATACTCCGTTTTCAATGCATTTCTATGGGAATTTGTATAAAGAAAATTTTGCTTAACATAATTTTATTTGGAACCAATTAATTCCTTTATACAAGGTGCCACTGTACAAGAAATTTGCTTCTTTTTAAAAAAAAAAATCTCCTTCTTCCCACATCTCTATATGCCTCCAGGAGACCGTCTGAAATTGTGTGGTTAATGGTTGAAGGGGGAGCTAAAAAGGCAAGGGGAATATTGGCATCCATTGCCTCCTTCCCACTTTCTACTGATAAGAGCACTGTGCTTGGAACTCAGGTCAGCAAATGCTGTCACTGGCAGAGGCAAATTCTGGACCCGACCCAAGATTAAATAACATACGAGGCTAGTGTCAATGTGAGTGATGCTAATTAAATGTAAACTGTTTTTGTAAAAGAGCATGAGATGCATGAGGGGGAAAAATCCTCTGTAATCCAGTGGCTAAATCCTGCTGCACAGCTATGAGTGCATCACTTGAAGTTGTGCAAGTGGCAGCAACATTTGCAGAAATTATACCCAACGAATTGTACTGCAGGGGCATTGACCAAGCAACTGCACAATCAAGTATGTGACAAGAACTGTCTGGACAAAGTTCTCTGCAAATGTCTGCAGGCTACATTGTGACACTACATCAAGTGCAACAGGATTTCAACCAATGACTGACATCCTAACAAATTCCTCAAAATATGAAGAAACACCAAAATGTCAAAGTAGATATAAAGTGAGTGGATACCTCCTTCCACAACAGGAGTTCCTCAGAAATTATAACCCTCGATAATCAGGCTGGCAAATTAAGCTTCACATTCACCCTCACTGAAATGCACGTGAAGACCACAGGAATCCCCCTACAAATGAGACACTAACATTTGGTCTGCAAGAAAAAAAATAGAAAGGAAATTGAGGTCAAATTGAAGGGAAAATGAGGCAAAATATAAGATATAATTTATTTCAGAGACTCAAATTTAATGCAATTATTAGAAAATGCTCAGCAATTTTTAAGGTGCCACAAGACCCTCTTTTGTGGCATGGCAGGCCTATTTTAGCCTAAGACTGACCATAAGTGTCATGAATTGCTGGGGCATTCCAGGGACTACAGCACAAAACACTAACTATTTGGAAATATGGTCTCTCCACCCGCTGCCCTACTATTGCCTACTGTTTATAAGATGATTGCTTCTTCTGGCTGCTGATCTATTGCATAAATGAAGTGCCATTATATATATCTATATCTATATCTATATCTATATCTATATCTATCTATCTATCTATCTATCTATCTATCTATCTATCTATCTATCTATCTATCTATCTATCTATATATATATATATATATATATATATATATATATATATATGTTTTCGTAGATTTTCACGGGTATAGGTATGCATGTTAGGGTGGATTCGGGTTTCTTCCCGTGTAGAAATCTGGTTGTTTTGGCGACGTTTCGACGAGGTCTCACTCGTCATCTTCAGGCTGGTGTTCTGGCTTCTTTCTTCTTGAAGCAAAGTGTGGTCTCAGTTGAAGTCCTTCTATAAATACTGCTGGGGGTGTGTGGTTTGCTTGCTCTGTTGCTGATTGCAGGTTGCTTTGTTCCTTTGTTCTTTTGTGATCTGCTGTGTGGCTGAGGCGATCGTTAAGGGATTAACTGCTGATGGCTGTTTAGATGGCTGTTTACATGCTGGTGGGTTAGATGGCTGGTAGGTTCTGGCAGTATCCTGGGCTTTGGTGGAGTGGGGTCCTGTGTCTTGTGAATTCATTTTGGTCTGGCTACGTGTCTGTGGTCTCCCAATGTTTTTTTGGGGTATGTGAGTGTGCTCCATGTGGTGACTGGAGTGGGGTGCCGCAGTAGATGGTGCAGTCGTGGTTTTGTTATTGGATGGTGGTTTCGTTTCATCTGTGGGAAGGGTCTGGGTTTGTGTTTGGTGTGGATGGAAGGTGGTGGCATCTTGTGTCCTTTTGGACCTGGTGTCAGTCTTTGTGACAGAGGCTCGTCTGTTGACCAGGGCTAGTTTCCAGATGTCAGGCAAGCGGGAGGTGTCATCACGTTTATTCATGTTGTTTGGGTGTTTCTCTATTTCAATGGCTTCCATGATTATTCGACTGTTGAAGTGTTCAGTTTTGGAGATGAGTTTGGTTCTTTCAAAGTCAATTTCATGACCTGTTGTTTTTATGTGCTGGAAGAGAGAGGAAGATTTTTCTTCTTTTTTGACTGCGTTCTTGTGTTCTGCGATGCGTGCGCTTATTCTCCTGTTTGTCTGTCCGATGTATGTGGCTGGACAGACTTTGCATGGTATTTCGTAGACTCCTTGGTTTTCTAGCTCAATCTTGTCTTTGGGGTTTCTTAAAATGTTGGCTATTTTTTGGTCGGTGCAAAAGGCTGTCTTGATATTGTGTTTGTGGAGAATTTTGCTGATTTTGTCTGTGGTGCCTTTGATGTAAGGGAGGAGGGCGGTGCCGTTGTTCTCTTCTGTTTCTTGGTTCTTGGGGGTGTTTCCTTTTGGATTAGTTTGGTGATGGTGTTTTTTTGGAATCCGTTCGCAATTAAAACATTCGAGAGAGTGTGTAATTCAGTTTTAGGTGGTCTTTGTCAGCGAGGCGTTTGGTTCTGGAGATGAGGGTTTTGCTACGGAGTTGATCTGTGCAGGGTGGTGGTGTGATTGTGCATTTAAGTAGCGGTTTGTATGTGTTTTTTTCTGGTAGATGGTATGTCCTAAGGAGCCGTCGGGTTTTTTGTAGATTAGGACGTCCAGGAAGGGAAGTTGGTTGTTGGCTTCTATTTCCATAGTGAATTGTATTTTGGGGTGTAGGCTGTTGAGATGTGTGAGGAAGTTGTTCAGTTTATCTTTCCCGTGTGGCCAGATAACAAAGGTGTCGTCAACATATCTGAGCCAGAGTTTGGGTTTATGTTCGGACTTCTGTAACGCGTTGGTTTCAAAGTGTTCCATATATAGGTTTGCGATGACCGGTGAGAGGGGTGATCCCATGGGTGCTCCTTCTATCTGTTTGTATCTTTGTCCATTGTGGATGAAGTATGTGTTGGTTAGGCAGTGGTTGGTCAGATCTAGGATGTGTTTGGGGGGGTTGTATTTGTTGTGGATAGCTGTCAAGGCTTCTTGAACGGGCACTTGTGTGAAGAGCGAAACAACATCGAAGCTCACGAGTAGGTCATTGGGTTTAATTGCGAACGGATTCCAAAAAAACACCATCACCAAACTAATCCAAAAGGAAACACCCCCCAAGAACCAAGAAACAGAAGAGAACAACGGCACCGCCCTCCTCCCTTACATCAAAGGCACCACAGACAAAATCAGCAAAATTCTCCACAAACACAATATCAAGACAGCCTTTTGCACCGACCAAAAAATAGCCAACATTTTAAGAAACCCCAAAGACAAGATTGAGCTAGAAAACCAAGGAGTCTACGAAATACCATGCAAAGTCTGTCCAGCCACATACATCGGACAGACAAACAGGAGAATAAGCGCACGCATCGCAGAACACAAGAACGCAGTCAAAAAAGAAGAAAAATCTTCCTCTCTCTTCCAGCACATAAAAACAACAGGTCATGAAATTGACTTTGAAAGAACCAAACTCATCTCCAAAACTGAACACTTCAACAGTCGAATAATCATGGAAGCCATTGAAATAGAGAAACACCCAAACAACATGAATAAACGTGATGACACCTCCCGCTTGCCTGACATCTGGAAACTAGCCCTGGTCAACAGACGAGCCTCTGTCACAAAGACTGACACCAGGTCCAAAAGGACACAAGATGCCACCACCTTCCATCCACACCAAACACAAACCCAGACCCTTCCCACAGATGAAACGAAACCACCATCCAATAACAAAACCACGACTGCACCATCTACTGCGGCACCCCACTCCAGTCACCACATGGAGCACACTCACATACCCCAAAAAAACATTGGGAGACCACAGACACGTAGCCAGACCAAAATGAATTCACAAGACACAGGACCCCACTCCACCAAAGCCCAGGATACTGCCAGAACCTACCAGCCATCTAACCCACCAGCATGTAAACAGCCATCTAAACAGCCATCAGCAGTTAATCCCTTAACGATCGCCTCAGCCACACAGCAGATCACAAAAGAACAAAGGAACAAAGCAACCTGCAATCAGCAACAGAGCAAGCAAACCACACACCCCCAGCAGTATTTATAGAAGGACTTCAACTGAGACCACACTTTGCTTCAAGAAGAAAGAAGCCAGAACACCAGCCTGAAGATGACGAGTGAGACCTCGTCGAAACGTCGCCAAAACAACCAGATTTCTACACGGGAAGAAACCCGAATCCACCCTAACATATATATATATATATATATATATATATATATATATATATATATATATATATATATATATGTTTTCGTAGATTTTCACGGGTATAGGTATGCATGTTAGGGTGGATTCGGGTTTCTTCCCGTGTAGAAATCTGCTTGTTTTGGATGACGTTTGACGAGGTCTCACTCGTCATCTTCAGGCTGGTGTTCTGGCTTCTTTCTTCTTGAAGCAAAGAAAGAAGCCAGAAGAAGCCTTCTTCAAGAAGAAAGAAGCCAGAACACCAGCCTGAAGATGACGAGTGAGACCTCGTCGAAACGTCGCCAAAACAAGCAGATTTCTACACGGGAAGAAACCCGAATCCACCCTAACATGCATATATAGATAGATAGATAGATAGATAGATAGATAGATAGATAGATAGATAGATAGATAGATAGATAGATAGATAGATAGATAGATATTAAAAATGCAAAGTCCATCAATCTGAATCTCACCACTTTGTCACATTTTGATGTTTCAAGGGGTCGCTGTTACAGATTACCCCATAGCACTAATGCCACCTACATAATTGTAGTGGGCTGCACATCAAAGTCAGCTCGTGGTGTGAGAAACAGTAAACTTAGGCATTCACCCAGCCTAGACACAGGTGTTTAAAAGGTTAAACATATTTAATTGTGTAACAGGTCAACACCTAGAACAAGAAATGATCTGCAGTTGAGCAACATAATAAATTGCACTACAGCAGGCCCACTGAATCCATGGGGATTTGGTCTGGCAACTCCTCCAGATTCATTACTTTAATGTAGTGAGTCTCAACTAGAGTACAGTAAGCCCATTTGAATACAGTGGAACCTTGACTTACATGCTGCTTGACTTACAGCATATTTGACTTGCAGCAAGAAGGGGCCTCTTTGACTTGCACCGCGGGCTCTGACTTACAGCTCAGAGCCCCGGCGCAAGGCCCCAGCATCGCGGCTGCCGCCTCCAAAATGCTCCTGCCTTCTTCCTCTCCTCCGGCAGTGGCAGCTTCGGCGAGGCCAGCTCCGAGCACCTGGAGCTGGTCCTCGGCCTCGCCGAAGCTGCCGCTGCCGCCGGAGGAGAAGAAGGGCCGGGATATCAGGGTTGGCCTCGCTAGTTAGACAGTCAGCTCAGTCTTAATCTGGCTGCAGAAGTCTGGTCCACAATGGAAGCATTTTAGTTGGGGAGCTGTACAGTTATGGGACTCTAATGGTAAGCATAGGGTTGTTCAGAACTTGGAACGTCAGGTTAAAAATCAGTAAAACTTAAATGTTAGACACTGTTGCTATGAACATTAAAAAGTGGAGGTGTATAACTTGTGGACTATAATTCCACTGCCTCCTCCTCTCTTTGAAGAGACATTTCATTTACATCCCTGGAAGGAATCTCATATCGCAGTCAAATTTGTGTTAAATTGCTGTTTTCGGGGGTCTTTTTCATCGTCTGGAACAGATTAATCCACTTTCCCATTACTTTCTATGGGAAAAGTTCATTTGACTTAAGGCATGTTTGACTTATGTCTAGACCTCCAGAACGGATTAATGACATAAGTCAAGGTTCCACTGTAAATGGAACTTGCAGAGGAGGTGACTCACCAAAGTCCTATGGATTCATTGTGACTTCCTGGGTTTCAACTAATGATGAGAAAGAAGAAGAGCTTACAAAAGTAAATTCACGGATGATATCGCTCCAAATCCCAGACTGGAGATCCTGTAATTTTTCTACTCGGGTAAGCAATATCCACAATCTGATACTCTGTTCCCATGCATGGACTTTCCCCACTGTTGCAAAACACTCATCATTCCATTCCAGCCCCTTCTCTCCTCCACCACACAAATAAAACTGTTGGCACAAAAGAGCAATGGACAAAAGAAAAGCACTAACTCCTCAGTCATGTAGGAAAACAGCATTACATCTCCCTTGGATCACGCAGGAGATTCAGTAATATTGTATCTCCCTTGCCAGAGTGAGGCTAGATGTATCTGCAGGATTGCTCCTGTCACTTGCATTCTAATGTCAAACTCCCAATATGTAAATAAACAGTGTGCCTTATTTCTAGCAAAAGATTATTTATGCATATTGCTCCACCGGTAATTGAGAATCCTTGATGACTCCTGGAAATGTGATGAAACAGCATTCAGTTAATTCTCTTTAATGTTAATACTCAATCAATTAGAAAATGATGATTATGCAGTATCGAAATGCCATGAAAGTAAATTGATATGTCATTAAAACTCACATATACACTAATTGAGTTTAGGCAAGTTCTGTGATTTCTCTATCTTATATATTTTTGTATAGATTCTATTTCTCGCTATAGCTGCATATTTCATCTGTTTCTTCAGGGTGTATATTATAACAGAAGCAAGGAATTCTGAATTCATGTGTGTTTGAGGGAACCGACTTTAATGACTTTGGGGCCAAATGATTAAATTCAGATTATTTTTTATCAACCAAACATAAACACTGTATATTATCAGCGTCTGTGGGAGATGCACAAAAGTAGATTTTTATTTCTGGGTATACATACAATCATATACACTAATAAGAAAAATAGGAACGAAGCACCAAAATTGTGTTTCTTTCAATTTGTAGTTTGTCAACCAGGGTGAACCATGAACCATGACTTCCCCCCTGCCAACTGATGAACAATGAATCAGTTTGTTGATCTGTTGGGGCTTTTAAAAAAAAAAACAAGCCTGCCACTCCCCAGCCTACCTTTCCGATCCCTACTTTATCCACGGTCATGGCCTCCACCATGGCCTCCACCACCACTGGGGCTGCAATGTGGCCTTTAACCAGCCCCAAGATGGCAAAGTAAAAAAAAAAATCAATCAAACAAACAAGAACTCTCTTTTGCTTTGCAGGCTCTGGGGCTGACCAGGGGACATCTGTCCATGTCCCGACCTATCAAAAGAAGCAAATATTCATCCTTTCATATTTGTCGGGTCTTCCTCTGGACCCAATGAATATCAAGGGACAAATGTTTAATGAATCAGTGATATTCGATGAATATCGCAATTTGTTGTTGTTGTTTTTAATTTGTCCCCGCCTCTGGCTAATAATAAACACTCTTATCCATTTCGTGATTCATAAATCACCCCAAATGTCACAATCCATTCCATGCAAAAAAAATAAGGGAAGCAGCAGACTTGGGGGAAAGTTCCAGAGACTTACAGAAGCAGAATAAAACACTGGGAAGCCTTGACAGGGGAGATGTTGGGTATGCTCATGCCAGGTGCCCATTTGGAAATGACAAAGACAGGAAGGAATGAGGCAGCGTGAAGAGCTATTGTTTCCAAATGGGGCACTGTGTAAAAAGAACATGGCTGGCTGACAAAAAGTGGAAACAAAAGTGGAGACATTCCATGATAACATTTTGTTGCAAGCTCCAGTCAGGGCTTTTAATACCGGTTTCTGATTTCCCCAAGCACACAACAATGGCACTAAAAACATAACACCCATGCACCAGAAGGGGATACTGTATCAGCAGATTCAGTGTAAATCTGATGGGGCAGGTACAGAAAGAGCTTTTTAAAAAATATATTGAAGAGGTTGGAGATAAAAACAGCCAAATATTCAGTGATAAAATGATATTTTGTGGCTTGGCCGGGGGGGGGGGGAGAAGGAGAGGGAATCCCTGACAGCTGAGTGGGAGAGCTAATTGGGAGGAATGGTTGATAGAGGAAGGTGTGGTGCGGCTGAAGAGTATAGAATAGAATGGAGAATAGAATGGAGCGGCGCGGCTGAAGAGCTGATGAAGCGGAGAGGGAGAAGCCCTGTTCTAGAGTCAAAAAACATGGACAATAAAACATACATGCAAACAGGCTTGTGGCTCATGTGAAGAACAAGCTGTATCCTCCAGACATGTCACTGTGGCATGAAGAAAGCAGGGCACAGCTGCCATGCCCCTTTTCCTTGGCAAGGTACAGAAGCTTTACTGATGCCATGATAAGAGGTTAGAATGGTAGAGAAATCTAGTTTGAGTAGTCATTTCCTGATTCAATTGGGAACCCATTTTAAATGTTCCTCTGGAAGATGGATGGCATGGAAATGTATAAATAAATAAACAAATGTTCTCCAGGATGGAAACAACAGGCGCTCCTGTACAAGATACCAGTGCTGCCAGGATTGGACACTGGTCTGTCCACCGTAGCATCAGAACCTACTCAACCCCAATGGGAAATGAAGAAAACAAAACAGGCAAAGCCCTAAGATGTTGGATCCCTGGCACTTCAACCTTTTGCTGCAGGCTTCACTTGCATCTAGTTCAACATTTTAAATTTGCACCATGGCTTGGTGGCACTAAGGGAGTCTCACTCTTTTTGTTTTCTAACAAAGCTTTCCTCTAGGAGTTTCATTCAGTGGCACATGCCAAGTTCAATCAAGAATGGGCCTCTCTGTGAGAGAAAGAGAAGGAAGGGGGAGGGATTTTAAGGCTGGTGTCTCATGGATCCCATCCCAGTGGAGATAACACTTGTTAAACTGGCAGCATGACACACAATGCTTCCACACATCTGTGTGACCTGATGGCCTGCTTTTCTTTTTTTGTAAGTCTTGCTGAACTTCAGGTTGCCTTCGTCAGCAAGGATCCCTTCCTTCCTAGGCCGAGAGAAAGTTTAGCTAGCAGTTCTACTGAAGTTTTCACTTGTGACTTCCTTGACAGTTTGCAATCAATTTTTCAGTGAAAAACATCAATCACTCTGAAAGAACTAAGTTTGAGATTACCCTAGCACCTTTCACAATGGTAGATAAGAAATAGATATGACAGGGAGAAATTACATTTTGGGTCATAGGATTCCTCATTGGGAAATGAGGACCGTTTTATCATTTGGATTGTCATGGCGGTAGCTCTTACATTGGCTGAAATCCTATTGCACAACTATGCACACATAAATCCTGATGATGACATCAGCCATGGACATTAATTTATTTTAAAGCTTTATATATTTATTTAAAAAGCATACATCCCTTATATTATTACAATATCAGATATACTGTATAGCAAGAAAGTCATAAAGTGTGAATGTAATGACTGAAATTGTGTTAAACCACTGTGTATATGTACATCCCGATTATGTTATCAGTCATAAACATTAATATTTATTTTAAATTTTCTTATTCTCCCCTCACCCATACCCAGCCAAGGTTGAGACTCTCTTAGGAACTCATTTTAGCCTGTGGAAGACTTTGGGAGTTTTTATTGCTGTCACTGGTCCCACTGTCATGTGTTACTGTAATAATAAAAGTACAGTAGGACCCCTGTATCCACTCATTCATTATCCACTGATTCAGTTATCCACGGTTGGCAGAGGAAAAAAATTAAATAATTCAGCAGCCACGAAGCAAGCTGTAAAGCAAGCTGTTGTCACAAACAGCAACTGCAAAGCAAGCTATTGTCACAAATAGAATCTGTAAAGCAAACTACTGCCACAAATAATGGCTGTAAAGCAAGCTACAGTCTCAAAACAGCAGTCATAAAGCAAGCTACTATCAGAAAACAGCAGTTTGGGGGTGGGTGGGCAGGTGTTCTCTCTTATCCACGGTTTTCAGTTTCCACGGGAAGGCCTGGAACCAATCCCCAGCGGATACCGGGGTCCTACTGTATATAAACATTTCTAATAAATAGTCAGATTTTTGGACCATGCAGCTCAATATTATCTATACTGTCTTACAGCTACTTGCCAGAATTTTGGGTCTGCTTAAGTCTATTACATTGGATTAGCGTTTGGAATGATTCTGATAAATATGTGCATTTTTTTTTCATCAGGATTTTTTGTCACTATTGAAATGCAGACATCTTTTTCACTTAGCACATTGATTTATTTTCAGCCTGCTACATTATCTTTTTCAGACAACTGAATAGATGTTTGATGGGGTCCCCCCGACCCCAGCAATCATTCTAAAAGCTCTCCTGCCAATGAAACATTTTAAGCTCTCGTTTTCAGTCTCGCTACAATCAGTGAATTCAGTAGTCGTATAATACTAACAGAAGATGATGACATCCTATTGCTTTCAGTCCAGTCACGACAATTTTATTCATAAGTTGTCCTGTTGCTTTAAATTGGATTTATTTCCAAGTCTTTCTGTGTTACAGCCCATTCTTGTGTATGCCTCATCAAAAGTAGGCCCCTTGTGTAGCTCAATGTGGATTAGCTCAGTATGAGTCCTCATGAACATGTTTGTTGTTACTTAGCATGGACAGCTGTGAAGAATATCCCCATCTAAAGTTATGTCTTCCAAGGGCCCAGCATGCAGGAAAGGAAATAAGCCTCGTAAAATTTCCAGCAACCCCAAACCATTCTAAAATATGGCACAAAGGGGTAGATTATTACTGACCCAACATTTTTATGCAGAAGTTTTACTGTTTATGTCTGACTTTCAAAATATTGATTCTTAAACATAACTCAAGTCTGTGAAAGCTAATGTTAGTTTTTAAGATGCTCCAAAGCTTTCTATTATTTCTGAAACAGCAAGCTAACATAATTACCTGAATAAAAATAATTTTACAGAACATTTCACAATTACTATACAGTATTTATAATCTGACTTTCTTCAGTGAGCTCAAAGTGTCGTAACTGGCTCGCTTCTTCCCAACCATCATATGAAGTACAGTAGACTGGGCTGAGCAGATGTTTGGAGCCCTGTGGTCCTTCAGCCATGAATTTCATGACTGAGTAAGGCTTTTGAACTTGGGCATCCTGACTCTCTAATGATACCACATGAGTAATTAGTGATAGTAATTGATCTCAGACTAGAGAAGCTATCATTTTAAATTTATATTCTCTGAAATTAAGCAAAATCTATTAAACTAGTTAATGGATGAGAGTTTAGTTACTTCAGTCAAAGCCAGGTATTAATCAACAGAAGTTGCCTAATATATTGGAATGGAATGGAGGTACATACTGTCACATGTGAGGGGCTTATCAAATAGTGCAATATTGATCTGAAGCTGTGCGCACAGCCTGCCTCAGTATCTGACACGTGTCCTGGGACTCTTTCCAAAATCAGGTTAACACCCTTACTCCACAAGGAGCTCCGTGATTTTTATTTCTGGGTGGGGATTACCAATTGAGGACAGTCACCACAAAGGGGCCTGAAACTGTGGCCCTTGTGGAAAAATTTGGGCAAGAAAGCAAAAGCTTCGAAAGGACCGCGTGGCTGGTGGCTGGGACACGATTTCAGGACTGGCAAGGCAACTCACAAAGGGTGGTCGTTTGGGCAAGATCCAACGGATACAGAGAAACCAAGAGGAGAACGCAGCACTGGGTGATGTGGGATGTAGAGCAAGAGAAGCAAATGAACATACTTTAACACTGGAAAACCGAACGTGAATGAACAAATCAACTGCCCAGCCACTGGTTGGAGTATAGGTACCTTGTATAAAGGAATTAATTTGTTCCAAATGAAATTATGTTAAGCAATTTTTCCTTTATACAAATTTCCCATAGGAGTGCATTGAAAAGAGAGTAATCCCTAATCACGACAATTTTTATGTTGTAGGGATTCGCCCCACAGGCGATTCTGTTAAGCAAATTTCCCCTATCCTCTGCAATTTTTATGTTGTACAGATATTATGTTATACAAACCGTTTGTTATACGAGGGTCCATTGTATTTCTGATGTTTGTGTTGAGGAGTGAAGAAATGCAGTGGGCATGGGAGGGGAGAGTGTACCTGCGTGAACGCCTGCCTTTATAGGGGTGTGAGAATGCATTCGTGCTTGCAAGCCTGCTTGCTTCTCTCCCTCTTTCTCTCTCTTGTGCGAAAACGAGCACTTGCCAGCGAGCGACCACGAGGTCGCCTTGTACGCATGCGTTCCGCGCCTCGCGCGTTCTCCCCAAAATAATCCCAGGGACCGAAGGCTCTGCGTAGTTAGGTTGCGCCCCAGAGAGCGGAACAATGGTAAACTCTAACCCTGCGGCTCTTCCCGAAACGAAGGGCATTGTCGGCTTCATCCTTCGCGGGTGCGCATGCGTCCAGGGGAAAGGACAACCGCACGCTCAGCAAGAACGAGTGGGCGGGGAGGAAGAGAGAGAGAGAGAGAGAGAGAGAGAGAGAGAGAGACCTGGAAAGGGGCTACTTAGGGTTCAGTTCGACCTCCTCCTGACCCCCCCCTCCGTTCGCTCCAACCCTCCCCGCCTCTCTCTCCGCCCCGCAGCCCTCTCCCACCCGTGGCTTTTCCATTGGGACAGGTCTGGCTTCGGCGGGAGGCTGGTAAGTCAAAGAGATGAGAGGCGGCGGCGGCAGCGGTTGCCCTCGACACTTCCGAGACCCCCCCCCTTATTTCACGCGCTGCTGAGGGGTGACGTCGCCAACCGCCCGCCCGCCCGAGCGGGGGAGGGGGCGCCTTCTTCTTCTTCGAGGGTCTTTTGGTCCTCCTCAGTTGGAGGGAGGGGCCCATTTTACAGCCGCCTCAGAGGGAAGCTCGCTCGCCCCCTTTCCCCGCCTCAGCCCCCTCTCTTTTGCTCGAGGGGAGAGGAGGGAAGCGCCGGGCCGGCATGTTCTGAGGGGGGAAATGGGCTCCCTTTGACAGGTCCCGGGAGCCCGGCCTGGCCAGCAGCAGGGCGAGTGAAATCAAGGCTGGAGAGTCACACTTTAGGCCCGTTTCACGAAGAGAAAAGGCTTAAGGAACAGAAAGTGAACGGTTTCTCCGCTTAATTCCCGCCGTTTGCTGGACGGGCGGGGGCGGGTGGGGTGGTTATCAATGTGCCCTGTTCCCGGCTGAGGAGGCCACAGGGTTGGGGTTTGGGCAAACTTCGCCATCGCCCAGCCTAAGGTAGACCTGGAAGTTGAGTCACGGCAACGGGACTTCTTGAGAGAAAACCATCCCAACCAGCTTCGTCAGTCTGAGTTGCCAGCTTTCCATTTTATAGTTGTCTTCAGCCTGACGAAGCTGGTTGGGATGAGCAGCGAAACGTTTCGCTCTCCCAAGAAAAAGTCCACTTGTCGTCACTCAGCTTCCATATAAACTCACCTGGATGACTGAGAATCTTCACAGACATTCGCCTACTTAGGGTAGAACTTGCAGGGTGGTTGTGAAGACACCATTGCTGGAGGGCAGCAGCGTTCTTGGTCAACCTTGTTGGAGAAATAGGGAAAGAAGAGCAGCACTGGAAGAAAGGTTCCGAGATCTGTGTGCAAATGGACCAAAATAAGGAGCTGGTGTCTGCCTAGGAAGGAAGAATTTCTGGCCCTTCACGGGGCTAACGGGAAAAGCAGCTCACAAGCCTTGCAAATATTCTACCCCTTTGGACTTTTGGAGCACACGAACATGCAAGTGAATGGGCTTCATGTGTGCAAAACTAAACACTCATATGTGTAACCACACTGAGGTTCACATATATACTGAAGTCAACCTGGTTTCTTGGCAAATGCTGTCAACAAAAAGGACAGAAAGGCATTCTCAGATTATTATCAGTACAGGGCGGATTAGAGTTTGAACTAGTTAGGTGCTTTCTTGGTTATGGCCTTGAGCTTTCCTCTGTCATGTAACTGATATTGCAGACTAGCTTTTAGGTCTGATGTGTTTCTAATAATAGATTAAAGAAATCCCAGTGCAATGTAGTGGATAGAGTGAGGGATTAGGAATTGGGAGAACAGGGTTCAAATCCCTTAACCGTCTCACCTTGAAAGCCTTAGTAGGGTCACTATCCATTGGTTCCTATTTGACAGAACTGTGTGTGTGTGTGTGTGTCTGTGTGTGTGTGTCTCAGAGGTAAAGAGAGAGGATCTGTGTGTGCGTGCGTGCGTGTGTGCGCGCGCGCGCACGCGCACACACACACACACACACACACACACACACACACACACACACACACACACACACACACACACACACACAAGAACAGTTTCAGTTGATGGTCCTAGTATATTCTGAAAGTACTGTACTGAATATTTTTGTACAGAAAGATGTTTTTTAAAGAATTGTTTCATTTATGAGCAAAAACAATAGTCCCTCCTCCTCTTTGTCTCCATAAAACCAAATCAGCTCCCTATATTTCTAGAGCAATGATGGCGAACCTTTTACAGACTGAGTGCCCAAACTGTGATTCAAAGCCCACTAATTTTTTGCAAAGTGCCAGTACAGCAGTTTTAACCTGAATGTAGTTCACTGTGAAGGGGCGATGTCAGGTGCCCACATAAAAGGCTCTGAGTGCCACCTTTGGCACCTGTGCCATAGGTTCACCAACACTGTTCTAGAGTGTGTATCGACATGGAGGACACTGTAATGTTCTCCCACATACCCTGTTATTCTTCTGCATGTTCAGCTTGCCTTTTCATGAAAATATTCACTTTGTCTTAATAATATACTAAAAGCAAGGCTGTCTCTTAATCTAATGCTGAATTTTCAAAGGTAACTCCCTGATTTTTAATAGCAACCCACACTACTGGAAACTGATGTGAACTCTGTGCAAGATCCAACAATATACAGTATTTCAGATTCCAAAGCTGGTGGGTGGAATGAGGCCTTTTCCCTTCCCTTACTATAGCTATCTACCGTATGTTGAAGAAAGCGGGGGCACCAACTCTCTGAAGTAGATTTTTAGGAATCAAGGAGTTGGAGGAGGAAAGTTGCCTGTTTTGGCAGAAGTGCATCTTTCTGTCCTATAGTGTGCAAAGAACCCTTTACGTGTAATCTAGTGAAATTTAGTGTGAATGCACATTTAGCATTTCCTCCATTCTGTTTTTTTCTTGCCTTTTCTCTCTCATCCCTAACCATGAAACTGGGTAGGAGGGTGGATAACTTAAGTTTGAATATTAACAGTTGTATCTTAAATATGCACACTAACTTTCATTTCTTCTTCTCTTGTGTTTGTTTTTAAATAGATATATTTACAAAGGTAGAGAATATTAACTTCTTTCTGTTTAGTCAGATTTTTATTGGCTCTTAGCAGACCATAGGTCAACTTGCTGGTGATGTGTAATACTTTTTATGCTTTCTGTCTCTGTGACAAGTTCATGTCTGTGGTGATTAAAAAAACACTGGTATACAGTGATACCTCTACTTATGAGTGGCTTGACTTAAGAGCAAAAAACCGTTGGCATTTTAACTGCTGCCTTACAAATTTTAGATGTGGTCTTCTCTACTTACATTTTTTAATTTATTTTTTGATTTTTAGATAGGGCTGCTCTACTTAAGATTTGTTCGATTTAAGAGCATGCATTTGGAATGGACTAAACTCGTAAGTAGAGGCACCACTGTATGTAGAAGTGAGCTCAGCTTCTGTGATGTTTCTTATGGAAAATAAATTGTGAGCTTTCTTATCTCATTGTTCTGGATATGAATTTTTATCCCTACAAGTTTTTCTTTTTTCTACCACTAACACAGATTATCAGTACTGTAATAATACAGTAGGAGCCCAGTATCCGCTGGGGATTGGTTCCAGGCCTTCCTGTGGATAATGAAAACCGTGGATAAGAGAGAACGCCTGCCCACCCACCCCAAACTGCTCTTTCCTGACAGTAGCTTGCTTTATGACTGCTGTTTTGAGACAGTAGCTTGCTTTATGGCCACTGTTTGTGACAATAGCTTGCTTTACAGCTTACTTTGTGGCTGCTGAATTTATTTTTTTTCCTCTGCCAACCGTGGATGACTGAATCAGTGGATAATGAATCAGTGGATACGGGGGTACTACTGTACTTTGAAACAGAACCATTGTAAATCAAATGCAAGATAAAGCAGTACCCAGCAAACTAGAATAACAGTACAGTAGTTTAGAAAAGTTCTATGGCTAGCGTGCTTGCTTATTTATTTTCCAACAGGAAAGAACTGCTGCTAAGTCCTTAGTTTACTTGCCAGATTATATTGCATTTTAACATAATGCTTTAAAAGACAGAAAAACAGTACTTGATAAAGAATGTACCTGCGTTTAAACTGAAATCAAGATTGTGAACAATGCTGAATTAGAGTGCAGTATTTGTTGTCAGGAAGAGAGGTGGCACATGAGATGATCTGCTCACAAGAAAAGCAGTCTCTCAGATGTACATCTAATCTGGTTGTGACTTAAACAAAGGTGTTCTAAGTATAGTGCCAGCTTTGGGGCTACTAAATTCAAAATCCTTCTATTTCCTTAGATTCCCTTAGAGTAGGTTTCTCAGACTCAGTCTTGCATTATGGTAATTCACCCTATTCCCCTTCAGTAAAGAGGTAATTAAAATAATAAGGAGAATAATAATGTCTTAGTATTATACCTTCTAAGTGGGCTGTAAGTGCTTAGGAAGTGTTGTTCCTTCTTTTGCACTCTTAAGCTTTCCTTGCGTTTCTGTTAAAGTAGGCTGCACTATAACAAATGCAGGCTTGTATTCATCTTCATGTCAGAGCAGTTGAAGTGGAAAAAGTTACATAGAACATAACATTAAAGCACTTTTCTCTGGATACAGTGCATTTCTTTTCATGTTTATTCAAAAGAAATAAGAAATAGGCACCAGAAAAGTAAGTATAGATAGGGTTGCAGCTTGAGATTTCCACTAGCTTTCCTTAAATTATGACATGCTAAACTTTTGCTATTTTACTACATAGTTATTTAAGTGAATTTCATAATCTAAGTGCACACTTGCAACAGCTACGTGAGCATGTTTCCTTGAATTGAGTGGCCAACATCAGAGGATTGTACTGTAAGCAGTTTTTTAAGGAGTGCCAAGGTTAACGGGTGCTGAATTCTCTATCCAATGTCAGATCCTCGTTTTCCCCTACTTGTCTAATGTAGTGAGATATATCGAGTTATATGCAACAGATGGACCAATATTATATTTTGTTTTCATCATAAATGTAGTACAGTAGGTTGGGGTGACCTAAACAGATTCATTTTGGAGACTACAAAGTAATGATTAGCTGCTTTTTATAGTAAGGCATAGGTTAATGTTATGTGTTTGGTAGCCTGATAGTGGCAGATATTTGTATACAGTGTTCCCCCGCCCTTTCGTGGTTCTTATACTGCGGTCCTGCAGTACATGAAAGGCAAGGCCCCCTGGGGTAAGCTGGATGGGCCTCTTTCAGGCCTCCTGTACGTACCTCAGGCCTGGTACTGCCCTGAACGGGCCTCTGATGGCCGTCCCGGGCCTGTCGGAGGCCCCAAAAGTGCTTTCCAATGAACTATAAGTGACTTCCAGAAAACCAGAAGTGACTTCCGGATTTTTGAAAACCACTTCTGAGGACTCTGATGGCCTTCCCGGGCCTGTTGGAGGCCATGAAAGTGCTTTCGGCAAAGCAGAAGTGACTTCCGGATCACCAGAAAGTACTTCCGGGGCCTCCAACAGGCCCAAGAAGGCCATTGGAGGCCCACTTGTGGCAGCACCAGGCCTCAGGTAAGTGTAGGGGCCCCCAGACAAATCATGGATTTTTCAATTATTGCAGGTCGGGTTGGGTCCCTAACCTCCGTGATAGGTGGGGGGGGGGGTTACTGTACCTCTTTTTATCAAGTATCCTCTCCTTAAACTTTGAGGTTTCTTATCATAGGTCTGTGTGTGCTTAAATCCTTACACTTTAATAGGGATAGTTTCCATTGTGCATGGTTTTTGTAGAACTACAGCCTCTGCAATTTGTACCTCCTTGTTTGTTACTGCCATTGATGTTCTCATCTCTGCAGTGATTTTCATCTAAATGACAATGTGCTAGAAAAAAATCATGGTTTTTATGTTGGATCTCTTGCCTTCACTCCTTGTTTTCAGATGAGAACACAAATGATGAACTGTATGAGCCCCAGAGTAGTTGGCGGGAATCCTCCTGCACCCCACTTCTGTCAACCCTTGGAGCATAATAAAGAAGAAGGTGTGTGTCAGTGGGAATCAGTTTTGCTCTTTCTAGGACACTGTTAATTTGCATGTTGACATGATTCCTGTCCATTCTATCTTCAAAAAGCTAGTACTGGAATAAGAAGAAATTTTGGCATCATCGTAGTAGGAATGATAGTAAAATAAAAAGGAGATTGCTCCTTAACCATTAAAGAGGCTCTTTTTAAAAATATCTATAGGTTTCAGGTGTTTAACTGATGTGCCAAAACTAGATTTTATAGCAGGAACTCTTACATTTCCCACATTTTTCACATTCTCAAGATATCACAGAACCAGAAACCCATTGCATTTTTTATTATTTTAAAAGGAATTACATGGTATAATCATACTTACGTTGAGCAACATTTGTTGGCAATTCCCAGCTATTGTTTTGTTTTATTTTATTTTATTTTATTTTATTATGCTTTAGTTAAGGTAAGAGATTTAAAAAATCATACAAAATGTGTGGTTCCTTTCAGCCTCATAAGGCTTATTACCATATTTCTGGACAACAATCTAAAATTTTCAGACTTTTAAGTGTTATCTGCTAATGGGAATTGTAATTATTGCAAGTTAGTCTTAGGTTACAAAGCTTAAGAATGATTGGGTTCAAGAACGTATAGCCCTTGCCTTGCCCCTTTAAAGAGCAGCATTTTAGTACCTGCTTCACCTCCCATTATCCTTTGCTTTTGTCACATCATTATTGTATTTCATCTCTATGCTGGATTAAAGACTGCCTTATTTCATCTTGATGTATCTGTATAGGGCTTTGAAAACTTCTAAGTTACCTGTTGTTTGTTTTTCAGCCTGTTTGGCCATGTTCTGGAAGTTTTTCTTCCTGATGCCAGCATCTTCAGAGGGCAAGGAAGATGCTGAAGATGCTGGCCAGAGAGTCTGGCAAAATGTCAGGAAGAAAAACTTCCAGAACATGGCCAAACAGCCTGAAAAACTCACAACAGGTATCAGATCCCGGCTGTGAAAGCTTTCGAGAATACACTTCTAAGTTAGTTTGTAAACATTACTCGATTGCTTGCAATGTTTAGAACCCTAACATTTTTTCTTTTGCTCACTGACAGCACGAAGTCTCTTTCCTGTGTCTTGAACTACCATGTCATCATGGCAAGATTTCGTAGAAGAACATGCATCATTTTGTTACTTTTTATTTTATTTATTTGCTCCATAATGATGGCCTTGAAAAATCTGAGACCTGAAAGAGCTGCATTTGTCGACCCATTTGGTATTGGACTTTTACCAGATTTTCAGCAACGAACAACACAAATAAAAAATAAATTCAGCCTGCAACATGGTGCTAAAGAAGATAGCTTCACACGCAATAACAATTTACACACTTTGAGGATGAATATTAAACCCTTGTCAATTTCTGTACAGAAACTGGAAGAAGATTTACCACCTCTTAATTACAACTTCCATGTGTTTTACTACAGCTGGTTTGGGAGTCCACAATTTGATGGCAAATATATTCACTGGAACCACCCATTGTTGACACACTGGGATCCCAAAATTGCAAGTGGTTATCCAAATGGAAGACACAGTCCTCCAGAAGATATTGGATCCAGCTTCTATCCTGAACTTGGGCCTTACAGCTCTAGAGATCCTTCAGTCATAGAAGCTCACATGAGGCAGATGAGCTCAGCTTCTATTGGTAAATTGGTATTTATTATTTTTGAATTCGCAAGAACTTTTTGAAGTCAGGTAGTTTAAATGGATTGAGATATTTTGAACTCAACTTTTCCTTGCACTGAAATTGAAAAAGCCAGGCATTATAATTATAATACCCCACCCCTGTTATTCTGTTTTGTATATGCATATTCTCTGTTTTGTATATGCATATTCAGTGAATCACAAATGGCTCTTGCTTGCTGACTGAGCAAAAATGACTTGAGACTAGCAACATAAAAAGTCCAAAACCCCATAAACAACCTGGTTATTCTAGAGTTAGGGTTCTTGTGTTTTAGTAAACTATTATTTGTTCATACATTAAAATACATACCATCTTACTAATGCATGGTTGTTGGCATTTTGACAAATCATGATCTGAAAACCATTGTGTGGGTTCAGGGTGAATTTGATTTAAATCACTCTGATTTAAATCAGTAGACAGTAAGGCTCGAATTAAATCATGATTTTCTAGATAAAGACTTTTTTGCTAGAGTTGTTTTTATCTTAATATTTACAACCAGATGAAGGTTTCATTTTTAAAATAA
Source organism: Phrynocephalus forsythii (assembly GCA_029282475.1). Lineage (NCBI taxonomy): Eukaryota > Metazoa > Chordata > Lepidosauria > Squamata > Agamidae > Phrynocephalus > Phrynocephalus forsythii. The sequence continues at coordinate 36,876,314 of JAPFRF010000002.1, forward strand.
TAACTTCAGATTAGTTTTGCAGTTATATCAGAAAAATACTGATTTAGGGTGATCGTAAATGGCCCCTCAGCATGGAGAGGGGTGACAAGTGGGGTGCCCCAGGGTTCTGTTCTGGGTCTGGTGTTATTCTTTATAAATGACTTGGATGAAGGAATAGAGAATAAACTGATTAAATTTGCAGATGATACAAATTGGGAGGGTGGCTAATTCCCTAGACTAGAGGATAGGATAAAAATCCAAAATTACCTTGACAAATCAATCTGCTGGGCCAAAGCAAATAGAATGAGTTTCAACAGAGAAATGTAGAGTCCTGCATCTAGGCAGAAAAAATGAATTGCATAGATATAGGATGGGAGACATCTGGCTGGAGAATAGTACCTGTGAAAGGGATCTGGGAGTCTGGGTGGACCACAAATTGAACATGAGTCAGCAGTGTAATGCGGCAGCCAAGAAAGTCAATGTGATTCTTCAAGGGAAGTGATAGTACCACTCTATTCTGCTCTGGTCAGACCCCATCTGGAGTCCTGTGTCCAGTTCTGTGCACCTCAATTTAAAAAGGATATTGACAATCTTGAACGGGTCCAGAGGAGGGTGACTAGGATAATTGAGGGTGTGGAAGAAATGTCTTACGAGGAGTGGCTTAGGGAGCTGGGAATATTTAGCTTTACAAAAACAAGACTGAGATGGGATATGATAGCTATGTTTAAATATTTGAAAATATGTCACATTGAAGAAGGGACTGGTTTATTTTCCATGGCTTCAGAGACTAGGATGCGGGGCAATGGTCTCAAACTACAGGTAAAGATACTCAGTTTCAACATTAGGAAGAATTTCATGACAGTTAGAGCTGTTCAGCAATGGAATATGCTGCCATGGAGGGCGGTGGAGTCTCCTTTGGAGGTTTTTAAACAGAAGCTGGATGTCCATCTGTCAGGGGTATTTTGATGGGGGTTTCTACATGGGAGGGGATTGGATTGGATGGCCCTTGAGGTCTCTTCCAACTCTATGATTCTATGATAGATAATGAAATTATTGCAATGTGAACTGTCTCCAGTTTAATAGGTTAATCATATTTAGACAGCTGTTCTGTTTTACTTTATTGGAAGGAGAAAAATAATCATTACCTTAATAATAACAGCTTAAATACTGTAGTTTTATTTAACCAAAACAATAACATTATATAGCATTATGTATGCTTGTATTTGCAGAGGAACAATGGGATTAAGGTCTTTCCCTCAATTCTGATGTTGATTTTATAACATTTTGGCTATGAAGGAGGCATGTTCTTGTTGTAGACCTAAATGCACAGTTTTGAAAACAGCAAAACCAAGTATCTTTCGTATCTTCTAGAAAGAAAAATCCCCCAAATAATCAGAAACCTCTGGGAGAGCATGACAGTGTGAATGAGTTTATACAGCCTTATGCAACATAATTAAAAACTAATTTCATGATGAATAGCCTTTGGACTATAATGTATCTTAACTTGAATACAATTTTAGAGAGATTTTTCCTTAAAAAGCATTTAAATTTAAAAAATCGGATTTAAATAAAAAAATCCAAGTTTTTTTTTTTAGTTTTTTAAAAACCATTGATTCCCCCACACACAAACATACCTTGTGTGGATCTAGGTGTGTCTGTCACATTTTAATCTGTGGTTTACTATTTCTTCCAAATTGGACTCTGTTGTTTGTTTTGTCACTCCAGCTTCCTCATTCTGCTTGGCAACAGGTTGTGTTTTTTTTAAAATCCCTCTTTCTTGTCAGTACCCCAGCAAGCTTAAAAACAATAATGATTTTTCACATTTGTATTTACATTATTCCAGTAGCTTTTAAGCACTCTGTCCTGACTCCTCAGCTGAGCCCCATAGCCCATTTTACAGAGACCTGGCAATCAAAACATCTCACTTATGAATGAAAAATACTTCAGTAGTCCCTGTATTCCTCTGGGATTTAGGAACAATGTCAAGAAGCTTAAACAGTTGCAGATCTCAGAAATAACACTATCAGAGCTACAAAAAGGCAATAATAATAATAATAATAATAATAATAATAATAATAATAATAATAATAATAATAATATAATGATGATGATGATGATGATGATGATGATGATGATGATGATGATGATGATGATGATGATGGCGGCTAAGTACAAGGTAAATTGGAGTGAAGGAATTGAAATGCCAAATGGACAAGCCATTAAGCATAATCAGTTAAAGGGTTAGAAAATTACTAAAATTAAGCTGAATGGTGGTAACACCATCAAGGCCATTAATAGCTGGGCCATACCAATAATCAGGTATACCGCTGGCATTAAAAACTGGACTCAGGTGAAGCTAGATAGTCTGGATAGGAAAATAAGAACACTTATGACCATTCACTATACATGACATCCACACAGTGATGTTGACAGGTTGTATTTACATAGAAAATTAGATGGTAGAGGTCTTTTGCAAGTGAAGCAGACCGTTGAAGAAGAGAAGGATGTGTTGGCAGATTATGTAAAACATAGTACAGAGCCAGCATTATTGGAGGTTAAGAACAAGGAGGTGTTTAAAGTAAAGCAAACAAAGGGTCAGTACAGAAAAACTATGCAAATACAAGCTGATAGCTGGCATAATAGAGCATTGCATGGGCAGTTCCTCAAAAAAATCAAAGGGGAAGTAGATGAGGAAAAGACCTGGTTATGGCTCACCAACGGAACGCTGAGAAAAGAGACAGAAGCCCTTATTTTTGCAGCTCAAGAACAAGCTATTAGAACAAACACAGTTAAGACTAGGATAGAAAAATCAACTGAGTACCCCACATGTAGGCTGAGGTGGATGAAACTATTGACCATACATTGAGTTGTTGCAAGAAAATTGCTCAAACTGATTACAAACAGTGTCATAATGTAGTTGCTCAAATGGTCCCCTGGAATTTGTGTCACAGTTGTCATCTGCCTGTATCAAAGAACTGGTGGGATCATAAGCCTGAAAAAGTGATTGAAAAATTACTTTGGGACTTCCAAATATAGATAGGTTTTTGGATTATAATACCCCAGATATTATGATTGTAGAGAAGAAGAAAAAAATGTGGATCATTGATATTGCTATACCAGGTGATAGTAGAGTCACCGAGAAACAACTTGAAAAGATTACCTGATATCAGGATCTGAAAATTGAACTTCAGAGAGTGGTATAAACCAGTATAGGTGCTCCCAGTGGTAATCGGCATGCTGGGTGCAGTGCCTAAAGAGCTAAGCAAGTATTTAGAAGAAATTGGAGTTGACAAAGTCACCATCAGTCAGCTGCAGAAAGCCACCATACTGGGATCTGCTCGCATAATTCGTCGATACATCACGTAGTCTTAAACACTTGGGAAGTGTTCGACTAGTGATTTGTAATACAAAATTCAGCATAGTTATCTTGTTTGCTGTGTAGTACTAGTAGTGGTGGTGGTGGTGGTGGTGCCCGGGGACTATGCAGCTTGCCCAAGGCAACATAGACTGAGTCATCTCCTAGCAAACTCCCAACTACTTGTTCCATAGGCACATACCAGAGCTATTCAGCCAGCATAGTCTGAAATCATTTTGAGAACAATCTCAAAGTAGCCATGTGTTCCTCTCATCCAGCTGTCCTTTGTGCACTGTGCACCAAAGTCAAGGCCAACACCTGTCTATAAAGTATATGCAGGGCTATCTTGGTATTCTTTTCAGGCGAAACAAATTATTCAATGCTTGTGTTTAATCACATAGAGACAGCACACATAACAGTCCAATTGGAGAAGCAGAGAAGTAGCTCCAGTGGCATTCCCAAACCACGCCAATTCACACCAACCAGAGCAAAATGTGAGATGTTTCATGCTATGAGCTGCAAGTGGATGTACTTCAGGGCTTGAGAACTAGGTCTCTTAAGAGGATCCATGGGTACTTTGGATATACACCATTCATAATTCTTGGTGCAGTACAGTATTCTCAAAATCTCGTACTTGGTAGACTTTTCTAGCCATGGAACCTTCTACATTGTAACATTGTTGGAGCCACTCTTCCTTGACAGCAGAGGGATACCTTTGCCGCATCCTAATCTCACCAGTGAACTAGCTCTAGGAACTTGGGTTGGGCTCAAAGTGAATTAGGTATCCAGTTTAATTAGGTATCCAGTTTAAAATTGTAATAGATAATATACATATATTTTTCCTTAGGTGTATTGGCTCTTTCCTGGTACCCCCCTGGTATGGCTGATGAAAATGGAGAACCTGCCGATGGTCTGGTGCCCACAATTTTGGATATTGCCCATAAGTACAAATTAAAGGTACAGTAGTAGATGTTTGAGGCTTAGTAATGATGTAAATGCAGTGGACTGATGATTCTAAAACAGTATGCATTGTAAAATAACTACAGTAATTGTGATTTTATACCTAGTTATCTTCACTGGCTTTTTAATTTTAATATAATGTTCTGAGTTTTTTCTCTTTTCCCATCCAGCTCAAATAAATTCTGGGTCATAAAAAGCTACATCTTTTTAACCTGGTGAAAAATTCTGCAACAAGATAGATTAGGAAATTTTGTCCTGCCCCCACCCTGAATGTTAAACCTAATAGGAGGAAAAGGGGGAAAGTGATTGAAAAGACTGTCTGGTGGTAAGAGCAAATGATAATACAGTGGTACCTCGGATAACGAATTTAATTCATTTTCCGAGGCAAAGTATGCAAAAAAAAATCGTTATCCGAAACATGGTTTCCCATTGAATTGAATGGGAAACCAATTAGTCCATTCTGGAGTCCGAAAAAAGGAAGAAACAGATGGGGGTTTCTCAGACCTCTTTATAAAGTGCACTTTAAATGTGTGCAGTGTTGGAACACCTCCCCCAGAACACCCCCACCCCCCACAGTGCAATGGAGAAACTGAGAAATGAAACCAGCAAGCCTAGCCCTGTGTTTTCCCCAACCAAAGTGCAAAGGGGGGGGGGAATCCAAACAGAAACATAAGCAGCAAGTAAAATCCAGCCCGTTTTGACCTCCAACGCAATGGAGAATGCTTGCAAACGCAAAGAAAATGAAACCAACAAGCCTAACCCAGCCTTTTCCCGCCCAAAGTGCAAAGGAGGAAAAAATTCATACAGAGAAACATAAGCAGCAAGTAAAATCCAGCCTGTTTTGGCTTCCAGAGCAATGGAGAAAGCTTGCAAAGACGGTGAGATGAAACCAGCAAGCCTAGCTCAGCCTTTTCCCGCCAAAAGTGCAAAAAGGATGGGGGGGATCCATACACATAAAACCAGCAAGCCTAACCCAGCGTTTTCCCACCCAACGTGCAAAGAAAAGCGGTGCAAAGATTAATAAAAGCTAGCTCCCTACCTTTCTAAGTCCAAATCCTTCTGCAAAAAAATATCCAGAATGGCTCCAAAACAGCATGAAAAAACCATTCTAACTCAGTGATGGCGATCCTTTTAGAGACCGAGTACCCAAACTGCAATTCAGAACCCACTAATTTTTTGCAAAGTGCCAATATAGCAATTTAACCTGAATACATGTGGCTGTGAAGGGCCAGTGTTGGTTGCCCAGAGAAAGGGCTCCGAGTGCCACATTTGGCACCCATGCCACAAGTTCGCCAACACTGTTCTAACTCCTCCGTCACCTCCACAAACTACAGGGGCTACTTTTTTTTGCAAGGCATTTAGAAACATTCGTTGTCCAAGGCAGCCCAAAGGCAACATTCATTATCAGAGACAACCCTATACCCAGAAATTTCCATTCGTTATCCAAAAAATTCGTTATCAGGGACATTCGTTATCCAAGGTATTACTGTATAAGCTTGGTCAGAACTCACTTGAGTGAGGCACGAAATGTGGAACTGAAAGAGTTCTTCTTTGCAACTACCCCTTTCCGATTTCTGATTTGCAGAAGTTAAAGCTGAACATAATTTAGTTAAATAACACAATTTATTGTTTAGTACCCCAAATATGATTGCTTATTTTCAGGTTTGTATTTTTATATTGTAGTTGGGGGATAGGTAGAGGAGTCAAGTAAAATTAAGTGCTTGAAATCTTCAAGTACGTAATTTGATAACTGGATTCAAAGATGATTGCAAAGAAATGATGTGAAAGTATTTTCCTGGCCTGCAGAAAGAAAAGTCATGGAGTGACTGGTTTTTTGAAAAGGGTAATTTTCATGAACTTGGCACTAAGTGATTCCATGATCTCTCACTGTTTGTACAAGATTCTGCAGCCCGGGTGATGAGCAGCCGCCGCAGTTAGGCAAAAGAGGTGGGGGCTGGGGGAGATTGGAGGAGGCAGCACCGGTGGCATGTGGCTTCGCCCACTGTCCGGGTGCCCAGCGGCAGCAGCGAAGCATGAGAGTTGGGGGCAGGGAGTGATGCGCGTTGCCCGCCGACCAGGTACCCAGCGACAGTGGCGGTGGTGAGGCAGGAGAGGGAAGGAGGCAGTTTTGGCAGGGGTGGGCAAGGAGGGGGTGGAGTGCACTTTCAAAGTGACTTTGTAAAGAGATCTCAAAAAAAAGGCTTCCCCCTTTTTCCGGACCTCCAGAACAGATTAAACGGTTTCCCATTCATTTAAATGGGAAACCGTGTTTCGGATAGCATTTTTTTCTGACAACGAATTGCCTTGGGGAACCAAATAAATTCGTTATCAGAGGTACCACTGTAGATAGATAGATAGACAGATCAGCAGGCAGGCAGGCAGTTAGCAAGGCAAAATAAACAGACTCTTGACTGCTATAATTTCAAGCCATGTTTCTTTATTACTTTATGCAAACAAGATCTAACTTTTCTTTCTAGATGAAAGCAGACAAAGTAAGTTTACAATTTTTAATTGATATACATGTTTTAAATACAGTGTTGTGTCCCCAACACCACTACCATTCCATTTCAAAAGTAAAAATGAATTTAGTCACTCATTAAGTGATTAATGGAACTTGTTGAGTCAAACCAATCTAACTCCTGTTAGCCAAAATTCAGTTGTTAAATGTCACACATGTACAAACAATTGTGCAAAGAGTTTTTAGAATTTTATGGGCTATCTACCAGATACCTGGTAGCACAGTCAAGAATATAGGCAGTTCATAACTCAGGTATGTTCAAGTGCTTGAACCAGTAGGCAACCAGCAACATCACACGCATTGCTTGTGTAGTTTCTTATTACGTTACATGATACCAACAGATTTCTGGCTATTGAGTAATTTCTTATTGAATCTGCTTTATTTGGGGATAGCCTTTAGTAAACAAATACAGTAGCAACAACCATAATAATAATTGCAACAAATTTTGGTGTACACAATGTCCCTGTTCTGTGTTCTAGTTAGCTGACATTGCTCCTTCAGATTTTTCATTTTCTATCCATCAGTTATTTTTATTTTTCTGCAGACTCAAATTTTGCATACTTTAGTATCGTACATACATCATGAGAGAATCCACAATTGCCTGTAGGTGAAATTACAATAAATGACATAGGCTGTTCATTTTAGCTTATTGTCTTCCATATAGAGGCAGTTCATTTTAAAAACAAAGTCCATCAATATTTTCATATTTCAGGTCACTTTCCATATTGAGCCATACAAAGACAGAGATGATCGCAGTATGTACAACAATGTCAAGTATATCATTGACAGGTAAAAATCTTCAGGGGTGGAGGAGGTACAAAATATCTTGTCTGGAATTTGTGTGTGTGCATGATTTTGCTTTCTCTATGCACCACACTAATGTGTTTGATTCTGTTGCTAGTTATTTTCTTGTCTTTATTGCCATTATCTTTATCATTATTATTTATATTCTCTATTCTGCATTATTTTCATTTAGTCTGAATTAGGTAAAAGACAGTAAAATGTAGGATTCCTCATGATATTGCAGGGAGCATTACATTAATTAAAATATATTTGACATATTGTTTCTTTTTCAGTATTCTAATGTTAAATGTAATGCCATATTTCAGATGAAAAATAAGGAGGAAATAGAGTTTGGTTAACAGCTTATGACATTTATTTGAAAATTATGAGAAATACTTACTTAATTTGATTCTTTGCTTTGTAGATATGGAGGTCATCCAGCTTTTTACAGACATAAAATCAACTCAGGTAGAACCCTTCCTATGTTTTATGTATATGATTCTTATATAACAATCCCTGAGATATGGGCAAATCTACTCACTGTGTCAGGATCCCAAAGTATACGCAATACGCCGTATGATAGCTTATTCATTGGACTCTTGGTGGAAGAAAAACACAAGCATGAAATCCTTAGAAGTGGCTTCGATGGAATGTATACCTATTTTGCCACAAATGGTTTCTCTTATGGATCAAGCCATCACAACTGGCCAAGTCTAAAAGCTTTTTGTGATACAAAGAATTTAATATTTATTCCAAGTGTGGGCCCAGGCTATGTAGATACCAGCATCCGTCCATGGAACAATCACAACACACGGAACCGTGTCAATGGCAAATACTATGAGACTGCATTCAGTGCTGCACTTCTAGTACGGCCTGAAATAATTTCCATCACCTCTTTTAATGAATGGCATGAAGGGACTCAGATTGAAAGAGCTGTTCCCAAAAAAACTGGAAAGGCAACATATCTGGACTACCTGCCACATAAACCAAATATTTATCTGGAGCTTACTCAGAAGTGGTCTGAAAAATACAGCAAAGAAAAAGAGCAGTGGCTTACATGAGGTGCTGTAATATTTGGCAGTTTGACAGAGAGCTAATTGCTGTGTCTCACTGAAAAATGCTGAATGTTTATGAGGCTACAGTCACTGTCCTGCTATAGCATTGTCAGAAGAAATTTTCAGTCTGATGAGTCTAGGAGACAATGGAGGTAATAATAGATCCTTGGGTTCTTATACAGGGAATATACTAGTTGTGCTACATATAATGCATTTTTAGGTTCTATCAGGATATTTCAGATACTCTGTTCAGATTATTTGATACACTGTTGAAGAGGAATGGTACATAACTTATTTCAGCTTTGCATCCCTAGAACAAGGTAAGATTAGAAGTAGTTTCCAGTGTAGTGTTAAGAGATGCCATCAGGTACAAAAGAATCTTTCCCTACGCATAGTCTTTAGACCTCTGCCTTGGAACAGCCAAGAAGAAAATTTTATAGACATTATTTTTTGAAGAGTAATATGTATGCAGTGCATGAAACATCTTATCTAATGGTAAAGAACATATTTCAGTGGGATAACTACTTAAAAATTACTTGGAGCAGCTTTTTTCCTATGAAGCTCCCATACTATATATATTTTACATCAGAAAGCTAGGGTGGTAGCTGTCCATGGTGTGTACATTTTGTATTCCTAGTTTTCCACAGTGTGCATATTTTGTCCATTTCATAAAAAGTAATGTTGTATCTCTGTATTTGCCTTTGGTTTTGCTGTAAATGCGTGGTGTGAAATTGATAGCCATTGTTAAGAAATGTTCACTTAATGTTGCTTGGCATTATGTAAAGACTTTCAATAGCCAACCAGCTTTTATGTGCCAGTACTGTCAGCATATAACTAGAACTAAGAAACACAATGAAAGTCTTAAAAGAGTGCCACTCCAGAGAGCATTCCAACCTTGAAGTGAGTTCTTATGGTGGTGGGGGTGGAGGGACACTGCTGTTTGAAGTAGGGCCCTTAAAATGCAAGACAAGTGAAGCAACCAGTACATTTTGTTTGGATACCATCATCAGAATCATTTTCAAAGAAGATAAGTGTTCCAGTACAAGATCTTTGAAAATAATAGTATAAAAATAATAATAACATAATCTGTTGGTTATGTGTATTTGTAGAGGCTAAAATTAGCTTTTAAAATAAGTTTTATTTTTCTAGTAGTGTAATTATTATCTATTTATGAATGAAAATAAAGATAATAGGTGAGTAGAAAGAATTGAAGGTGCCTCGGGGAAAAACCCACCAAAACCATGTCTCGGAAATACACAAGCATCCTTTAATTGCATTTTTAGGTAATGAAAGACTTTTTAAACAATCGGAATCATGTAAGGGGCTGTACATTTATCCTGATGGTTCAGTTTCCTCTTACTACTATGTACTGTCTCAGGATTCAAGCATCTCAGGATGATGTCATCCTGTTGTACCAATACAGAAATCCTCTTTATGTATATTTTCCATGTACATATCATTTTTAACACAACCTTTAGAGATGGCTTACAATAAAATAATGTTTTATTGCTTTAGGTTTGTCCCCTATATGAAAGCATTATAAATGAAATGCAGCTTGTTTAGAAGGCCTTTTCCAACACATTAGGCCTCTGTTTGCCACCTCAAATTGGACGGTAGTACCACAAGAGCAACATGTAGGCTACAGGATGTTGTGATCTTTGCTTTGCTGATCTCCTTTTATACTTTTCCAAGCTAAGTGAACCAGGAAATGAGTCCATTGTTATGAGCATGATAGCCTATAACATTGATAGCAAACCTTTTAGAGACCGAGTGCCCAAACAGTAATTCAAAACTCACTAATTTTTCGCAAAGTGCCAATACAGCAATTTAACCTGAATACAGGTGGCTGTGAAGGGGCGATGTCAGGTGCCCACAGAAAGGGCTCCAAGTGCCACCTTTGGCACCCGTGCCATAGGTTCACCAACACTGGCCTATAACAAGCTATTTGTTGTGAGAACAAATGCTGGTTTTCTCTTTCGTCTAATGAGAAACAATTCCTCACCGTAGCAGATTCCCCCACTCCTGATGAGAAATGTAGTTGGTTCAGGGAACTTGAGTTTTCACATACCCAGGAAACTAGAGGCCCTGTTGTTCCATGAGTAGCTAGATTCAAGGCACTTTTATTAAACAGTCTGTAGGCACCATCCCATAGCTGCTGCTACAGGTAGCCAAAGCAAATCAGAGAGAGGAAGGAACGGAAAAGCATGGAAAGACCTTGGAGGACTCAGGCTGTGCCTGAGCCTCCTGATCTTTTGGGGTCAGTGATGGTACCATAGTGAAGAGACGGGACCTGGATGAGAAGAAGTATCATTATATTAATATTAATATGTTAGGTCAGAATTATGTTCTGAAAAATTATTTTAATGTGTTTTCTTTAGCCTATTAAAATGTAATTTATGCGAATATGGGAAGGTCTGGCTTTTAGAAAAGGGAGTTGTGACTTTTAAAAGATTGGAAAGCACTGCCGGAGGAGTTTATGCGAATGATATCCATATGTTCTCCTTCATGGCCTTCGTGAAGCCACACAAATGGGTTTCCCGGCACAGACACGCAGAGGTCGGACTTGCCTAGCAATAGGGAAGTTCATTAGTCTCCTGTCCCCTAACCCGAATGAGCAGTAGCCTTCCCGCCCAAAGGCCTCAATTCCTCTTTACTGCCACAGTTAGAGGTCGTTTTTTCGTTGGTCTTCTGCGATTTTTTTTTCATTTTTCACCCTAAGAACAGAAATGCAACCCCACTGTAAGATTATTTTTCCTAGTCACTGCACAGTTTGCAATGTTATGGGGGTTGTTGTTGTTGTTGTTTTAATGTAGGTTGCTCTGAGGTCATCTGCCAAATCAAATTAGAACCCACACCATCATTTTTGTTGAATCAGTTTGACAGAAAAACTGCTGTAGTCTAGTGTATGAATATTTCCACATTCCATGCATATTTGTAGAAAGGGCAAAATCACCAGAAACATGTTGATCTTTTAAAAAAGAAAATCAGCCATTTATACTATATTTCCTCAAACACCCAGGAGTAAGTAAAGCGGAATTTTAATCTGTCATTGAAAAGATGGGAACACTGGAAGACAAGCATTACTAATGTTTTGTTCCCCAGTGTACAATGGTAGCTGTTAATAGCAACAAGTCTGGTGTGGAGATAATGGGTTGAAACTGGGTTTTATCCATTCTTAATTTTCCATGAGTTTGCTGTGTGGTGTAGTGGATACAGTGACAGACGAGGACTCCAGAGAAATGGATTTGAATCCTCACTTAGCAGTGGAAACAGAGTGGAACTGGTAAAGCCATTCTATAAATATCTAATTTAACTTGAAAGCCCTATTAGGGTCACTGTACGTCATTTCTTACTTGACAGCATTTAACAACCATTTCCCATAGATTAAGATGTTTAATAGCATTCATGTTAGGTGATATCACTAACCTTTAAAAGTTATTGTAAAACAAAGCTTTTACAGATGACAAGAGTAAAATAGCTCTACTAATGCTCTGTCTGGGGGTGTCAAGGCAATTATTTATTACTTGTATCATTTACTAATTGCTATTTAAATTAATTGTTGAAATTGCCTATTAAAGTAGCAAGAATATTAAGACCAAGAAAAAAATCATTAACTTGGAACTCATTGTAAATTCTATACATAGTGATTAATTAACCAAGTCTGTTTACATTACAGCACAGTCCTATTCATGTCTACTCAGAAGTCAGTTCTAGTGATCTCTGTGGAGTTTGTCTTCAAAATAAAGTTAGCATAGGAATGCTGTGATGATATCTGCAGGTGTCTCAGCATGGCTTAACCTCTCTTGTGTTATATGGAGCACTTATCCTTAAAGCTAGAGATTTCAGGAATTTGCTCTGTTGAAACTGCAAGCTGTATATTAAAGTGAACAGATACAGTTCAGACTTCAAAGATACTGAAGGTTAAATTAGCACATTTCTCTCATATACATTTTGAGATCAGAGTAAAATTGTTCTAGTGTCATCTGGAAGACCTTTTTATTTTAAAAGCACATTTGAAATCTTGTCAAGGAGGAAATGGTGGCATATTTCATGGGTTTTCTTGCATGTCCATCTCTAAGTTTTTCTCTTTGTGGTTGTGGTTGTGCAAGAACCAATTTACACTCATGTTTATTATATTAATCCCAATGAGATTCCTTCACTCTTCAGCACAGATAATTTTCACATGTCCAAGGACCAGCTTCTTCCCTGTCTGGGATTGTTCATGGACTGTACTGCTAAAGTTCAGTAGCAGACCAGAAATACTGCCTTGAAACAAGCAGTGTGCTTGGTTTTCAGAGATTCTTGTGGTTTGCTACCAGATTTCAGGAGCAAATTAAAATTGTTTTTCCTACTTGCTTTAATTGGGAATTTCTGGTCTGCAATTTCAGGTGTTTTGATGATGCAGTTTGAGGTGTTGTGATCTTGTGGGGCCACCTCCTCCTTTTCCACCCCATTCCGAGCCACAGATGACGAGATTGACTCATGTTTTCACAACAAAGATTCTTTATTATGCAGTTTTTAAATTTCAATAGCAGCAACGTCTGATTCAATCTCTAGTTTCAGGGGTGGTTCTGCCACCATTTCACCATTTCATTTGATGAAAACAAGTTCCTTGCAACAGGCAAAGGAGTAGAGCTACGGTCCTTGAACTTTCAAGCATATGCACTGTCTGCCTGATAGGGCTCTTTTCCTGGTATATTCAATGGTAAGATGAAAGATCCATCCTGCATTGGGTCCTCATGCCTTCTGGCCTGGGCTTGGTCTATCTTGTCTGGAAAGGATGCAACGTGAACCTTCCCATGGGGCTCTAGACATGCTCTCTTCCCCTTTGCCTGAACCTCCCTTTTTTACCAAGCTCTTTCTTCTACCACTCCCTCTCCTCCATTTCTCCCAATTGGGTGGTTTCCATGCCTTTTTACTCTTCTGTTCCCTCTCCACTGCCTCACAAGGGAGCTTGAAAGTCATCAATTCCCCATTCCATGGATCTTCTTTGACAACTTCAAATAATTCTTCCTTCAATTTCTCATGAGCCCACTAACTCAGCTCTATAGGTCTTCTTCCCTAGACTGCCCCCATTCCCTCATCCTTTATACCTTCCTCTCTCTTTCTGACCTCAATTGTGCATCCTATTCCCTTATCCCCTCCTTCAGATTCAACTTCTTCATGACTTCATCTAGCTCCTTCTCCTCTTGGGTCACAACTGTGGATGGCACTATCTCCATCAACTCCCTCAGGAGCCTCTTCTCTCACACAGCTGTATTGGCTGGCAGGCTCTTTGACCACTAGGTTATGGGAGGTAGAGAGAAATAATAGTTTTATATAGGATACAGGATTAAAACAGCATCCATTGGTATCTTTCAGAGTACAAGTCACTGACCCAGAACTTAAATTATCAGAAGGATAGTAGAAGCTCAAAAGTGAGTCTGTAGTTCAGTTTGATTTGTAATAAGATGGGCAGGCATCTGTTCTGAACATATCTCGGTAATATTCCACAACAAGGGCACATTTATCTCAGTACTTCAGTTGTTTTTAAGCTCTGCACAATATTAAAATTAATACTTCTGTCTATAAGCTAAGAAACAGACATAATTTTATAAATTACAAGAGTAAGCTGCTGTCACAAGGTGACAATGAGGAAGAGAAAGCCTGAATTTCAAAAGAGTTGATTTACAGCTTAGTAGCTCAGCCATAGGGCTACAGGTTTTTATAAATAGCTGTCTAGGTTAGAAATTCAGTCTTCTTTCTTCTGTCTGAATTAATGCAGTTTGAACAATTGTGTCAGGCAATTATGTGATAAAGGGTTTGTGAAATTATATTAAGGTCTGCCATGTGAGAAATGAAGTTATAATTTACTTAAGTAATAGCTGTTTGCAAAAGCCTATTATACAATAAGTTTTTTAAAATGTGCATAGTACTAACTAGAATAGTTTTTAAAAGTTGGGAAACATGTTGTATAGCTTTATACTGAGAGTGAAACATAAGAACAAACAAAATAATTATTTATGAAATGAAAAAGAATACAGAAATATGCTTTTGGAAAAACACTTGTGCTGGTGAATATACAGATTTGTATTTTTGTACAGATTTCTGCTTAATATTCATTATTTCTTTTTTGATGGCCAATCAATTTGTTTAAGCAGTAGTGTAAAAGCACATTGAACAATAGGAGGCACTTGAATATTTTGTGAAGTATTTGGTGGAACTAGTACTACGAAAGATCAGATTTTTAAGTTGTGCTGCATTTTTATGTTATGTTGACTATTTTTAAAGATGCTGAACAGTATTTCATTGAGAAGAGTGGAATGTTTTGCCATGGATTTCTTTTTCTTTCTCTTTTTCTAGCTAAGATGGGTAGAAATAGAAAAAATGACTCATTTGCTTTTTCCTTCTAGAAAAATTAGATAAACGTTTTCTTAATGAAAAGGAAATGTTTGATATTAAATCTCAATTAATTAATCCTGTTGTTAGTTAACTATCCATACATCTGAAAAGCCTGTTAAATTTACTATAGTATGATGTAGCAAGCCAATTAAAGAGTGCATAGTTTTTTACTAATTTGACAGTTCACCCGCACCCAACATGAAAGTTTATATGGAAGAGGCCATGGAAAAGGATAGGAATGGTTTTTGTTTTGCTTTGCTTTGATCTACAAAAATAATCCAGAAGTTTGCTGGTATTGCCCAAGATAGAATTTGGGAGGCTTTAGTGCCAGAGGGGGGAAAGGCTATCTCAAATGTTTGATATTATATATAGCTGATGTATAAATGGAAAACATTGTTTCAGTTTTTGAATCCTGAGGCAGGCCTGAGATTTATGGCATCTCAGCATTGGGGATATTGAGGTTTTCTGAGAGATACCAGGGATACTTCAACAGCCCGAAT
This sequence comes from Phrynocephalus forsythii, assembly GCA_029282475.1. Taxonomy (NCBI): domain Eukaryota; kingdom Metazoa; phylum Chordata; class Lepidosauria; order Squamata; family Agamidae; genus Phrynocephalus; species Phrynocephalus forsythii. Next base: position 36,891,845 of record JAPFRF010000002.1, read on the forward strand.
ACTGGTCAGTGCAAAAGAGCTTATCTCAAGAACGTGAGTGTTGAAACTAAATAATAGAAATTCTTTGTAAACTTATCAATTGAGAATTGGAACATTTGGAAAGACCAGGTTTTATATATCAGTATAGTTGGAGACAGCCACTATACTGCACTCATTTTAAACGTTAATTTCAAGAAAGCATGCTATTTGTCAACCATATTTTCTTGTAATTTGGGATGAAATTGTTCAATTAAAGACGCTAATGGAAGACCCACTGGTAAAGACCTTCCTCTTATTGTCATTACATTTGCTTTCCTTCTTTTGGCTTGTCTACCTTTTTTGCATTTCAGTGAAGTGAAATTGCTCCTGTGGCATTTAATTTTGAAGCTGTTGACAAACTTACTATATGATGCTTTTTTGCAAGAATGTCATTTCACTAAGAATATGTGGGTTTGTTCATTCACAACACTCTTAATTTGGGTTGAAGGAAAGATGTAGTCAAGATGTTGCTAGCTCATTTTTAATTAGCTGTGATAGCCAGAAATTTATAAGCATAAAGTATGAGCCAATGCTTTAATTGAACATCAAGTTACAGGTCCAAGACAAAATGTGCAATTAGCAATCGCATGATACAACCTGAAGAAATATACTGCTTCCAACTATAATTGGAAAATTATATATATATATATGTTGTAAACAATTTCTTGGACATTCAGAGCTAGAATTTAAAAAGGAAAGCTCGGCTAGAATCCTTTTGAGCAATGTATATTTGGGTATGCACAGGGCTTGTATATTTTGGATAGGGATACATTCACAGCCTGAAGTAGTATAGGTTAGCAACAAGTCTAAGGAATGAGGCTGCCAAATATAGAGTTTCCCTCTCAGATAATGTATGCATCTAGGGGCATTACTAATATTTTGATTATGTGATTTAAAATTGAAATATTTTTAATATTTTAATTACTTACTATCTAGTTAATAAATACTTATCCAACTGTCTAGTAATGATAACTCTCCTCACATACTTTTTTCATTAACTGTTTATCCAGTGTGAATATTTGAATGTGATTATTTTAATTTTCTATGGTGAATAAGTACAAAAGTCTTCCTATACATATTAGACATGGGCACGACTTGGCGAAATTCTCGTTTCCGTTTCCGTTACGCAACGGAAACGGTAACAACAATTACTCCCCCAGAACTCGAACTCGAACCAACAAAAGAAAAATTGGGTCTGATTTGTCGTTGTCGTTCCTGGCATCGCGCGGCGACCGCGCGATGCCAAGCGGCACAGAAAAAAGTTTTAAAAATTAAAAAAAACGATTCCCGGCCAAAAAAGCAGGCAAAAATATGCCTGCCTGAGGGCACCTACCAGAGGGGTGGTTTCTGGGGGGGTCCCCACTCCAGCCTTCCCCCCCTCCTGTCCTGGGCTGCTGGTACCAGGCTGGGAGGGGGCATCCTCGGCGTCTCCATTTGCCATGCGGTGCGGGGGGATCCAAAATGGCGACCGCAATATTTTTTTTGAAATCGTGGTCCAAAAACCCACCAAAGCACCACAGAAACATGCGAAAATTAGCTATTTTAAATGCTTGAATTTTTACAGTAGCAGCAGTGGGTTTTTCTTGCAACAAAATGTCTCCATTGATTTTATTTTATTTTATTTTTATTTTTTTTACACCTGCGCACGCGCAATGATGGGCTGGCCATGGGATGGGACCATGCAAATTTTTGGAGCCATTCCACCAATCACATGGCCAGGTTTTGCTGAGACTTCTGGATGTGCCAGAGAGAGCATAAAAAGCCCACCAACCCTAATCCTAATCCTAACCCTAACCCTAACCCATACGCTAGTACACTGTGTTCTTAGTGGGCCAGAGGCACCCAGAGGTACAGCCCACTAACCCACCCTAACCTTAACCGTTACCCTAAGCCTAGCCCTTACCCCCTAACCCCATGCTATGGGAAGTCAAGTCGCGCTAAATCGCGGCGGTAACAACAAACGACACGACGAAACGACAGATTTTTGAAAAATTTCGCAAAAAATGGAAACGACCCGAAACGGACCCGTCCCGAAAAATGACAACTCGAAAAAAAAAAATTTTCTGGTCGTGCCCATCTCTAATACATATACAAATTATCAAATAATGAGCATACACAATTATGCAGCAGTTACCAGTAAATCATACACATTTAGAGCATATAATTGGTTTATATATATGGTGTGGGATAAAATATTGGAGAATAATATATATTATTCACATTTCATATGTTGCACTTATATTTTGTACTAGGATACCCCATTTCAGCAGAAAAAGTAGAGTGTGAAAAACAGTTGCAACGGAGACAAATTTATGCTGTACTTTGAGTACACAGTGTGATGTAGTGGAGTGACAGATTTGGACTCAGATGCCCTGGGTTCAAATACTGGCTTGACCATGGGAACTCTTGGAGGGGATGGCACTGGTAAAACGACCCCTTAAATATCTCACTTGTCTTCAAACCCCCATTAGGGTTGTTATAAGTTAGTTAAAGTCTCACGGCACATAATATAGCCGTACTGCTGAAGATTGTATGGTTTGATTTTGGCTAAATGTGAAGAGAAAGATTGCACTTGTCAGACTCCTATCAAATGTTTAAACATTTGAGATTTTAAAAAGAAATAACGGTTGTGCATTATTTGCTGTGAAAATGTTACGGTTAGAAATTAAGCAGTACATAACTGAACAATGGAAACATAATCAAATATTAGATAAGACTTAAGGATTGGTATTTTCCAATTTCTGGAGGCTGAAAGTATGGGAAGTGCATGGATATAGCTACTCTCAGTACAGTAGGTTTTTAAAGCTGAATATGAGTCTATTGTCTAAGATTCCATGTTGATGTACTACATATAATATGTTTGGCTGTGGTGCTGAGGGCAACACTGCTAATAGCATGTGCACTGACCTAAGAAATAGCCATGTTTGAATGACACAGTAGTTACCTTTTCCTCCATGGAAATGTTTTCTGTGTAGAATGTCTTTGAAGCTGCTCTGTAACTATTTGCATTTTGCTTAGCTTGTAGAGAAGGGTTGAAGAGAGTATTTTATGATTAAGAGTTGTGTTCTATTTTTTTGTGCTTTGAACCTTTATAGAGTATATAAAGAGTGTAATCACATCTGTCTCACAGTCTACTGGAAGAAAATTTACAGCTCCAAAATTAAGCAGCATCCCATAAGAAGTATTACCCACCAGCTTCCTTAAAAAAGAAAATCTATATGGCCTTCAGCTTGTAGATCATTTGTAAACCTTGAGAGAAAACTAAACAGTCATTAAGTACTTAATGGTTATTTTAGAAGTAAAAGTGATTTGTATTTGTAGTTGTGTGGAAACATCGTTTAAGTATAATATATAATTTCTTTCTGTGATTCATTACTTATGTATTTTGTATGTACTTTATTTTTACTCACCACTGAATGCACCCACCACTGGCATTGTGTAATTTTTTAATATCTACAATTTGTTTTCATTTATAAATGTTGAAAGAACTCTGCATGTCTCAGGAAATATAATATATGCACTTCAGAAATTATAAATACTTGTTGAAATGCTGTATTATGTGATTAATACTTGACCTATGGACTGCAAACACATTGTAGGCTGTCTTGCAAATAAAATATATGTTTTTCTGTTTCCATTATTATGCGGTCTTGTGGTCAACTGAAACAACAACTGAAAAAGGTATACCTTTCAGGGTTTTGTGGCATTGTATTCAAGGGCTTCATTTTTAAACAAAAATAATAAATATCCAATCATTATGTCCCTTAGATATTTTGCTAAATAGTCATAGTGTAAAAGATAAGCTCTGTCTTGCCTGTAGTTACTGGATTCAAGTAATGAAAGTTTTCCCCCATTTTTTGCCTCCCATCATTTCATGGCTCTTTGATGGCCCTCTTTTACAAAATGTTGTACATTTGTTGAACATAACTTAAAATATTTATGAAAATAATGCGAACCCCTGGCATTTGGAATTGTAGATGGAATTTTCTGTGATAAAAGTCTTATCATTTCCCACTCAAGTTTTCAATTCGTACCAAAATGTAATTGTTTTTTTCTCTGTTCTATCTGTCAGTTCAGAACATACTCTCTAATTAACTGCAAATAGAGTCCTGGAGTTCTGGAAGTTCTTAATTAAAAAGGGGCTTATAATAATTTGGGTGTTAAAAAATAATCTACAACACATCATTTGCACATATGTACTCAATTATGTGTTGTTTTGTTAGAGAGCCGAGATCTGTAGAAGGTCTCCAGCTTGCTCTGGACCCGAATGTTTGTCATACATACATACATACATACATACATACATACATACATACAGTGGTACCTCTGCTTTACGAGTGGCTCGATTTAAGTTCGACGTGAGCGAAAAATTGTTGGCGTTTTAACTGCTGCCTTACAAATTTTAGATGCGGTCTGCTCTACTTGTAATTTTATTTGATTTTTTTTAGATAGGGCTGCTCTACTTAAGAGTTTTTTTATTTAAGAGCATGCATTCGGAACGGATTAAACTTGTAAGTAGAGGTATCACTGTACATACGTGCATGCATGCATGCATGCATGCGTACATACATACATACACACACACATACATGGACTGAAGTAGGCTAGCATGTGGGCTGGCATGTGTCCATTAAGTAACATTCAGACCTGTATTTTGAAATTATACTGTTAACAGATTTCTATCCAGCAAAGGATTAACACAAATAGGGAGGAAATGAAAGCAGCTATGATTTGGATGGTTCAAGCACTCTTGTGGCACACATTTCTGGGATGTGGTAGACTTTGACATTATAGCCAGAATTCTAGGAGGCAGTGCGTGGCGTCTGCACCAATACACCCACACAAAGGAAAAAGAAGAAAAGTGAAAAATTGTAGTTGAAGAAGAGGTGGATTCTTAATGCCCTACTTGTGTGATCTTTCCATGCTGGACTCTTTTTTTTTTTTTTTTTGCAATTATTCACACACAATTCTAGTAATACATTTCAGATAAGGGGGGAGGAGAAGGAAGAGTGCTGTTTAAACAAATGCAGCTCATTTGCTTTTCCCTACAGCTGGCTAAACCAAGTGGCTGGTAGAGCAGCTTCAGAAGCATGATCTCATCTCAGTCCAGCCCTGGCTGGAGTGTCACGCAACTACTTTTATTTTGTAAACCATATTTGCAACCCTATAAAACTCAAATGAAAACTCCAAATTCACAATCCCCGAAAATTAGAATAGTGTGAAAAGGTTCAATATTCTAGGCTCAAAGTGTACCACTCTAATCAGCTAATGAATCCATAATACTTGCAAAGGGTTCCTGAGCCTTTAAATGGTCTCTCAGGCTGGTTCAGTAGGAATCACAATCATGGGAAAGACTGCTGACCTGATAGTTGTGCAGAAAACCATCATTGACGCCCTCTATAACAGTGTTATCGAACCTATGGCACGGGTGCCAAAGGTGGCACTCGGAGCCCTTACTGTGGGCACCCGACACTGCCCCTTCACAGCCACCAATATTCAGGTTAAATTGCTGTATTGGCACTTTGCGAAAAATTAGTGGGTCTTGAATTGTTTGGGCATTCAGTCTCTAAAAGGTTTGCCATTACTGCTCTATAAGGAGTGAAAGCCCCCAAATGTACAGATTGCAAAAAAAAAAAGTTGATTATTCCCAAAGTGCTGTATCAAAGCACATCAGTGGAAAGTTATGTGGAAGGGAAAAGTGTGGAAGAAGAAGGTGCAATAGTAGCAGGGATAACCGCAGCCTGGATAGGGTTGTAACGAAAAGATCATTCAAAAGTGTTGGGGACTTTCACAAGGAGTGGACTGAGGCTGGAGTTAGTGCAGCAAAAGCCACCACACACAGGCAAATCAAATGCCATATTCCTCTTGTCAAGCCACTCCTGAACGCTGTTGCTCAGTGGTCCAAAGTCGTCTTTTCTGATGAGAACAACTTTTGCATCTCATTTGGGAACCAAGGACCCAGAGTTTGGAGGAAGAATGGGGAGGCACACAATGTACAATGCTTGAAGTACAGTGTGAATTTTCCACAGAGTGTGTTGATTTGGGGAGCCATGTCATCTGCTGGTGTTGGTCCACTGTGCTTCATTACGTCCAGGGTCAACACAGCCGTCTACCAGGAGATTTTGAAGCACTTCATGCTTCCTTCTAAGGATGAGATTTATGGGGATGCTGACTTCATTTTCTAGCAGGAATTGGCACCTTCCCACACTGCCAGAAGTAACAAAACCTGGTTCAATGACCATGGGATTACTGTGCTTGATTGGCCAGCAAACACGCCTGACCTGAACCCCATAGAGAATCTATGGGGCATTGCCAAGAAAAAAGATGAGGGACATGAGACCGAACAATGCAGCAGAACTGAAGGCCGCTATCGAAGCATCCTGTTCTTCCATAACACCTCAGCAGTACCACAGGCTGATAGCACCCATGCCACGCCACATTCAAGCAGTAATTGATGCAAAAGGGGCCCAAACCAAGTACTGGGTACATATGCATACTCATACTTTTCAGAGATCCGATATTGTTCTATTTCCAATCCTTGTATTATTGATGTCATGTAATATTGTAATTTTCTGAGATTGTGAATTTGGGGTTTTCATAAAATGTACACCACAATCACCACAATTTTACCAATTTAAGGCTTGGCATGTCTCGCTTTGCATGTAATGAGCCTATCTCATATATTAGTTTCATCTTTTGAGTTGAATTAAATAAATGAACATTTGCACAATATTCTAATTTTTCGAGTTTCACCTGTATGTGTACACACACACACACACACACACAAGATAAAAATACTGCATATAAAAAGGTACATAAAATGAATGATTTTTTTAAAAAAGCTAATGACATTTGCCCAATACTTCTTGCCAACATAAGATCTTCCAATGATTGTTGAAGGGCATCATATATATTGCAACATGTGAGATGGTTCATTCTCCATATTTACACAAGGTGTCTTCTACAGGGAAGCCCAGTTTTCTCAGATTATCCTTTGATCTGCCAACCCTGGCACACAATCTGTTTCATGTGGTTCTGTCTGGTTGCCCTGTAGCTCCTTGCTCACCTTCCATAGCTCTAAGGCAGTCAGTGGGGTCTGATTTTTGGAAGAGGCAGAGGTTTTGAGGATGCATCTTTTGTAAATAGATTGTGAGATGCAACTGCTCCCTTTAGCAGGCACAACACATTTTCAGAACTGGAGTTGAATCTCTGAGCACTTCTGAATTATTTATTTTGTGCACATTTTTGGTGGTTTGTGCAGAAAATGTGGCCACACTATGTTCAGCAGCACTATGATTGAAACCTATGTTCGGCCAACTCAAAAGGGTTTGAGCCTGCAAAAATTTGGTTTGGTCCATGTGTTTAAAATTCTGAAACTTGCAGCTTCTTAATAAAGTGGTGTGGGGGTGGGATTAATATCAACATTTTAAAAATTGTAACCATTCATAGAGAGAGCTTTAAGTGCTTACATCTTAAAAGTTTGGATTTGGGTCTGTTTATGTTCAGATGACATTTGGCTAGTGCAGATGTTTGGAAATGTGGGTCCAGATGTATTTTTTTTTAAAATGTACTAAATTTTCTAATTTCTTCATAAATGTAATGCGAAGAATCTGAAATTTAAAAATAAATAAATAAAAGTGAGCTAATGTCCATCCATAATATGAGGTCCACAATGATAATTACATTCACTATGGAACTGAAGTGTTTACACCAGTGTTTTTCAACCTTTTTTGGGCCAAGGCACACTTGTTTCATGAAAAAAATCACGAGGCACACCACCATTAGAAAATGTTAAAAAATGCATAGGAATGCATTGAAACTGGATTTAATCTGTTCCAATGCAGTGTTAGGTTTTTTTGGGCGACGGGGGCGGGCGGCGGACCCCGTGCAGGTGCCAGGTAAGGGTGCCCCTCCCCAACTCACCCCCCTCCGTGTCTGCCGCCCCTCCTCTCCCCTCCCTCCTTCCCTCTTTCCCCAGGCGGCCGCAGGTGGTCGGGTGGAGGTGGCCACGGGGGTGGGGGGAGGGAGTGGGGTGCGCTGCTTGGCCTGGGGCTTATATACCACCCCATACCACTTCAAGTAGTCTCTGGGTGGTCGGCGGCGAGATTTTTGGCTGCTCCGGACGTGCCATTTGTCTGCTCCAGCCGGTGCCCCCCCACCCCTTTTGAGGCTCTTTTGCCTTACCGGGGGAGGGCTCCCGGCTCCGTCCGCGCAGCCGAGGATCGGGGCCTTGCCCAGCGAGGCGAGCGGCGGCGGTGGCGGCGGACCGCCCGTGACCGGCAGCAGCAGCGGCGAGGCTTGCGGCCTTGCCGCGCTCTGGCCGGTCTCTTTTTGACAGGCCGCCTACCAGCTGGGCTCTCCAATCGGAGCCCTGATAAGGGCTCCGGCAGCGGGAGCAGCTTCGGTGGCGGCGGCGGGAGTGGCCTGGGAGGAGGTGGCAGCGGCGGCAGCTTCTTTCTGGATGCCCCGCCTTCCTCCGGCTCCCCGGCACCGCAGTAAATTACCACAGTAATGTGCCGCGGCACACCGGTTGAAAAACACTGGTTTACACCATAGAGGGAGGAACTGTTTGAGAAGGGAATATGTAGCTTTCTCACATGAGACAGTTATAGGGGAATGAGTAGACTCTGTCAAATTCGGGTGAGAAGGGTTGATGCAAGTATTGACTGGATATAATTGTTACACTGCAAACATAATACTTCACAAGTATAGCTGGAGGTTTGGTGCTGACTTTGTGAAAAAACTGAGAGACTGGCAACCACAGCAACACAACAAGTTGAAATTGTCAGCCTGGCTTAATTAGGAAGTATGACTTTACATACACATAATAAATAGCATTATTTGTGAATCTAATAAGTGAAATTAATAAGCAAGCCGTCTGAATTCCAGGGATAGCTTCCTGATGGGAAATGGTATTGTTGTGCAAAATAATTTCCCAAGGGACAGATTTCATAGCTTGAAAACTTTAAATGAGATAAAATGTTTGTTAAAAGGATGGAAAGGGCTCTGGCATGCTGATTAGAATAGCCTGCATTTTTTAGATTCAATGGTATTAACAATAGATCCACACATCAGCTGATTCTTCTATATTGAAAGCTCTGCAACTTGTGTGTCAAATCTACAAGAATATTTATTTTCAAGAATATTTAAGACTCTTCTAAAATAAAATAAAGAAGTTAAGCATACTGTTCCTCTATAAATACAAGAATTAGTGATAAAGTCAGAAAGTTCTCTCTCTTTTTGGATTGCAAATCTCAGAATCCCACAACCAGCAGAATTAAAGACTCTAAACAACATGCTACATTTGGTCAGGAGTGAGAAAGGACTAAAAATCCTGGTTCCAAGTTCTTCAGCCATCGTATGCATCCTGGCGCCATCAGTGGCTGAAATCCTATTATATAATTACACAAACTGGGTAACTTTCAGAAGTGACTTGCCATAATTTAAGAAAGCTTCATAAAACACCCCCCCCCCTATTTTTTGGCATGCCAGGTTGTGCTACTCAGTATGCAACACACAAAGTCTATAGAGATTCCTTAATTTAGGATGGTTCACATCCAAAAGTAATATGATTACCGTACATCTGAAAGCTTGATTATAATACCAAAAAACCCTCATATTTACATCAGGTTCAACACATTTTAAATTCATCTAAAAATACATGATACATGACACATGTTGAAACATGGATTAATTTAGCAGGGAAACATGTTCCTTGAGCAGCAGCATTTTTTTAACTCTGTAAAAGGGTCATTTATTATTAAATGGAAAGGAGTCAGTTGTTTGGAAATGTAATGTAAGCTATTGTTTCAAGCCATACTTTTGAATGGACTTTTCACAAAAACTAATAAGCACATCCGATCTCGTCTGATTTCGGAAGCTAAGCAGCGTCGGCCCTGGTCAGTACTTGGATGGGAGACCACCAGGGAATACCAGGTGCCTGGAGTAGGAACTGGCAAACCAGTATTCCTCCCAAGAAAACTCCATGGACATGGGGTCACGAAGGGTCGGTCACTACTATAACGACACAACACACACACACAATTCTCTACACTCTTTAATCAATTTTACACCTTGGAAACTCAAATTTTCAAATATTGATAATTCCACCATCAGTGTTGATGTGCAAAATGTAGCAGCCAGTCTAGTTGCGTTGAAGACATGGAAAAATGGAAATTCTATCTTCTTCATCTGTAGCAGCAAAAACATCACTGAGGAAAGATACAGAATTAAGTGTTTAAGGTTCCATTCTCCAAAGCATTTCTAGCGAGTTCTGCTGCTGCTCCTATATGCAAACAATAAATCAAAAAGAAACAAGAAAAAGTAAAGTGTTCTGTTTATATATCACTCCATGGCGCTTAACACACTCTGTGGATAGTTTACAAATTATTTATGCAGACTACACATTCCCCCGCCCACACACACAAGCAAACTAGGTATTCATTTTTTACAGATCTTGGAAGGGTAGAAGGGCGAGTGAATCTTGAGCCGGCTACCTAGGATTGAACCCCCAGGTTGTGAACACAGTTATGGCTGCAGTACAGCAGTTTAACCACTGCAGCAAAGGGCTCTTTGATAGGCACTTCTTTAGTTGTTTGTTTGCTTGCTTGCTTGTGTGTGTGTATGTGTGTGCTATCTCTCTCTCTCTCTCTCTCTCTCTCTCTCTCTCTCTCTCTCTCTCACACACACACACACACACACACACACACACACACACACACACACACACACACACACACACACACAGAGAGAGAGAGAGAGAGAGAGAGAGAGAGAGAGAGAGAGAGAGAGAGAGAGAGATGCAGCATGGCTAACTGGGATTTGGCTTTCTCACCCAAATATACAAAGTCAAACCATTGCTATGGAAACACAGCATGTTGCCTCAAATATGTGGCTTCCCTGCACAGCAGCGAGATGATTCAGAAAATAAAAATTAACAAGCAAACAAATCAAAGCTCAGTTGCTTCAGGGGGAATAAGAAAAATTAAAATCTTGCCCTATTGTGATATTAATAGATCTCGGCTGGGAATGTCTGAGTGGAAGATTTTATTCTCTCGTGATAGCAGTGGTGGGAATTATTTTCTCCTGGTGCAGATCCTTGGATCAGATTTGGAGAGGCAGGTACTGTGACATATACGTCAGTGACACTTCAGAAAGTAAACACATTCAGGCTATTTGGATAACTGCTAGAATTAATGAATGTTTCAGTTTTGGAGTCATGTATTTTATTTAGTGCTAAAAGAAGTAAAAGTAGAAATCTAAAAGAAAACCCCTTTTGGCAAGTTTGAAAAATCAGTTTCAGGATATTTGATATTAATGAAAGTAATGTAATGTCTTGTGTTTATTGGTTTTGAGTTTCTTACAGCGTACCAAATTATGTCCCTTTGGCCATTTTGTTGCATAAATCTTATTATTATGCATAAGCATCACACATAGTGAAACTTCACTGAAAATCATTTATGAATTTGTGATAGGATGTTGCTCCCATTAATAGAACTGGTATTGTTATGACCAAATATTCAGATAATTTGGGCGATTTTCTGGCTTGATAGATATTTAATGTTTTTTCCTTCATGAAAGCTCCATCAGCTTCACTACATTTACTGAGTCTCCTATGCAGAGCAGACCAGCTAACTATTCAGTAGACAATAGGTATAGTGAAATACAAATCCAACTGTTTTTGAAACAATACATGGGAATAGAGTTCAGGTCACTGGTTCAGACAGGATTTAAGTCAAAAGAGCCTATTTTTATCTCTCTGTCTTATCTGTGTTTCTGTCATGTAACCCATTCTGTGGACTGCATCCAGATTTAGAGTGCAATTACACCCTAAAAGTGAATTCACTCGCATTCAATCACTGTGCAGTTGCACCAGGGAATCCAAGTCAGTGCAATTTCAGTTGTCACACAGAAAACAAGAGACCAGTATTTTCCTGTTTGCTTGTTGTTCTGTATATAGCCGTGTAGGTGGCACCATTACAAAGAACTGCCTTAAAAACAATAAGAAGGTTTCTCAGTTCCTTTTCATCTTGTTAGCTTAAAAAAAACCCTCACCCTTGGACATAAGTTCTGCTTCTTAACTTACAGTATAATACAAAACAAAGAGTGTTCCCCATGGAGAGGAACTGTGAAGGAGGAGTGGGTTTTAAGAAAGAGGCTTTGCTCTCCTTAACTACATATGTGTGCGTACATGCACGCATGTGGCTTATGAGGCAAGTGGGAAGGTGCTTTGGGGTGTGAGCATGGACTTGATTGTGGTTTCCTTTCTGCAGAGATTTAAAGCAATCACATACTTTGAATCGAAGCCAAAGGCTTCATCATTTTAAAGGTAAAACACAATTGTAAAAATAGGTTACAGGCGATAGCTTTGTAGGCCACTATTAAAAATAAAAAAACAAGGAACACTGCAAGCTTTCATGTTTAAATAACTCTTCTTCAAAGCAGGTCCCAGAAGTTCAGACATGGTGAAAGATTTGCTTTACCAGGATGTAACTTTTAGATGTTCTTAAAATCCATGGCTACCATAGATGGTGTTGTAGCCAAGGCAGAATTCTTGTAAGAGGCAGGAAGGGCAGGTGTAAAAGCTGCTTCTTAAGTACAGGGTTTCACATCCCCATTCTTCAAACAAAGGAACATGGGTCATACACTGCCCCCACTCCCTTACTCAGCTCCATTTGGCACTATAAGAGATACAAATCCCTTTTGGCCTAGAGGGTGGGGAGAAAAGGGTTGATGCAGGGGACCCATGTGCTTCATTCTGGGATTGGGGTAAAATTTTGTAAGTCCACTAAGTTTGCCAATTGGAACCAGAATGAATCCAAGTGATATTACCTAGTGGATGCAGCCTTGCCCTTTGGTGTTGTGAGTCCTTGTGCCTCATTCCAGGACGTGGGGGAATGTCACCTCTTTGTGTCTTCACAATTCCATCAAAGCAAAAAGAGGGTTGAGGTGCATGGCCATAACAAACCACAATTACAAAAATAGGTTACAGGCAATAACTTTATAGACCACTATTAAAAATAAAAAACAAGGAACATTGCAAGCATTTGAGTTGAAATAACTCTTCTTCAAAGTAGGTCCCAGAAGTTCAGACATGGTAAAAGATGTGCTTTACCAGGATGAAACTTTTAGATGTTCTTAAAAGCTACTGTAGATGGTGTTGCAGCCAAGGCGGAAGTCTTGCAAGAGGCAGGAAGGGCAGTTGTAAAAGCTGCTTCTTAAGTACTGGGATGGCCGCAGGGCTCCCACCCCCCACTGACCAGATGATCAGCATGCCGACTGCACGCTTTCCCTGTCTGCCTAGAGCAGACGGGCAGGCCTGAGGACCAATGGGCCCCCGGATTGCCTCCCTGCATCCTCCCATCAAGCCACGTCCTCACCAGGCAGGCAGCCCGAATGGGTGAGAGGGAGCGACATGCAGATGCTCTGTAGTGCTGGGAAAGGGCGCTCCATCAAGCTGCCACCGCCACAGCAGCAGCAGCAGCAGCAAGATGTGACAAGGGAAGGGCTGCTGCCACCATCACCTGAGGCTCATTAGGTGAGCCAGAGAAGTGTCCCATTCCTTGCCTGAGCGGTCTTCGCCCCGGCCAGTGAGGCGCTGCGTGTCTTGGGGCATCTCGGGCACAAGAGTGAGGGGGAGTGAAGCACCCTTTCTTCTGAAGATCTCTGCCATGTCCTGGCATGTGTTGGGTTTGCCTGCATATTTGCCATGGCTGCTCACCCACCCTCATCCTCCCGCCCTGGCACAATTGGCACAATTGCATTCCCACAACACATTTGTGATTTGTGGGCGCTTCCCTACGCTAGATGCATAATGGTGTGATCCGATATACCTACTGCTGGTAATCAGGTTTTGCTCCCCTGCAGTCTGAGTGGTTTGTGTCCTTGATTGTAGCAAGACAACAGCCCTGCTGGGAAGCATGCCTTAGCAGAGCTTTGGGATACTTTTGTGAGATTATTAATGAATGTGAAAAGGGTTAGGTGGCCCTGTCCTCCAAGAAGGATCTTCATTCCAGAGGCCTTTTAGACCTCCAATGTCCATCGTCCCCATTTGTCATGGCTGTTTCTCACCAGCTAGGGGAAGGCCCTGCCTGGCACCCTTTGCCCAGTGGCGTCCTGAGGGAAAAGCAGTGGAGGTAGGGATGTCTTTGATTTTGCCCTGAGCTCCTCCTTGCAATGAGAGGTGACATGGGAGACCAGCAGAATGGTGTGTCCCATCTCAATCTGGACCTGGCTCTGCAGGCAAAAAAAGGGGCTGGATTTTTCTTACTGATTATGTTTGTTTGCATTTTTCCCCCATTGCATTTTTTTGCAGGAAAAATTGCATTTTGGGGGGTGCTCTTGCTGGTTTTGTTTCTCCGTGTTTGCAATCTTTTTCCATTTACTGTATCTGCAGGCAAAAATGGGCTGGATTTTTCTTGCTGCTTAGGTTTGTCTGTTTGCATTTTTGCCATTACATTTTTTAGGTGGGAAAACTCTAACTCTAACCCTAACCCCAACTCTTTCCCCTCTTTTCCTAACTTCCACAAAAGCAATCAGTTACCATTCTCCCTTTTAAGTTGGAAAAAGGTGCCTCATAAGGGGGGGCGGGGTAACATGTGGTTATTTTTACTTTTAGGACTGACCAGAATCAGCCAGTGAGGACCAGATTCATTTCTCTGTCTTATTGTCACTTGATTTTCTTAACAGCTGTTCACATCCAAGTAAATGACAGTGGGCTCCTAAAAATGTGGGGATGGAATCCTCCAACTTTATTGGGTTAAAATTTAATTTGAAACTATTTTAACCTTAGTTTTCATGTAGTAGTCCTTGGGGGCGGAAAAAGTAGACCTCAGACATCCTGACCTAGTGGATGCAGCCTTGCCCTTTGGTGTTGAGAGTCCTTGTGCCTCATTCCAGGTGCATCGGGAGAATGCCGGCTCTTCCTTGGTATCTTCACAATTCCATCAAAACAAAGAGGGGGTTGAGACATGTGGCCATCACAAAACACAATTGCAAAAATAGGATACAGGTGATACTTTAAAAGTAAAAGATGCTTTAAAAGTAAAAGGGTCTCTGATGAGGAGGAAAAACTATGGATTGGCCCTGTGGGACTCTGGGCTGACTCACATTCCCTTTTGTGTCATGTGATCAATAGGAAAAACCACACAGTCACTTGCCTTAAACCTATACTATTGTATTTCTTGCATTTTTCCCAATGTCGTCAGGCTCTTACTTATATTGGCTAAAATCTTGTTGCTTAGCACAGTAAGGTACTTTAACATAGTAAGTTACATAGTAAGGTACTTTAGCATAGAATAGGCCAGTGTTGGCAAACCTATGGCACAGGTGCCAAAGGTGGCACTCGGAGCCCTTTCTGTGGGCACTCGACATAGTCCCTTCACAGCCACCTGTATTCAGATTAAATTGCTATATTGGCACTTTGCAAAAAATTAGTGGGTTCTGAATTGCAGTTTGGGCACTCGGTCTCTAAAAGGTTTGCCATCACTGGAATAGACCCATTGTCAATATGGAAATCAGCTTTGCATTCTAATCATCTGTAAATATTTTGGGCAAAGGAGACCACTTCATGGAAAGGAAATATCTAGACCCAACATTGTCTGACTCCTTAAAGACAAGTTGCCTTTCAGGGAATCTTTTTGAATGATCCTTTCCCTGAGCAACCTTAAAGAAATTTCCAAGGATTCAGGGTTCCCAACTAGACTAATGTTTGTTTGCTTGCTGGTTTATATGCCACCTTAACTCTACCAATGAGGGGAGTTAAGGTGGTTCAGATTATTAACAGAAATGGGATTAAAGCCATAATGAGTTAACAATTTAAGAAGTGAACTATATGCTTATTAAAATATACTTGAAAAATTAAAATAGTAAACATTAAAAACTATCTAAGGCATATATCACTGTAGCCAAATCAGACACCTCAGCCTTGCCATAGAACCTTCAAAAACATTCCAGAATAGATGTATAATTGTGATTATCCTGAACGTCTTCCACTGCCACCTTTAAATTAATTAATCTATGTAGCCCGTTCCATTTATTCCCACCATAGCATCAGCGGGTCACTAGAAATTTTTATTTTAAAAGATAGAGTCAGTCACCATGGTTTATGGTTTCAAAACAAACATTTAACATTTATTGGTTTACAATCAGATGTTCAGTTTTATGATAGCCTTAGCCAATCTTATCACATGCTTTAATAAAATTTATTTTAATGCCATCATGGATTACTATGACATTGTCTTTCTTTTATAAAACAGACCCTAGTCAGTTACAAGATCTCACATCTGCTTGACTGATACTCAGAGCTGCTAATTGACTCTCTCTCCTTCTAACCATAAACAGTGGTACCTCTTATAATGAATTTAATTCATTCTATGGGTCATTTTTAAATGAAAATTTTGTCTTACAAAATGCAGTTTCCCATAGGAATGCATTGAAAATTGATTAATCCGTTCCGGAGGGTATGGGTTGCTTCGTTTTATGAAAATGTTGTCTTACAAAATGCAGTTTCCCATAGGAATGCATTGGGAATGGATTAATCCATTCTGGAGGCTAGAATAATGACAAAAATAACCAGTAGGGTTAGTCCTGAGTACACATGGAATAGTTTTTTTTGTCTTGCAAAGCATCCCATAGGGGATTTTGTTTTGTCATGCAAAGCATATCTATTCCCAGAATTTTTTTTCTTCCTATGAGTTTTTTGTCTTACGAGGCATTGGTCTTAAGAGGTACCACTGTATATCCAGTATTTGTGATTGGCTGAATAACATACTAATTAATATTCATATACAATAATAAATATTAATAACTAATTCCCTATTTGCTGTATAATAAAGCTAAAAATTAGCCATTCAGTGAAGGAGAGAGAAATCCCCAAGGAGAAATAGCGAATGTAAATATTACTAGTAGTTACTGGAGTCATGTAATTTAGCAAGTGGAAGTATGTCAATCCTTCCATGAAGTATGGTTTCTTATATCATTGGTTCTCAACATTTGACCCATAGATGTTATTGGACTAAAAGTCCCATAAGTGTTTATTATTACCTGTGCAGTCCAGGATTTCTGGGAGTTGCATTCCAAAAACATTTGGGGTCCAAGGTTGGGGACCCCTTCTCTATACTATGCTTTCATTTTATACATAATTTGAAATGTATGATTTAGTTCTGTGTGATATTGAATTGTAATCAAATAACCTATGATTTACAGGTGAGCTGCGTAGTTACCTTGACATGATATACTTCCTAGGCATGATTCATGATTGTGGGTGCCTGGTCTGCACAATCAATATATTGTTACATCTCAGAACTAGAATGTGAGCTTGCTAGCTGCTCTGGTGTCTTCTGCCCTTGGGATATTAAGGAGTTATCTAGCTGCTGAAGTTGTTCAGTTCTGCCCACAGTATGAGACCAAGATTATGAAGCCTAGATGAAAGCAAGGAAAGCAAACATATCAATGCAGAATAAAAGTGCAGTATATCAAAGGCTATAGTTTACCCAAGAGGGAAATTCCTTAATCTCTTCTTAAATAACATGACTTCTATATGTTATGCTAGGATTAAGACCAGTTTAGAGTCATTGCACAGAAGTAAATTGATCTCTTTTTTTGCACCTTAAAAATAAAATGCCAGCAATGTGAACCTCCAGACTGTTATCTGGCTTACAAGCAAAGCATTAGGGTGAAACTAAATGATAAGCTGCCGGTCAGCCCAATGGTTTTGGTGCCTATTGGAAGTTTAGTTCCCCACTGTGACTCCTTAACAGGGGTGAACTTCATGATCTATTCTATAGGAACCCTTCCAGCTCTGCAGGTCAAAGATTATTCAGTATTTATATTGCTTGTAGTCATGCTCCCTCAAGCAGTAAAAGACATACTGTAATTTTGTCACAGCTAGAGATGGGCACGAATCAAAAAAATGGTGTTTCGGTTTTTCGTTTGTCATTGAGAAGTCTGTTTCGGTTCGTTTCCATTTGTCGCGGATTTTTGGAAAAAATTTGTTTCCGTTTTTCGTTTTTTCGTTTGTCGTTTCTACTCGCTTTTGCGCGATTTTAAAGCATTTCCGTGCACAGGCGTCCCCCAACGCCCCAGACCAGAGGGAAAACACTAAAAAAAAAAGGATGCTGGCAGAGACACAGTATAGACTAGGTACGCAGGGAGGCTGCAAAGGCAGCGGTGGGCATTGCCCAGGGTGCAAGGCAGCCACAGAGTGACTGCACTGCGGGGCAAGGGAGGGTACTCACCGAGAGGTACGCATGCACGCACACAGGGAGGCTGCAGGACTGAAGCTAGAGTCGCAGAGACAGCAATCCCACCCTAAGTCCCACTGGAGACTGCAAGGAGGATGGGGGCTGCCAGAGCTTTTTATGCCCTCTGTGGCTGCCAGACCTGGGCATGCTATTGGTTGTACATGATCCCATCACATGGCTTTCCTCCATTTTGTGGCTGGTGGCAACATCCATTTTAAAGTGAAAAGAAAAATACATCGCGATGGGAGAAGACAAAAACAAACGTTTTAAGGACCCCAACCCCTGGTAGGTAATAATTTCAAATAATTATCGCATTATCACTGTGTTTTTACAGATGTCCAGGGTGTTTTAATACCCAAGAAATCAATCAATATTAGGCATCTGGGAGCCATTTTGGGTTGATGTCCCCTAACTCCCTTTAAAGGGAAAAAATACAGCGATCTGAGAAAAGACATAAATGCACCTTTTAAGGACCCCACCCCCCGGTAGGTATTATCAGACAATATAAATAATTATCGCTGTGTTTTTATGGATGTCCAGGGCGTTTTTTAACATTTAAAACAGCTCATTTCATTGTGTGTCACCATTAACGGAAACGAAACATAGCGACCACAATTTTCGTGGTTCTGTTCGTTTTGTTGCATTTTCATCACAATTTTTGTTTGTCATTTTGTTACGTAACGGAACGACTAAAGAATAACGGAAACGAAAAAATGTTTGTTCCGTGTCCCTCTCTAGTCACAGCCCATGGTTTCCTTTACCTATGTATCTTGCATTCAATGCACTTAATGTTTTATGAACGGTCATGAGAAGACGAAGTGGGATTAATTTGCCTGTCAGATCACTAAGGCATGTATCATTGTGAAAATCTCATTATGAGATGAAAAATTGGCTAAACGCAGAGATGTATGCACTCATATTAACATATCAGTTTATCCATTGATTTAGTGGATATTTTTGGCTCTTGGACCCACAGATGCAATAATGACCAGAAATTCAGGATTTAGAACTATGGAAATAACACCTCCAGTTGAGCTGGTCTTAGTTCTAAAATGGATGTTCAGTGGCACCAGTGAGAGGTTTCCTTTTGTACAAAACTGCAGTATCATAGTTGACTGATTTCTGCCATGGCAGAGAAAGAGAGATGTAAAAAGCTTCCTCTCATGCTGAAGTTCCAACTGAAACCAACCTGCCTGTACCCCTATTTAAAACAGGGGTCTGCAACACCTGGCCTTCCAGATACTGTTGGAATTCCTATCAGTCCATGGTGAGGAATGATGGGGATTGCACTGTAGAAACAATTGGAGTCTCATAAGTTGCCCAGGTCAGATTTAAAGCAATGAGGCGGAGGGAAGACTCCTGGGATGTATTGTGATTTAGAATCGCATGTAGCGTTGTCATTGGTGGATTTTAACGGTTGCGTTCAGGCTGGGCTGAGGCTGCAAGACAATGCATGTCCTTCATATTTCATATCTAGGAATTTGGTAAGGATTAGAAATACAGTGGTACCTCGACTTACGAATTTAATCCGTTCCAAGTGCATGCTCTTAAGTCTTAAATTGGGATAACTATCTAAGAAATTAAAAAAATAAGTTTTAAAAAATTGTAAGTCGAGCAGACCATATCTAAAATTTGTAAGGCGGCAGTTAAAATGCCAACAGTTTCCCGCTCTTACGTCAAATTGTTCTTAAATCGAGCTGCTCTTAAGTCGGGGTACCACTTTAATAGCATGAGAGGGTATGTCTGTGTACATAGAAAGCAGTGTGAAAGACTGAAAGGCAATAAGAATGACTTGGAGTGAATACAGGCATTAGGACTAGGAAACATTTCTTTCTTTTTTAGCTCCATCTTAATAATTTGGGGGGGGGCTAGGGATTTTTATTTTAATATGAGCAATGCATTTGCCTCCTTGGGCTGGATCAGATTTTGTTTAAAACATAGCCACTGAATAATAAACACATTTGGCAGATTACAATGGCTCGCACTTCATGCAGTAAAAACGATTGCCTGAAATTGCAGGCTTTGAAATCTGGAAATGTTTTCCCCTGTTGATCATTATGCCCAAATCATATGTTAAAACCTGGCTAATTATGTTTTCATCCTCTGTTGGTCCTGATCCTAGTCTCTCAAGGTCATTCAGAAGATCTTGTCTAAAATGCTCATCACTTCACCATTACCCACATTTGTTCCTCTGCATTGATCATTCTGTCACTTGCAAACAGAGAGCGCCTGGATCTAGATTAATGCTATATATCTGAACATCTGGCAGTTTGCAGTTCAGCTTTCTCATCTGAGCAGATTACATTTGTCTTCTCAGGGTGCCTCCTGTGAAATTCTTATAGAATAGAACACATTCACAGTACTGAGGGCTTTGCTGTGTTCCCATGATGCTCCTGTGTTCCCCAGCTCCACCAAACAGGTTTGCTGAAAATCCTCATCAAAATCATGGAATTAATGGTAGTTCTGACCAGAAAGAAGCTCTTAGGAACCCATTTCATGTGAGGAAAGGAATTAAGTCAGTGTGTACATCCTACCCTTAATGGAGGGCACTGTGATTGAGCAATGAAATCTATGCTTTCTATGCAGACAGTCCTGATTTCATCTTCCAGCTTCACCAGGTAGGGTTGGAAAACCTGCCTGCAATCCTGGACAGCTGCTGCCAGTCAAAGTTGACAATACTGGACTACCTGGATAAGTATGACTCAGGATAGGACAGCTTCGTAGATACTTATTTCTTTATTCAAAGAGCATTCAGCTGAATGGGTGGCAAATCTGCACCTGTACCAGTGATGTCATCGGTTGAGTTGCCTATTTCCAATTAAATAAGAGTTCAAATCTACCATATTTTTGCCCTTATAAGACACACTTTTCCCACCCTCAAAATTAAGAGGAAATGTCCGTGTATCTTACAGAGTGAATACAGCAGTCTCCACTACATATGTATCACAGATTTTTATTTAGAGATAAGATAGCTGCACGAAGCCTCTCCCATCTCATGCTGCAGCCAGGATTCCTCAGTTCCAATTACCCGGTTTTTAAAGAGGCTTCCTCCAGGGAGCTTCTCGCCACCCCTCCCCTTTTGCAGCCAAGATTCCCCAGTCAAAAATCACTTTGTTTGCAAAGAGGTCTCCATGGAGCCTCTGCCCTCCCCCTTCTGAAGCCTGAATTCAGCAGCTCCAATTACCTTGTTTGCAAGCCTCCCCTCTTGCAGCTTGGATCCAACAGCTCCAATTACCTCATTTGCAAGCATCCCCTTTTGCAGCTTGGATCCCACAGCTCCAATTACCTCGTTTGCAAGCCTCCCCTTCCCCTGCCATAAAACCTTAGGCTAAACATTTTTCTTCTTTTTGTCCTCTAAAAACTAGGTGCATCTTATGGCCCGGTGTGTCTTATAGGGCGAAAAATACAGTTTATACTGACATCCACGGTCTAAACCTGTCAATGTGCATGCATTAATTCAGAGCCTGAGAAATTTACCGCTTTAGGCTACATGTCCCAGAATGCCCTTGCTGACTTGAAGATTCCAAGGGTAACTCTTCCAACCTTTGCTTTGGATGGAACTGGCTTGCCAATTCGAGCTCAGTGCCAGGTGATGAGAATCTTGCTTCCCATTAAGATGTCCGAAAGAAGGCTTCGGACAATGAACTTCAGAAAACTAAGATCTTAAGCATTTAATCAGCAGGCTCCGTGAAGAATCTGAACTGAGGGTCCTAAGCTAGAATATTGGTGTACTGTCATTACCCTATCCCTTAAACGTGTGTTGGCCACATTGTCGGAAGTGTTGTGTTCTTTCACTCTCACTCTTCATGTGTAAGCAGCACTTCCTGTAATGTGGTGGCTAGTTTCTGTTTTTTCCTCTGAATACGAAAAAGTTTGTACTTCTGCTATATTTACTCATTAAAAGAAAACTGAACACCTGTGATCTTCTTTGCTGCTTTAACCCTAACCTGTGCTGAATGAGAGAAACCTCCTTGGGTAATCATGTCCTTTCAGATAGACTACAAGATGATGCAGCATAATGGTCCCGCTCATGTTGCATGCACACAGCATCTGTTCTTCATGTTTTCTTTATTGCAGCACAACAGACTGCAGATGTTACGCCTGCTGGCAAGAATCAGCCTTCCAATCACATAGGTTCTGCAGTCCCCTCTCAGACTTCAACATCTTGGAAGAGCTCCTGTCATTCTCGGATGTCCTTCCTTCCTATTCGAACAAAAACAAACAATAACTCTCTGTATCATGAAGTGCCACTAGCTATTAGATTGACAATTTGCTGCTGTTGAACAGACTATAATAAGAGTGACATGGCTCACTTTTTCTGATGATCACTGATGGGGCAAGACATCGAAATCAATATGGGATCCTTGCATGAACATTTTGGATTCCAGTTTTACCCGTGAGATATGAAAGCAATCTGATACATTTTGCTGAAACAAAGGGACCATTTTTAAAAATTTGACTTGGCAAGTGCTTGTGACACGGCCTTTTTCATCTAGGCTGAAAAAGAGAGGTTCTAAAGAGTAGCTTGAATGGAATGTTCTTTGTTCTTGGTTTTCCCTTCATCCCCAACCTCACTCCCCCATGTATCATGCTGGACAGCATTTTTCCTAGGATGAAGGACTTTCAGTGAGGATGTACGATTCACAAAAGGCAAGCAAACATGGAAGAGTCATCCAGTAAATCTGGCAGGCTGTGAAAGCTGTCGATAAATGCAGCACGATCAGCTCAGGGTGAAAAACGAGACACATATTAAAATTCTTTGCCATCAAGTCAGCTGAAAATGATGTTTACAGCAGCCTGGATGATAAAGGCCAGGTTAAAAACACTTTGCAAGAAAAAGAAATGGCCTCTCTTTTTTTCACAGAAAGACTAGAATTGTTTTCATATCTCATGGGTGAAACAGAAGTCTAAAGGGTTCAGTGCTGGGATCCTAAAATTTTGGCTCTGAATTGGGTGGGGACAATGCAAGTTCATATAGGATTCCCAATTCCATCATACCTCACTGTTGGCCACTCAGACTAAGGCTGATGGGAATTTCACACATTCTCCATCCCCACAGAAGATTTCCAACATCTTACCAGTCAGGTTGAATTTCACAAGATTAGCTCCAGCTATAGGGACCCGCATGTAGATTGGATTTCCTCACTCATGTCATAACATTCCCTCTGAAACAAGCCAGTGCTACACAAAGGGCTATAGAATAAGAACATAACATAAGAAGAGCCATGCTGGATCAGGCCAAAAGCCCATCTGTATGTCCCAGCTTCCTGTATCTCACAGTGGCCGCACCAAATGCCTCTGGGAGTGCATGAGACTAGATATGTGTCTCCTGCTACCATTCCCCTGCAACTGGTCCTTGAAGTACCCTGGTTTTAAGCCTGGAGATTACACATCTCCATCATGGTTTGTAACCTGTGATGGACTTCTCCTCCAGGAATCTGGCCAATCCCCTTTTGAAGGCATCCAGGCCAGATGTCATCACCACATCTTGTGGCAGGGAGTTCCACAGACTAACAACACGCTGGGTAAAAAAAAATATTTTCTTTTGTCTGTTCTCACTCTCCCAACCCACAGTTTGAGTGGATGTCCCCTAGTTTTGGTATTTTGTGAGAGGGAGAAGAGTATCCCTCTACCCACTTGACTCATGCCCTGAGAATGCTGCTCAGTGGCATGTACTTTGTTGCAAGAGAAATCCCGAAAGGTCCAGTGAGATTGTCTTCCGAGGATAGGAGTTGCCACTCATTGCAGGTGCCTCTATCTATTGTTCATATCACTCCACCCTTCAATCATTCACTCCCTATGTGGCATGTTTCTTTACAGATCAGAAAGACTGCCAAGGGGTGGAGTTGGCAGGGTCATCAATCTCCACCAGTTTAGTTGCATGATGGATCCAACCATTAGTATCCCAAGGCATGTGCTCTACGACCTGTAGCAAGTCAAACATTT
This sequence comes from Phrynocephalus forsythii, assembly GCA_029282475.1. Classification (NCBI taxonomy): domain Eukaryota; kingdom Metazoa; phylum Chordata; class Lepidosauria; order Squamata; family Agamidae; genus Phrynocephalus; species Phrynocephalus forsythii. The sequence continues at coordinate 36,916,051 of JAPFRF010000002.1, forward strand.
GGGAGAGTTAGATTTACTTCCCACATAGGTGTGTGCAGCATTGCACAGAAGTTTATTTGCACTGAAACCCCATATGTGTCTACTCAGGAACAAGTTCCATTCTGCTAAATTAGGTTTAAACCCCAACAAGTCAATATAGGAGTGAAGCCGATATGTGCTTGGCTGCTTTAGGCTTAAACACGTCATGACTCTACTGAACACAACAGGATATATTTTCAGTAGGACTGTATTTTCAGTTGGTAGGAATGCAGTTCACCTTAAAATAAATGTTCACTCAATATCAGAGCAAATAGCCATGAAACCCATAAACCACCCAGAGTACTGTCTGCACTAATGGGACAAGCCCAATAAATAAATAAAAACACCCCACACACAACACCCCTCACAAACGCTCTTGGCACAAACTATTGAAAATGGTATGTGTACATAAATAACTATTTAAATATTTATAATATGTAAATAGAATCTCATGACTGGACCATGTAGAATATTCTTGCCATTTTCCATGAAATTATTTAGTAAAAAATATTTGTATCTTGTAATCACTTTCATACACATCGTCTTTTTAAAATGCTGGTCAGTCAGCATCTAGCAAAAAAAAACAACACCCTACTACGGAGTTGAATGCTACCACCATAACTTGGCCATCACTCTTCATCTTCTTTATCTTTACTCCCAGATATGCGCACACGGAATGCTTGTTTGTTCCACAGAGCACTTCTACAAGACATCTGGGATTCTCTCTGTTCTTCTTGCCTTTTTTTTCTCCAAGCCAGAGGCTGTTTTCAGTGGCTTTTTAAGATGTCTGGAATTCCAAGGCTGCTGTCTCAGGTCCTGATTCTCAATGAATCCTGGGCTCTAAATATAGCACAGCTGGCAGAGCAGCATCTTTATCTCAGACACTGCTCAGGAGCCTGGATTGCTCTTTATGAGGAGAAACACAGAGGACAACGATGTCAGACCTGTGTACTTTTCAATTATATAAAAGAACGCTCGAAGGAGTCCTGCATAAAAACCTTGCCCTGAGCTTCTAAGTCATGTTATTCTGTCAGTACAAATCACAACCAAGAGCAGGACGCTGCAATGTGATTCTATTGCTAATGACACTGTTCCACATTTGTTTAAATGCAATGCTCCATCCTACCATGGCAGCCTGAGACAGGTCTGCCTTCAGGTGCCTTCACTTCAGAAATGTTGCTTTAAATATCCTCTCCCAGAATGGAATTTATTATTTACTTATTAAGAAGAACCCAGTATGTAGCTGTGGAATGGAATGAGAGATGGCAGCTGTCAATTATCTTTTTTTCTGCCGCCCTCATTTTAAGGCCTGTATTTTAAGGTCTATATTTGGCTCATTATAATTTGTATTTCAAGTTCCTGCTTCACCTTATAATTTTAGTTTATATATTTGCATCTTTGCCTCAGGGAAATCCACCTATGAATACTCGTATTAGCTCCCGATAATGTTGAATACACAAGTTAATTTTAATGTAATTCCATTTATTTCCATAGACCTTGGCAGTGATATATACATATAGAGCCGAGGGCGAGCACATCTGTTTTCTGGAATCTTCTTGGGCAAATCAATATATCTCAGCTGAAGGCACTGTGCAGCAAGTTTACACCAAATGAAACTGTTAATCTTAAAGCTACTACAGTATCCTTTCTTATCTTCCACAGACTAATATGGCTGCCTTCTTTGAGGGGGTGGGGGTGGGGGAGATCTCCCTGCAGGCTCCTTGTAAGGAGTAAAGAAATCATTTAAGGAGAAAATGGGGAAAGTGTGGAAAGACGAGACTGAGAGGCATTAAGAAAAGTTTGTTACTCTGGCAAGTTTTGATGCCTGCATAATTCTGCCCCCAAAGATATGAAGAAAGAGGGTGGATAATTCAGACAGAAAAGACGGTGGACACAAGCATGCACACAAGGTGCAGCGCTAGCCAGACTTTCTCAGACTACTGCCAGTTGGACATGAACAATGCTAGGTCCTGTGCCATGCATTGTGGTGAAGTAATAGGCCAAAGCTGCTTTCTCCGATGTAAGTTTCCTGAAAGAGAAGATTGTAACAGCAGTCATCATTTGAATAACTCATATCCCTTTGCCTTTCATCCTACTTTCCCTCACGAGAGTATGTTCAAAGCCTACCCCTGCACAATTTTCACCAGGACATCTTATTGAAACATCAGAGGAAGACAATAGCATATGTGCTTTTCTTTATTCGCCCAGCTGTCTGTGAGAAAGGGGTGGGGGTGCCTCTCCCTAAAAGAGTTCAGCTATGGGCCACATGTTAATGGGCAAGGAGTTGCGGAGTGGCCCGTAACAAACTGCAGCATCTCTAGTACCCAGTAGGTGTCACCCCACAGTGGACTTGGGTCCTTCAATATATTTCTCTGCAGGGATGTGCTTCTGGAAGCACATCATACAAACAATGTATGTGTGTTCTCAATTCAATATTCTGATTGCATTCACGGATGTCTCATTTTTATGCCGTGCCATCAAGTGAAATTAAGTAAAAAGCCACCCTCCCCAATGCCTATATCTCTGTATTTATCGTTTATTCAGCCGTTTGTTCCCTATAGGATGTGTAGAACTGCTGGATAGCTCAGTGGTTTAGGTCTCTGGCTGGGAGTTCTGTTCATCACTGTGCCTCCTTCGCAGTGGCTGGACTGACTCATTGATCCATAGGGTCTCTTTCCAGCTGTACAGTTCTGAGATGGTGACAATGATGAGTATTTATCCTTGGCAGATGATCTCCTGGTCGAAATTGGTACCACACCATTTCCCCCCGTTTGGCACACCCAGAACGAGAAGTCTCCACACAGGAAAATTATCGATTTTCATGTTAGCTTTTCTCCTGCATCTTGTTTAATTCAAGGTGGGGGGTCAACATTAAAAGCAAAAACAGGGCAACCTTAGTGTCCCCCTTCTCTCCAAAAAAGGAGATACATCCACCCCCTGCAGTTTCCAAGCTAGAGAATTTTTGCTACAGAGATATGGTAAATGGACAACACATTCCTAAGTCCTAACTCACCAAAGAGGGCAAACATGGTTCAAGTAAGAATCATGTTTCAATGGGATAATTAGGAAGGGTGTCATTAGGAAGGGTATAGAAAATAAGTCAGCAAGTGTCATTTTGCCTCTTTATAAATCTCTGGTGAGGCCGCATCTGGAGTACTGTGTACAGTTCTGGTCACCATACCTCCAGAAGGATATTATGGTAATGGAAAAAGTGCAGAGGAGGGCAACCAGAATGATTAGGGGACTGGAAAACCTTCCTTACCATCTGAGGCTGCAACGGCTGGGCCTCTTCACTCTAACGACAGCGCCTAAGAGGTGACCTGATTGAAGTTTATAAAATCATACACTGTGTGGACAAAGTAGATAAAAGTAGGTAAAGCTGTTTTCCCTATTGCACAACACTAGAACTAGGGGGCACTCCATGAAATTTTTGGGTGCTAAATCTCAAACAAATAAGAGAAAGTACTTTTTCACCCAGAGGAACTCCCTGCCAGAAGAAGTGGTGACAGCTGTCAGTCTTGACAGCTTTAAGAAAGGATTAGACAAGTTCATGGAGAACAAGGGTATCAATGGCTATCATTATGGATGCCTAAGGACAACCTCCGGGTTGGAGAGAGAGGGAGGATATCTCTCAATGCCATTTGCAGGGAATTGTAAGCAGGTGAAGACATCTGCGTGGGAATACCCTGAAGCAACTTGTGAGCCACTGTGTGAGCCGGAATGCTGGACTGGGTGGGATATGGCCTGTTCCAGCAAGGCTGTTCTTATGTTCTTATCATTTGTCATCAAATTCTGTCAGTAGTGTAGTAAAGATAAGATTTAAACTGTGCAGAGGAAACACGGTATTTTCATATTTAGCCTCTAAGGCTTCAGAAGGAGACAATATAGTTCTTAATACAATTTGGTTCATTACAATTTCATTTCTGAAAGAATCCTAACTTCAATATACATGTATATGCCAATATTTTAAAATCCATGCTATCTAGTGCTACCAAGTTCATTGGGGATGAAAAAAACAAACAACTTTTCACACAATCAGCTTTTTAAAAGTGCCCTTGATTAGGTGACAGAGAGGTAATTAGGTGCACTCAGGAAAGCAATAGAGATCAAAAATGCTAATCATCTTGGCTGACAGCAGTGGCTGATTAATAGCACTTCTAAGTTAACCTGCACTTTCAATGCAAGACTCCGATTCAGACCACTGATATTTTTAAAAAACTTGGATTTTTTTTCTTTCCAACCTTATCTGGACATAATACCTCATAGCTCATAAAGAATGAATGGAGTCCCTCATTTTCCTTATTCTCTTCCTCCTAAAGAAGGATTACTTGGGAGCAAGCCTCATTGAAATGAAAAAGACATTTCAAAGAAATATGTACAGTATAAAAGAAGCACCAGATAAAAACTTAATGCCCATTATTATTATAACACCTTCTCAGACATAATGCTGTCAAAAATCCTAAGATTTAAGACATTTAGTCAGAATTTTATAGCTACAAGAACCACATGAAGATAGGTGTAATAACAAATTCTTTTTATGCATATCACGGCATTGTATATTTTAAAATCATGAACATATGTCAAACATGGGTAAAATTAAATATCAAGATAATTAATAATACTAACTCCTGATATCAAATTAAGAGCATATTGTAAATGAAGAAAAGAAATATTTTTATTTTAAATGTTATTAACTACAATGTAAAATTCAACATAAACAAAACAAACAAAAATATTATACATAGACATATCTTGAAACTTTAAAAAAATTCTACACAATTTTTTAAAAACCTATTTAATTGGTGCAGTTACCAATATTAGTAAACTAATATTTTTAAATATTTAAAATACAGTATTTGACTAACAAGCTGAATGATGTCAGATAGTAGATGTTGGGGCGCAGTCTAAGACAGCAGCGTTAAGAACAGAATTTTGTGTCCTGCATATCCTTGTCAGAGTTGCATTAATATATTACAGTAAATTAAATAATTTACTTAGCTGTCTGCTTTCTAACATAACAGGGCAATTTAGTTAGAATTTAACTTAATTCTTTCTAGAAATAAGTTAGTCAGCATTGCTCAGGAAAGAAAACTGCTGCCAGGCAACAGAATCATCAGTAAATTGCATAATATAAATCCTGCTTCGCCTCCCACTCCAAGATCTGTATTGCTCAGCCTGATGAAGAATCTTAAACTCTTAAAGAAATGAGATGAGATTATAATAGAATAGAGTTTTATTGTCATTATGCATATGCAAGATATGCACAACGAAATTAGAGTACTGTTCCACTACACAGTCAAAACAAGGGACCATACAAAACACATAAAACACCATGCAAGATATTAAAAACTCTTAAAACAGCATTATATAGATGAATAGGAAAGAAATAGCATGGATGGGTAAGAAATGGAATTTTAAAACAATTTTGCAGCTATTTCTTTCTTGCAAAAGCTAAGAAAAGGACAAGGGAATAAAGGAGTGAAATCATGAGATTTTTCATCTTCATTCCAGTACAATTTTGATATAGTAATATGACAGATTTAAATGTGAATTTAAATGTCTTCTTGAAAACATAAATCTAATTAGAGTGTTTGGGTTCTTAATAACGAATTTAATATACTGTATGACCGTTTTTCACTTACTATTCAAGCTATGGTCATAAGCAACTTGGGGAGCATACAAAATTGGTGCATGCCCCTTTGGATCATATGGCGACAGTGGAGGATAATGTCCCATCACCAGGGCTGAAAGAGGATTCAACTACTGGTCTATAGCACGGCTCCCCAACTCACAGGCCATGGACTGACCACAGTCCGTGGCATGTTAGGAACCAGTCCACACAGCCAGCACCGTTCCCTGTATAAATCCCACAATTCCCCATTCTTGAAATTCTACCTGTATACACCATACAGAAACATAAATGTCTCTCACGTTGGAAAAAGATCTAAAGGGTTTGAGGTCGTTATCAGTGGGAACTCGCTCCGCTGCGTGGTACCCGGGATTCAAACGGCCGAGCTGCCGACTTTGCAGCCAGCAGTTTTCAGAGCCTTAGTATTTTGTGGAGACATTTGAATCCCTTCGCGTAATATTATTAAAAACCAGTGTCCATTCCATTTTCTTTATCTCACATGCCCATCACATGTGTAAATATGTCCCTTTTTCTTTTTTCCATCTGCAGCATATTGAAGATATTTCTTTATTATACATAACTTCACAGCTCCAATATACTTTATAACAATTTTCTTTCACTCCTGTGGTTCCCAAAGTGCTCTATATAGACCCTCAGGGGTCTGTTTCAACTTGCAGGGGGTCTATGACAGTGAGGAAAAATTGGGGGTCCATGAAATGTAAATGTGGGTACACCTGATTTAGGCAGATCATCATCAACATTTAGGCATTTTGTAAATGTCTTACACCTAAAACAAATTCTTTTGGCACCATTTTTGAAAGTTTTTGCAGCAATTTTTGGAAAATATTAAACTTTCAGGGGAATTTTTCAAGTGGTGCAAAGGTAGGGACCTGATCCCTGTGGTGTGCATAGTTTAAAGTCCATTTTACATTATGTGTGCGGGGTGGGGTATTGCATTATTTTTTGGAACTTGATCTTCGACATCTGCATGTTTTTAAAGGCCATTTTGCAAAGGTCGGGGACTTGTGTTTTGCAGCCACATCACAGATATTCATACCTGAATCATGGTCATTTGAAATTCAAATCAACTATACTTACAGTCACACCTTGGTTAACAAGTAACTTGGTTTACGAGCATTTAGATTAACGAGCAAAAATTTCTGAACATGTTTGCCTTATTAATGAGCAGTGTCTTGAGATACCAGCACTCTCATGTGTGTCACATAATCAAAAGTGTTGTAAGCCAATGGCATCCCCACCCCCACCCCGCTGGAAGTGGATGATTGTCTGTTTCAGGCAACAGCAGCAGCAGTGTTGAAGGAAGGGTGACAGGCTCAGTAAAGGTACAAAAGTTGCCACCCTCATCAACCCCTGTCCCCAAAGAAGCCATCTCCGTGGGGCCTCTCCATACCATACCTGCCACCACCACTGCAGCCAGGACACACCCACACCCATCACCACATTTTTAAAACAACCCCCTCCACGGACACTTACCCCCTCCTCTGCTGTAGCTGGGATTCCTCCCATTGCTCAGTTTTTAAAACAGCCCCCTCCAGGGAGGCTTTCCCACTCCTCTGTTCTGAATGGGATTTCCCCCAGTGCTCCATTTTTAAAAGAGCCCCCTCCATGGAGGTTTTTCTCCCGCCTTCTCTAGTTGGGATTCCTCCCATCATCCCATTTTTAAAACAGTACCTCCATGGAAGCTTCCCCCTCCACTGTTCTAGCAAGGATTCCTCCCATGGTCCAATTTTTAAAACATAGGGGTGGGCATTTTGTTTTGGAACCAGTAGGTTATGAAACGAACCACACGAACAGAGGTGGTTCTTGGAACTGGCTGATAGGGTTAAAATCCAATGAGGAAGCATGCTGTGACATCATCTGTGCTAGATCTGTGATGCTGGCCATTCAGGAGCTGTGCAAATACAGGTATCATCCCACCTCCCTCTCTGATTGGCCAGCAGCATGAAGCCGGAAAGATGATGTCACAATGTGCTTGTTCATTGGATTTTAACCTTGCGCGAGACAGAGAAAGGTGAAGCAATTGGATCTGCGTGTATCAGCCAGTTCTGAGGACCACCTGGGCTCCCGTGGTTCGTTTTGTAACTTACTGGTTCCAAAACGAAATGCCCATCCCTCAAACAGACCCCTCCATGGAAGCTTCCCCCCTGCTCTGCACCTGCCACAAAGATTTTCACATGCCGGTTATTGTTCTTTGTGCTATACTGTCTTTTGTACTTTGTACCGTACTGTTTTTTGTATTTTATTTAGTATCTTGTATTATATTACAGTGTTGTAATCAAATATTTTTGGGCTGTGAAATGAGTTTCCATTATTTGTTATGGGAAAATTTGCTTTGATATGCAAACATTTGGTTTCAAGCATGCTTCCAGAACGGATTGTGCTCTTTAAACAAGGCACTACTGTACACATGTTTTCCCTAATGGTGTTCCCTTCACTGTTTTAGCAATCAGTATTACGTACTTAAATCTTTATAGAAAAGATTAATTGGTACATGGCATGGCCAGGATTGAACCAGGGACCCAGTCATTTCAGTCCGCACCCTTGGAAATTGCACCACCAGCACTTACACAATACCACTACAAAAGCAACATTTTCTTTATCCTGATTCCTCTCTATATCTACCTAACTAAAGATTTAAATAAAAATTTAATCCTCCCAAACAGCACACAATATTTCAAAATATTTTCAGAAATATTTCCGTAAGCTATTTTTGCAGACATTTCAATACTTTTAGTAATACAGTGGTACCTCGGATAACAACGGTAATTCGTTCTCTGAGGTTAGTCGTTATCCGAAACACGTTATCTGAAACACGATTTCCCATAGGAATGAATGGGAAACCGTTTAATCCGTTCTGGAGCCTAGGGAAAAGGCACAGACAGTTGGTTTTTTGCTCAAAACTCTTTATAAAGTGCACTTTAAAGGTACAGATGCAATGCCACCCGGGATAACTCTTTTTTACTGATGCATGCTGGAAATTTGTTATCCAAGGCAGACCTATACTTAGAAATTGTGATTCGTTATCTGAGGCAGCCCATAGAGAAAATTCGTTATCAGAGGCAGCCCTATACCCGGAAATTTGCAGTTGTTATCCGAATTATTCGTCATCCGGGGCAGTTGTTATCCAAGGTACCACTGTATTTTAAAAATATTTCCAATGTTACCAAAATGATTTTAATTTTTTTTTAAATATTTGTATGCTATCTGGGTAGGAATCAGTTTTGAATTGCTCTGTCTTACAATATTTAAATAGCTTTATTTTTGTCAATAGATAACTTCTACTCAACGTGGCTGAGGCTAAAAAGAAATATAGGCAGTATATTTGAAGTTTGGCTTCATTCCATCCATGTCGGACAAACGTCTTCCCATGTATCTTTTGTGCAACATAGTTTTAAAAAATGATGCTATGAAACCATCCATGCTGGCGGATCATCTGAGAAGGTGTCACTCTGATAAAACAGATAAAGATATGACGTGCTTTAAAACACTGAAAGAAAAACTTCAGAAGAGAACCACAGTAGACAGTATGTTTGCTTCAACATTAAAAAGAGACTCTGATGGTTTGCAGGCATCTGACAATATCTCACGACTCATAGCAAAATGGGGAAAACCTCAAATACTATCAGGGAAGAGCTATATCAACATATATATCATGTGTTAAGTACTTTTAGTGTATTTTGCAAATGCATATTTCTATATTGTTCTCATATAAAGCTTCGTATATATGTAGTTGTTTATTTTATAAAAATGTTAAATAGTATTTAATCATTTTTATTTTCCCAAGACAGGCATGTACGGAAATAAGCATGATGGGACATAGTGTGAGTTGTTAAGCTGAATATTAAGTGCACATTTCAGCTTTGTATTAGAGGTATGTAGAGGAATAGTCATAACAAGCTAGCAGTGTGAAATATAGTTAGCTACCATTGGTCAGTTATGTCATGCGATATCTGAAAGCTTCGAGCAAGAAGATGAGAGGACAGAGAGAAGCCATAATCATGCTCACGATCACTTTGTGCAATGAAGCTCACCTCAGTTACGTAGAGTAGGAAAAGTTAGTTTAGGGGAAACCTTGAATGTAATCAGTTAGTCAGGATGACTTAGATTTATTATTTTAGGGAAATAAAACTATGATTGAGATCTGTTAAGGTTTTGATACATTTTGATGCTTTTTCAATTCTTATTTTTGCATCTTAGAATAGAAAATAAAATAGAACTTTTGAAAAGTTAATATGGCCTCTTGTTTTGAAAAGAACCCAAGATCTGATCAGAAGGTGAAGATGTTTTGGAGTATTTTGTCTCAGAGAAAAGGAATTCTCTTTACTTTTGAAGTTGGACAATGCAACCCCTTTTGATTTACTGTGCAACTGACAGCAGGGAGCAGAATGGAATTCCAATAACTATTGGAGTTTTAGATGGTGCTCTAAGAAAATAATAAACAATCCTCTTCAGAATTACTAAGCAAGTATTAAATAAATGCCTAGCATTGCTACAAATCAAATATGGATGTATATTTCCTTCAGGTACTAATGCACACTAAATCAATTTACAGTAATTAGCTTTACTCTTTCCAGCCATATCACCAACTTAACAATATCTTGCAACACAGAGAAATGTTTACTCTTATTTTATATGTTTATCAGATGCTCAACTTTATGATTCAAGGCAGGCATTGCACCACAATCCTACATAGCACTTATATCATCTATTTTTCTGCTGCACTTAAGGAAGTATGCTGTATACTGAGGTCTGTCCAATGTGGGCCTGCAAAACATGTAGCCACCCTCCTACAGGCCCACATTGGACAGACCTCATCCCACGTCAAGGACTTAGGACATTTCATAGACAAGATTAGCACCCTAAAACTCAACCCCAGGGGCAAACTGATCAGCTTTGATGTAGTATCCCTCTTCACCAAAGTATCAATAAAGGACACTTTAGCACTCATCCAACAGATCTTCCCAGAAGACATTAAGGCCCTATTCCAATATTGCCTGATGACCAGCTACTTCCAGTGGGAGAATGACTTCTATGAACAGACAGATGGAGTTGCCACGGGGAGCCCCATCAGCCCGGTAATAGCAAACTTTTACATGGAACATTTTGAAAAACAAGCTCTGGATGTGATACCCTTTGTACCCACAGTCTGGTTTCGATACGTGGATGACACATTTGTAATTTGGAGCCACAGTGAAGATAAACTGAAATAATTTCTAAACTACCTCAACAATATCCACCCAAATACACAATTCACCATGGAAAAATGGAGGGGAAACTCCCATTCTTAGCTGTCACAGTCATATGCAAAACAGACCTTCAATTAGGACATAAGGTCTACAGAAAACCCACACACACAGATCGGTACCTACATTTTAAAAAGCCAACCACCTCCCATGACAAAAAAGAGGCATAATCAAAACTCTTGTAGACTGTGCAAACCGAAACTGTGGAGCTGAATTCCTCAGCACTGAGCTCAGCCACCTGAATTGGGCCATACAGGCAAACAGCTATTCCATCTCTGGTAAAAACCCATTACTTGAATCAAAGCTGAAAATGTCATCTGTGTTTTCACTTTTGATGCTGTTGATTGTGCTGAAGCAGCCTTACTGAACGTACACCTTGGTTGCAGCCAAACTTCCCTTATACTCTTAGTCAGCTTAGTTACACTGGCTGTGAGGGAAGATAATAGTTATAATCCTGCATGCTTTTTTCAAGATCCCTGGGTTAGAGACAAAATACAGAATTTCATCTTGGGCTTCCCCCAGACACACATGCTTTTCTTCTAAATTAACTCAGGATTTTATTCTTGCCCAGTCCAAACTCGGGTATTTTTCCTTTTTCATCATCTCCCTCATAAAGTCTATTGCCTTAGTGACAGAGCTTGCAGATCATTATTTCAGCCTTCCAAGATGGGACAAATGGTGAAATAACACAGAAGTTCCTTCTTTATACCATAAGAGGAAAGATGCCATAAGAGCTAAATCACAATGTATTTATTTATTTACAGACCAAAAGAGATAAATCGATATTGTATGTATGTATGTATGTATGTATGTATGTATGTATGTATGTATGTATGTATGTATGTATGTATGTATGTATGTATGTATGTATGTATGTATGTAACCTGATTTCTTCAAGAACTTGAATGCAAGGCAGTTTGGTGTGACTACTGTGGGGAATATCACATCTTCTCTCTCTCTCAAACACACATCACTAAGTGCATGCAAATATTAAACAGGATACTAGCTATAGGTTTTTGACAGCTTGCCATCCTTGGAGAAGCGGTGTCTCCAGCCCGGGTTCTTATTTTGGACTACAACTCTCAGAATACACTAGCAAACATGGCCATGTCAGCTGAAGGGTTCTTTGAGTTGTAGTCCAACAAAGAGCGGTTTTCAAAGTTTTGCAGGCATCCCACCAGATTAAAGATAAGCCTGTTTGAAGCAGGCATAGGGGAAAAACTAGCAAATACAGTATATAATGGTGTGGTCACTACAAGCAGACAGTTTAAATAATAATAATAATTCTGGACCTTCAAATAAATGATGACTGGTGGTAACCTTTTGGGGGGCTTTCTAGGTTGAGAGTACCCAGAAGTGACTTTAAGCATTCTTTTCTCCTGGGGGCATCCTGGGACTGTGCCGCTTGGCCAAGGGCACACAGGCTGGATCGTCTGGGATGCCCAATGAAGAATCATACTTCCAATCCCTGGTCCCACAGCCAGATACCTAAACCACTGAGCTTTCCAGCAGTTCACAGGGATTTTTTTAGTGGACTAATATCTCAAGAAGCTAGAGTGGCAAATGGCTGCCTTTCTTATGGCCTTTCATTTGGTCCTAGTTCTATGCTGCTTTGGAACAGGAAAACTTGCAGAGACACATGTGTCTCAGGTTGAGCGTAGACAGCCTAGTCAATGATGCTTCATGAGAGTTGCCTCCCCAAAGCACTTGCTGACCTGGATTATTCAACACCTTTATTCATAGTATCAATTTTATACAACTCCTGGTTTATGTTCCACATTTGTCTGGAAATTAGGGATGGGCACGAAGTGGAAAAATTGTGTTTCAGTTCATTTTGTTACATCACCCCCTTGTTTTGTTTCATTTCATTTCAAAATTGAAACAGAAACAAATCAATCCATTTCTCTATAAAATGGGTTCTGTAGGTCCTAGGGGCACCAAATTAGGTGGGTACCTTCCTTGGACTCTCCCATTTAAGCTTTGTAGAATGTAGAAACCTGAGTCCAAATTGATTCAGGCCAGTTCCAAATCAGCTTGGAGTAAATCAGTCCTAATTTGTACAGTGAATATTTGGATAGAGATTAGATCAAATGATATTTGCATATCAGGACTTTTAAAAACAACTTCAGGATGTGACTCATCAAACTGATTCCATACAATTCCATACAATTTTTTGCACTAGGTTTCTTTGGAAGTGGTATAAAAGTGGATTTGAGCCAATCCTATGGGATGGTTCCACTTCTATAGATGCTGTTGTATAAATTGACCAGAAGGGGAAGGGATTGTTCTTCATTAAGCAATTTCAAAATTTCTATATATATTTCTTCAGGGCCTGGGGCTTTGCAACACTTTGATAGTTTAATAGCATATTCTACCTCTTCTTTCATGATATCTGCACCATCTATATATTCCTTCCACTCCTGTAGTTTCTCCTCAGTGCTTGTCAAGGTATTACCATTCTTGCCAATAGGAGATTCACTTCCTCTACTGTTATACACACCTGCTGCTTGCCTTATTTTCTTGTACATGTTAAATGAATCATGCTAGGCATCCAACTCTTCAATATTTGCTACATTCCTTTGAATGTTTTTCTTCCTTCACCATTCTTATTTTCTGCCGTATTTCTTTCGGCAACTGTTTATATATTACAGGATCTCTATTTTTCATCTCTCTTCTACAATCTATGAGGTCCAGAATTTCATCTGTCATCCAAGATTTGATCTTCTTTCTCTCGACAATCTTTAATTTATCATGGCAAGCCTAATTCACAGCAGCTTTAATTTGGCTCCAGGTGTTTTGAACTTCATTTACATCTGCTGTCTCCTTGATGGTTTTAATTTTTGTACTCAAGATCAATTGAACTTCAGTTCTTACTGCTGGGTCCTGAAGCTTAGAAATCGCAGCTCGACTATTTGTCACCTTTGACTAAATTTCTTCAACATAAGGTTCACTGTTGCTAACAAAAGATTATGATCTGAATTAATATCTGCACCAGGGAATGTTTTCACACATTTAATTGAATGTGGGGGTGAAAATAGTCTGCCATAGGGCCTGGGTCCCTGCTGGGGGCAGCTGGAGCATCCCCCTCACAATCTGTTAAGTCATCTCTGACTTAGGGGAACCCTAATAGGGAATTCAAGGTATGTAAGATGTTCCAGCAGTGGTTTACCATTGCCACCTCCCATTGGGGCCAAACAAGAACATGAACCCATGATTGTGGAGTGCTAGTCTGACCTTCTGTCCAGTACTCCACAGTGGCTCACTAAAATATGGCTACTTTTCTGCTCTACACATCGTAGAACTGCCTTGCTGTAGCTGAAGTGTGTGTCTCTACAACTTCCTGACATTGTGTATGCTGTAGCGGCCGAAGCAGTCCATGGTACACTTGTCCATGCCCAGTAAGAGCATAGGTTTCATGCAAAAAGAAAAAATACTACATCTGAGGGGTAGTATAATACCCATTATGTGATACCCATAAGAATGGGTATCACATAATACCCTCTCAAGCTGTTTCTTCTGGTGCTATATCATTATAATATATTACAGGCTCAGGTCACTGCAGCATTGAATTTGCCTAAAAACCCACTTTATGACAACTAATGAACAGTTTTCAAAATGAATAGACAAAGTATTTTTCTGTGAACACTTAGCTTTTCAGAGGTTGGCCTAGATATATCCTATTCATATAATGCTAAAACAGTGATTACATCTGTAGATTGTCAAGGAACATTTGCATTCAGCATTGAACACTTAGGCACATTTTCTTCTAATATTACTTATGTCACGTATTTAATTCATTTTAATGCCCTTTCGGTTCCTAAGGCAACTAGGAAATGCAAGGTGAGAAGACATGGCAAAGCAAGTGAACACTGACTCAGTTGAGAATATGGACTCTCTCATATGAGTAGCAGTTTTGAGGGACAGAGGAGCAAATACAGTATCATATTTTTTTAAAAAAATATTCCTCCAATAAACAATAGGAGGAATATGTCACCATACGTACTTTTTAGCAGCTTAAAAATAGTTGTCTTGATAAATAGGAATAAATAGTACATAATCTGGGTAAAGCTGTTTTTGTACATTTGCTAGTTTTTGTTAATTGTTATCTATTTGCTTATAAATATGGACAAGTCACCAATATTATGTGATTCAGAGATGGGTACAAAATGAAAAATGAAATGCTGTTTTGTTGTTTCATTACATAATGAATCGTCTTATTACGAAACGAAATGGTAGAACGTGTTTTGTGACAAAATGAAATGAAATATCATTTTTGGCATTAGAAATGAAATGATTCATCCTGCAGGCACCAAATTTGGTGGGTAGCTTCCTTGGACTCTTCCCTTTAAGCCCTCCAAGTGTGAAGAGGTTTGGGGTTCAGGGGGCCGAGTTATTAAACTCCGAAGTGGGTTCCCCATGGAAAAAGAGGAAGAGGAAAAATGTGGCATTTTAAAACTCAAGCCTCATTCTTCCCCTCTGTGCTGTGGAATGTGAAGGAGAAGGGTTGAGGCATGTGTTGATAGCTCTTGTTTGGAGGTTGCAAAGCGACATAGCAATAAAAAAAACCCAGTTTCACTCTTGGAAAGAGCAAGAGAAAATTTATGGCCCTGGGCCTGTGCCACCTTCCTTTAGGGAAGGGCAAGCAAAAACAGAACATAATTGAATTGTTTTAGCACTTGCCTCAACCCCCTTCTTCTCATTCAACAGCACAGAGCGGATGAATGAGGCTTGAGTTTAAAATTCCACATTTTTTCCTCTTCTTTTTCCATGGGGAACCCACATTGGAGTTTAATAACTTGGCCCCCTGAACCCCAAACCTCTCCATATTTGAAGAATCTAAGGACGTTACCCACCAAATTTGGTGCCTCTAGGACCCAGGGGAGGAATTTTATAGTATAACAAATCATATTGTTTTGTTTCATTTCACTCTGAAAATTCTTTTAAAAATCATTAATAATGAAATGAAGCAAAATAAAAGGAAAAAGGAAATGAAACAAAACAAAATGCTATATTTTCATGTCGTGCCCATCTCTATGTGGATCTAAAGCCAAATAAATTCCCCCCTTGATCTGCTTTTACTTTAAAACCTCATTTTTTTCACAAGCAATTCTTATATACCTTAATTAAAATACACCCGTACTGTATTTTGTTTTTTCTCATTCTCCTAGGCACTCTAATTTCACTGCTTCCCTGTCTTCTTGAGGTAATCACAAGGCCACATTAATTATTCTAGCTGTCAGCTTTGGGTTTTAAAAATGTTCAGCAATGCCAGCTAATTAATGCAAAGGTATTAGCACGTTAGATTTCATAAAGTTTTATCTCTGTCCGCAAGCCACAGCAAGAGGGTTTGTAAGGATCTTATACTTCTTCTTGCTTTTAATATCTGCCCACCATCTGTCCTTCTCATAATATTCATGTAAAATTCTGAAAGGTACTTAAGTAACAATTTTTAATGGGGTAACTTTACTGTTTACATGCCAGTTTGTCACTAACATGTAAAATTAGGTTTTTCTCAAGAGTGAGAAATTGCCAGTAGGAGTAATGTGTTTCAACTAATTGGGTAGTTTTTTCCAATGACCAAGACATAGCTTTTAAAATAAATAAATAAATAAATAAATAAATAAGTCTTTCAGATTTTCCCATTCCCGAATGTTCAAAAAATATGAAGAGACGTGAGTCTTCAGCCTTCCAGTGCATAAATATCTAGAATTTAAACTTCCTATGGGATTTTCACTATAGCTTCCCAAATATTCAGAAATATACTATATGTCTCCGCTTGGCTGTGGAACTGTGATGAGATAACACAATACGAAATGTGCATCTCTGAAAAACACTGTGCTCGCTGTCTAGATGCAAAGGTACATAGGCCTACATATTCTAAGGTCTTGGCTGTAGCAGGCTGCACAGCCTACACACAATAAGACCCCCCCTTTGCTATCTTCTTTTGTCCTCATTGTCCTCATGCCACTATCCTTTCCTTCAAATGTAATGCTCAAATTTCCCTCGGGAGAAGAGATGCCCGTGAAACCATATCCAACACATGGACAGAGATAGAAAGCAACAACCAAGTGATACAGTAAGAGTGCTGGTCTTTTTTGCTTCTAAAAGTCCTCAACGGCAACACCTACTATTCCAAAAATACACCAAAGGGAAAATGTGCTGGGAGCTTCAGCCTAGTTTAGTCAGAGCTATGGCATTCATGGGGACAAAGGAGTAAAGCAAAAGAGTGCTGCTTATATACCACCCTATATCACATAAAGTACTCCCTAGTAGTAGGGTTACATATTAATTATGCTGGCTAAACATTGCCGTAGGGTTACATATTAATTATGCTGGCTAAACATTGCTGCAACCACCGGCAATTTACCAGCCTCCGAAGGATGGAAATCTAAGTAAAACGACCCAGCTACCTGGGATTGAACCTGAGTTGTGAGTCGAGTTTTGGCTGTAGTTAGGGATGGGCTGTTCATTTTGAAAGCAGTAGTTTCCCAAACAACCCACGTGAGCCCAGGTGCTGTTCAGAAGCCTCTGAAATGCAAGCAGCCAATCACCTACCTTCCTGCAGGGTCGCATTGGGCTAAATTCCAACCAGGAAGAAATCTCCTGACGTTATCTGTCCTTCTCCCTGGCGCTGGCCAATCAGACAGCAGGGCAGGATGATGCAGCGTGATGGAATATGCCCAGGAAGTTGATGAGGGTGTGCCCAAGACCTTGCCAATTAGCAACAATTGGCAGAGGGAAGTTATCTAAACCAGTGGGAGCCTGGCCATAAAGTTGAAACAGAAAGAACATGAGTTTTCAGTTTCATTCTAAGAAGCAGATCCAGTTAACAAAGGTAAAAATCACAGGATATTTTGAAGTGTCTTAATAGAATAATAGACTGTATCAAAAGGAAAAGAAACTGTTGTGCTAAGAAACTAAACAATAGAGAGCAGAGAGATCATCAGATCCCAAAGATGCTTTGAAGTATCATTGACAACGAGAAAACCACACTGCTGATTAACTCAGAGGACCAGCAATTTGAAGGGGTGTGTGTGGAAATTGCAGCATTTACTTTGAAACAATCTTCCCAGAGGTTTCTAATCAGGGAACCAATTCTTTAATTCCCACTAGGATTCAGCATCACAGCGTTCTCCTGCTGGGAAGCTTAGCTGAAAATGTCAAACTCCACTTGAGACAGACAACAGCCTTAGAGCACATTGTATTTTTTTTTTCAAAGAGCTGGCTGGCTGGCCTGGAGGAGGGGAGGAAGGCCTTTTTTGAAATCAGCAGCATTTTTCTTGGTTTGGAAGGTCCACTGGCTCATCAGTGAACCCAGTACTTCAACACTCAGGCATGAACTGAAAGAGCTCTAGTCAGGTCTTTGCTCAGCTTTGATGTTTTCTGAGGAACCGTGGGCCTCTTTAGCAGTAACCTTCCTTGGGCGGTTGTTGCCACAATAAAAATGGTGGGTCGGTAAAATTCCCACACCCTTCTTTTGCTTGCCATCTGGCTGCTCCAGACCCGAAGACCCAATAATTACAATGCAGGAATAAGGAATAGGTAGTCCTTCAGATGTTTTTCCACTGCAACCTCTAAAATTTCTGTAAACCTGATGATTTTTTAAAAAAAAATTATATAGACTTTTGAGAAATGTTCTTATCGTAAGTTCATATGATCACCTAATGTGATCTAATGAGAGATGTTTAGAGCTAGGATATGATGCAATAAAATAATCTTTCTGTGTTGGCTACCTGGGCTGAGGCTCAGATTTGGCACTCCACATGTTTTTGGACACATCCCAGAATTCCAAGCCTAGATTGCCAATGACAAAGGACTGTGGGAGTTGTGGACCAAAACATCTGGAGCATCGAAGGTTTGACGCCACTGAGATAGCTCATGGTTTAGGCTTCTGGATGGAGCTGGACTTGATCTATAGGGTCACTTTCAGCTCTGCAGGTCTACAAATATTCTAATTATAAACCTGAGTAAATATGCAGTCCCTACTTTTATAATGGAAGCCTTTTGTGAACTTTTAATATCTAGCATGCAGTACGTGCAGAAATCATCCATATATGCGTGCCCCTTTGGGTTAGTATTATTAATACCATGTTTTGTTCTGCGGACACCAGTGTTGCTGAATTGGAAAGTTGCTTGAGGCAATGTAAGAATGGAATTTATATGTCATTGTGTTGTTTAATTTTATTTTTATTATACTTACTGCATTTTATGTTGATTTTATTTTATTGTATGAGTTATATGTTTGTTTGTTTGTTTGTTTGTATTGTATTGTATTGTATTGTATTGTATTGTATTGTATTGTATTTATTGTTGTTAACCGCCCAGAATGGCCTCACTGCCAGATGGGCCGTATAAAAATCCAATAAATAAATAAATAAATAAATAAATAAATAAATAAATAAATAAATAAATAAATAAATAAGAATCCTTCTTTGCTTGCGCCTCACAGGTCACAATTGCATTACTGGTGTGCAACCATTTTGAACACATCAGAAAAGTTACTTTCAGATTTCCGCACTTGGTATCATTTTATGAAAAAAGCTGGGTTGTAGGTATGGATTTGTTTTCTTCTGGGGTCTGCTTCTTTGACATCTGAAGTTTATTTATCTCAAAAGATACTGAAGCTGGAAATCATTTCAAGAATAGCTAGTGCCAGACAGGTAAATTGCAATGCAACGTGTGGGGGTTTGTATGGGATAATGAGAGAGAGAGAGAGAGAGAGAGAGAGAGAGAGAGAGAGAGAGAGAGAGAGAGAGAGAGAGAGAGAGAGAGAGAGAGAGAGAGAGAGAGAGAGAGAGAGAAGAGGAATTCATATCCCCCAACTATCACTGTGATTATCATTCAAATTGTTCTTTTAGATTAGTTGTGTAAAATCCGGCAATTGATATTCAATGAACGATAATGAGTTTTATTATACTGTATTGTGTTACACAGGCTGAATTATTCTTTTATGGTAAACAAGCCCAATATCTTATTAGAAGGATAGTGTTGTGGGAAGGTGAGAGAAAGACTGTGAATTGCTATCATCAAGTCCTTTTAAAGTGTGTTCTAAAATCAAGATACATTAAATTGATTCTCCCAACTTGCCTTTTCATTTCAAAGGCTTGACAGCCCATGCCGCAGGTTCCTTCTGGAAAGAAGAGTGTACTTTTTTTGGAAGCTGACATTCTTCTCAAGACATCAAGACATATGTGTGTCTTTCAGAAAGCCCATCTTTCTCAATCATTTCCCACAAAACTTCTCCTTCGGAGATATGATCTAACCATGCTTCAACCAAACAACTCTCACCCAGTGATCTAGATATTAAAGTGCATTGGGAAAATGATCGACCCCTGTGGCACATCCACAATTAAAGGACCAAGGGGTGAAAGTCATCTCCCCCAGCTGAATTCTCTGGGGACGGCCCTCCAAGAAGGAGCAGAACTTCTGCAAAGTAGTGCCTCCAGTGCCTCCAGGTCCCAACTTGGAGAGCCTCCCCAGAAGGATACTGTGGTCAACAATATCAAAGGCCACTGAGAGACTGAGGCGAGCAAACAAGAATGATTTGCCCCTGTCAGCTTCCCTCAAGAGGTTGTCGTGCAGGGCGACCAATGCCAATTCCATACCATGACGTGGCCTGAACCCTGCCTGTAACAGATCAACAGCATTGGTTTCATCCAGGAAACTCTCTCTCTCTCTCTCTCTCTCTCACACACACACACACACACACACACATGCACATGCACACGCATGCACGCACATGCGCACGCACACACACACTACAGAAACACATAGCTGCATATCAGCGTATATCAGTGGGCACAGTAGCGCGCCTTAACTTATCATTTTTTTTCTAAATAAATACCTTTACCATAGGATTCACCACTCAGTAGCACTTAATGGCTTTATCAGCTCTTCCTCTTTCGTTTTCATCTCCTAACACACAAACTGAATAATTTCAGCATCAGCTGGAGTGCATGATTCAAACAGAAAATGGATACTAGACAATGACACACTCAGAGAATATAATTCAGGGGTAAGAATCAGCATACGGCCTTGAAATCACCACGAGAAAATATATCTCAGCCAGCTATAGAAACTAAATGTACAGGAACAGCTTCTGAAAATTGGGACATAAAATTAGAGAGGTGGAAATTGTGACATTTTCCTCCTAACGGGTTGGCAGCCTGTACCCGGGCGTCTTCTCTCAGCTCACACAACGACTGTGGAGTTAATGGAGATGGATGGCTATAATTCCTCTTGTGTGAGATTTTATACTTTGTACTCTGACAGCGGCAAGAACAGGCATTAGAAGAACAACACAGCTATAAAATAAAGCAAAATAAAATAAAATAAAATATGAATAGCGCCTGTCAGGAATAGATGATTTATCTGCAGAGAGGAAGAGGGTTGTGACTATGCAAGCACTAAAGATCTAATCTTCACGCTCTCAAGACGTGAGAGCTAACCTATTCAGAGGGAAGGTTTCTGTTCTACTCTCAAGCCGGTGATCTGACAGGACCTGAAGGAATATCTCCCTCCTCCCTCTGCTCTACAAAGGGAAGTATGGCTTTTGGTTGAAATGCAACCATGTCCTACTTTAGACAAGCACCCAAGCAAGGATAAGCTTTGTGTTGTGATGGAGTAGCAATGCATTCCAGGCCTTCTACCATGTGCATTATTTATTTATTTTTATTATTTTTATTTTTATTTTAGAGTGTTTTTACCCCACCTATCTCCTTGAAAAAGGACCCAAGGTGGCTTATAGGAACGAAGGACAATATACAGTCCATAAAATTAAGACATATCCAAGCATTGAGAACAGGGAATTGAGAGACAGCTGTTGTGAGTTTTTCGGACTGTTTGGCTGTGTTCTGGAAATTTTTCTTCCTGACGTTTCACCAGACTCCGTGGCTGGTATCTTCAGAGGGCAAGGAGCTCAGGGAACTAGGAGTTCTCTCTGTGCTCTGGGGTGAGAGACATCTTACAACATTAAAAGATGACATTACATTAAAGTTACAAAAGAATGCAAGCAGTTAAAGAGCAAAAATTCCATGTAAAAGTTATGAGTGAGGGAAACTAACATTGAAAATATAGTGTCAATGCAATCACAAAGTCTGTAAACATAAAGTCTGTGTGATCATGTATGGTAGATTCTTAAAAGTCACATAATAGGTGGCCCATCATTAAGGGAAAGCTTGCTTGTAAAAAAGGTCTTTGCCTGTTTCCAGAAATACATCAGAGATGGGGCAGTCCTCACTTCGAGTGGGAGGGAGTTCCAGAGTCTGAGCGCAGCAGCCAAGAAGGCCCTTTCCTGTGTTCCCACAAGAGGTACCTTGCAAATGTTGCAATTCAGTCCTTCAAAAACGTTGCAATTTCAGTTCTTCAAAAGAAACCTCCAGTTTATGAATGTGGGACATTGTGCTTTTGTAGCCATACTCCAAAAGCCAGGAAAACCCCCAGCATTGCTGCAGAATATCACACCTATGTTGCTAGCAGGAAACAGGATGCCAACAGCTTTACACAGGAAAGGAAAGCCTGAATGTTGATGACACCCCTGGCTACAGTCAAGATAGTCTACAGCAGTGTTCCCCAACCCCCGGGCCGGACTGGTGCTGGTCCGTGGATGAATCGGCACCGGGCCGCCCGAGGAAACCAGGGGAAGCCTCACCGCCGCGTGGAAAGTGACCCCGCCCCCGCCGAGGGAGGGAGGGAAGGAGGGGCGGGGCTTCCAAAGCCGGAAAGGGAACCTCTTTGCGCCGTTAAGGTTTCCTCGGGGAAGAAGGAACGCCCGGAAGCCGGCTGGGTTTCCGTTTCCGGCCTCAAGCTTCCCCCAAAGGTCCCCCCGAAGGAGGGTCGTGGAGGATCTCCCATGCGGGTGAGCGCCATTTCCACTGTGTGTGTTTTCTCCCCCTCACACACACACACACCCAAGCGCGCGTTTGGTTTCTCTGAGGTGTTTTTGTCCCCCCCATGAAGGCCACCAATTCCCCCCACACATACTCTCCGGCCTCATGTCAAGGAAGGGTGAAGGGTCCCAAGACCTCACGGCGGCTCGGTAGCTTTAAAAAAAGGTCAGGCGACAGCGTGGACGGGGAGCTCCCCCCGCCAAGAGCGGCTCCTGTCTTCCAAAGTGGTTGCGAATAAATTCTGGAATTGGAATGATCTCCTTGCGTTTATATGCTTCCAAACCTAGCCGTTCGAAAGCATGTGAAATGCAAGTCAGATAAAGAGACGCCCCCAGGGGAAAAAACACGAGGAAGTAAAAACAGTGTTTCCTTGCAGCGATGCCAAGGACTCGCACAACACTGGCTCTTCAGCTTGAGTACGGAGATGAGCACCGCCCCCTAGAGTGGGAAATGACTAGCACGCATGTGCGTCAGCGGCCGGGGGGGGGGGCATTTTAATTAAATTAAAATTATTAAATCAAAACAAGCGGGCCAGGGAAAAATTATCAAACATTTACCAGTCCGCGGCGATAAAAAGGTTGGGGAACACTGGTCTACAGGATATCCTCTTCTGCTCACTAGCATTTGCAAACCTGTGCTGTCAGTATTCAGGCTCCCCTTTGCTTGGCATCCTTTTTCAGGTTCTCTGCTATACCTGTGCAAAATGTGGTGCTGATCTAAAGTCCACTTTCATCACTGTAATTTTTTGCTTGGAGCACCCATAATTGTTTCAAGTTTGCTTATGGCATGCTGAATGCTGCTCCCGCACAAAATGTGTGAAACAGAAATTTAGGGAGGAGCTGTTTTACTCTTCCAAGTCTTCTTCAATAAAAACAGAAATACGAGAAGGCTTATGCAAATTAGGATTCTGTATGCAGTGGTTTCTACGTGGTGTACATTGGGGATGGGCACCATATGAAAAACGACATCCTGTTTCATCGTGTCATAAGGTTTCGTATCATTTTGAAATGAATCAAAATGGCAGCTAGCCTTTCGTTACAAAATGAAATGAAACACCATTTTTTCCACTACAACGAAATGATCAGTTCTAAAGGAAATGGCAAGGGCACTTCCTCAAGCACATTTTTTTAAAATCCCACCCCCTTTTATTGAAGATGTACAATTTACTTCACCTATACTGTTGTCTTTTTGTGGCAGGACTGAAGAGCATATGAAGCATAATGCTCAGCATTAGAGATGGGCACGACCAGGAAAAATGACGTTTCGAGTTTTCGATTGTCGGGACGGGTCCGTTTCGGCTCGTTTCCGTTTGTCGAGGAAATTTTCAAAAATTTGTAATTTCCGTTTGTCGTTTGTCGTTTGGGTTCGGGTTGGGGTTGGGGTAAGTGGGCTCTGGGAGGCACCTCTCTGGGTGCTTCTCTGACGTCTGACCCACTAAGAAGGGAAGCAAGGGAAGCGTTTCGCGGAGCCGCCGCGTACCATACATTATTTACATTACATTATGTTAGGGTGGGGTGGCAGAGGCACTTCTCTGGGTGCCTCTGACTCAGTAAGAAGGGAAGCATAGTAGCGTACTGCCGTACAGGTTAGGGAATGGGATAGGGGATAGTGGGCTCTGCGAGGCACCTCTCTGGGGGCCTCACTTTGACTCACTAAGAAGGGGAGCGTACTAGCGTACTAACGTACAGGTTAGGGAACGGGATAGGGGATAGTGGGCTGTGGGAGGCACCTCTCTGGGTGCCTGGGACCCACTAAGAAGGAAAGTGTACTTGCGTACGGATCTGGGTTAGGGTTGGGGTTAGGGTAAGGGCTAGGCTTAGGGTTACGGTTAAGGTTAGGGTGGGTTAGTGGGCTGCACCTCTGGGTGCCTCTGACCCACTAAGAAGGACAGCGTACTGGCGTATGGGTTAGGGTTGGGTTAGGGTTAGGGTTAGGGTTAGGGTTTGTGGGCTTTTAATGCCCTCTCTGGCACACCCAGAAGTCTCAGTCAAAACCTGGCCATGCGATTGGTGGAATGGGTCCAAAAATTTGCATGGTCCCATCCCATGCCCAGCCCATCATTGCGCATGCGCAGGTGTAAAAAAATAAAAATAAAAATAAAAATAAAATAAAATCAATGGAGACGTTTTATTGCAAGAAAAACCCACTGCTGCTACTATTAAAAATCAGGCATTTAAAATACCTAATTTTCAAATGTTTCTGTGGTGCTTTGGTGGGTTTTTGGACCACGATTTAAAAATAAATATTGTGGTCGCCATTTTGGATCCCCCCCACCGCGTGGCAAATGGAGATGAGGAGGATGCCCCCCCAGCCTGGTACCAGCAGGCCAGGACAGGAGGGGGGGAGGCCGGGGACCCCCCCCAGAAACCACCCCTCGGTAGGTGCCCTCACTGAGGCAGGCATATTTTCGCCTGCTTTTATGGCCGGGAATTGGGTTTTTTTTAACTTGTTTTCTGTGCTGCTTGGCATCGCGCGATCGCCGCGATGCCATGAACGACAACGAAAAATCAGACCCAATTTTTCTTTTTCGGTTCGAGTTCGAGTTGGAGCGGAGTAATTCTCGTTACCGTTACCCGTTACGTAACGATAACGAGAACCGAAAACAGAAACGAGAATTTCGCCTAGTCGTGCCCATGTCTACTCAGCATTGCTGTTCACATGATGAGGGCTGCGTATTTACATTTGTGACACTTGAGGGGACAGCAAGGCCTTGGCAGATTGGAGCCTGGCAACATATCATGCAAAGGGGTCAACTGAGTGGAGTTCTACCTCCTCACAAACTCCTTCCTGTTGCAGGATGAAAGCTAAGCTACAGGAGTATCAGCGGCAGCCCACAGACCAAGGAGAGGAGGGTACACCCTGACATTTCAGAAGGAGGGCTGCTTTGGTCCCAAATGACCTACGATGAACATGACAGAGAGGGAAATGGCATACTGTGGTGCACATGGTTTGAGAAGTGTTAGAATCATAGAATCACAGAATAGTGAAGTTGGAAGGGGCCTACAAAGCCATCATTTGCTGTGTTGGCAGCAAATATGCATTGAGAGCAGAACCTAATGGTCTTGTCAGCCTTGTGGGTCATAATACACTCTTCAGAAGTCACTTGGTGGCTCTATCAGCCACTCAGTGAACCACGGGAGCAAACACAGCAACATTTTTGTACAGTCCTGACATCTCAGTGCTTTCCCATCTGTAACAGCCTAATATATCCTTTTGTAACTAGTCACTGGAAGTTAAATTTGGGTTTAATTTGCATTTCTCAAGCAGGCATATTTCAAGAAACCTGTTTGCTTGCTTGCTTGCTTGCTTGTTTGTTTGTTTGTTTGTTTGTTTGTTTGTTTGTTTGTTTGTATTTCTATACTGCCCCCTTAGTGCAAACTGCACTACTAGATGAAAACAGATCAATCAGAGGGAATATTCATTGATCTTACAGTCTATTTGACTCTCTGAGTGAACAGCTAGAAGATAAGACTTCTCAGCATGCAATCAATTATGTGCAAATTTCAGAGATGCCAGCAGAGATACCCCATTTAATAAAAGAAATAAATATCTAATTTTCCTGATTCACAGGAGGAAGTTCCAGTGAACTTTATTGATTCACGTGGGTAGGGGAGGGGGTGTTTATTTCCCTTCCAGAGGAAGAGCAGGAGAAAACTAGTGGGGAAAGATGGCAACTTTGGGGCTTTTGTGCAGCTAATTTCCTCCTCTTTTCCTTCTGCACAGACATACCACAATAAAAATCATGCATCCTCAGGGAGGAGAAAGAATCCCCGAGGTCTCAATAATGCAGAGTAAAACAAATGAGAGAGACAAAGAGCATTTTAAGAGAACTCTTAAATCATTTGTACCAGCAATAAAGACCAAATGGCATTTAACCTTCTTTTAATTTGGGAAACTGCTTTCCCCTGTTCCATTAGGCAGGCCCTTGGTAAATGTATTGCATGAGGCAAAGTGCTGCTCCGGCAATTTTGCTACAGTCTGCAATGCTGCATTTGGTGGTGTGTTTTTTTAATGTGCCTTTTGCAGATGGTTTTGATGTGGAGCTTTCAAGCCCTCACGAATGCTGCATGGAGCCAAATTCTAGTTAGCAGCGCTTCCTTAAAATAAACTTGCTGCTCTATGGGCAAATGATGAATAAGTCACAGATAGAGATGGGCACGAATAAAAAAAATGGCGTTTCGTTTGTCGTTTAGGGGGTCTGTTTCAGTTCGTTTCTGGTTTTCGTGATTTTTTGCAAAAAAATTGTTTTCGTTTTCGTTCGTTTTGTTACCGTTTCATTACCATTTATTTCAATTTTTGTGATTTTTTTTTAGCATTTAAAGCAGTTCAATGCATTGCCATAATGAAAACGAAATGGACGACAAAATTTCTGGTGTTTCTGTTCATTTTGTTTCATTTTAGAGACAAAATTCATTTGTTGTTTCATTGCGTAACGAAACGAAAAAATGAAAACGGAAACAAAAATTGTTTGTTTCGTGCCCATCTCTAGTCACAGAGGTGAGGAATGCCAGTGTGTTTTAGTAATTCACGTGTCAAACAGGAACTGTGAAATATCTTTCCAGAGGAACCATGAAGTTCACTTGGTGACCTTGGGCCCATCTGTGAAGCATAATGTCCATCTACTGTACATTGGGCCCCATCATTACAAATGCTTAGAAAACCCTTCATGCTGTTGCACAGAATAAAAATACTTGGACTGTTCAAACTGTGGATTATTTTCTGACTCAATGAGCATTTTGAAGTATTGCAGAGTGTAAAGATAACCCCCCCATATTGAAAAGAGCATCTGTGCATGAATAATCAATGATGCTTTGCCCAAAACCCACCTCCCAAAATCCCAAAGTGGAGGAAACAGTGGACAAAATCAGATAAAAATAGAAATTTGAAATAAAATATTCATATCTTTTATTGAAGGATAATTCTTGAAATCAGTGATTACCAGTGTGCACCCCATGGAAGACATTTCTCTTTCCCCAGAATGGGAAATACTTATTGACTAGCAAGGTATCTCACTTCTGCATTGCTAAATTGTGGCTTGCTTAAAACCTAGATAGGACACTCTCGTTGACCAACCAGCCCAGAGTAATGAGGTGAGATACAAGAAGTGAATCGAAAACATGGGCCACACTTGATTATGAACTATCACCA
Organism: Phrynocephalus forsythii; assembly: GCA_029282475.1. Classification (NCBI taxonomy): domain Eukaryota; kingdom Metazoa; phylum Chordata; class Lepidosauria; order Squamata; family Agamidae; genus Phrynocephalus; species Phrynocephalus forsythii. The sequence continues at coordinate 36,943,998 of JAPFRF010000002.1, forward strand.
ATTACACCCTTTTTAAGGGGGCCTACAGTAGGGTGGAAGCATACAACACAATTAAGAACACAATTAAGGACAGGTTAAAATTTTTCATCCAGCCCCATAGCGACCACATAATATTGTTGTTGATTTTTTAAAAACAACAACAGGATGGACAGGAAGATGATGACAGATGCAAAAGATACTGGGGCAATGAGGCAGGCTCCTTAAGTTTTGTCTGGCTCAAGAAGCGGTTTACATCTGGGACAGTGCAGCTGGACCAAGGCTGCACAGGCTGGCTTTTCTCCTGCAAGACAAAGTGGGGTATGGAACTCTCATCTCCTGTTGTACTCCAATTTATTGAGTTATCCAAACCAGCTAATATGTTATAAACATCAATATACTTCAGTGGTTCCCAGCTTTGGGTATCCCAGGTGTTCTTGGACTAGAACATTATTATTTATTATTATTTATTATTATTTATTGGATTTCTGTACCACACCATCTAGCACCTAGGCCACCCTGGACAGTTTACAAAACAACATAATAGCAAAACAGAACAAACTACACATGACTGAATCCACAATAAAATCATAAGCACATATTTAAGAAGCAAGATTGGCAAAGACGGAATAAGATTGGAAAGCAGATCATGAGAAAGGTAAATTAGTGACCAGGGAAAGCTTATCTAAATAGCCATGTTTTTAAAGACCAACAGTGAGGGAGCTATTGAATATAACATGGATATAAAGATGTGTATTTATGTTCAGTCTATTCTGCCCTTTAAATAGGATGATTATTTTAGTTAATGTATTCTGTTTCCAATGGTGGGAAAAGGCAGCCAGAAATTAATTCTGCACAGGTATTTATTTCTAAAATAAGCCATTTCTATGATATGGTTAGCAGCTTGTGTTATCCTTCTATGTCATGACAAATATTCCAGGTAATAAGAAAATATAGAAATTTACTTTTCATAGTATGGTGTCAAGATTGGAAGACAGCACCTGCCAAAACAGCCTGCCAGATGCTTTCATATTCTTTTTGTTTAAAATTGCATTATTGTTGGAAAATATTATCAGTTGCAGCATGCTGTCCACGGATTAGCTTATCTGTATCAAACGAATGTAAAGCCCCACAGAGTGCTATGTTGAGCATAGCATGCTACACCTCTTTTTCGTCCTGGCGTCAGTGATATGGCTTTGCCCTCATTTTGATAAGTCTCCTTTGCAGGGAACTATCCCTCATAAATGGTTTCCACCCCACCATGATTGTGTGCCTGAGACTGAGAAACACAGAGTGGGCTATTTTTTTAAAAAAGTTAGATTGTTCCAAGTCCTGTATACGTAGCAAAAATGCAAATTTGTTTACCAATGGAGTGAGGGCAAATGCTACAGGGGAAAAGTGCAAACAACCCACAGTTGTATAATAGAAAAAAATTGAAGTGTTGGCACTCACCATGGCACTCCTAATAGCCACTCCATATAGAGAGCCTTAAACTGTAGACAGATATGTCAATGCACAGCAGTATACCAGTTCTAGCTGTTTTTATTTCTGCTAGGAATGTCTGTTGTGTTTACAAAGTGAGTGGGTCTCAAGAGCCCATTCAAAATCAAGCCACCTCAAAAATACTCAGAAGTTCCTTATGACAATATATTGTTTCAGGGCTGGGAGGGGGGAGATCAACCCCCTCCCATCAACTATGCAGACTGCAGATCAGTTCCAAAGGAACACAGAAGACTCAGTGGGGGTAGGTCATGAGGTCGCAGTCACTGCTAAACAGTAGTTGTGGTGTTTTAACCTGTAAACCCTTGGCTCCCTGCCACAGGATGTGGTGATGGCATCTGGCCTGTATGCCTTCAAAAAGGGATTGGACAGGTTCCTAGAGGAAAAGTCCAACACAGGTTACAAACCATGATGGAGATGTGTAATCTCCAGGCTTAAAACTGGAGTACTTCAAGGGCCAGATGCAGGGGAGTGGTATCAGGAGACAGATATCTAGTCTCGTGCACTCCCAGACACATTTGGTGGGGCCACTGTGAGACACTGGAAGCTGGACTAGATGGGCCTTTGGCCTGAGCCAGCATGGCTCTTCTTATGTTCTTATGTTGGTTCCCCAGTAATGTGATTGCAGGTCAAACAATCCTAGATGACACAGTTTTCGTCTTTATCTCAGAAGAGGGCAACTTGGCCTTTCTTCCAGGATGTCATTGGACTGTAACTCCTGTAAGCTATAATCAGAAAGAAATGATGGGAGCTGCAATCCTACAGAGCTCAAATGGTCATTCATTATCCATCACAAGGAAAGAAAGACATGGAACTATGTCCAATCGGTAGTCCCAGTTACAAGCAGAACCACTGTATGAATAATACCTTTTTGTTTTTTGCTTCACACATACCTGAAGAATGCTTTTATTGCTTTTAGCATTTCTAACTAAACTCAGCTCATTCTCTGCTTTTTCAATCCTGGTGCCATTCTGCATTTCCTTTCTACTTGTCTATATAATGTTCCTAAGTGGCCTGGCCTTCTTTTCACTTCCTATACATGTCTTTTATTTTTAAGGTTCTCTCTGAGCTTTTTGTGAAGTCACACTGGCTTTTTTTTTTTTTTTGGCTACTTCCCACCTATTGTTCATAGTAGAATTGATTGTACTTGTCCTTTTCTTCTTCTTCTTCTTCTTCTTTAGATGCTCCCAACCTTCTTGGACTACTTTGCTTGTTAGGATCTCCTAATATGGAACTTGGCTCATCTTTGTTCTGAAGTTATTAAAATTGACTTTTAAAAAATCCAGCATAGGTGTGTGGCTAGACAGACTCTGCTTTGGTTTCCCTTGAAATCAAGAATTCTAGTAGAACATGGTCAATTTCACCTAGAGTTCCTTTTACTTCTGCTTCCCCCACCAAGTCATATCTGCTGACTAGAATCAAGCGGAGGACAGCTAGTCCTTGAGTTTCTTTCTCCACTTTCTGTAGGATAAAATTATCAGCCACACAAGCCAGGAATTTCCTGGAAAGGCTGTGCTTGAATAATTTGCCTCCCAACCTATATCCGGATAGTTGAACTCTCCCATCGCTACATTGTTTTTCAATAAAAAATATTGCATCTTGCTTTTAAAAGTTTAATCTACTTCCTCTCCTTGATTGAGCAGTTTGGTTGGTAGTAAACTCCAACTGCCATGTCCCTTTTGGGGTTTTTTTGTTTTTGTCTTTTTGTTTTTGTTTTTTACACCAACTAGTTTGTTCCATATGCTCTCAATGGGAGAGCCAATCTTCTGAATTAATATGATACCTCAGATTAATAGATTTTGGTTACTTAAAACTGATCCATTTTAAAAGAAAACCAAATATGAAGTGTATACCCCTGGGCTCTCATTACTATCCATGTTGTGTTTTAGGTGTCTTTGTTTAACTATTCTGGAACTACTGAGAAGGATGCAGGTTGCAGACAAACTGTCATAGGATCTTATCTATGTGCACACACACACATTTTATTTGTATTAGATTTTACCTGTTTTTTTATTTTTATTGTTTTATGTGGAAAGATGTCTATGGTGACAGTGGTTTTTTTCCCATGTGGAAGAGGCATATTTTTTCATGAATCTCCTCTCTGCTCCAAGTTTTTCTAGTTACTCCCTTTCAGCATTGCATTTCACCCTTAAGGCCCAAGCAGTATAATTATTCTCTTTTCAGGCACAAATCCCCTTACAGATGCTTTTCTACTCTTGTGGCTCATTGCTGTAGTCTTGGTCATGCCTCAACAGTCTCATATACGCAATACTTCAGTATGAAAGACATTCATATTTTGTTCATCATTTGTCTTTGTGACACATCTGTTCATAAAATAAGGCCAGATAATACCTTGGCTTTCCGGAAATGTCAGGTTCGTCTAAGCTCGAATATTTTGTATTCTCGAAGAACGCTAGAATTAAGTAGTTGCTTTTCTAATACAGCATGGATTGTATGTGTATCCATTTATTGCTTTATCCTTTTGAGTTAAGCAAATTCTACAGCATCACACATGTTAATTTAAGACTGGTCTTTGTAATTTAACACCCCTTTCTCTTACAAAATTCCTTTCCTTGTTTTTAGTTTTTTTTCCACGTGGATGAAAGCTGTCTGTGGCTGTTTTATGTTGCATACCCTGTATAATAATCGTTCATGTATTCAACTGGCCAAGCCAGTGGTCCCATCTATATAATGTAGAGCACAAATGTTTGCCAAGTCCTCCATATTTCCACTCAAATGTCTGAAGTTAACAAAACCTTGATACATCAGCTGTGTCTGTTCTGGCACAAGGATAAACTAGCCACAGAGATCCATACTTGTTATCCTCTGGACTGGGTTCCTGCAGTGCAGAAACCTATGGGACCTCTTGTTGAGGCTGATCCTGAAAACTGCAGTTCATGAAAATATGTTGGAGGTTGCGCCTCTGAACAGGGTAACCTGCTTGTGAACAAGTCCCACCTTTGCTAAAAGAACTGCACTGCCCATTAGTATGTTATCAGGTGAGGTTCAAGGTGACAATATTAATCTGTATTGGGGATGACACTACATGAGGAACCTACACACCTGAGATCTAGATATAGTGGTCTCATGGTTTTCTTCATGCATGAGAAGGAAATATGACCTCAGTTAGAGGAAAGGACTGCTCTTCTGCAGCCCCTTTGCATTTACAGTACCATCTGCTGAAATATGAAAGTTGGATGGTGTTGCCCTGGACAAAACCCTGTTTCTTAGAGTAGTAAACCGCAGTAGAACAGGCCAGTTGAATCAATAGTGGTTTGGTGAATCAACTCTGTGAGTTCAACTGATTCGAAAGTGTTCTGCTTAGATACAACCCTATAGTGCTTGAAGCACTCTCTGAGCAGCCCCTCAGTGAGCAGAGTACTCATTTAACTGACCTCAGAAGGATCAAAGGCTGATCAGCCATGAGCTGGCTACCTGGGATTGATGCCCAGGCCATAAGCAGAGTTACAGCTGTGGTACAGCAGTTGTACAACTGTGTCAAGAGGTTCAACTGGACCGTTAGCATAAGTCACAGTTAAGATGAGACCTATTTGGATCAACTGAACCTATGGAGGAGGAGATTCACCAAATCCTCATTGATTCTATAGTGCAATCTACAGTGCTAAGCAACAGGATTTGGGTCAAAGCCTCTTAAAATGTATGTACTGATTTTAACATTTAGCTCATTGCGGCTTTGTTTACTTAGCTGTACTATAATAGTTCTTTTAGAATTCTGTGCACTACTCTGGAAATGTCATGATAAAGTACCATGCAGTACATAGTTAGCAATAAATAAAATAGTTTTCATACATTCTCATTCCTGTGACTAGGAATGCAAAGAATTAATGTGCTTTAAAAGCAGACATTCTAGAAGTGACAACCACTGTCTAGATTACTGTAATATCTTTCTTAATATCTGAATTTAGAAAAAGGCTCAGATTTGTACAATAGGATCCCTGTATCTGAAAGATTAGTATGTGCAATTTGACTTTTCCATGGTCTGAAAATATTACAAATATTAAAAGAAAATAGAAATATGTATTTGCATGATGTATTTACCGGAACTAGCCACTAGAGGGGGCTAGAGACCATCCAATATATTATTGTTGAAGAATCCCTAGCATAGCCTCTGGCTCCCTCAAGTGGCCAGTTCTGGTAATAAATAGTAAAAATATGTATTTCTGGACACACACACACCCTTTGCAAAGCTATGTATAGAGTTTGCTATTATCCACAGTTTTCATCCTTCAATGAGGTGGAATTGGCATGGAAACAATTGTTCTTTGATACAGGGGTCCTACTATACTTAGTGTCAAGGAATTGAGTGAATGGTTTGTATAGTACGTTCCCAAGTTTTCTCCTAAGCTTTCGCAGTTGTTGCGTTATTGCTTGTGAGACAGGAGCAAACAAGACTAAACATCTGCATTCCAGAGGACTAACAAAGGACACTCTCCCATGAGAACTCTGGGTGGAAAACAGAGAAAGAGGACTGATGAATATGGAAATAGACTGTGATGTGATTGGTTGTCAATCTGAGAGAATGGGAGGAGAAGTGGAGTTAGCTATGCATTTTATATACTGTATATAGAAATAGAAATAGTGTTACTTAGCTAGACTTTATTATTTTAATTGATTGCTTTTCCTGAAACTGCTTAGACATCAAGCTGTATGCTTTTTGGGCCTAGCTTTACCTGTACTTTGTAATGTTGAATGTTTTATAACTTTTTACCATTTTCTAAATAATAATAATAATAATAATAATAATAATAATAATAATAATAATAATAATAATAATAATAATAATAATAATAATAATAATAATAATTTACCAAGGGGTGGTCCTTGGGGGGGAGAGAGTGAGTGTGGCTAAAGATAATGTCTTGGCTGAAAAAGTATTTTTGGTAACTTTAGGACATTTTGGTATTTTGTCCTACCTAGCAGGGCTGACTTGCATTTTTAAAGTATACCATCAAGTTTAAGTTTTGTCTTTGGGATTAAGACAAGGAGGAACTAGGAGCATAAGAGGCATCTGGGTACTCAGACATAAATCCTCCTGGGGTTTTAAGCAACCTGGGGCTGAAGGGTGGTGTACGCAGGAAGTGTGGCAGAGACCTTTATCTAGTCTTCCAGAGATTGGACAAGCTTAGGCATCCAGCTTCCTTGACATTTAGCTCATGTAGAGGTCACTGTCTTACACACACACAAACAAACAACACTATCCTAACACATTTCCATTGACAAAAAAATAATGGGATAAAAATAGAGATGTGTTCCAGATACAACTTTTACGGAGCACTTTATATAATTATTGATCATTTCAATGCTAAGTGTTTCAATTACCATACACTTATATAACATGCAGAAAGGAGTCTATTGATTGGGAAGGATTCCCCATGAAACAAGATAACACCAGTGATGGGGAAAGCCATTTTAGTTCAGGGAAACATTGGTTTCAGGCATTGCCTAAAGCTTGCAGTAGGACACTAAGTGAAAAAGGAAAATGTTTAAGTGATCCTCTTTGGCATTCATTTCTGATTTTTCTATATTACTTGAACACTCCTTGAAACCTGAGCAAATTCATATTGATTGTAGGAAACTGGAATTGCACTTTGTCTTAAAGTATAGTCTTTTTGCATATTTGCTCTGTATACAGATATCATGTCCAGAATTTGGAAATGTTTTTGGACTATAAAATGTCTATGGGATTCTGGTTGGTGTAATTCAAAAGGTTAACATTTACAAATTCTTGAAATATGCAGCCCTAGAGGCAAAACCAAGGTACAAAACATCATCTCACCACAAGTATAGGCATAGGAAAGCTGTTCCGTGCACTGTTTCCACAAAAATTTAATAAGAACAAAACACACACGCACACACTAGTGTGTGAGTCAATCTCTTGCTTTGTTTCTATATCCTAGGCCAAATTCTCTAGGATGTTTCACACTGCTCTGTTTTTTTTACCTCTGCTTTCTAGTCACTGCTGTTTACCAGAATATCCTGTTCAGTTGTGTAATCAATTTCTTTTTAGATATTTGCATAAAATATTTCAGTTTTTTCTTCTTCGGCATGTGTAGTTGGTGGATAGATTTTAATGATGATTGTGCTGAATGGCTTTCAATGAAGTCTGCTTGATATTATTTGGTCAGAACTTTCACTATAGCCCATAACTGCTTGTGCTGTGCTCTCCAGGTTTATAATTTCCATAGTAAAAAAACTTGCAGTTGTGAGATTGGTAATGCCTATTCCAAACCATTTTGCTTCCTTCACGGTAAATATTATATTATGAATGCTCAGTTAAACAGTTCAGGTCTGCAATAAGCGGATTTGAAATCATGGCCTATAATATGTAGTGCTAGTAACTCTTTTTATCTATCTAGGGAAAGGATGCTTTTAAGAAATAAAACATCGTAGACATATCTGGCTATTTAATTTTTCTTGTTTTATAAAAATGTGATTTACAGCAAGAATGGTATTTCAGTTGACTATGAGACCAAATGAAACAGAATTCTCAGTGGAACTATCCAAATGCTTAAAACAGATACCAAAATGGGAGAGAGGTATCTTTGTATGGTGTCAACCATCTGCAGTGTTCTTTGGGTGTTCAGTGTTAATAACTTCTGTGCCACAGTGACTGCTTGCATCTATAACTTTATTTTTATTTGGAATTTCTCTTAAATTAACCTTAGGGAATTGGGAAAAGACAAGCCAAATTCAGATTAGACTCTTGGGCTCATTATTAAAACATCCTACAAAGTCCTTCAAATTCATTGTAAAATCAACAGATGCAGTTAATAAAAATGTCAACTTAATTGTCACATAATTCTGTTTCTACTGCAACACTGTGGAAATTCATGTAATTCAGATTGTGAGCCTGACTTCTTCCCCATTATTTAAATGTCCTTAATTGCCAGGAATAGTATTCACATTATATTGCTAATATTACACTGCTTTAATGTTTATGAGGCAAGCCCCTCAGGATGCTTATCAATAATTATCATCATTTCTATTAATGATTACTATTACAGTTTGAAATCCTACTGTTTTATTGTTGCTGTAGTGATGCTAAACTTACAAGAGTCTTCTGTTACTCCACTAACATATATCTGCCTATTTGTAGGGGCCAAACAATATGATGTGCATGACAAATCGGCAGTTGTGTCACACTGACTCAAGTTGCAGTAATCGATTTCTCGATAGCTAAAGAATTGTGCTTCTAGTTTTCAGGTTGGTGCGAATACCAAAGAATCACTGTGCAGCAGTCAGGTTTGCTGCATGTAGCACTGCGTTTTGATGTGCTGAGCACCAAGAAGTATCATGAGAAGACACCTATGAAATATGGGTATATGCCAGAAAAACACATGAACCTATAACATCCTGAAACAAGGGCATGTAATACCTGCATTGTTGTTGTTGTTGTTGTTGTTGTTGTTGTTGTTGATGATGATGATGATGATGATGATGATGATGATGATGATGATGATGATGATGATGATGATGATGATGATGATGATGATGATGATGTGTGCCATCAAGTCACCTCCAAATGCCTGCTGGATCCTTGGCCTTCCTGGCTTATAAAAGCTGCCAGAAAGGGACTAGTTGATAGAGTAGGAGGAGTGAGGAACACTTGCAACAGGGTAGGATTCCATCAGTCACAAAAGAGGCATAAGTAAGACCACTGTTTAAAAAGCGCTCTTTGGACCCCATAATACAGAATAATTACTCACCAGTATCAAATGTTCCATTCTTGGTGAAAATGCAAGAGCGGGTTATGGTCTCTCAGTTCCAGAGGTTTCTGGGTGAGACAGAGTATCTAGATCTGGCTTTTAAGATGTGTGTGTTGTGTCGTTACAATCGTGACCGACTCTTCGTGACCCCATGTCCATGATGCCCTAAGCTTTTAAGATGAGACCATTTCAATTTGGCTTCAGGATTGGTTATGGGACAGAGGCAGCTTTGGTTGCCTTGATAAATGACCTATGCTGGGAAACAGATAGGGGATCTATGTCACTGTTGGTTTTACTGGACTTCTCAGCAGATTTTGATACTATTGACCACAGTATTAATCTGATCCGTGTCTTTGAAATGGGACTTGAGGACACTGCTTTATGATGGCTTCAGTCCTATCTGGTGGGGAAAACTTCAGAAGATGGTGCATCATAATTGCTAAAGGAGAAAGCATTATGATTTATCCAGGCACACTATAAAGACAAATATGTGACCGATGTGGACAGATCCTAAGGAATGATTTTCAGAAAGTTTGGATTTGGATCTTGAACAATATGATGTGGATCTGACATAATCTGTCACTTCCAATTTCTATTACAAGTCACTCTAGCCTATCAGAAGATTGCCAACCAAAAAACCCAAAACAAAAATCCAGGTCAGAATGTTGCAGGGGAGTATCCCATAAAGATAATGCTGGGGTAGAGCAGCAGTAGGTTCCCCTGGACTGGGATGCCAGGCATAACCTCTCTTGTAATTCTCAGTATGAAGAACAAGACAGTGGTTGCAGATGGAGGTGCTTTTCCACCTTGTCTTTGGGCACCTTTTGCTGTGCTGCCTCCCCTGTGCAGGCACCGTTTCTGTATCTATATTCTCAATCTCCAGGTTGCTCTGGTTCCTTAGGGACCTCTTCCTCAGCCTGGAAATCCTCTTCAGGGTTTCTCCTCAGGCATCTCCCCAGGAATTCTCCTTTCCTTCCTCAAGAATCACTTCAAGGATCAGCTCCCCTCTCTGGGACTTCCTGGTCCACCATCTTCTCCTCTCCACTCTGTCTATTGTCCTACTCCAGTCCCTCCTTTATATTTCCCAGATCCCCAGATCCACGTGCTCCCTCCAGGGGTTGTTTCTCTGGACCTGGGCTTCCCTCCACAGCTTTGATCTGGATTCCCTTTTCCTAACATCTCAGTTCTTTCTGTCCAGATTCCCTTGGAATGTTGTCAGCTAAATTTGCCTTCTGTGTGTAAGTGAGACAGCCTACCAACAGGGGCACCTGTGCCACCGTCCTTACAGACAAGTTACTTGTCTGTAAGGATGCCTAAAATCCAGGATGCAAAGGAATGCATTTAATGTGTATATGACTTATAACTGCTCAAAACGGAATATAGTTAATGTTCTATTTAATTCTACATCTGTGAACTTGTTCTTATTTGTAAATATATCAGTGGGAAGCTAAGAATTGTTACAGCCTGAAGCAGAGAGGATGACCTGAAAGCTATCTGGAACAGAAAAAGAAGCAGTTTTTCACATTCATTAAAACAAGTGGTTTTAACACTATAAAGATTCAACTGGGGATATAACCATCTTCCTCTGGATAGTCTGCTTTGTATTTGATCATTTATTTTTTCCCAATTTTATGCATTCATTTTTGCCCTTTTAGTTATATTGTCCATTCTCATGAGCAGTTACAGATAAGCTGCGATGGATTCTTCAATTCTTCTTGCTACCAGTGTTGTCGTCATCATCATCACCACCACCACCACCACCATCATCAGCGAAAATGCCAATATAGTAGTTGTAATTTTTTATACTACATATTTTTAACATGCAGTCTGGTAAGATTCAAGATGGAGCCACAATAAATGAGTGGAATGCCAAAACACCAGACTTCAGAGCTCTTGTGGCCTCATCTGATGTTCCACAGACAAAAAGTCTCCCTGTGTAAGTTTGACTTGTATAGAAATCTAAAGCATGTCTGATATTTTCCAAAACTCTTCAGCTCATTCTGTTTCCACCCGCTTTTGTTTCTTTATTGAAAAATATTACACTGACATTCACTTTCATTTATTATTTTCTTCTTTAGACCTCATCTAGTCCTTTGAGATTGGTCTGGGTTTTACAAATGGTCATCAGACTGATGATTGGAGGTATTGATTTTCCATGCCCAACACAGCATGGATCATTATTTTATTGCAGAACAAAACATTTTGAAAACTGAGAGTCCAGCATCTGTTGTTTGTTTTTTGTCATCAAGGTTATTGCCATTTGGAAATTGTGCAAGAGGGTTTCCAAATGGGTAGTGGAATTTATGGTTTGGTTGTGACGTGTGCCTCATTCTCCTGTGAAGGAGAATACAACATGTCCATGGGTCCTCATAAGCTCCTGCTCACCAAACCGTTATTGTTCCAGTTCCTGGGGATGGCAATAGTGACTGAAGTGAGATGGCAATAATAATAATAATAATAATAATAATAATAATAATAATAATAATAATAATAATAATAATAATAAATAACCAGCATAAAACCTGGCAGCTGTGTTCAGAAGAAGAAGAAGAAGAAGAAGAAGAAGAAGAAGAAGAAGAAGAAGAAGATGATGATGATGATGATGATGATGATGATGATGATGATGATGATGATGATGATGTACACCTTTGAACTGCACAGCTGGAAGGGACCCTATACATAATCAAATCCAGCCTCTCTCAAGGAGGCACAGTGGAGAACTGAACTCCCAAAGATGTAAGCCACTGAGCTATAAGAACATCTAATGTTAGTGTTAAAACTTAGGAAGTAGAATAGCAGAAGTAAAAGCTACAATGCATGGAGCATCTCAAAAGTTAAAATGTGAGAAATGGAACTGTGCAACAGGCAGATCCTGTCCATTCATACAAGGGTGCTACATTGGATTCTCCTAAGATTTATCTATACCAGGGCTGTTCAACTTTGAACAGGCCGAGGTCTACCTTTTCCAGCCCAAAGTGCCAGAGGGCTACTACACTAAAACCTCTACTTACAAATTTTATCCGTTTCGAGCACATGCTCATAAGTAAAAACTGTTGTAAGTAGAGCAGCGGTCTCCAGTAGGAATGCATTGAAAACCAATTAATCTATTATGGAGGGAACATATTTCAATGCACCATGGCCCTTGAAACTGCCCCGCTCGGCTGAGATAGTGGGCTGGCAGACCCAGATCTTTTCTGGGGCAGTGGTGGTCCTTGGGATGGGGGAGGGAGGGGTGGAGAACTTATCCCCTCACTTTTTTTTTCATTGATGGCTGGTGGGTTACTTTTGAACCCTTCGCAGGCTACTGGTAGCCCGCGGTCTACCTGTTGGGCTGGCCTGATCTATACGATGAAACACATTTCCTATGTTTACAAAGCAGTGCTTTGCATCTGATCAGTCTAATACAAAATGTATTCAAATGGATTGAGAATGTTCTTCCCCTAATTAGGTTGCCATTGCATTTTCTGTACAGAAGCTTTCTTAAGAAATAGACCAGACGAGTCTGTTTTAGTAAGTTCTCTTCAGGATTCTTAAACTGCATACATTTAACCCACACAGAAGGGAATTGTGATAGATCTCTTCTCTGTCATTGATTCTCTGGAGAGTAACTTTCTCCCCCATTTTTGCAGACATATACCGGTATTTTCCAGGGTATGCAAGTAGGAGTGGGTGGCACAAACAGTGACAAAGTTTGACAAACATACTCCCCAAATACAGATCTTTCATTGGAGTTGAAGTTTTATAAATTAGATGTTATGACATTTTTGTAGTTATTCTGAGATGGTAAAGACAAGTAAAACACAATCAGGGAACTAGGTAAATGCAGGCACATAGAAAATGGTCTTCCACTGAATAAGACAGACTATGTAGTTCTGCAGCATCACACTGATGTCCAGAGGTTTTCAGTGTTTCAAAGATATGTTTCATTTTATATTTAAATTAGACATGGATTTAACAGGCTTTCAAGCAGATGACATTTCTCAGCAGCAGCAGCAACAACAGAAAGCCATCTTAATAGATCTCTCTCTCTCTCTCTCTCTCTCTCTCTCTCTCTCTCTCTCTCTCTCTCTCTCTCTCTCTCTCTCTCTCTCTCTCTCTCTCTCTCATGGTGTGTGTGGGTGTGTGTGCACGCATGTGTACCAGGTTGAAATTGGCTGTTTAAAAATAGATATACGAATTATTTCACAGGTATCATGTAACCAGCTTAGTGGGAGCCATGAGGCCAGAAAAAGGCCAAGTGCCCATCTTGGATTAGCAGCCCTATTGTTCTGAGAGTAATTTATCTTATCAAAGTGACCAATACTGGCCTTGTCAGTAGTGGCAGGGTCTTGTCCGCTTGTCCTACCATTGTCCAACATAGGGAGACTAGGCTCTAAAAAGCCTTTAGTTGGTCCAAGTTGTGAAAGCAGCCTTTCATCTGTGAGAGGAAAGGCCACCCATCTGTGCCCACCTGGCTGACTCCCAGCTGGACATGAGGGGCTTCCTACTGTGCCTCCTTTTACTGGATCACCTTCCTGTTTCCTTTTCTTGTATTATACTATCATGTATTCACATCAGTCATCTGTATGATCAGCCCTCTAAGGTACCAATGGCCTTCTGTGTTCACCAAGTTTCAAAGAATATAAACCCATCACAAGCTGAGCTCGTCTATAACCACCAACTGGCTCACAGGGGTACCTTGCTTTCCATAGTTGGAGAAAGTTCTCCACTTCCTCCCAATAAGGAAGGGGGAGCCTCTCAATGTCCACATGGGCCCACACACTTGATAGCCTAACTCCCACATCTACATCACCCCTGGCCTTTGGAATCCAAAAGATTGTAGAGACTGGCTTTTAGCTAGAGACATACATAGAACAACCCAGTGTAACTGACGGCCCTTTTTGTTGACCACATCTCATTTGCCTCAGGCTTGTCAGGTTGTTTGTCTTTTATTGTCTCAAGAAGGGAACAAAACCAAACTGTCAGCCTAGTGGGTATATATGTGATTGTTTGGCTTGGTACATAACAAGTTGTCAAGGCCTGAAATACAGTTTTTGTTTTCTGTCTAACGTTATCAAGTCTATTTGGAAATATATTCAATATTACTGAAGGATGAATTATTTTAACAATTTACTCATATTGACTCACTGAGTGATTCATTGCATTCCTTGTGTTAAATAGATTTTTTTACTCTGGCTCAAGTGATTAATAGAGAATAAGCATAAAATGTGCCACTTCCTAAAGCTATGTTATACAACTTGGAGTTATTATTATTTTTTCAGGGTGACACATACACCTTTTTAAAAAAGATTATGTTAAAAATCGCACCAGCATTAGATTCCTGTGACATCTACCTGAAATTAAAATACTTCACACCAAAGAAGTGTTACTTTAGCTCTATAGAACTTTGCTTTTTTCTGTGTGAAAGACCTATTTTTGTTTCACCTTTGGGGCAATCTCACCAAACTCTAAAATAAAACAGAGGTGAGAACCAAAACATTTTGATTTCTACTGTAAAATATTCCGGTTCCATTCCTTGGCAAACCCTGATTGAGATGTTCAATTTGTAAATGAAATATGTTGTCCATCTAAAGGGTGCCATCAAGAAAGCAATAGCCAGAATCCAATTGAAAAATTAAATTGATGTAATCCTTTAGTACAAATTTCAACAGCAATTGCTGCATACTGAAAACTCAACATAGGTATTTGCTGTCATGTGCTGAGTCATGTAATTGGTGTGCTTACACCAACTTCATAACTTGGAGCAATTTGTGGGTGGGATTTATATTAATGGAATTGCACCAGTGGACATAACTGATGAGACTCTGGCTGGTACAGAACAATACTTATTTAAAACTCAGAGTGGTACCTTTTAACCTGCTACTGTTTTCTAAGCAAAACCTAAAGGTCTGGCACTTTAAAGTTTAGTGCTTTTAAAATCTATGTGTCCGTAAACTGATGCAGTTAAAATGACACTTGCTTAAGTATTTCATATATATTTTTCAGACTGTGTGTTTCCAGATTGTGCAATGGAATGACCTCTGCCAGTGCTGCATCTGGAAATACACTGGGTGTACCATGCCAGTCTTATAAAGTGTTTCCCATTTGTGCAGTCCTTGAGTGTTGTAAATAGCATGGTGTGAAGGAAGATAAAGCTAACCATAGAAAATAGTGAATAAAAGAGATAAATTGCCTCTAACTCAAACAGTATTGTGCAAATATTCTTATGACAAATGCAAGTGAATGAGTCAACAAGTCACATATATTTGGGGTTTCATTGCCGAAGGACTTGCTTCTGAATATGTGAGCTTTCTCCTGTTTAAAAATACGATGTTTGATATATTTGAGATGTTTGAGATCAGGCCAGGAGGCCCTGCTGAAGGTGCCATCCCTCAAAGAGATAAGGGGGTGGCATGTCAAAACAGGGCCTTCTTGGTGGTTGCCCCCCAACTCTGGAATGCCCTTCCTATGGAGATCCGCCTGGCACCAATACTTTTGGCTTTTCGGCGCCAGGCAAAGGCCTTCCTGTTTGGCCAGCATTTTAAGTAGATTACTCAGTTGGACACATGAGCAGCAGAGTTGTATAATCTATAATTGGTATTGTATGTTGTTTTAATTGTATTGTATTTTATAGTTTTAATAATTTTATTGTTTTATAGTTTTTAATATTTGTTGTATGCCACACAGAGACCTCTTGGTAGTGGGGTGGCTAACAAATCTTGTTAATAAATAAATAATAAATAAATATTGTCAGGTGGCACTCTCTGGGCTGATTTTTGTGTATGATTTCTGAGGTTATCATCTCTGTTCCATGCTTTTAACAGCTTTATGGCTCTGAGGTGTTCAAAATGTGAGCAGTTTTAGAACAAGTAGCCATGAAGGTCTCTGCAAGGTTATCAAGTGAAACCAAAAGAAAAACCAAAAATAAAGACAAAAACATTGTGGCACCTTAAAAACTAACTGTTATATTTTAATGTGAGCCCACTTCCTCATACAAAAGATACATGGCATTCTTATACATTTTATACAAGGAATCAGGATATAGAGGCAGTGGAAGGTTGTTTGGTTAGTACGTTGTAAATTGTGTGAGTCAATGTGGTACAGTCATCCCCTGCCATTTTGCGGTTCATATACTGTGGTCCTGGTATATTGTGGGACCGCAGTATATGAAGGCAAGGGCCCCTGTGCCAAGCTGTGTGGGCCTGTTTGAGGCCTCCTGCACTTACCCCAGGCCTGGCACTGCCCTGAACGGCCCTCCAACAGGCTTCCCAGGCCTGTCAGAGGCCCCAGAAGTGGTTCCTGGCGAACCGGAATTGCCTTCTGGGTTGACTGAAACCACTTCTGGAGCCCCTACAAGTTTCCAGGGCCTGTAGGAGACCACATAAATGATTTCTGGTGAACTGAAAGTGACTTCCAAAAAAACAGAAGTTCCTTCAGAATTGTGCGAAACCGCTTCTGGGGCCTCTGACAGGCCTAGGAAACCCATTGGAGGCCCGTTTGGGACAGCGCCAGGCCTGAGGTTAGTGCAGGAGGCCCCAGACAGGCCCCCTAGTCCCAACCTGACCCAGCATCTGCATATTGTGGGTCAGGTCAGGTCTCTATCCCCCACGATAAATGGGGGATTACTGTATTTCACAGCTGGTAATGACTTTTAAGATCTCTGCTTGATATTCAGTTCATTTATAGGATATTTTGTAAAGAGCAACAATGGTTGGTGAATTTCCCCAGGGAGCAAAAGCAAAAAAAAAAATAATGCTGCTTATATACTGCCCCATAGTGATTAAAGCACTCTCCAAGTGGTTTACAAGTAATTTTGCAGGCTAAATATTAGCCCCTCCCCCCTACACAAGCTGGGTACTCATTTTACCAACCTTGGAAGGATGGAAGATTTAAGTGAACCTTGAGCCAGCTACCTGGAACTGAAACCCAGGTTGTGAACACAGTTAATGTCTGCAGTACAGCAGTTTAACTACTGTGTCACAACACAAGACTCCTATAGATGATGGCAAGAACAACATGATAATGAGTTAATACAATCTGGTTATCTTTGGAGCTTTTAAGGTGGATCTAGTAAGGAGGGAAAGGCAACTGGGAGATAAAGCAGGTGCAGTGTAATTATTGCAGTCTTATATTTGGTAATGCCTAAAGACACCTTGACTAATATTGAGTTCATTGAGGTGGGTATATAGCCTATGGATACATTTTGTCTTGGCTCTCTCTCACTCTCAATTTTTGCCCTGTAGTTTTTTCAGATTGGCAACCTTCACACTGTCCAGCCACCTTGGGTCTTTTGGGGGATATTGTGGGAAATAAATAAATAAATAAATAAATAAATAAATAAATAAATAAATAAAAATGGGTTGCTGTCTGTTGCCATTCCTGGTGTCTAATTCTTTTGCATAGAGGTGGTCCTATTTGTCCTAAGTTGAGTGTAAATGGGAATTGTTGCCAAAAGATAGCTTCAATAACATTGGCAGAGGAACAGGTAAAATTACCCTTGTTATGTGTGACATTGTTAGGTTCTGCAATCCTGTTGCCAGAACAAAGATGGGGACAGAGTTGCCATCTGGGTTTGTAGGAAGGTTTAATCCCCATGCCTCTGTCAGTGTTGTGTTGTCTGTAGTGTGTTACAAATTGTTTGAGAGAGGCCAGTGCTCTGTTAGCAAGTATAGGTCTCCCCCAAATGGCTTGGGATATTGAAGTGTTCTTGTCAAGGAGGGGCTGGGGAATCACTTGTTACACGTTTGAGCAGTCCCAGTTGTGGACTGAAAGTAAGAACTAGTGTTGTTTGGTCATTCTTAGCGAAAACTTCCACTGAGAACAGAAAGCATTATATCTTGAATTCAGTTCTTAAAAAAAATCTTCCAGTTTATGAGTGTGGAAAATTTTGCTTCTGTACTGACAATTCAAAAATTGTCCCAGTATTGTTGCACAATCTCATTCCCATGTTGCCAGCAGAAAAAAAAGGATGCCAAGCTTTACATAGCAAATGGCAGCCTAAATGCTGAAAACACCAATGGCAGCAGTCAAAATGGTCTACACAGGTGATATAGTTCCAAAAGCAAATTTATAACCTCTACTATGAACAAATTCCTCAAAACACAGCTTGGAAATGTAACATGTTTGCCATACAGCTCTCATAATCTTTAGATGTTGTAGGAAACAGTTCCAAGGTAGTAAAAGCAAAAGGAGCATGTTTTTGCCACTTTTGCCATGCTTACAGTGGTCACATAGGTTGTGCATGGGGTACAATCAGGAAAGTATGCTTGCCTTTGCAAATACCTCCAATAATCTGTTACATGATTGTTCACACACTGGATGCACCACGAGGGGCAACACAGGTGCTGTTGCATTAAGCAAGGATGAGGAAGCCATGTACATTTGGGGCCATTTTGGGAAGCAATTAGGGGGAGCTGTTAGTCAAAAAATCTGGAGTCCCAAAATATCCTCATACAAGCCTTAAAAGCAGTCTCTCTCTCTCTCTCTCTCTCTCTCTCTCTCTCTCTCTCTCTCTCTCTCTCTCTCTCTCTCTCTCTCTGTGTGTGTGTGTGTGTGTGTGTGTGTGTGTGTGTGTGTGTGTGTGTGTGTGTGTGTGTCAGAGGTAAAGAGAGAGGATCTTTGTATGTGTAATGAAAGTCTGTGCAGTTAGCTTCTCATTTAGAGCCCTAACTTTAATTAATAACTTCAGTGTGAACATGTGTTTTTGGTGAATGATTCCGGATAGTATTGTTGTTGTTCTTGTTTTTGTTGCTTTTAATAAAAGATAAAATAAGCCTTAGGCAAACCTGTCTCTGAGCAGTGATCAGGAATGACTGTAAAGATTTTTTTAAAAGATCACTAAGAACACATTTTATCAAACTGTTATTTATAGCTATGGAAATATGTTTCAGTCTGAGTAATAAAGCTGTGATCCGAGACAAAATATTGTCTACAGTCAGTAGTTCAAATTCAGTTCTTAAAAACACACCAAACCAGTTCTTAAAATCACACAACACACTTTTTTTTTTTTGCAAAGAGCCAATACAGCAATTTAACCTGAATACAGTGGTACCCCGGATTACAAATGTTTGGGGAGCTATCCTTTGGGAAAGTGAAACCTTCTTCTAAAAATGGTGCCAAATGGCACTGAAATGCAAAGAGAGCAATCGGTAACTATTCCATGGAAAAATACAGATGAAGCAAAGTGAGTGTGAGTAATTTTAACACCTGTAGTGGGACATGAGGTCATTTGTTTCTCTCATTGAAGAGAATCAACTTTCATAATTAATTTTTATTTCAGTAGACTTATTATGGAATTTCTCTTTCAAAATATCTGTTTCCTCCCCATGATTTCCAGAGATGAAAATCCAAAAGCCAGTCATGCTCTTATGTTCTTATGTTATATGTTCTTATGCCATGTTAGCACCCAGGCACAAAATTTCACATGCATCTCTCCCAATTTTCAATGACAACAATGTGATAAAAGTAAGAATAGACAAAAGTGAATGCTTGCCAAATCCAGAGTTCTGAACGTATCTATCAAGAAGACTGATTGCAATGATATGCCAAGAGTACTGTATGGGCAGGTGAGCAACAGTAAGATGATAACTATGCAGCAACATCATAGTTGCTTAGGATTGCTTAGGCTGCCATAATATTCATGCTTCTTAGAAACTACTTTCCAAGCCGTGTCTGAATCTGCTGCCAAATCAGAGGTGGCCCCCTCCCTTTTCCTAACAGTAGGGCTATCCTGATCCAAATAGAATTTCTGTGAGATGATCTCCTTTAAAATGCACCTCATGCAAGATACATCTTAAATCAGAAGTCCACCCAAGTGATCATGATTGGCTTTCTGCAGACTGATGGCACTGGTTAGCCTGACGGAATTTTTTTCACAAGAAAACTCCGTGTTGTTTTCAACATTTGCTGTGTTGCTATTTTGGAAGTCGAAGAAGTTAAAGATTTCTCGCATCTCTTAGATGTTAAACCTGGCTGAGATGATCAAGCTCATGCTGCCGAAGTGGAGTTCATAGCAACAAATTCTGGTCTGTAGCTGATTTTTACAAATTAAAAAAGGTATGTTCCTCCCCACACCCCAAAAACAAAGCAAAGCAAAATGAATGAACCCTCTTCATTTATGTCAGAGGTCTTCTTGTTTAGAAATTGTGATGTGGAAGACAAGTTAAACCAATAAGGTATTGTTAAGCATTTAGAACAATGTAGCACAGCAAAGAAAGTGTGGGAATGGTATCCAGATCAGAACATGATACAGATAGCTGAACCCTAAGTATAGGCCATATTTGGTTTGGAGAAACCTAGGAGTAGAGATGGGCACAACACACAAAAATTGTGTTTTGTTTCATTTTGTTTTTCATTTCATTTTGCTTAGTTTTGTTAGTAACATTTTTTTAAAAAATCCTTTCATTTTTTCATTTTGTTTTTTGTTTTTCCCCCACTTTACAGTCTGTGACTGTGTTACTCTGCCTGTTTCTCTCTAAAATATTATTTAAAAATATTTTTAAAATATTTGAAAATGTTTTTAAAAATATTTAAAATAATTGAAATAATATATAAAATATTTTAAAAATAAAGCACCGCACAGAACATGTTGTTAAGCTGACTGGTGGACTGGACATCAACTTTGGAATTTAGAATTTAGAATTTTGTTTCATTTCTCTTTTAAAGTGTGGTTCATTTTTCATCTTGTTACTAATGAAATGAATAACGAATGGCAAAACGGAAAAAAATTCATTTCATGCCCATCTCTACCTAGGCGTGATGTGCCAATTAATTTGCATTTTAAAGAGAGAGAGGAGGGATATGAAAGGATCTTTTCATGCATGGTCATGACTAGGCAGGTCCAGAGGGTTCCATTTGGGGAGGTTGCTTTGATCCCACAGGTCCTGCATTATGGAGCCCCATAAGGAGTGACCAGCTCCCCAGTGCTCCATGTGAGGCCACTGGGACAGATCATCCAGAGTTTTGGTGTTCACTGTCATCAGTATGCTGATAACATACAACTCTAGTGATCCTTTACATCACCTCTAGTGGATACGAAATGGTCATTGAGCACTTCCTGAATTCAATCATGGATTCAAGGATGGCAAATAAGTTGAAATAGAATCCAGCCAAGACAGAAATCCTCCTATTGCTCCCCATTGACCCCCCACAGAGTTCAGGTTCACAACATGGAAGTTCTCCTAGACCCAGCAAGCACTCTCAATGAAAAAGCAAATTTCAGGTATAGCTTTTTGCCAGCTTTGACAGATTGCCCATTTGCATCCCTGTCACGATGGGAGGTCCCTGACAATGTTGGTTCCCACACTGGTAATCTCGAAGACCAACTACTGTAATGCTGTCTACTGCAATACTGTCCGGGGCTGTCCTTGAAGCTGATGTGGAAGCTTCAGCATGTTCAGAATGCAGATTATTCTAGACTGAGTAAATCCTATCATATATATCCAGTCCTGGTTCACCTGCATTGGTTAATGGTTCTTTTATGTGCCAGGTTCAAGGTTTAGATTTTAACATATAATGTCCTCAAGTGTTTGGAACCTTGATACTGTCTGGCTTGTCTCTCCTCCTCTCATTCCACCCAGTCCTCGTCATGTGGGGGTTAATGCCAGGAGAAGCAAGGAGGGTTTCTGCTAGTAACGGGGCCTTCTTGATGGTGGCCCCATCATTCTGGAATGGTGTCCCATGGAAGACTCATCAGGTCTCCTCTCTTCAGACTTTTAAGAAGAGAGTAAAAGCCAAAATGTTTAAAGAACCCTGTAAGAACAGTCTTTTAGGTTTTGTTTTAAAGCTTAGAGAGGATAGTCACCATTATTTTACTCATTAGTTTGATTTTTTGTCATTTGTTTATGGTTTTTCTCCTTTATTTGTGTGTGACAAGTGGGGGTGGGTGGTATGGATATGATTTCCATTTGTATGACTGCCCAGTAGTGAACTTTCGCTAAATGGGATGGTATTAAAATCTAATAAATAGATAAATAGATAATAAATAAATAAATAAATAAATAAATATTTCATATGATATCCTCTGTGTAAATAAAAGTAAATGTAGAATATGCCAAATCTGTATTTTACCTTCTTACCTTACTGCCTGTGACCCATGCAAACCACCTTGATTTCTCTGAGTTTTTGCCTGAGCTGGGACATGGAAGGGTAATTTTTAATTTCACCTTGCTTTTGCAGAATTGGCAAAATGCCAAATTTGCATACACTTGCTTTCCCTGTGCAACTGATCAGGCAGCTCTAATTAAAATTAGCTGAGCCTTCAGCATTATTTAAAAGAATTGCTCTTGTGATTATTCTCTCCCTCCACCCCCTATTCCATCCTCTCCACCCCTCAGAGGCATACCTGAAGAGAGGATGATCTTGTCTGTTTGTTAAAGCTGAAGTATTTGGACTAGCAAATAGAAAGGAGAAAGTAATTTACATAAAGAGAGCAAAAGCTGACTCACAGCTCAACAGCTTGACTCTGAAAATATTTTTCATGGTGCAATTGTTTGTGGACTAACAACCACTATGTCAGATGTATCAGTGTTGCTTCAGCAAACAAATTAAAATTTCTTCACATTTCTTCATATTTCAGTTACTACAACCCTTTCTGTTGTTTTTGTTCCAAATGGTCTTAAGACACACCTACCTCCGTGAAATTGCCTCACTTTTCATATTTTATTTGGAACCGTATTGAGTGTGCCACTTAAGTCCTGGGGCCATTGGAACTGAAACTGAAAGAGCTGCAGTGTCTTGGTGTCTGGCTGAAGCCAAAGTGACCATTTTTGTAATGTGCTCCTATATTGCGTAGGTATTGTGGGTTAGCTTCAGAAAATAATATGCACACACAGGTGATTAGGAGGCCCTGCCCTACAAACACAATCAGTCCAAATGTAACCAGAGAGCACCTGCTTGCTATATGAGATCACAGAGGCCAAAATGAAATAGTTATTGGCCATTATGAGGATGCTTCTGGTTACCAGGCAACCAGACTGAGATATAACAACAAGACTGAGAGTAGATTTGAAACTGCTCTTACCACAGCTTAAACTGTGATTTGCCTCTATGTGAAAGTAAATAGCATACCTTCTATTAACAGTCAGGACAATTTATTCACGCATATACAGCGGTGTAAGGTGGTTGTAGAGGTGCATGTCTTGGAGGAAAGGGGCAAAATGCCTGGGGCCAATGTGGTGTCATTTCTATAACACTGCAGTGTTGACTTCCTGAAGTTTCATGCCTATCTCAGGATTGCCTGATGTAAGAACCACAGCATACAAACATTGTGAAAGACTTGTGATAGATAACCTGGAGCCAAATCAAGGTCCTTCATGTTGTATGTTGATATTGTGATTTAACAGGATCTTAGCACAAAACACACCTTTCCTCCCCAGTGCAGCGAGAGCTGGGACTTAAGAAAGTGCTATAATTTGTACTTCTACTGAGAGGAACCAAGGAACCAAGTCATCTGTCATTTTTTTTACCACAAGTTATGTCTCCAGAGTGCATCGTTTATGCCAGGAAAAAAGGACCCAATGTTTTAGGAGCAAAGCAGTTGGGGAATGTTGGGGAAACAAGACATTTTGGGTCTCTGCCGATTACAGGTGGCCATAGGTTCATATACTAATCCCACGTGCCCTGCTAAAACAACATCCTAAACCAGGCATGTCCAAACTTCAGCCCTCCTGATATTTTGGACCACAACTCCCAGAATTCTAAGCTTAGATTGCCAATGACAAAGGACTGTGTGAGTTGTAGTCCAAAACATCTGCAGGGCCAAAATTTGGACATGCCTGTCCTAAGCCTTGATATCATGGAAGGAAAGAAGCATTGATCCTGGGATTGCCCATTTAATATATTTTTTTCAAAAAACGAAGGAAGGAAGGAAAAGATCTGGTGAACATTTTATAAATCAGAAATAGTAGACTGTGGGTAGACTTGTTCTCAATTGTCATGCAATGGGATGACAACATCTAGGAATCAGTCGCCTGAAAGCTTCCGTTATCAAATGACACCAGGCAAAATACCTGTAGTGGCATGGTCTTTTGCAGCACTTCCAGCACACTATTTTTCATTTAGGATACTCTGTGTATAAGCCTAATTTCATTCCTTAGCAATGGCTGGTTTTGATGCGTACAGCAGCTGGAACCAGGAGGAGGCAACCAGGCTTCTTTTCCCCTCCCCTTTCCCTTCCCAGGTACCATAAAGCTGTGAGGGCTGCCAGAGGCAGTGCCGCTGGCACGCGCCTCATGTGTGCACCAAGTGTGTCATGAAGTTTGCACCTTGCACCACATGTAGTGCCACAATTGGTACCACAGAGACTGCTCAAATACCAGGGTTGAACAATGTGCAAGGCAATGTAGGAAAACCTATTGTTACTGTATTGGGTAATGGAAGACATGGCCATCTTAATGTTCCTCAGCACTACAGAAGAAGGAAGGACTACAGGGTATTAATAACTCCCAAGGTACATATCAATTTGAATTGCTCTGAAAAACGTGGTGACAGGATCCCTGGACTGAAATGCAAGTTTAAATTAGCAGTTTAAATTAGCAAATGCTGCTCTACTCCAACTGCAAACACACCAGAAACTTTCCAATGCTCACTTCTGTTTGTTTGTGTCTCTCAGCAGCAGCTCTACTTGGGAACACAGCCAGCCTGAAAGGGTCTTCTCAGCTGCTGCACCCAGACTCTAGAACTCCCTCCTACTAGAGGCCAGGACTACCCCATCTCTTATGTCTTTGCAGAAACAGGCAAAGACCTTTCTCTTCAGGCAAGCTTTCCCTGAATGATGGTCTACCTATTATGTGACTTTTATACAAATCTATCATGCAAGAACATATAGTCTTTATGTTTATAGACTTTGTGATTGCATTGACACGATGTTACTTTCCCCTCACTCATAACTTTACATGGAATTTTACTCTCTTTTTAACTGCTCGTGTTCTTTGGTTGCTTTAATGTGACGTTGTCTTTTGATGCTGTAGGATGCTGTAGTTCTCAATACTTGAACAAGTCTTAATTGTACTGGACTGTATATTATCCCTCATTACTCTAAGCCACCTTGGGTCCCTTCCAAGGAGAAAGATGAGATATAAATAAAATAAAATAAAATAAAATAAAATAAATGTATGGCTCTGACCCACTGATCACCAATAAATGAAATGATGTAACAATATGTGTGAATCAATCATCAGATAATCAATGTGATTCAATTGTCAGACACATTCGTCTTGATTTCCACCTCTCTGCTATAGTAGTAATCTTTGAAGATAGCTCTGTCAGTTTGTGTCCAGAGAGGGGAGGGAGGATGTAGCAAAGGACCCTTGTGTCATCTTAAAGCCTGAGAAGCTTTATTTGCTGCAAGCTCATGTTATCAGATGTGTATCAGGAGAAAAGTGCAGTCCGTGAAATCTTATACACAACAAAACTTGTTAGTCTTTCAGATATTACTCTTTCTTCTATGAGGAAAAAGAAGAATTAAACTCTCTAGCTTGTGGCTCTGCAGGCAATGTATTGGAAACATATTTATAGCTATGATTATTTTTGTGAAATATTGGATCTTTTGTCTCTAAGTACCATCAGGTCATTCCCTGGGCATGAAAAAAATATGGAGTTGTGAACCTTTGTTAATAATCATAAACAAGGCAGGTAGGATTAGTTGGCACATCTTGCTTTTACCTGTAATAGTCAGACTTGGGCAGGAGAGAGAGGTTTGGATGAAGTCCAAGCTTTTCTCCACATGGTGATGAGGATATTTGAGGGAGGTCAGTCCTCCCAAAGGATCATGAGTTGGATTAATCTCTTAGCCAACCATAGCACATTTAAAGTAATATACTATCATCACAGCAGCAATGGGTTTATTTAGCAAGCCTTGACAAGACTGTATAACACTGGGTTGAACTCAACCTCCTTTTTCTACTCCCTAGCCTACATTTCCCAGACCCAGACCACCCAAGTGAGGTTTCAAGTCTGTTAATCTTACCCATCCACAGCCTCAAATGACTTCAATGTGAACCTCTATCAAAACTTTTGGGTTCAGAAATTATCCCCAGCATCAAATTATAAATAGCTACAGTGCCTCACAAGAAACTGAAATCTGTTGCTGAGCTATGAATCAGGCAGGCTTTTTGTGTCTGAGCAATCATACTTGCAATGGGAGCCTAGGCTTACCTCTTGATGGCCAGTCACAAAACACAACACACTAATTTGCAAACGATGGGAGGTCTGGCAAGTTCCTGTTTGGACAATTAGATATTTTCAAGATACGAGTACCTGAAGTGTGACATTTTCTTTAGCTCCTAGTTGGTAGGAGTGACAGAGATGGTTTGGAAGAGTTTTTGGATTGGGTTGCCCAAATAATGGTAGTTTGAAAAAGTTTGATGTGTTAACTGTGCATGAAACCAAATGACATTCACAAGATTTTTCTTTGGGGGGGGGGATTGCTCCCTTCAAATGCTGGGCAGAAAGGATTGTTTATAATTGTTAATTGTAAAGCTTACATCCCCTTCAGCATCCTATTTCCAACAGTTCCTGGCCGGACCCTAACAACGTAGAGGCAACACAGCAGCTGACATTCAACAATTACCAGAGTGCCTTGCATGTCGAGGGCATATCAATGTGATGGATATACCTACTACTCACCCTGCCCAAAGTGGCTTCCTTCATATCTTCAAGGCCTTGGGGGTGTCCTGATTTAGGGAGTTCAGAAGTGTTACCATGAGTACTGTTATACTAGTCTTATTTCAAAGAGCTTGATAAATTTACCTGTTTGGATGACAGCTCCTATAATCCCCCAGCCAACATAACCTCTAGTCACGTGTGTGTGTGTGTGTGTGTGTGTGTGTGTGTGTGTGTGTGTGTGTGTGTGTGTGTGTGTGTGTGTGTGTGTGTGTGTGTGTGTGTGTGTGTGTTTTCCAGATGGACTTACACTGTTTTTTTCTGGCAGCTCAGCCAACACAAAGCATGCGTTCTAGTACAGAATGAGTACACGGTTACTCTGCCTGTCTTGCTGTTAGCAAGAAGGCAGCGTCCTGTTCAGGGGAACCATATATTTGTAGAGAAGAGTCCCAGTCCAGTTCTTTGAACTCCCATCTCTCATTTTTGTTAGTCTTTCTTCTGTTTATCTAAGAGCTTACTTCTTTTAAGAGCTCCTGCCCAAACACTGAGCTCTGAACATTTCTGATTACTTAGAGATAATAAAATAATTACTTCATTGCTAATATTTACTTTACATCTTGTATTTCCTTTTTATTCTCCAGCTCCCTACCCTCAGAATACCCTCTAGTACAGTCATTGTAAGTTAATATGATATATGCGTAATTCTGGCACCAAGACATCACAATACATACCTTAAACATATTGCAGGATGCATCTTGGCTTGATATTAGTGTCATAAATTTAAAGAGAAACAGGTGAGCAAGAAACTTCTGTTACCTTACTTGTCTCTCCGGCAAATATACTGTCTCATTTCTCAACACCTAATGCCTGCCTTTTTTCTTCACCGCCAGCAATATGATAAGTATTGGATAAAAGGTGTCGTTCATCAATGTAAAGAAATGAAAGTCAACAATCCATGCACCATAGTTTTCCTTTGGCTTTTCAGTTAGGAGAGACACAACACACTGGGTGAAATCCTGTACTAGTCACAACTAGAGCAGCCTGTTGAATCAACGAGGACAACTCTACTCCATTTGCAACTGACTACTGGATTTCAGCCACTATATATTGAATTATTTGTCATTGTGTGCTTGGCAACCCTATGAATTAGTGACCTCCAAGAATGTCTAGTGAGCCATGTCCAAACTTTGGCCCTCCAGATGTTTTGGACTGCAGTTCCCACAGTCCTTTGCCATTGGAAATACAGGCTTGGAATTCTGGGAGTTGTGGTCCAAAACATCAGGAGGGCCAAAGTTTGGACATGACTGCATAGTGATTCACGTCGGTCTATAGACTTGAAGGATGTGACAAGAGTGCCTGCCTGAGCCCACTCACCCACCAACCAAAAAAGTGGGGGGAGAAGGAGAGGAGAGAATGCAGAGAGGATGAAGGGAGGAGGCAGCCAAGGCTTGGGTGTTGCTTTGCGGAGGGGGGGAATGCACCTCAGCAGCTTAAGGAAGAAGGAGAGGAGCAGCAAAAGGAGGCAAGAAAGCACTTGTAATGGCAACTGCTGTTGATGCCGCTGCAACAGCTCAAGGTGGCACGGAGACAGTGTGAAATACTTCCATCGCCGCCACCCCCACCAGCAGCAAGACCAGGTGTTTCCTATCTGAGCTGAGAGCAGTGGCAGAATCAGCAGCTGCTGCAGTTGCATTAGTCATAGCAACTATACTTTGATTTGGATTTCTGCACTGAGCAGGGAGGTGGACTCCACAGCTTTATAGGCCCCTTCCAATTATATGGTTCTATGGTAGCATTCAGTGCTTCTTTTCCTTCTCTGCCTCTGCGCAATCCATGCTTTCTTCACTCAATGGCAACTCGCCCCTTAAAAACAAAACAAAACAAAACATCAGTTTGAAACCTGATTGAATGTAAGTAAAGAAAAAACCTACTAATGTAAACAGAGTCTATACTAAGCTGGAATATTCTGGTACTCATTTCAATACCTGTAAAGCCATATGATGCAGCAGTGATTGCTACAAGAGCGGTTATTGTTTGCGCCCCAGCCCATGTAGCCATTTCCTTATGTTGCACTGGCAACATGTAACTTCCTGGGTGTAGACTGCAGTCCTCATGATGCCCCACCTTCTGTGATATATCTGGTGAGCAAAACATTTCCTAGGCCTCTTACATGAGGACTCTCCCCCAGATGAATGTATTGGTAATGATAATGAATTATAAACCTATTCCGTGTTGCAAATTACTACACTAGGCAGCAGGATTGCAGCCACTGATTTATTCCACCACGGGAGGAACACATCTCC
Organism: Phrynocephalus forsythii; assembly: GCA_029282475.1. NCBI lineage: Eukaryota > Metazoa > Chordata > Lepidosauria > Squamata > Agamidae > Phrynocephalus > Phrynocephalus forsythii. The sequence continues at coordinate 36,973,084 of JAPFRF010000002.1, forward strand.
TAAGATCAGCAGCAATAAGAGTTGCCATTACAGGTGCCTTCTTGCCTGCTTCTTGTGCTCCTCCCCTTCTTCTTCGCCTTCAGCTGAAGCCTTAGGTAGATGTCAATTCTCTGTAATTGTAGTTTTCTCTGCCGGTCTATTGAAGTGCTCTCTATTTGTACATAGAGATGGGCATGAATCAAAAAAATGGTGTTTCGTTTGTCGTTTGTCGTTTGGGGGTCCGTTTCGGTTCGTTTCCATTTTTCATGAATTTTTGCAAAAAAATCATTTTCATTTTCGTTCGTTTCGTTACCATTTCGTTACCATTTATTTCTATTTTTGTGGGGTTTTTTTTGCTTTTAAAGCAGTTCAATGTATTGCCGTAACGAAAACGAAATGGGTGACAAAATTTCTGGTGTTTCTGTTCGTTTTGTTTCATTTTAGAGATAAAATTCGTTTGTCGTTTCGTTGTGTAATGAAACGAAAAAACAAAAACGGAAACAAAAAATTGTTCGTTTCGTGCCCATCTCTATTTGTACATATCCATCATGTGTGGAAGAGGAAGACAAGGGGTTTTTTTAAATTCCTCTGCTATCTGTGGGGTCTCTTCATGAAAATCAGAACCCTGGAAAATCAGATTCCTGGTACTTGTGGAACTTGGCCACAAATAATGTAGTTGTCCTTCTTCAGACCTGTTGCCCTCCAAAACTGGATACAGAAACAGTGTGGATAGATCTGTATGTGGCAAGTTTATACAACATAGATGACAGCTGAAGAGACCTTTTGTTACAACCCCCTTCATTTGAGTCATAGGGCAAAGTTTCATATTGGCATGCAGGAGCATTTTTTTTTCAAATTGTAGACTCAGGGGTCTGGTCGGAGTATAAACAAGGCAAGGCAGGCATGAATCTACGTGCTCCTATTCAAGAATGGACTGAGTCAGAGGGCCAGTGTGCATCTATACAGTAATCCATACTGATCAGATTATACACAGCATTAATATTTCAAGCAGCATGTCACATTGTTTGGTTTCTGTAGTGATTTCATTTTAAATGTTGCACAAAATTTATATCTACCATCCTTATACTTAACTGGGAACACAGGACATCAAACAAACAGATACCCTTGTAAGCAGAGATGGGCACTGGGCACGATCCCTGGTTCAGATGTTCGTGCTGGTTCACATACAGCAGCAGCACAAGTGCCATACATTTCCTTCCCCCGCCTTCCTAGCCAATGACCAACTCCCCAGTTATCCCTCTTCTGTGACCTGCTCTTTCAGATTCATTTCTATTTCATCTATCATCAACTGGACCAGCTGGTGCTTTACTCCTGAATTTTTCAATCAACACCTGAGAGCAAGGATTGTAGTTCAGTATCAGAGCAGATGCTTTGCTTGCTGATGTGACTCAGGTTCAATACCTTAAGAATTCCCAAGAAAAAAATAAACAAAGCAAGTAGCCAGGGTTGAGAAACCCTTTTGCCTGAAGCATTGCTCTCAGTCAAGGTTGACATCACTGGGCTGGATGGACAAATAATTTCAACAGGTATAAAGTAGTTCCATCTGTTTCCCTTGTGCTCTGCATTACTGTCAAGAACCTTCATTATAATATGGTTTTTACGTAGGGCAGCACAACAATTTTTCTAACAGATTAAGTGCCTGTAAAGACACAGTAGGTAAACCTGCAGCCCTCTAGATGCTGTTGGCTTCACCACAACTCTCTCTCATGGTTGTGCTAGTGAGGGTTGATGGGGGAGAGATGAGGGAAACATCTGTGTAGGAGCACCAAAAACAAAAAACCCTCAGCGCCATAGCTGTTTGAGAGTACAGTAGGGCCCCCGTATCCACTGATTCCTTATCCACTGATTCAGTTATCCACGGTTGGCAGAGGAAAAAAATTAAATAATTCAGCAGCCACAAAGCAAGCTGTTGTCACAAACAGCAGCTGTAAAGCAATAGCTACTCTCACAAACAGTGGCCATAAAGCAAGCTATTGTCTTAAAACAGCAGTCATAAAGCAAGCTACTGTCAGGAAAGAGCAGTTTGGGTGTGGGAGTGCAGGCGTTCTCTCTTATCCACAGTTTTCATTATTCACGGGAAGGCCTGGAACCAATCTCCAACGGATACCGGGGTCCTATTGTATGCACTTAGTGGCACAGGAACAGCCCTAGCTTCTGGATTGAGCTTTCTGAAGCTTGCAATAAGCACACCTCACACTTTGTAAAGGAAGGACATCCAAATTTCTTCCTAAGAAAAGAAGAAACCTTCTGTTCTTTAGAAAAATACACTCATAGGAAAGGCAATGGACACCCTAGTTCTAGCTAACTAAGCTGAAGATGTCAGGAGCCAAGGCTGCCCCTTTTGTTTTTTAGAGGCTAAAGGCTAAATGTCTCCTCCTTAGAGGGACAAGAAAGAAGTGTGAGAGGGAAGGAAGTGACCTTGGCAACCTAAGAATAGCAATCTAAGGTTGAAGGAAGCTCAGCACCATTCAGAGTAGGTAAAAGTCAGCATTAGAAACTTCAAGAAACCATCTCTCCAATGAAAAAAACATGCATCTTCTTGACTGTGAGCTGAGTTGCAACCAGGCATTTTCAGCAATAACCAGCACAATCAATGATCGTGCTGGGTATGGTTTTTCTAAGGGATTTAGAAATTAGATCCAAAATCAGTCCAAAATCAGATGTTTCCTCTCTCTAGGAGGGAATTATAACATTGTAGAAGGCTACATAGTTTTCATTGGTAGCATAGGATCAGGGTCACCATTTTGAGAACCAAATTTCCTTTTGCGCAATCATAGTGATATCAACCTCCCAGATCTCATGCAGTAAACATATGGGTCCTTTTCCCCATCTTCTAATTGTTCAGCCATAAATGGCTACTGTACACTACAGCCCTTGAGCAGCACTGAGGCATTTGAATTTTCATAATTTGTTCTAAGGGGAATTATGAAATTCTGACACAGTACTAGATGTACTCGGATTCCTGGAGCTCAAGACATTCAGGCAATGCCTCTGCCTTCAACAGTTGCATGGCAGACAATAGGATCCTGGTGCCTTTTTTCTGTTATGAAGCCATGGGGCCAGGGAAGTGTGAGAGGGGAGTAAGGCAGACACGTTATCCATCAGTTAACTTATCTGCCTTGACCTGTATCTGTTACATTTAAGTTTATTTTTTAATGATGTCCATCTCTATGGTTCTGTTTATGAGATACCTTGGACACTGGTGCTGCCTCCCACTTCTGAATCTCCTTCCCCTGCAATGCCTTTGGGCTCCTTCTCCTATACGAGTTATAGTACCCTGTCGCCCCCCTAAACTGGCCCATTGCCAGGTCCCTGGTTCATGCCCGTCCTCCTGTTTGCTTTGCTTTTTTTCCTTGTCTTTCCACTACAGCTTCTGCTGGTTGCAAAATTTAGATCACTTCTAACCTGATCCCCAGCAAGGAAGGCTCCTTAAATCCACACTTGTCAGTTTTTAGATAATCGAAGAGGAGACTTATTACTTAGTCTGATGCATCCTTCAAAAAGCTGGGAGGCATTAGTGAGAAACTGCTTTGAATTCTTGCCTATACATGTATTTCTTTTGCCTACTTGCCCATTTACTCGTATTTATTTTCCATGACTTTAATTGCTTTGATACACTGAAGTTAAGATAAATTTGTTAATTGGCCTGCTGCTTTTCCACAGATAGCAAACTTTAACAAACTTAGCTAAAATGTATGTCCTACTAAACACTCCTAAGCAAACTTGCATGAGCCTATAGTACGTATATTACAACATTCAACAAAACCCAGAGGAAGCACAAAGCAAATACATGCAGGGTGCAATCACAAATTCTATGAAGAAACCAAACAGTTCCACCAACCTGTGCTTGTTCTCAATAGCTGTTTTCTGTCTCTTCTTTTAATCTACATTGTTGTTTGGACATTGGGTTATTTGGAGTTTAGAGGATGCCCCAAGTATCCCCACCCCCCACCCCAGAAGGTATAATAGGCCAAGAATCCAAAATTTAGAGAAAGAGAAGGGTTAGATGAGGGAAACCATCATAAATGCTGGTGTTTCCACCAGCTGTGTTTCAAGAGCATCTCCTGGGAAACAAAGAAATATTAAAAGTTAAAGAGACATAAAAATGCTAAAAGGGGCTTGGATTGTTTTATCCCCTGAGTAGATAATGCAGGACCCAACCATACTGGCTTCTGTGAAAACATTCCCTTCATGTCCGTCCACAAAGCCTGTCTGTATGGAGGGCAGCTGGCCTCGCCTTTTGAAGAGGCAGGGCTCAGCATGGGAGATAAATTCATTAATGATGAAAAGGAGGAAATTAGCACAAACCTACTGCTGTTCTGATTGGCTATGAGGCCAGCTTTGGAAGATTATTTTTAAGCAGAAGCTATCCATACCTACAGACCAGCAGGATGCTGCTACGTCCAGTTCCGGATGGCTGCACTCACAGCTGACCAATGGGCAGATGGTTCCATCCGAAGCACAAAATCAGAAGGGACAAGCAAGGACTGGTAAATACAAGGAACCAGGAATTAAAACTGGTGTGCCAGCTGCATCCATTCCTGGAGATGTCTGATCCGGCCACAGTAGTTTAGTTACATCTCTGCTGGGTTACTGTAAGGTACTTTACGCTGGGCTGCCTCTGAATAGTGTCCAGAAGCTTCAGTAAGTCCAAAATGCAGCAGCCAGAGTGCTAGCTGGGGCTGGTAACAGCAATCAGATACAAACACCACCACCACCGGTTACAGCAGCTCTACTGGTTACTGGTCCATTCCCATACTTAATTCAAAGTATTGGTTCTGAACTATAAAGCCCTAAAGAGCTTGCATCCAAGCTATTTCAAGAACAGTGTCTTCCATTATGAGCTTCCTCAGGTGTTAGGATAACCAGGAGAGGCCTTTCTCTTGACCCACAACACCTTCACATGTGCATTTGGTGGGGACACAGGAGAGGGCCTTCTCTGTTGCTGCTCCCAGACTATGGAACTCTATCCCACAGCAGTCAGGCTGGCCCCATCTCATCTGTCCTTCTGCAAGCAGGGAAATATCTTTCTCTTCAGACAAGAGTTCCCTGAATGACTGGCTTGTCAGCAGATTTAAGGGGCAGTAACAATAATAATAATAATATATACTTGTGCCTGACACAAATCAGTGCAGCAGTAACGTAGATAAAATGTTAGTATTGATATAAAGGGTTTGCAGAGTTAGTCTATCAGAAAGACAATGACAATGAATAGAGTAAAAACTCATATATTCATATATACATGAAAATATACACAGCATAACAACCAAGTATTATATACAATATAGCAAACAGACAAACAGAGTGTGGGGTGAACTGTTCTCACCATAACAGTCCCCAGTTACAAATGGTAAGCTAGTGCCTTTTATACTTATTCAGCACTCATAAGATCTGATGCAATCACTAATTAACAATCTGATGCAATCTGATCTATCCATTACAAACCATGATGTTACAATCAGTTCCACCTGCACTTCACCACTTAACATGCCTGTGATTACTAGTCTCTAACACTTGTGGATTAACATCATGACACTGCAGAATCTAACTGCCTCCATTTTACAATTCACTTTACACATTCTGTTAAATATACATAACATATGTTTTGTCAACTTTTACATATGTTGACATGGCTGCCTGAGTGGTTTGGCTTTTTTAATGGATGGGTGTACTTTATTCCCTTCAGTGTGTTTTGGTCAGTCTGTGGCTATCAAAGTTACAAAGGATAAAGGATGGGGCAAGGCCATGGATAAAATGGGGAATGACATTTCAACCCGTATTTTGTGACAGACCAGCTCCAGTCTAACTATTTCAAAAGTTCTCAACTTATTCTCCTTTGTCCTAGTTTACTGTTAAAAGGGAACCTTGGAAGTGAAATGAAAAGGGAAACAAGCAAACATCATATTTGCAGATTCTGGACTCTGCTACTTCTGAATGGCTGGCTTTCAAAAACGTTCATCTGCAAGAATAACCTTATGTGAAGCTTTATGAAATCCACCAGCACTGAAGAACTGTTGACATTCTTTCTTCCATTCAAATCTTAATGGTACCTGTCTCCCCATCTCATCTCTATCAGGCCATCCTAGAAGAAGGTCACCTGGAAAATCAGAAGTGCATTATGCTCCATATTTCTTATGCTCCAAAAACCACTAAAACTCTTCTAATGAATCAAATCAGGTTTGAACTCTGCAATATGCATACACTACCACTCTTGAAAAAATAGGAAAATAAGGGAGAAGTCAACTTGGCAATATCTAAAGATGAGTTTAACACATCTTTATTCAAACTATCCTAATGTCAAGTGATTGCCTGAATCTGTGAAAGAGCTATCACTGATCAAACACAGGGAGAAGTGTCAGTCTTTTTCCAGCCGGCTCAGGAGGCATTAGTAGATGAAGGGCAATATGTCTTTGTGTTTTTTAAAAAGGGTTCATTGTTTGGTTTTTGCAAAACAAGCTTCTTTTTTAAAGCTTGCCACCAACAACAGGCAATCTTAAACACCACAGGCAAAGCTGTTTTTTTTAAAAGCACAACAAAGCTTCTTGGCACACAATTGTCCATTGTGCAAACACAAGTGTTTCCCTGGCACCTGTGCAAAGAAGTCTTCATGTTAGCTTGCACAGGAGGTAGCCCCATTGCTTTAAGTGTGGCGACATGCAGCTTATACAACTGCAACCTGGGGATCACAGCATGCTTTTCAAATCCCAACAGGGTTCTTCCTATATATAATGGTCATACTAGAACTGTAGCTTGACTGTAGCTGATATTGTGAAGTTGCTTTTTTAAAAATAGTTATGGACATCTGGTTGAAGTGTTGCCTCATAGTCTGGTTTGTGGAACATGTGATACCTTTAGGCTACTAGAAAATTCACAAAAACGTTGCTAATATTTCGAGGGTGGAACCCTCTTCCTCAGAGCAGTACCAATAGGTTATAACATGGCAAAAATAGATTTGCCAGGAGTTAGTTCTTAGATGTAAGGTCCTTGGCAAGATGGGGGGGAAAGCCAGGCAGTTTCTTAGCTGAGGCTCAGAGTTTGGATGTTCTTAGGCTGCGTCTGAAATGAAGGGAGGGAGGTGTTTTATTGTCCCAGTCCTTCCAAAGACATGTCATGGCTCATGTACACACATTCACACCTCTCATCCATGTGGCTTATATTGAGGCCAATGCCCCTGCCTTGCCAGTGAAGGGGGAGGGGGTTGGTGCAGAAGGCCCATGCATTTCATTTGGGGATTGGGATAGAATTTTGAAAATTCCACTGGGTGTAGCCAATTGGATCAAATAAAAAGGACAGAGATTACCCAGTGTTGCAGTCTTGTCATGTCTCTGTTGATGGTCCATTTGCCTCTTCCCTGGCACGTATGGTTTGGTGATGAGTAACAATTACATGAGGGCAGGGCCGGCGCGTCCATTAAGGCGAACTAGGCAGTTGCCTAGGGTGCCAAAATGGATGGGGGTGCCAAAATGGACAGGGGGCGCTGCCCAGCCGCCTGACCCCCCCTGCCGCCGCCCCACCACCTGACCCCCCTGCCGCCACCACCGCCGCCCGACCCCCTGCCACCGCCGCCACCGCCGCCCGCCCCCCTGCCACCACCGCCACCGCCGCCGCCCTACCCCCCCGCCGCCACTGCCCTACACCTCCCCGTCGCCGCCCGAACCCCCCTGCCACCCCACCGCCCCCACCGCCCCTCGCCTAGGGCGCGAAAAACCCTAGCGCCGGCCCTGCATGAGGGAAGCTTGCTTTATATCACAGGCCAGCACTTGTTAACTTTCCACTTTTTTAAGCAACTGAAGGTCTTTTTAAAAAAAATTTTGTATCTTGCCACATTTTTAATTTTTTAAGAAAAAAATTACCTCTGTATCTTTTCATAAACAGGAAATAACTTGTCTTCATTCTCACAGTAGACTACTTTGGGAGCTAACTATAGCTGTAAGCTCACTCCACTTGTAGCCTTGCCCTCCAACTATTGCTTGTCTTGCTCCTCACTCCCACCAGGGCATCCTGTCCTGCCAGCCCTGTCCCCAGGATGCTGGCTGCCTGGGCCTCCAGGTGGTCTGAGTGGTGGTCTGGAGGCAAGGTGGATGGCTCCCTGGGAACAGCACAGATGTCTCCCTTATACATGTCTTATGTCATTCTCCTAACCATTGCACCACCCCCTTTCCAAAAGCAAGGGAAAGTAACAATTTATTGTATGAATTGTTTACTTCTATCCCACTGATCTAGTGGCAAACCACTACCCTGAGTGGCTGACGAAAGAACAGAAATGTGAAACGTTAAAATGATGGAATATTAATAAACTTATTATAAATAAAAATAAAGAAAGAACAGATAACAAAACCTTTATCTCAAATAACCTATGGGAAAAAGAGAGCAATCATAAAAGAATGTAACATAGCAACCCTTCCCCACCAATGGCAACAGCAAATCAATTAAAAATTACATAAAATGGGTCGGAACCACTCCTAGGAGGGAATGAGGGGCCTGGATGCATGTTTGAAAAGCTCTTCTTTCACCTGCTTTCTGAACAAGTAACAAAGCAAAGCTAAGTATTCTGATTATATACTGACCAATAGTGCTTAAATCACTCTCTGAGTGGTTTACAGTTTTTAATGCAGGCTAAACATTGCTTCTACCTCACCCTGAAGGAGCTGGGTATTCATTTTACCGACCTCGGAAGGATAAAAGGCTGAGTCAACCATGAATTGGCTACCTTGGCGTGAACCCCAGGTTGTGAGCACAGTTAGTGCTGCAGTATACAGTAGCAGTTTAACCACTGTGCCACAAATACTGCCATGAGTTACTAAAGGACTTTGAAATGTTTACAGGAAATAATTGGGGTGGGGGGCTTATATAACCAATTAATCTTAAATATAATCAAAACAATATTCTTTTCTAACTACAATTACCTTTTTAAATCTACACAACTAGCTATACAGTAGAACCAATTACTTATTTAATAAAGTTCCTTCCAAACCGTGAGATGCAAGAGAATACTATCGAGACTGCATTGTAGACCTAGATCTTTGTTAAGCTTAACCAGAATTTATATTTACCTGTTTAAGGCAAGTCATTTGCTAGATAAGAACAAAAGGCTGCAATAGGCCATCTGGGCTCCTGTGCAACCAGTCACCTCCAGGCACCTGGCAAGATCTTCTGCTACTCATTTCTTCTTTTTTGAAGCCCTTGCAGCTCACTGTTTGTGAGCAAGAGTTGACTTTGCCTCCGACCATTTGTGCTACAGGTATGCAAGCAGGCAGGCCCATGGAAAGAGAAGGCAACAGGGTGCCTGGATGGAAAGGGGTGGATGGATTCTGCACCTTTTAACAGCTTTTAACAGTGGAGTAGGTAAGCGATTGCCTTATTATTTACCCCTTTCCTTTCAATTAGAGACGGGGCACAACTCCATGACCTGTATCTTTCTTTTCTTTATTACATCCTTGGCTCCTTCCTCTTGCCTTTTTTTATTAGTTTGGTGAACTATTCCTTTGCGACTGGCAAGTTTCCAAGTTCTCATAAGCAAGCTTTTGTCCATCCCTCATTGAAACAAAAATCTTCCCTTGGTCCTTCTCCTCACTCTGTTTCTCTTCTTCTTTTTGTTTAAAGTTATAGAGAAAGTGGTAATCCTTTCTCAGTTGACTCCTTACTTGGGCCATCATAATTTTATTGATCCATTTCAATCTAGATTTTGAACTAAACATTCAACTAAGAGCTCAATCAGATGGGCATTTGTACCACAGTTTATAATGCAGTGGGAATGGGTGGCTTCTTTCATTTTTTCTGGAAATCAAAAACATAACTGTTAGACTGAACTAAATCACCCCATCACTGTCCTACTCCCACCGTGCTGAGCTTCTGTTACAGGCTTCCAATTTTTGGCATGTGTGTAGGATCCCGCTGTTTTGGTCCATTGCCAACATGTGTGAACACTGGAATCTAACCAAAAGTGATCCTTGCTGGCAGTCATGGTTCCTTCCAGCTTGAACTTTCAATATCATGACGTGGCTTAATAAGCAAACCACTGTGGGATACTGGGAAGTTGAACGCTTCCTTTGCCTCTTTGTGAAATCACTGAAGAGATTTCCACTGAGGCCTTGCATCGCTTAAAAAAAGAAATATATATACTTTCATCTTTAAGAACTGGTTGAGAAACTACCTGTGAACAAATCCATGGATGTGCTGCAACACCTCAGTGATAATCTACCACAGCCTTAAAAGAAATTTCACTTCTCCCTGCCCCTCCGCCAGCCTACACCAAAAGAGCTAGCATAGACCAGCCATGAGGTAACACTCTCATCTTTTGAATCATGTCTTAGTGTCCAGACTCAACTATGTTTCTCAGTGTTGGTGCTGCTTGGCTTGTCAGTGGGATTTAATGCACTGGATCACCAGATTCTTTTGGTAAGACTGACATCTCTGGGTGTTTCTGAACATATTAATTCTTGAAATCCCTCAATTCCCTGTTCTCAAATACTTGAACATGCCTTAATTGTACTGGACTGTATATTATGCCTCATTACTGTAAGCCGCCTTGCGTCCTTTTCCAAGGAGGAAGGTGGGGTAAAAATACTCTGAAATAAATAAATAAATAAATATTCTTATGTGTTAACTATTTCATGTCCATGATAGTTCTTATTTTCTCAGTGTTGGTATTCCTCAGTATGGCTCAGTATTGGACTCTGCTTTTTTCTCCCCCCCCCCCCCGCCAATATAGTGAATGCCTAATTTCTAGTTTGGGTTTTCATTATATTCACTATAATGATATTTATCCTGAGTTTAGAGATGGTGTTTGGAAGTCCCTGATGAGCTGCCTATTGGACATTTTGATGTGGATGTTCTCATCATTTGAAGCTCAACATGGATAAGATTGCCATCTTGGTCTTTCTTTAGATGGATTGTCTTGCCTGTTCCTTCCTTGTTTCTCCTCTTTTCCTCCAGGGTTTTGGGTGACTCCAATCTCAAAGGTCAAGGATGTTTTTTACGCAATGATTGGGTGTTTTCTTATTCATGTATGGATTGGACATCGTAACCAAGAGACCATGCAGCTCCTTATCCATGCCCTGCTGGTTTCACACATGGATTAATGTAATAGCCTTTTGGTGGGTCACTCCATCCCCTTATATTTGTACATAATAATGATGTAGGAGTGGTTCTAGATTTATTGTGTTAATCTGAAATTTCCCAGCACAGCAGGGCATTGCACTGGCTGACTGCAAGGACAAAGACATGCTTTAAACTCAATGTCTTGATTGAGGGGGATTTTGGTGGGTGGGGGAATGTTCAAGGATTGTGTGTGTGTGTGTGTGTGTGTGTGTGTGTGTGTGTGTGTGTGTGTGTGTGTGTGTGTGTGTGTGTGTGTGTGTGTGTGTGTGTTGAGTCTGGTCTCTGGGTGTCTGTGAATTTCATTGTATGTGTATACTATGTTTATACACACAATGACCATTATTATTATTATTATTATTATTATTATTATTATTATTATTATTATTATTATTATTATTATTATTATTATTATTATTATTATTATTATTATTATTATAAGCACTATAAAATTTTCTTCTCTCAATTATTTATCAGAGCTGTTTGCATGATATATTTTTCATAAGGGGATTTGGTCTACAGATTCCAGACCTCTTGTGGCCTCTTGAAGTAAGATAGCTCCTGCTCAGCAGATGACAGGTCGGCAGGAGCTCTCTGAAAATGGTCGAGACATCAGCAGAAGAGCTCCAAACTGGTGTCCTGACCATTTTGAGAGGGATCCTGCTGAGCTGTCATTGGCTAGACCCCTTTAAAAACAGCCCAGTTGGCACTGGTGAGAACCGCTGGTAGCGACTGGGCCATTTTTAAAAGGGTCTAGCTGATGACAGCTCAGCAGGAGCTCTCTGAAAATGGCCCATGACCAGCGCAGAGCTCCTGCGTTGCCAACAGGGCCATTTTCAGAGAGATCCTGCCGAGCTGTCATTGGATGGGCCTCTTTAAAAATGGCCCAGTTGGCACTGGAAAGAACCCCTGGTGGTGACTGGGCCATTTTTAAAGGGGCCAAGCCAACAGGTCGGCAGGAGCTCTCTGAAAATGCTAGGGAGGGCAGCTCAATCCCTGGAACAGCTCTTCCTAGCATTTTCACAGGACTCCTCCTGGGCTGTCAGTCACTGGACTGCTTTAAACCCAGCCCAGTCGGTACCAGGGGGACCCCCTGGTAGCGACTGGACCATGTTTAAAGGGGTCCAGCGATTGACAGCTCAGCAGGAGCCCTCTGAAAACGGGTTGGTAGGGCAGCGGGATCGCTGCAACTTCCCTCCCAACCCATTTTCTGAAGGCTCCTGCTGGGCTCTGAGTCGCTGGACCCCTTTTATCCTGGCCCAATCGGTACCAGGGGGAGCCAAAGGAAACCTTTCCCATAGGAATGCATTGCTTCAATGCATTCCTATGGGAAAACGAAAAATGAAAGGAGCGAAGCGGAGATTTCCATTTCATTTTGTTTCATTTTTCTTTGATGGTCAGGTCATTATTCATTTTGTTAGGTAACAAAACAAATAACAAATAACAAAATGAGTTAAACATTTGTTTTGTACCCATCTCTAGTAACTCCTATATTTTAATATGAGCTTTCATAGAACATGTTCACTTCTTAAGATATATTTAATTTTTATTTTTTATTTTTTTATTATTATTTTGCCGCCCGCACCATCTTTTGTGGAGGGTCTCGTCCTTCCTTATTTTATTAGTACTTTTGCCCTTCTTGGTTTTTTTCCTTGTTACCTTGTCTTAATTGTAAACCGCCCAGAGTTTCATTAGGAAGATGGGCGGTCTAGAAATATAACAAATAAAAAAATAAAATAATAATAAGAAAGATAATAGGAAGACTTCAGGGAAAAACATCCATGCACGGCTGTAAGATAAAGGGACAGCAGTATTAAGTTGCATTCCACACCTTGTGATGATATAAGACCCCTGTTCAGTATTCAGTTTTTGTGTGTGTGTGTGTGTTTGAAGTTTTGTTCTGTAAACTGCAACAATTATTAAGGGAATAACAGGAGAAACAACATGAGGTAATGAGTTGAGGATGACTGACTTAATCATAGAAGTTTTGTAAAGGGGGCTGTGGTTAGTTGGAAAGGAAATAACAGCAAATAACAAAGTATTATTGTATTTCACACTTGTTGACGACTTAAGAGCTCTTGGCTAATATTTAGTTTATTGAGATGGGTATTAAGCAATTGTATACATTTTATTTCAGCAATTTCCCACTGGATTCTTATTCTGTAATTTATCTTCTTCAGAATAAAATGACACTTTTCATATTCTGACCCACCCTACACCATATTTCTCCACCATTTTTGTACCTGTATCCACTATTGTAATGCCCCAAAATGAGATCAAAGGGAGAGTACTCTTGAGCAATATTGTGTCCTGGTTACCAATGCAGTGTACCTGCTATTGCTAATACTTGTGGAAGCCTGTAAAGCAAAAAGTATTGCAGTAATACCTCTTAAGACGAATGTGGCGTAAGACGAAAAATTTGCAAAACGACAATATTTTCCGGGGATAGAGTTGTTTTGCATAACAAAAATTCTCTATGGGATGCCTTGTAAGATGAAAAACCATTACAAAACTTTTAAAATAAAATAAAATAAACTATGGGAAACCGTGTTTTGCAAGACAAATTTTTCGTTGAACCAAATGACTCATAGAACAAATTAAATTTGACTTAAGAGGCATTACTATATTTGGGGGGGGGGATTCAACACTGCCTCCTCAGAAACTATTATTTCTCGTGTGTGTGTGTGTGTGTGTGTGTGTGTGTGTGTGTGTGTGTGTGTGTGTGTGTGTGTGTGTGTGTCATTACAGTTGTGACCGACTCTTCGTGACTCCATGTCCATGGAGTTTTCTTGGCAGGAATACTGGAGTGGTTTGCCAGTTCCTACTCCAGGCGCCTACAGCACCTGGTATTCCCTGGTGGTAGCCCATCCAAGTACTAACCAGGGCCGACCCTGCTTAGCTATTATTTCTCATACCCCATTGAAATTCAATGAAATTGCCTTCCTTAATTTTTCTGCCTATCTATGCATTATTATTAGCATTTGCTTGTTGTTGTTGTTGTTGTTGTTGTTGTTGCCTCCTTTTCTTTAAGTAACAGATCTTAATTAATATATCATTTGAAGGTGTGCAGCACATAGATTTGCAAATTAAGATTATTTAATTGGGATTGATATATTTGTATCTATCAACATTAGTCTGCAAATAACCTCAGTTAAAGATATAATTCAGTGTACAAATAATCTGCAAGTAAACCCCACTAAGTACTACAGGATTTACCTCTGAGCAGGTACACATAGGGTGGTGGGTTAACTCTGCATTCACTCTTAGACTCAGTCTTTTTGACAGCTGAGGGAAAGCTGTATGCCCAGAGTACCATTTGCAAGACAAGTTCAGATGAGTTCACTGACTATCTTTTTTCCTCTCTAAAAATAAACATTGCCCTCAGCCAGCTTCAGTATAAGCAGCCTCAACTTGGGAGTAGGGATACACATATTAACGGTGAGGAATTTTTAAGCTTGGTGACATTAATTTTACGAGCAAGCTAAGAATGCATCCTAAGTAATGGCCTTAAATAACAGTGAAAACAAGGAAAGAAAAGGATCTTGGAGGTGGGTTCCCCCAACCCTTGTCTTCCAGCAAACGGTATAAAGAGAATACTACAGCACAACCCACAGAGCCTTTAAATAAAGCATCATGGCCTATAATGCATTCTTTGCCATATTACTCTGCAATGAAAATGTTTCAGGCATTCACTGAGATTTGGCTCCGAGCTGATCACTGAAAAAGGGCCAGTGTGAAGAAGAGAAAAGCAGGCCAGGTTCATCAGGAAGTGAACAGTTGGAAGGGAAATGTCCACTAGCTCATTCTTTGGGGTATTGGGAGCAGCCTTTAATTGAATGGCCTTCGCATTTGAGTGAATACGCCATTTATATGAACAGCTTCTTCATCAGAAAGTCCATGACCTTCTTGAGCTGCGAGGCAGGCTGTTGAGCAGATGGGTTCTGTTCAAAGGCACCCTACTTTCTGCATGGGCTGAGCTCGCTGCTGGGATGACTCAGCCACATGGATGCTACGGCTGCTCTGCAGATGCATCCGAGGCCTGGGCTTTTCCCCGCCCTTTTAAAATATGCAGTGGTTTTTGAAATGTAATCTAAAGCAGGAGACTTCTGCCAGTGTGGTGGCTAAGAATGAACTGCCCAATCAAAAGCTACAGATTGTGTCCAGTTCTGGACATCACACTTCAAGAAAGATGCTGACAGATTACAACAAGTTCAGAGGAGGGTGGCAAAGGTGATCAGCACTTACAGTAACAAAGGAGCAAATTAAGTGTAGTAGTTTCCAACTCTAGGGGCCAGTGTTCATCTCCATTTGTAGGCCAAAGAGCTACCATATGTCCACAGACATGCAGAATTTCTGCAGTCATGTGGCCATGGTCATGTGGCTAGTATGACTAAATGCACAAGTGCACAGAATATCCTTACCTTCTCACCAAAGTGGTACCTATTTATCCAGTTGCATTTTTTACTTGCTTACAAACTGCTACGCAGGTAGGAGCAGGGACAAGCAAGAGGAGCTAACTGTGTCATCTGGATTTGAATTGCTGACCTTTCAGTTGACAAGCCCAGTAGCTCGGCAGTTTAATCCATAGTGCAACCTGCATTCCTCTACTAAAACTGCAAATACAGGACTGCAGATGGCTATCTGGCACTTCATCACTGTCTGAACAAGGACGGCAAGCAATCAGGATGTCTTGATGGGAAATCTCTTCCAGTTTAATTTCTGTTCTTATCATTTCTCACAGAGCTCTTAAAGGAAAAAATGCACACTTCTCCATCCTTGTATTTTCTATATTTTTTGGACTCCAGGCAATATAATCAAGGACAAGAGATCATAGAATCATAGAATCATAGAATCATAGAGTTGGAAGAGACCTCAAAGGCAGGACACTGTGGTGGTACCAACATGGGGGATGCAGCTCTTTGTCCTTCTCAGGAAAATAATAAGTAAACATATATCAGACAAAATATCTGGCTGAAGAAAGTTGTGGTAGTAAATGTACAAGGCATAACATGAAAACCAATAGGTTAGGCAAGCAAGAAAACCGTATTCCAGAGTGGTGTGCATGAGTGAAAACTATCTTCTTGGTGGTTATACCTTATCTCTGGAGCTCCATTAAAGTCCACATTTCATTTCTGAAAATGAACGAAAGCAGAGCTTTACAGTTATGGATGAGAGTGAGTTTTATACCAGCTTTGTGTTTAAATTTATGTCTTTAATGTTGTAATTTTAATGACTATGTTGCCTGCCTTCAGCTTCAGAGATTACTGGGTACAAAAATAAACAGCTAGCTTCTATGTTGAGTTTAGGTGAGATAAGGTTCCGAGAGCTTGGACCCATGTATTATTTGTAGGGCACTTATGTGTGAACTCACTTGAACTTACTGCGTTTTCTAAACAAGAATGACTTGTTTTTAATTTACATATTTATTACGAACAGCAGGTCTTCTTAATGTATTCCTTTGCAAAAAGCCGTCAAGACTGAACTACAAATACCTATCTGACACTGCATCACGGAGGGAACAAAGCCCCAAACAGCCAAAGAGATGCCTCCTAGGAATGGGGAACGAAGGAATTGAAGCATAAGTTATATTGGTGGGCACCTGGCATATTTCCATCATCCCTCATTGGACTGAGAGATCCATTCTGCTTTTGAAGCCTTTGGCTTAACTCCTTGGACTTCATCTGTACCTGAAGACACCAAAGTACATTTAACAACAGGAAAAAATATCAATAACATAAGATACAGTGTGCAACATTAATTGTTGGTGTGCACACATGGGGAGTCCCCCTCAGTTTCATATGCATTTATAAAAGACACCGTAAAGGTCACCTGAAGTAGCACAGAGGCACAACTGCTCCTCATTGTCCGTAGAACGAATTGCCCCCTCCCCAACCAGAGCCTGAGGGCTGTTACTACTCCATATGCCCTGCATAACCTGATCACTTCTCAGCCAGCTATTTGAATTTATTTATTTATTTATCTAGTGCTCTTGCATCCTTTTGCCTCAAGGATCCCCCGGTCCGTATTCAAACAACTAAGTAAGAAGCCACTGTGCTGTGCAGAAATTGTGGAGCATTTTCCTCTCGGAAATGCAGCTGCCCTGATCACTCCCTGTCATCATTGTGGCCTGCAAGCATCGCCATCTTGCTGCCACCCTCTTCATCTTCACTACACCTTTACTACATCTTTTCCTCTTCCTCTGTGTGTGTGTTGCCTGGAGTGATGGGGCAAGTGTGCCGGATAGAGTGAGGGTGCTTCTCCTCCTACCTTGGATGGTGGGGCAGTTTGCCCTTCCCTTGGCAACAACTGGCAAGCCAAAGACAAGGCGGGGGCTCTTTTTACTCTGAAAAGGAATGGAGGAATCCATCTTGCCAGTGAGGACTGCATTTCTTAGAAGATATCATAATTAAAAACTGTAAACCGCCCAGAGACTACTTGAAGTGGTATGGGGCGGTATATAAGCAGAACACTTTGCTTTGCTTTATTCGAGTCAGAAGCATCAACAAATTATATTGACAGATAAATATACACTACTAAGAATATAAATAAGTTATAAAGTCATTGTGTATAAAAAGGTATATAAAATGCATAAGATTTTTTAAAAACACACAAAAATCCTAAATGAAATTTGCCCAATACCTCCATGCATGCTGAAGGGCATTGTATGCCTTGTAAAATATGTGAGATGGTTTGCTCTTCTCCATATTTGCACAAGGTATCTTCTATAGGGAAGCCCCATGTTCTAAGATTATCCCTTGATCTTCCAACCCTGGCATGCATTCTATTTAATGCAGTGGTGACCAAATTTCGGCCCTCCAGATGTTTTGGACCACAATTCCCACAATCCTTGTCATTGACAACACAGGCTTGGAATTCTGGGAGTTGTGGTCCAAAATATCTGGAGGGCCAAAGTTTGGCCACCACTGATTTAATGCTTTCCATATGAGTGAAGGTTGTTCTTCATCAGGTGGTGGAGAGTCACGTGGCTCTGCCCAGTTGCCCAGTAGCTCCTTGCTCACCTTCCATCGCTCTAGGGTAGTCTATAGGATCTGATTGCTGGAGGGGCAGAGGTTTTGAGGAAACAATACGTTGATTTCCGTCTTGGCTTTGGGGGTGAATGACCAAATAACAAGGTCATTTCTGAGGATGTCACTTTGACTCCCTCTTTCAGCGCAGCACTTTCCCAGCAGAATTTTGGTGGAGGAATGCCAGCTAAGTAATGCATCTGTTGCACTGATGTTCATTTTAGACATCCTGTGACCAGTTGGTCTGTTTTATTTAAGGCCACATCCACCTGCTTTGCATGCTTTGATCTATACCCAACAGAGGTAGCATATTCTCCTATGGAGTAACATAGGACTAGTGCTGAAATTCTCAATGTGTGCAGTTGGGCACCCCATGTTGTACCCAATATTTTTCTCTGAATGTTCCTTAGCAAAAACTTTAGGTTAGGTATTAAAACAGTCATTCTTGAAGGTGGGAGTTTGACCCAGGATGACTCCCACGTATTTGGGGATACCACGGTATTCTAACCTGGTACTATTCCATGTCACCTGCAGCATTCTTGATGCCTCGCAGTTTTTCAAGTGGAAACCACAGAGTTGAGTTTGTAGGCAGCGTAGCTTCAACTGGTTATCTCTGTAATATACAGTCATTAGATTCAGAGCCTCAATCAGCTTTTTTTTCCTTGACAGCCTCAGAGGTTACACTCTGTGTGGCAATTGCCAGGTCATCAGATTTCTTGACGAGAATGTAAATGCTAACAGTACATAGGTTCTTAAATGTAGTTCCCTTTCTTCTTCCAGAGTTCAGTTCTATCACTCTAGCATTTTTGCTCTTGCTCTCTTTCTCTGGGGAGGTGAATCCACTTCCAAATGATTGTGCTTCTGAAATAAATGTCTACCCTTTTCAAACCCAAGTTCATTGCTGCACTGCTCTGGCCTTTTCTGGCTGTTCCTCTTGCCTTTTCTTAACTCTAAATCATGAGAGAGAGAGAGAGAGAGAGAGAGAGAGAGAGAGAGAGAGAGAGAGAGAGAGAGAGAGAGATTCCCCCTCCCAGCTCACTCAGAAGAGAAAATGTGTTCAAGGCATCAGGTTCCAACTTCAACCCTAGAATGTAAGGTAAGAAATTATCTGGCCTAACGTTCTGGAGAGCCACTGTCAATCAGAGTTGAAGTTATTGGGTTAAGCAGAACACCAATCTGAGTTTGAAATGTCAACTTCATATTCTCCTCTAATCACAGAGGGGAAGACATCAACATTTCATGGGCAACCATGGCCAAAGAGGCTGCCTAATGTCAAGATAAGAGCCGGATCAACTTATAGGTTACATGCTGCACCCCTTTTCTATAGAGTGTTATTACACAGAAATTATCCCTCAGCAATGGGAGATTATATGGAAATTCTAACTGGGGGGGGGGGGTTATTTATGTATTTATTTAGCCACTCACATCATTCATTACTGTATATTACAAATTACAGGCCCACTGCTATGAAATGTTCATGGCTCATAAATATTGTTGAAAGTGGAGGTGGAGTGTCAGAACAGACGACTCAATGTGATGGCAAACAATCAGTCAGCTCAGATGCAGATGCAGATGCAGATCAAGGTTGTTTGTCCTGGGGTATTGTGTAAAGTGCATTTTAATAGGTTTTGTGCACTCCCATTCCTGGATAACTTTCTTCTGATGTAAATGACACAGAGAATGATAGTGTCTTTTTACTTTAATTGTAATGACCATGTATGCACCTTTCTAAAGCACCAGATAATAGGGGAATTTGTTACAATTAGCGAACGTTCTTGAAAAAAGACGTGCACAGTAGAAATTGCAAATGGTCTCAAGACTAGAATTAGAGGTGACCTGCAGAACTCTAATGGCTCTTATACAAATCAGGTCTCTCCTGTGATTAATTCCCAGACTTGGCTAGATATCCTAATTTGGGTATTTTGGCACAGCTCCATCCAAGCCAAAGGAGCTAAGTGACATTCTGAAGATCTTTTTTTAAAAAGTTTTTAAATACATATTTCTCAGCTGTTACACTAGGGAGGCAATATCAACCCCTTCCCCGCCCATCCAGCCACCCAGTGACAGAGTTCCAGACATGTCCCACAGAGAGACCTTTGTCCTCACAACCTCCAGCTACTCTCACAAATGAAGAACCAAGGAATGGTCAAGCGTCTTGGGTGCTGCCCCTTCCAGCCCAGGCAGCACAGGGAAGGCTTGCAAAGGCAACCTGCTGCCAATCCTGGAGGTTTACTGACTTCTCCTGTAGATGCTGCTGATACCCCCACTGCCACTGGCATCTCCAATACATTTTCTAAGTTAGGTTTGGGGTTCAGTTAACTGGACCCCAAAGTGACTGTTAACCCCAAGTGATTGTGGTGGTCTTTGACAGTGTTTCAAGGATGACAGCAGCTGGTGAGGGATCCAGTTTGTGTTGCAATTTCCTCCTCTTTAATCAGGACCCCAACTTAGGGTCTTTCATATATGTATATTCCTACTTTTGCAACAAAAGTTGGCATAATTCCTCCAGCACATTTCCCTAGACCCCATCTTGCCCCTAATCACTGGTGTCCAACTCTTTTTCCTTCACCCTCCTCCAGCTCTAGTCTTGCTCCCCCTTTGTTTACCCCAGCCTTATTGTCCCCCTAATGCCAGCAACAAGTTCCCACTTCCTTTCCCAGTTGTTCATCCTCATCGCTCTCATTTGTCTCCTAAGCAGATTGACTTGTCTCAATGCCCTTCTGAGTGACCTCTGTGTATGGTGGATCTTCCAGGAGATACTAAGTGAGATCAGATGGCTTGCCTCCTCACACACAGATTAAGTATGACTGCATTTGGGGCATAACTTTTCTTTTGTAAATATCAACAGAGGTGGGGGTCTCAGGCACAATCTGTCTGCTGCTTATCAAGCTGCCCTTTCATCAATCCCCAAACAAATCAGAAGCACTTCACAACTCCACCAGCAAGGCCACAGCTAACAACCGATACTTAATGGGTGTTGCAAAGGTTGCATAGGTGGGACTCTCATGCACCCCAGCCATTGAACATCTAACATAAGCCTCTTCGGGCCATTTTCCACCTATGAGACTATTCAGGCAATTGTCCATCCAATGAACCTACTCAGACCACTGTCCATCTAATGAGCCTATTCAGACTAGGGTGATGTGAAATCAATGTGAACTATAAATTGGATGCCTCACTACTAACTTTCCTGAGACTGACAAAGCTGCTTGGATAAGTAGTGAAACATTTTGATCTCACAAGAAAAGAAGTCAGTGGCCATGACCCAACTTTTGGATGGCTTATATGCTTGTACCTGAGTCAGCTGAGACTTTTTGACAACTGGACTTGACTCCCAAGGAAAGTTTGTCATCAAGAAACAAATGGGACTTTATATTCTTATTGAAGCCATCTAGATCATGAGCGATACACAGCAGCCCTTAGCTTCCTTAAGAATTTGATGGTTGAACTTGCATGGATTCTGTACAGATTGGATATTTAAAGTGATATGGATTATAAGGATACATGGGTTTTGCAAACATGACATTGAGGCATTTTTCATAAGTTGTTTTTCTGTTTGGGATTGATTTGCTCAAATGGTAGAGAGGAAGCAAGTGAGCAAGCAACCAAGCAACTAGAAGCATAGAATCATAAAATCATAGAGTTGGAAACAGATGTGCAGAAAGGCCTAAGCCTGGGGAAATGGACTTTTCTAATTGGTTAGTGACAGACGACAGTCACCTTAGTTTCTGCAAAAGCTCACTCCTTCCACTGAAACCCAGTGTTAGTAACTACAACATTGTTACCATGCCAACAATGTAATCTCAGGAGATGGGTGTCTCATACACATCCCACTTGGGTTGTGAACTGTCTTTGATGTTACATCTACATGAGAGTAGATGGTGGAAGTAGTAGCAATATTTGGCTTAAATTGAGCTAGGCTCCCGAAACAATCTAATTATGCTGTGTGTATACTGTGGTAAACCATTAGGATTCTGCCACCGTGACATTTTCATTTAAATGCCATCAAATTAATCCATGGACCTTTCTGGAGGGAGTGGATATACTTGAGGATGTTTACAGCACCCCCCAAAAATGATATGGATGATTCCCTGAAAGCAGGACTGGTCTTTGTCACCATATAAATAGGCTTCTTCAGTTGTTGAGTCAAAATGCCATGTAGTGGAGCAAAAGAGTTGGGCTACTTATGGAACATGAGTTTTTAACTCAAGGCATGGCTAATGGGCAATTTCCTGGGGTGAACGGCTTTGGAGGGGCTGTCACTCACCCAAATCCAATATGCACCAAACTTGGAGAGGGTGGGGAGGAGAGTCAAATGAAGACTCACTGTGTGAGTTTGGTGCCTTTAGCTTGTGAGGGAGCTGTACTACCACCCTTGGAAGTCTCAAATTGCATAAACCATGAAGGCTACAAATCACCAACACTGATAATAATCTTTTTTGTTTAGTTTAATTCTAGGAAGGCACCTTTCCCTGAATCACCCTGATATGAACCACAACATACCCCAATTTGTATGTGTGTGTGTGGGTGGGGTCATTTCATGCCCATTTTTAATTTTGAAAATTCTGCTTTTAGAAGGAAGTGAAAGAACAGTGCTAAAATGAGATATCAAACATTTATGTGACCTGCTACCGTGTGGAAATTACAAGAGCAGTATTCTCAGATTCTGAATTCCTTTGGAGAAAATATCATCAGAAACCAACAGTAATTTTTATGAGATTTAATTCAGTTACAAATATACAAGTAAGCTCAGGTGAATCTAAGCAGCATAAACAATCCTAAAAAACAAATAACCTTGTGTCCATCTTTACTGCAGAATATGTAAGGAAGATATGTTTCTGAACAGACATTTTAAGAAAATGAGCCAGAGGAACAGGCAAATTGGTGTGGCAAGAGATAAAGCTCTAGATTTTATTGACACACTGAAGAAAAAAAATCCCATCAAATCACTGAATCTAAATAGCAGCCCCTTTAGAGTATGAATGTGCAACGATGATAAGATATGCCTTTGTACCAGATGACCCAGGAAGGGTCAATTTAATGCTTATCACTTATCATAGTGGATCCTGGAAAGTAGAGGCTTAAATTAATCTCTGTACCAAGCAGTGCTGCAACCAAGGTGGAGGAACTGGGTCATTCCTCAGGGCACTAAAATTTCAAGGGCAACAATATTTGTATGTGAACCCATAAGTGGATGTTAGTTCAAGGCTGAAAACTCAATGGGGGATAACAGTGGGAAATGACTTGTTGAATGTTTGGCATTCCTTGAAAATTCTATCAGAAATGACTTGAGAGTACATAACAACAATAGGTTTTCAAGGTATGTATGGTAAACGATTCATTTAAGGTATGTTCAATTAGTGGTGTACTGTTGCCACACGTATCTCAGTGAGTTTCCATGGATGAGTGTGGATTTGAACTCAAGTCTCCTGAATCATAATCTAACACTCTATCCACTACCCACAATGGCTCTCATTAACTGTCAATTTGTTGGAAAACAAACAAACACCTGAAGGCTTGCCACAGGGAAGATGGCATTGATTTATTCTCAGTTGCAACTGAGGGTATGACAAGCACCAATGGGTGGAAACTCATCAGAGGGAGATCCAACCTGGAAAGAAGGAGAAATTTCCTGATGGTGAGAACCATTAAAGGGTGCCTTTTGATGTTGTAGGCACCCCATCACTGGAGGTTTTCAAGAAGAGATTGGACAACAATCTGTCCAGGATGGGCAGGGGGTTGGACTAGCAGACCTCTAAGGTCCCTTCCAACCCTACAATGATTCTATGAGTCTACGGTTCAAACAGAAAGCAGAAATTGGGAATTAATGTAATATTGCAGGGATTTAACATGGAGCTCATGCAAAAGTTTGTACTGAGAGCAGTATGAATGCTTTTTAACTTGTAAAACTTTTTAACAACCACTTTCTTGTTGATTCTATAGGAAGCCTTTTCACTCTCACACTTGCTTCCCTGTCTGTGGCGCATGCTGGGTGGGAAGAACATGCCTTTTCTCCCCATCCCTTGTCCCCAGAGAATGACAGTCAGAGTTATGAGTTTGTGAAGATTCTCAGTCTTCCAGGTGAGTTTATCTGGAAGTTGAGTCATGGCTACTGGACTTCTTTTTTGAGAGATAGAAAATTTCGCTGGTCATCCAAACAGCTTCATCAGTCTGAATACAGCTAGTGCGAGTCCTCCATCTTATAGTCAGTCAGCTTTGACCTCTTGTCACCCTGATCTGAATTAGGCTCATAAGATGAACCATGGCCTGAATAGGCTCATTAGGGAGACAATAGTATCCATAGCCTTAAGGTGAACAATGGCCTACGGTGCTGAAACCTATCAAGAATGAGTCATTAGCTATGGTCTTGGTGGTGAAGGCTTTTTGATTTGTCTGGGTACTTTGGAAAGCACACCCTGATAAGTAGCAGATAGACTATGCCGGAGGCCGCCACCTCTATGAGTTGGGAAAGGGAAGGATGAGGATTAGATAAGACACTAATTTTGGGAGTTGCCCCTGTGAGGAACAGTATTAAAACAGGACGTGTGTTGCAAATGGGTTTATGCCTATTTGTTGCTATCACAAAGTAAATGCCTTTGCTGTGGATTATTGCAAACATGTCGTTCCAATAAGAGCTGCTATGAACTTTTCTTTACTTGTTTTAGTCCTCCTTCCAGCTCAGCCATACATCATGTGAGCTTCTAACTTTCTACAGCTTCATTTACCTTCCACTTGAATCTTCTGGAGTAAAATGGCTCTAACTTTCTCTCTGGCTCTTGCCTTTTCATGCCTTTAGACACATACCCTGTGTTATTTCTCAGGCAAATAACTAGTGTCACATATAGCACCCAACACTCCAGTGTCTCGTCTGGCTAACCGTTTTACACCAATCACCGCCAATGGGAAGTTTTAAATGGGCCAAACACACACAACCAGTGTAGAGGTCCTCTGTTGGGATATATAACAGAAACCTATCTTCGTAATACAGTAGAGCAAAGCTAATTATATAACTGTCAAGCAGTTTCCAGAGGCAACAACATATATTTTCCTAGGAACCAAGCCTCAAGTTGAAAATCATATTTTCCTCCTTTAGTTACTTAACAGACCACATCATCTATGGACATTTCCCCTTGTAATAACCTTGTCCTCTCAGATGGCTGGAGTCAAGGGGATGGCCATTAACATGGAAACTGTTATGCAGTGGAAGGAAAGATGGCGTGATTTGCCCCGGGGCAAAAATGAGATGAAATGAAATCTAAATTTTATATATTCTGATTGAGTCTGAGCAGGTAGTGATGGATCAAGAAAAGGAAAAAAGAAAAGAAAAGAATTATGAAGAATAGAGCTTAAATCTATCACTGGATACAAAATGAAAACTATGTTTTCTCCAGGATCAGAGACAGTGTGCCTTTGAGTATACCAGTTTCTGCAGAATACACACCAGGGGTACTATTCATTGGTGAGGGTGGGGCATTTATGTAAACAGGCAGAATTCTGCATTTGTCATTTGTGGAAACAGGCAGAGAACATTGTGCTGCAGTGGAGCACACTTTCCATATACATTATGGTAACATAAAACCGTTCCTTCAGGCCAATGGTTCCCAAGACTTTTCAAGTTGCAACCTCCTTTTCTAATAGCCAAGTAACATGGGACACCCCTTGCCATATATGCATGAAAAGGCATTTTAATTGAGTCAAGTCATCCCTTCTCAGGAAGAAGAGGCTTCTTTCTCCCTCAAAGGGCCTGTTTCTCATGCATACACATACACTCTGACGTTAATATTCTGCACCGAAAGGACAAGGAAGAAATGATTGAACAAGGGCTACAAGACATATAAGGAGACCAATGACATTATTTACTCCCAGAAAAACACTTTGCTACCTCCTGGGGGATTGGTGCGACCCATAGCTTGGGAAAACTAATCGTCCTGCTTCCAGATTTCCCACCAGCAGATGTTTTGCCGCTGGAGAAAAAGAATGCCAGCAGCAGCTAAGCCTTTTATTAGTGAAATAATTTAATGTGATTTTTCTTGCATTCATTAAGTCTTCCATCCACTGCCCAGAGATGGGTACCTTGACACTCCACCTTGTCTTTCCAAGCGTCGGCTTCCATGTCGTTTCTCTGTAACCAAACTGCAGTTTCTTTCATGTCACCACCTAGAAATGTTTCTCTGCGGATCCTGAAGGGGGAAGATGAGCCAACTTCCTCCAGGGCTGATGTGGTCTTAAACTGGGAAATTTTTCAGAACCATCTGGCACATCAAGGTGCTTTCTCCTAACAATTTCCCCCATCCATAGGCATTTATTTATTTATTTATTTATTTATTTATTTATTTATTTATTTATTTATTTATTAGATTTTTATACTGCACCATCCAGCAACAAGGCCACTCTGAGCGGTACATTACCTGTACGTACTAGTTTAATAATACAGCGGTACCTTGTATAAAGGAATTAATTTGTTCCAAATAAAGGAATTAATTCAGTCCAAATGAAATTCTGTTAAGCAAATTTGCCTTTATACAAATTTTCCATAGGAATGCATTGAAAACAGAGTAATCCCTAATCGTAATCATTTTTTGTGTTGTACGGATTCACCCCATAGGTGAATCTGTTAAGCAAATTTCCCCTATCTCCGGAATTTTTATGTTGTACAGATTTTATGTTATACAAACTGTTTGTTATACGAGGGTCCATTGTATTTCCATAGTTCTTGACAAAGTATATGATAGGCATGGCAGGACAACAGACACAACAGTATGAACTGCCTTTCCCATTTTCTTCCTGTTTAGTGATCTATTGTTGAATTGTTATGCAGTAGTTCCCTTTTCCCTTCTCTTATATTTTAACTTTCTTTCTGAATAAAAGGCTATGTTAAAGGGGAGGGTGGAGTTGTCAAACCACAACAAAGTATCACAATCTATGTAAAATGAATGGAAGATGTCCTTTCTCTCTCTGCAGCTTTCAAGGCACAGAGAATTTTTTTAAATAAAGCTCCCAATATGACCAGCTGGAGAGTAGTCATAGGGTTGGTTTTAAAACAAGAAAAAGGCAACTTGGCCAAGCTCTTGTATTTCTGTATGCTCTTAATGCTTTTTTATGGTCATCAAAAATAACCACCCTTTTAATAATGCAGAAGACGTTGTTATTGACTACTATATTGCTTTCTAAACCATTGCCATCTTCCCATATTTGTCTCGTATATGCTTAGAAATTTGCTGAATGCTTAAAATACCAGTTTGCCATGATGATCCATGATGATCTGAAGAAGCGTCTTCTTTCATTCTGATGTGTGTGTAATTCAAACAAGGTGCATTTTTTATTGTTTGATTTTTAAATTTCTGTAGTCTGCCAGCCTGTAATGCCAGAATCTGGACCAAATGAACATCACTCAAAATCTGCTGTAGATGTGTACAATAGGACATCAGTATCCACTGGGGATTGGTTCCAGGCCTACCCGTGGATAATGAAATCCGTGGATAACAGAGAACACCGAAACCTCCCCCAAAGCTGCTTTGTAGTTTGCCTTCCGGCTGCAGTTTTGAGATAGTAGCTTGCTTTCTGGCTGCTGTTTGTGACAGTAGCTTGCTTTACACTGCTGTTTTATGAGAGCAGTTTGCTTTACAGCTGCTGTCTGTGACAGTAGGTTGCTTTGTGGCAGCTGATTTATTTATTTATTTATTTATTTTTCTGAAAACCGTGGATAACTGAATCAGTGGATAATGAATCAGTAGATATGGGGGTCCTACTGTACTAAAATCTTCGTCATTTTATCCATCATTTTTCACCACAGATATACAGTATCTTATGCATTGGCCCTGAACACAATAGGCTGTGCAAGGAGTGGATGTGCCTAATTGTTGGTTATGGGAAGGAAATGTGCTTTATAAGTTCACAGTCTTCTACCTCACCTAGCCAAAAGCCAGCTTCTGAAGTTCTACAGAAATGGTGCTGTTTCCCAACAGATGTCAAGAACCAGACCTTACTTTTAAACCCCTTTCATGTTTGTAGAGTTATTTAATTAAACCACGTTTTTCTCAGACTAATATACAAAGTGAAATAGAATTATACTTCAATCTTTGTACTTGTCTAAATTTTTCAAGATAAAAATACATACAATATTAATATATGAATAATTCAGAAAGCGAATCAAGCAGACCGAAGGAGGCCAATGGGGTCATAAAGCCCAGATTTCCCCCAGAAAAAAGGAGTTCCTTCTAAGGACATTTTCCCACAGATTAACCCCTTATGCATTGACTCTCCATCAGGACAAATTCCTGCAGAAATGATTGCCTGATGAACAACATCAGCATTGACAATGATAAAAGGGAAAGAAGATTATAAACATGCAAATAGGATTTGGGCTTTGCAAACAGGTCGTAAACTGATTGCATGGATTTGAACAGTAACCCTGTCCTGCAGAGTATGTCCAGGGTCAGGTGGGTTAATAACTTGCCATGATCTGGATGTTGGCATGCATTTGATTAGTTTCTGAGACTCATAATAATTAAATATGATCATGGCATTCTTAAACAATGATAATGGGCCCAGTACATTCAAGAATTTCTACAGAGGGAGTCATCTGAGAGACTGATATCCACAGGAGAACTGATGTGCAGTCCAACATTGCAGATGCAAATCAGGCATACTGGTGTGTTCATTATTTAGACCAGCCATTTTCAGTTAGGGCTATCTGGCCCCCTGGGATCCTGGCACATCTGAAGGGGTCACAGACTGGAAACAATTTGTTAGACTCTACCTGATAAGGTTTGTTATGCAACTTATACGACCACGGTGGAGCTTAAATTTCTTTCATAATGTGTTCATGGGTGTAGTCAAAAAAGGCTGAGAATGACTGATTTAGACAAAATTCTTTCTTTCTTTCTTTCTTTCTTTCTTTCTTTCTTTCTTTCTTTCTTTCTTTCTTTCTTTCTTTCTTTCTTTCTTATCCCACACCATTTTGCCACCATTTTCAACACTTTCTAGCAGTAAAATAAACAAAAACAAAAAATCTCACCCAAACCAACAACGGAAATAAAAACCAAGATTGTGTCAATGAACATGATAAAGGCTACAGGGTATAAGCGTCAAAATATGGCTAAATGCTGCAAAATTACTCTTTGAATCTTTTCATAACCTCCCATGTCACCGTGAGCAAACTCTGAGTTACATTTTGTCAGTACATACTACAACTTGCTTTTAATTGTACTTCCCTAAGGAGTACAGTTTTCCCACCTCAGGGTAGATAGGTTATCAGAAGAAAAGACTCCTGTAAATTTAACAATAAAAGAAACAGGGATGATAGTTCTTAATACATTAGCATTGCCATAAGCAACATCTCACACCACAAACACAAACAATTAAGGATCATAGTTTCATGCTTCTTTTCTTCTTGACTACACTTTTGTGTCTCATTCTTTGAGGTGATTTTGTTTTGGCCAATAGGTTTGCTCTTTGTATACAAAGTTCCATATTAGTTTTTTTTAATTGTCTAATTGCCTTGTTTCATTTACATTTTTGTGGGGAGTCTCCATAGGGAATGCTCCTTTCCTAACGTACTCCTGCAATTATTTTTTCACTGCTTCTTCCCTTACTGCTTCAGAAACTTCTGAAAAATGAAGAGGCATAACAAAGTGATCTGGCAGGCTGGCAAGCCCTTTCTCAGGAGCTGTATGTCAAGGAGGAGGCTCCTTCTCCAGGAAAGAATCAGGGAACTGAGGGAGGGAGAGGACAACCCTACCAACCATTGGGATTTCTCTGATGGGGTTCAGAAGAGGTAGCCATGTTGTTCTGTACTAGCATATCAGGGAAAAACAAAATTTAAAATTAAAAAAAACTGAAGAAAACGAAATAAAAATGCTGCGACACCTTAAAGGCTAACGGCAATATTTTAATGTGAAGTTTTGTGAGCAAAAATGTGTCTGAGGAAGTGGCCTTGTCCAAACCAACTCACATTAAAATATAGCGGTTAGTCTTTAAGATGCTGCAATATTTTTGTCTTTATTTTTTTCTTTGGTAGGGAATGGCATTTGGCTTAAGACAAAATACATGGTAGCAGATTCACTCAAAGCCTATTATTGCCCCAATGTAGGAGGGAAGGTGCTGCCCAGAGATAATAATGCAACTCAGGACTGCTAAGAGAATGTCATGCAACATACCACCTCGAGATCAGGTACTTGTAAAATGTGCTGGGTTGTGCTTAAGTGGGCATGGATGCACTTTATTTATTTTTTAAAGTCCACTCCTCGTGGGAAAATGATTTTATGCTCTGCATCAGGAGCACATTGCAGTGGATTTAAGTGGTCGTGTGACAGCAGCCTAACTCAACCACCCAATATTAAACCTCTCAAATAAAACAAGCAATAGACAAACACTCAAAATGAAGGTGAGACCAGAATACATGTGGAATAGATTAAGAAGATGCTCTCGAATGCTTCTTGAAGGATGGGAGGGAGGGGGGCTGATGTACTTCTTCTGGGAACCCATTCCATTAAAATGGGGCCATGACTGAGTGGGGCATGGTTTTTGTTGATCATTTGCCTGTCTTGGCATGGCAACCTGGAGAAGAAGAATGGGTGGTTCTGCCTTATGTTCTGAGGGAGAGATGGAAAGCAACAATTTCTTAAGATCATACTAGTGTTAAAACACAGGAATAAACAGGCTATTTCCCCACACATAGTCAACAATCATAGTTTCCACGCATAACTGCTGGCTGCAACAGCTAACTCTTTAATAGTGTGCTTTATATTTTCAGAACACAATCATCACCCATTGTTGAATGTCCTTGCATTTCCATTCATTTAACACCTGGCCATTAAAACAACTAACCAGGAGAAAGATTAATAATTCTGCATCTCTCCTTCCTAAATGTCCTTTGTAAGAGTATAACTGAAGAGAAAAAATGGAATTGGGCATGACCAATTGTGCCACTTTGTTTAGGATTCAGCACCATCACTTGGACATAGTGAACTAAAAACAATAACGGGTATCTCAGGATGACATGGATTTCAACAATTATATTTCTTCTTCCTACCTTTTCTATAGCTAATCATGGAAGCAAAAAAAATGTCAATATAGCTGGCAGTACCCCAGAGCACTATGTGAAGTAGTTTCATAGGGAGTAACAACTGGACATACTTTTGCAGTTATTTTTATTCTCCCCTTTCCTTCCCCCCTCCATTGAATACATGAAAGTCATTTTGGGCTCAGCGGTCGTTATTGCTCACATTCATTTTCTCCAAATCTGGAAAAGAAATTATGTCGGGGTAAAATGTTATGGAGAAAAACTGGAAGACTTAGCCTGAAGTGCTTTGAAACCATTCGCTTATTTATAAAACCCAAAGAGGTTAAAGTCATTTTTATGATCACTGAGAAGGAGTGAGAGAAGAGCATAGATCAAATAATCAAAATTTCATCAGCCTAAAATCAGAGCTTATGAGGTGTCCTATGAATGTTTAAGCCATTCATATTGGGAGCTGCTTTTCTTCTTCTTCTTCTTCTTCTTCTTCTTCTTCTTCTTCTTCTTCTTCTTCTTCTTCTTCTTCTTCTTCTTCTTCTTCTTCTTCTTCTTCTTCTTCCTCCTCCTCCTCCTCCTCTGTTAAAAGTAGTAAAGTGATAAAATCCAGACTTAATAGCTGTTCTGTAACGTTGATATTATTGTCTGAAATGTGTATACTTGTAATCATAACATGCAAAAGTCTTTTTCATAACATTGCAGTTTCTATCTAGTACCCTGAAATAAATACATCAATTTTTGAATATTCTTTGTTTATAAGGCCATTAATTAGGCAACCAAAACTAGAGCTGATCCAAAACCTCTTAGGGGCTTTGTTTGTAGGGCTCTCATGTAGAACAGCATATTACTATGTCAGTTTTTGAAATTGAATCCTGTAACAGGATCCTGTACACTACAGCATCCTCTTGAAGATATGGTTGGCCACACTGGCTGGGGCACCTGCCAATTGTAGGCAGAGCTGTAAAAACTGGAGGAGTTACGTTTGGAGGCTGCTGCCTGAAATCCAGTCAGTCTATTGATTCTACTAGCCATGTATCCTTTGCCCTCCAGAGCATCAGGTAAAGGTCTTCTTCTACCAGGACCAGGAATGTGAGAATCCTTTGGCCTCTGTTACATTGCAAGTCCTTGGATACCTTTTTGCACTTTCTGCCTGTCCTTGTTTCATGTCAGGTTATGTTATTTCCCCCCCCCTGCTTGTATTAGCATTCATAAACATTTTCAGTGCATGTTTCTTAATTTTGTATCTTTATATATGCATTTTATCCAATTCACACATTTCCCCATTGGCCAAAGTTACCCTTGTATGTATTCTCTTGACTGAATTCTTTGAAGTCATACTCAGTGTTTTGGATTTGCTCTCCTTGTCTCTGAAGGGCCCTGTCATGGCCTCATACATATATGATGTCTTCTTGAGGTGAGACACATTTCTTCTCACAATGAATCTCAAGTGGAGACTGTCACGTCCAGTTAGCATCTTTCAATCCATAACAATAATCCAAGCCTTTTTTCTAAATTGGAGATGCCAGGGATTCAAAGGTGGACCTCCTGCCAGCAAATCGCCAGCTTTTCCAACACGAGCACAGTAACTAGCAGATTCACTGCCAATGGATATCGCTGCCCTGCAGCCTCATCCTCACTGAAATGGAGTGAGCCTTTATTTCTCTGGGAGACTTTCCTACATGTATTAGGCAGCCCCCTTCTGCCAATATTTTTGGCATTACTTCCAGCAAAAGTAATGTCTGCCAGTCTGCCAAGCTGTCAGGAGAAACAGGACCCACATATGCATTTATTGATGCTTCTCATCCAGAATTTGAAGAAGTTGTTTGTTTATTTTGTTTTGTTTTAAATACAGCTCCTAGGATCTCTCAACCATAGGGCCTGGGCATCCTGGCAGGTAATGGCCAGGGGGGGAAAGCCTTCTGGAATTTTATTGGCAAAGGTGCCAAATCTCACTTTATTATGTCATT
The DNA here is from genome assembly GCA_029282475.1 of Phrynocephalus forsythii. Classification (NCBI taxonomy): domain Eukaryota; kingdom Metazoa; phylum Chordata; class Lepidosauria; order Squamata; family Agamidae; genus Phrynocephalus; species Phrynocephalus forsythii. The sequence continues at coordinate 37,006,188 of JAPFRF010000002.1, forward strand.
TCCAAGCAACCTCTTGCTGCCTCCCTTATAACTGCCTCTTTTTGCAAGTCTTAGTCATAGAGAATGTAAAGTGATAGAAATGGTGGCTGATTATACCTACAGTATGACATTATTTAAAGGCCAGGACTAGAGATGGGAACAAATTGAAAGATGAATCATGTTTTTGATGAATTTGGCTGATGTTTATTTGTCATAAATGGATTTCCCCAAATTGATGAATTTTTAAGTAATTTCTGATTAGTTACTTTGTTGGGCTATAAAATGCCTCCCAAAGTACCTAGAGGCACCAAATTTGGAAAGAAGCATCTCTTCACTCTCCTCTACATTCCCTCTGGGTTTGTTGATGATTGGGTTTTCTCTACCCAGTGGATAAAGGACACTTTCCTAGGAGTCAATTGTAAACATCAATTGTAAGCCTTCCAGGGATGAAATGGGCAGGAAGATGGGACCTAGAGGATGTTTGCGGGAACGTATGCCTAATCCTGTGTCCTTCCCACAGTGCGACTAAAACAGCTTCCTGGACAACAGAACAATATTAATTTCTTTTTTAAACTAGTAACCTCGCACTAGTAGAAATTTAAACAAATTAAAGTAGAAATTAGTTTCCAAGACTGCCTGACAGCTGGTTATACAATAGCTTTCTATGGAACCTTTACAACCCAAAATACTGCAAATGTACAGTATTGTGAAGTTTCTAGTACCATATCTTCTGCAATGCCTTCAGGTACAGTACTTTCTTCTGTAACTTCAGAAACATGGTAGCACTAACACTGGAGTTGTGTTTGATTGTTGAAATTGTCTTTTTTTCTTTGTTTGTTTTTAATCCATTACTTTTGTGGAAAGATGCTTTAAGAACCAGTGAACCTAACTGAAACAGGGCATGCATTCTGAAAGACAAAGGAGGACTGCAACTTCATTATAAATCCATTAGAGGTATGCAATATATTGCTATAATCTTTGATTCTCAGAACAGAGGAAAGACTTACTTTTTGTCTTTGCATGGGCTTTTATTGTGGATTTCCATCATATTATCTTTACTGAGACATACATCCAAAACTGGATTATTTTCTTTCATATTGCTTTTTGAAGAGTTGTGGCCTCCAAACTATGATTAAAACTTAACTATTTTTATTTATTTTATTTTATTTTAGAGTATTTTTACCCCACCCTTTTCCTTGTAAAAGGACTCAAGGTGGCATACAGTAATGAGGGACAATATACACTCCAATACAATTAAGACATATTCAAGTACCGAGGGCAGGAAATTGAGGGACACCTTACAGCATTAACAGACAACATTACATTAATGCAATCACAAAGCCTATAAACACAAAGTCTATGTGAGCATGTATGGTAGATTCATATAAAAGTCACATAATAGGTAGTCCATTATTCTGGGAAAGTTTGCCTGAAGAGAAAAGCCTTTGCCTGTTTCCAGAAAGACAGCAGAGATGGGACAGTCCGCACCTCTAGTTGGAGGGAGTTCCAGAGTCTGGGCACAGCAGCTGAGAAGGCCCTTTCATGTGTTCCCACAAGACATACCTGTGAGGGAGGCAGGATAGAGAGGAAGGCCTCTCCTAACGATCTTAACACCTGAGCCAGTTCATACGGTGAGATTTGATCTTTGAGGTAGCTTGGACCCAGATCATACAGTGCTTTGTAGGTTAAGGTAATCACTTTTAATTGTGCCCAATAGCTGATTGGCAGCCAGTGGAGCTGCTTTAATAGGGATATAATGTGATCTCTGTAACCCGCCCCAGTCAGAAATCTGGCTACTGCATTTTGGACCTGTTGAAGTTTCCTGAGACTTTTCGTCGGTAGTCCCTCATAGAGCGCATTACAGTAGTCTAGCCGGGATGTCACTAGGGCATGTGTCACCGTGGCCAGAGCTGGTTTCTCAAGAAACAGGCGTAACTGGTGTAACTGGTGTACTAGTTTTAATTTTGCAAATGCGCTCCTGGCCACAGCTGTGACCTGGGCATCTAGGCTCAAGGATGAGTCCAGCACCCCCAAGCTACACACCTCTTTTTTTAATTGGAAGGAGACCCCATCCAAAACAGGTTGCACCCCTATCCCTTGTTTTCTCTTTTGACTGACCAGAATAATGTGTGACTGCACTCTGCTTTGGTTTCCTCTGAAATCAAGAATTCCAGTAGAACATGGTCAGTCTCACCCAGAGTTCACCTTAGAGCCTCTTCTCCCACCAAGTCATCTCTGCTAGTTAGATACAAGAGCTGCTCTTTCTTTTGATTACTAGTGTCAGGAACCCTCCATCTCTATGCACTACCTATGGGCTTAAAATGTAACACTGAAGTCTCAGAAAAGAAATAGAAAGAAGCAAACCAGAAAAGATCTACGGGGGGGGGGGGACAAATTGCTTAGCCTTAGGGGTAAAAGTTAGTGCTTATTTTTTTCTTATTTTATTCCTTGTGGATGTTAAATCAAGAATAAGCAACATATTATTTTTATTATTATTTTGAATATTTTTACCCCATCTTTCTCCTTGGAAAAGGGCCCAAGGCAGCTTACAATAAATGAGGGACAATAATGAGGGACAGCCCAGCATTTAAGACATATTCAAGTTATGGTGTGGGGGGCACACAGCCCTTTTTCACCTAAAGGGTACCCAAAAATACCATCACTGCAGATACCAAACTTGCAGCAAAAAGTGGTACTCTCCATTTAACAGTGCCACTTTCCTTCTAAAACCAACTACTCATCTGACATCTTACTTCCAGAAGGCTTCTTTGATCAGGCAGGGAATTTCTCTTCTTGTATAATCTTAAATCTGCCAAATACAAAAGGAAGAGGAGTGCTTAGTTTCATTAATTCTCCGTGACTTAGAATTAGAACTTAGACTGACCAAGATGGGAGTTGTCATCCAAATAAAATTAACTTTACCAAGTTCTGCTTAGAAGAAATAGTATTCAATGGGGTGGCATCTCACAAAGGTAATTAAAGACATCTGTTGTACTGCTTTGACAAATTTTAAAATCTGTAGGTTACATGAATAAATCTTGTATTACTTAAAAAAACTTTAAGGCTAGGCAGATTCAAATGTGTATCTCATTACACGTTGGCCAAAATTCTGATCACTAACTTGTGCCATGATTTTCTCCTCAAAATTTCTGAAGTTCCTGCTGAATCTCTTTTATAACTAGAAAACTGTTGGGGTTGTCCAGACATGGTTGGAAGTCTTTAACAACTAAAGATCAAACAACATGAATGTTCAGTAATTAAAGTCACCCTCATCCCACGGCTCTCAATGGTTCCAAGCTATGGAAACAGAAATGCATGGTTTCTACCACTCCCAAGTCATCATCAGAACAGGTTTCAGCCATTGCATAGTGCAGATGGATATGAAATAGCAATATAATCAAATATAGTTCATATTATTTCTTAATTTCAGAATTATAAAAATGGCTCTACAATAGAAAGTGTGTTAGTATATGACAAAATTGTCATGTGTGGATTCTGTTTTGTTCTGTTTTTTCACTCAAACATAAATCCCCGTGTATGAAATCCTCTTGCTTAGTGTAGAAGTAAGTTGCACTGGAGTTGTTCCTCTGAATCAGTGAGGATTTGGTGAGTCAAGTCCTCCTCACCTTGTGGTTGTCAAAAGCTTTCCTAGGGCAAAAAGAAACTTTAAGGTGCCTTAGAACCTGAAAGAGTGTAAGAAGTTTCCTCTTAATTTAAATTAAACATTTTCAGTGCCTAATATGGGTTACTCTATGTAAATTTATGAAGCAGGACTCTTTCCACTGTTTCAATTTTCAGTTTCTTCTATAAATAATTATAAGCCTTTACTTTTCCTCTTTAGGTGTACATACTGTTCATTATATATAGGCATTATATATAGATATTTGCTTTGATGCATGTAGAACTAGACCGCAGCCTCTTCACAATCAAGTCACTGTCATTCTAATCCCCCAAGTCTCACTGACAGCTCTAATTGACATAACTAATTAACTCACAGATTTTTTTCTGGCTAACTCTCTTAATACACATTCAGTTGTGTATGCAGAAGCTGAGTCATGGCAACTGGACTTCTTTTTTGTGAGACATTTCACTAGCCATTCAAGTAGCTTCGTCAGTTGAAGGAAAGTTGGTGCAATGCCTCCAGTTTATGGTTCACCTTGGTCCCACACCACCCTTGTCTGGATAGGCTAATTAGATGGACAGTGGCCTGAATAGGCTAATTAGGTGGACAATGACATAGTCCACCCAACTTTTCTTGGATGGACAAAGCTACTTGAATGAGTAGTGAAAAGAAAAGAAGTCCAGCAGCCATGACTCAACTTCTGGATAGCCTCACCTGGATGACTGAAATTATTCACAGGCATTTATGTATACAAAATGGTACCACTCCAGTCAGGAACCATATGGATCAATCCACTTGCAGTTCCTGTCATAAACATTATTTCACACTTCTCAACTATCTTACAAGCCATTTGTGGAGTATAACCCTCATAAAACAGTCAATCCATGCCAGCCAGAGAAACCTATACATAAAACCTGACTACAGTACGAAATTGGCACAGTGCCTGACATGCCTTTAAATACTACATAACACTTTTAGAGAGACATAGATTAAAAGCTGCTTTTTTCATTTGAATTTGTGGAAATCACTTGAAGCATTCATTGTGTTGAACTATTTCAAGTACCGTACTTTTGTTTGATTTCTTCATTGCAAACAGCTGAAATCCTGTAACTTCTGATGATAAACTCGATTTGCAATAATTTTAATTACAATTGTAAGTATGGAGCATGTACTTTGTTTTAACGAATAATCAAACTTAGTTCTGAAGGGCTTCTAGGAGTGCAATTCTCCTTTAAATCAAGGTACTCACTCCCCACACACATTATTTTAGAGCGAAAATATAGATTCTACCCACACTATCAAATACTATAGCAGTGCTGATAGTAGGTGGCATGAATAGAGGTGGGTCTTAATGGTATGTGAGTCACTTACTTCCCCACTCCTTAATTAATTGATTATCAGTCAATTGAAAGGAATTGTCACTTGACATACAGTTGAATGCTGTACACACAGGGTTCAACAATTTTCAGCTGTCATTAAGTATGTGTATGATATACATTAGGAGAAACCTCTGGATCTACACGTTAACAAGCCATCTGGTGAGGTGGCAGAATTTCTGCCCTTGGAACTGTCTGAAAATATTTTTTTTTTAAAAAAAACTGCTTAAGCATTTGTCAGGGAGATTTTAAACCCCTGACTTGGAGAAGGGATTTAGGACAGACATCCCTCGGGTCTCTTCCAGTCTCAGGATTTGGGTAAAATGTTGGGTCCTTTTGGGACCAAGCTGGCAGTCTGCCACGAGGTGGGCTACTGCCTGTCCCAGCCCCTGCCTCTCGGCACTCCCTCAATGCTCTTAACTGAATGTCCTGGGGGTCCGAAGGGTTTACTTTGAAAAAATTAGAGTGTTCAAAGCAGCCCAGTCACCAGAATACTCCAGCTAGGAATAATGGAATAGGACTCCAGTTCTATTTCGTTGGTTTTTGGAACTGGGGACATGATTAAGAGGGGTGGCTGGAGGCATATGTGTTGTGCCGCTAGTGGTGAAATTCTTGGACGAACCAGAGTGAAAGTATTTGTCAAGAATGTTTTCATTAATCAAGAATAACTCTACAAATGGATGCATGGGCCTTGCCAGATTATGAAGAGGTTAAGAAGTTTGATAATGTTGACTTCCCTGGCCACAATTCAGGCCACTTGGTGAGGCAGAGAAATATTATGTATGCTCAGTCAATCTGGGTCTTCAAGTAACTAGTTAATGCATGAAATCTTGCAATAACTAAGGCATTAGTTACATTATGATTGCAATATACCAAGAGCTAACTTGAGTGTCATCTATGTTGTCTATGTGCCACTACTGCTGCTGCCCAGAAGCTGCCCTTTCTTTGCCCCCATTAAAATCGGAACCATCACTTTCTTCTAATTATGTGACCACTAATCCCAAAGACAGCTGATGAACCTTAGTGTGGTGTCTCAACACTGAGCATTGCACCTTCAGTGATGCTACTGTGAGTCTGGATCTCCCAGCGGTCAACTTCAGCCCGACCACCTAGAGTGTAACGGGCGCACTTGCTGCAGGTGGCCACACCCAGGGAGGTTCAAAAAAAGTCTACTCGTGGCCGAGCCTTCTCTGTGGCTGGCCCTACTCTTTGGAACCACCTTCCTAGCGAATTGCACCTTGCACAGTCCCTGCCAGCCTTCAGGAAAGCTTTAAAGACCTTGCTGTTCTGGGAGGCCTTTGGTGACTCTTAATTACTTTTTTTTTTTTTTGGTCCGCCATCTGTCTACATGCACCTTTTCTACTATGTTTTTAAATTGATTTTATCATTTGCTCTTATGCTGTATTTGATTGTTTGCTATTTTGTTTGTTGTGAACCGCCTGGAGTTCCTTCAGGAAGACATGCGGTATATAAGCCTTAAAATAAATAAATAAATAAATATAAAATAATGGAGTCTAGCCATGAAGCCTGCTTTCCATTTCCTTGATTCACTGAGCCTACCCTCATCACTTTAAGTTTAAGGTATACACTCAAAGGGGTTGGATATAGAGTTAACCAAAATCAACAGAAATAGAGCTGGAAGGGACCATATGAAGCACCAAGTCCCGTCCCTGTCAAGAAGGCCCAATGGGGGAATTGAACTGGCTATGCAATCAGATACCTAAATCACTGAGTTATCCAGACATTTTCCATGGATATTACTCCCTAGTGTGTTTAGAACTGCATTGTTAGATAATAATAAGATGCAGACTAAATTTGTACTTTTCCTGCAAGCTACCTTACTATTTTTAACAGAAAACAGGACTTTCTATACTTCTCAGTGAGACAAAAGATGTGGTTGGGTAAATGGGTGGATTAGTCAGTGGATTTAAAGTTGTAGTAAAAAAACAGTGTTTCCAGCCAACAGGCTTTGACATTCAAATTCAGTCCTTACTCTGTTGTCCTTGAATGTGCCACAGGAAATAATGTAGTTTTATATAGAGACTCCACAGAAGAAACCCAAGAAGTAGACGGCACAGGTACTGGCGATAAAAGGGACTTCCATACCAGTCATTAAACATATGACACAAAAAGCACACAGAAGCAGAGTATGTTTTAGGTCTTTACACAACTGTGGGCATCAAGGCCCTATCTTTCTTTGGGCTTTAAGAATGTGGTCCAAAATGGCTATACATTGACTTTTTGTCTCAACATAAAAAGATAGCAGCTTAAGCAGTGGGCCTCAAAAAGCAATTTTAATTCTCCTCCCCCCAGAAAAAAAATTGTACACGCTCACTCTCTCTCTGTGTGTGTGTGTGTGTGTGTGTGTGTGTGTGTGTGTGTGTGTGTGTGTGTGTGTGTGTGTGTAGTGTAGTGTTAGTACAGTTGTGACTGACTCTTTGTGACCCCATGAGTGCACAAATAATTTGTATTTCACATAGCTCTCTGGGTCAATTCACACTTAGCTAAAGTGGTGCATATATTGCTGGAATAATGTAAGCATGAGAGGCCAGTCTTACCTACTGGGTATATGTCCACGGTGGCTGTAGGTGACAGCAGCTGCTGCTGCACAGCAAGTTTTTGGCTCAAGTGGGGTGAGTGGGGGGGGGGGTTCTGCAATGGACAACGGGTCGGATTCAGGACCTTAGCAGGCTGCATCCTGCCCACGGACTGTAGTTTGAGGACCCCTACTGTAAATGTGTGAGGAAGTACCTGTTATATGTGAGGAACTGCCTGTTATTATATTTCCTTATTGAGAGTATGCAGTGCCAAATCCCAGTACTTTCTTAGCTTTTCCTTTCCCAACAAGTGGCCCATGAATGCAGACCACACAGATACCAACAGGCACAACATTGGCACATAGATCTATCAAGTCTTTGTGCAGTACACACAGAGTACACTTTGGTTCCTAAGTTTGGACCGCAAGTGTTTTCAATCTTCCTTCTCCTCTTGGATATTTTAGTGTTTTCAGAGACTAAATCTAATTGCTTTTCCCAACTAAGGTAGACTGATCAAATTAATAAAACTGGTCTAAGTGCAGATTTAGTATGTTTCCGTTGATTCTGTCAGCCTGCTTTAGCTGAGTTAACTGCATTTAGGCTGCAGATTCACTGAATGTGGAACCTGAGGGTGAGCATTCATTCAGGTGGCCTCTCAGCTACTATAGATATTATCAGTCAAGGTGAGTTCACAACATCCCGTAGTAATCTGCTCCACCGGCAATTTCCAAGGATGTTAGGAAAAAAATTGTAGCATTTTGTGAAATCTGTTTCCTTCCATTTTTTTTTTACTTTTTAATTGTAACCCTATCCAGAGGAACGACAGATATAGAGGGGTGGAGTAGAAATAATGGGAGGAAACTGCAAGTGATTCTTACCTGTTCTGCAGGTCCAAAATAAGAAAGTAGCATATTCATAGAATGTGTGTGTGTGTGTGTGTGTGTGTGTGTGTGTGTGTGTGTGTGTGTGTGTGTGTGTGTGTGTGTGTGTGTGAAATATTGTCTTTAAAGGCACATTTGAAATAGGTTTAAAAGCAGATATGTTCTGTAACAATGAATTCCAAGCCCTGCATTTATGGGTTGCAAAGTGTGGTACATATGTACAGGAATATTGAACTTTTGGGTTTATGAAGTTTAAAGTATTGGATGCTATCTACTGAGCCTCATTCTAAGATGAGATCCTTTAAGTTTTAGAAAGTTACAGACAGCACAAGTAAATGGTTCACAATGTTGTGCTCATTCAGTTCTCCAAGAGGTGAGGAATTCCTAAGTGCCAACACATTAAACCACATTCAATTTTTTGGAAGGACCTCACTGGTGATTTTGGTAACATTTGTGCTTATTTAGAGATGTGTCCAGGTTGAAGCACAGCTTAAACATGCCAACAGGCAGCTCTAGCTTCCTTGCTAGGTTTCACTGGATAGTCAACTAGTCCCCCCAAAATGCTGTTTCCTTACAGGCTCCATGCATCACTGCAACACAGTATAAAATGACAGGCAGACTCCTACCGTGTAAGGGAAATTCTGCAAGTGCAATTTTCCAGCCACCTGTCATGTGCCTGGGTGCACAAATGAGCCTGCAACAATCAGCCAAAATATCACACACTCCTGTTAAGTAATTTTGGGCTCATGCTGTGCAGACATGCAGTGTGATCCTGGTTACTAAATAAATTTCATATTCAGAGGGAAATGTCACCTACCCCTTCTTCCTTTTTTGCATCCTTCCCCATTTGAAGTAACTGACTCTTTAAACCTCTAGGTCAAAACTGTTTTCTGCTGTTTCCAGAGGCAGCTTTATAGTCAAATCCTAGATGGGTAACTGGGAGATGGAGAAAGGGACCCTCTCTTTCTGGAACTGCCTCTGAAAACTTTTCCGCACTTCACCCATCATTTTCTACAAGAGAAGTACTTGGCCAGTCTTCCAAGGCTGTTAAAATGGTCTCCAGTGCTACTTAAACCCATTTTATACAACCCACCCCGAGTGTACAATAATACATGAGAGCCTTACTTAGTATCTTGGGTGTGACAGTGATTATAAAGCAAAAGAGGGAACAGGAAAGGGGTTGATACAGTAATTTTGCAGAGTCATGTCTATTACATTCCTGTGCTTAAAACATACCGGTATGTAGGTTTCAGAGCAGACATCACAGACAAGGGTAATTGAAAAACAGCTTTGCTTTGGCACATGATGCTTTGTTTAGTTGCTTATCTTCTTTCACATTTTAGGAAGGGCTGTTTCTTCAGTTATGTTAGTCACTTGTGCTCTTCCTTGTAAAAACAAGCTGCATAGAGACACATTTCTGCCATTCAAACAAATTTTGCCACATCTTTTATTTTCTCCACCCCTCTTCTCATTTTGTGTAGTTGAGTTCTTCCTGTCTTAACATGCTAGGTGTTGTGTCGAACCAAATACAGTAATGCAGTATTTTTAAGAAGCTCACTGGGGGGATGATAGCAAACATCCATCCAGTTCAGCCCTCAAGCACACTAAGCCTCTCGGTATGGCCAGCTAGATGCTCCTGGGCATTTCTGTATATGGAAGGAGCAATTTCACATCCAAGTATCTGGTACTTTTCTTATTACTTTCTTGACTATCTTCCTTTTAAAGATTCTTCCCTGATTATTATAAAAGATGAACTAGCGACATTTGTTGCTTTTGCCACAGCACAGAATAAACACCCTAAAGACTAAGAAATATTTGGGTTAAACTTTATGGGATTGGCGTCAACTTGAACAGGTTCATATAGTGTTATTTAGTCACCACTGCATTTATATCCTGCCTCTCCTCCCATCTGCTCAAGGTGTCAAATGTGGCTCTCCTCCTCCTCCTCCTCAGGTTATCTTCAGAACTGTGTGAGCTGATTGGGTCCAACTGAGACAATGACTGGCCTCATGTCACCTAGAGCAAAGATTCCCAACCATGGGTCCCCTAGTGCTCTTGGACTAAAATTCCCAGAAGCCTACACAACCTGTGGTGCTGGTCAAGATTTCTGGGTGCCTTAGTTCAAGGACATTTGGGGACTCAGGTTGGAAGCCACTGAGCTATGGAGTTTCATGGTTTGTGGGTGAGGTGCGGGACCAGAACCTGGATCTCTCAAGTCCCCACTCCAATCTTCTAACCAGTAGAGCACTTTGGTTCTGACAAGTGCATCCAATCAGGATTCAAAGGTATAAGCACAGATTCTATTGGTTAACTTAATTCACACATCATTCACCCACCCTGCCACATCTTTCCAGTTGTTACTTTTGTTAGGGACTCCATATAATGTGAACGAAAGCAGTGGGCTGTAATGAAAGTTAATGAAAAGAGGAAAAAGAACTCCCACTGAGAATTAAATAGAATTTGGGTGTGAGCAAAAAAAAAAAAAAATGCCTGCTGGTCTTTTGCAACAGCAGTAACAATAAAAACAGGAATTACAGGCAAAAATCAAAGAACAAAACAAAAGACACAAAACATGTGTCACCTTAGGGACTAACTTTCATATTTTAATGTAACATTTTGTCCACTTCTTCAGACATATAGCTGCAGAAAGGTGCGACAAGCATCAGACCCAGAGTTCAAGAGGGACCAGGGTAAGCAAATACTTAAAACATCTTTTTCCCTGTGCATCAGAGCCCAAGCCAAGGGTTCTGTCCCCTTTTCAGCCACGCTGTGGGAAACTAGTGTAGGTTGTCGTTCAGATTTCCTACATGTCTGGGCTGCAGCTACATCTGACAGGCAAAATGATACTCGGCTTGGAAACGCAAAGTGCCAAGCAACCGCCCAGACGTGGAATACAGAATTTGCCGTACTCCTATATGGTCGTCACCTCTGATTTTCCTTGCGTAAAAGTGAACCTCGCTCTAATCGGCGTGGGAAATAACTTAAGGTTCTTTTTTTTTAGTTAGGTTCTTGGGGTTGCCAGCCAGCCCGTCATTTCAGATGCGGCGCGCCAGCCGTGCCAAAAGCTCCGCGTTCCGGTTGGAGCAGCAGGCGAGGAGAACGCGATGGCCCGAGCTCCTCCGGGGCTCTGGGCCACGAGACCGTACCGGGTCGTGGTTCGCATCGGTGGGTGCCGGGATCAAGATTCAGACAAGCGGGGGATGGCTTCCTCCCGAACCCTCCTCTTCTCCGCAAGGAAACAAATCCGGAGAGCACGTGCCGGCGCCGAGCGGCTCTGCCTTTCCGCTCGGCTGCCGCGCCGCGCGCCGTGTTTACCTCTCGGGAGGCAACGTGGCTCCCTTTCTTCCTTTGGTCGAGAGGCGGACGAAGAAGGGCTCGAGCCGCCGGGATGGGCGCTCGCCTTCCCCGCCCCCTCCTCGCCACGCTCCCTTGGCGAACAAAGGGAGTGCGGGTCTCGACCGAGCGCAAGGCGGATCGAGGAGGAGGAGGGCTGATTGATGGATCACAGCCCGGAGAAGCCCCTCGCGCCCTGCCTCGCCGCCACCGAGGGACGCCTCCTTGCTTCCCTTGCGTTCGGCACAACCCCCGTCCCCCTCCGTGGCGCGTTTGTTTGTTGCGACGAAAGGCAGCGCGCGGGGGGGGGGGAGAGTTCGCACCAGCGTTGGCGAACTGAGGACGCGGGTGTGAGGAAGAGCCGGCAAGGCTGCCCTTCTTCTTCTCCAGAACGACCTTCCCGGTTGAAAGAGCGCGTGGCTGCGGGGCCCGAAAAGCCCCCGGCAGTGGGACGTGGCGGGGGTTGGGTGGTGGTGGAAGGGAGAGGAAGGATGCTTGAGGGCCGAGCGAAGGGATGGAGGCCAACTGTTTCTTGGGAGCCGACAAACACACACACACACACACACACACACACACACGGTGGGGGGCGCCGCTGGCGAGGTTTGGCGCGCTTTCTCCTCAGCCCTGTCCTCCTCCTCCTCCTCCTCCAGCCCAGGCTGGCGCACCCTCAGAAAAGCTCCCCCGCCTCCCAAAACGAGGCTCCCAGCTTTGCCGCGCGGAAGCGAGGGGAGGAGAAGGAGGAGGAGGAGAGGGAAAGACACAGTGAGAAAGAGATGAAGGGGAAAAGACCGTGACGGCCGCCGCTCTTCCAGAGCAGCCAGCACAGCAGAGCAGAGCTCGACGCGGCAAGGCTCCCCCTGCGCCGCGAGACCCCGCGCGCCTCCTCCGCCTCCCTCACCAGCGGCGGCGGCGGCAGCGGCTGCCCAGCCACCGTTCTTTCTCTTCCTCCTCCCCCCCGCCCCCCCCAAGCTCGGCAGCTGCGCGCGTGCGCAAACCTAACGCTTGGTCCTGCTCTCCCTTCTCTCCATTCCGTTCCCATCCCCTGTTTCTCGGAGGCTCCTCGGGCCGGCACCGTCGCTGGGGATGGGCAGCGAGAGCGCGCGCCGGAGCAGCCCGGGCTCCGCCGCTCCCCGCTGCGCCCGCACTTGTTCCTGCTGCTCGTCTTGCCCCGCTGCCCCCAGGGCGGCGCCTCGGCTGCGCTCCCGCCTTTTCCCACCACGGACGGGTGAGTGAATGAGTGGCTCCTCCCTCGAAGCACCTGCTTTTACGCGGCGGCAGGGACGTGTGTGTGGGGGGGGGGGTTGGGGGTTGGCGGGAGACAGTGCGCGCGCTCGGAGGAGTAAGGTGTGTGTGTGGGGGGGGGCGGCGGCCGCGGCGGCGGCTCTTGAAGAAGGAGCAGCGAGCGCCGTGCCTGCTCCAAGGCGAGGTACTTGCCCTGGACAGTGTCGCCCTGGTCGCCTCCAGCCCCCTCGAGGGAGGAAGAGACCGCTTGAAGCCTCTGACGAAAAGAAGGAAAGGCGGGAGCGGGCGGTGGTGGTCGTGGTGGTGGATTTCCCTCTGGAATGGAAATGGAAACAACCGCTCAAGCCCGGAAGGTCCAGCGCGCTGGCCATCTCCAAACGCTCGCTCTTCTCTAAAGCATATTGTTTTGCACGTGCCCGCCCTTTCTGACAGTCGTGTTTCCCTTCTCCCCAAAACCATTTGTGGCTCGCCTCGGAGGCGATTCCTCCCCCCCCCTCTCTGGCCCGCCTTTCATCTCCGGCTCCGAAAAGACCGTTTCTGTAACGTCCCCCGACCCCCATAATTCCATCGCGGCCGCTTTTCAAATCAGCTTATTAACTTTTCGAAGGACCTTTCTGCGGATCCTATTTTTAACAAGACGGGGGGGGGAGAGAGAGGAGAGTGAAAGGTAGCGGTTCCCCCACCACGAGCAGCCACTCGTGTCCTTTGCGGGCTTCTCCCTTTTCCCTCCTCCTCCTCCTCCTCCTCTTCCTTGCTGTACAATGAAGTCTTTAAAAGCGATCCCTGGTTGCTGGCTAGCTGCCTGGGGTTGTGCCAGCACTTCTCCAGTGGAGCGCTGGACCACTTCTCGGGGCTGAGCAAAGACATTTGATCCACGCAGATGAAGAAGGCATCTGCTACACCTGGCTGGCAAGGGCTGCTGTGATACGATTTGTGCCATAGGTAAGCGTTTGGGGGCTCCTGGAATGAATGCGGGAAGAAGAACAAAAGATGAACTTTATCGAAATAAGGCCCCCCTCCCCCTCCTGCTTCCCTCTCCTTACATAGCTGAATAACAAGATTGTGTTTTTGTAATGTCTCCTATTCTCCTTATTTCAGTGCAGGCTGTGTCGTATTTTCGGAGTATGCTCAATATTTCGGTAGTTCTGTGTAGAAGGGTTGTTATGACAGCGGCTTCCCTCTCTGTTCCCACCACTACCACCGCCACTACTTTGTGTATAACGTGACTGCCCATAATAGGACTACATATGCGGTTGAGCCTGTTGCTCAAGTCACTCCACAATCCTGTAATATCTGCGCTGGGAGCTAAATGTCACATTTCCGTCCTTTATTTGTTTTTCTTCTTTTTGCTTTCATGTATGTGTGCATGTGTATGCATAATGAAGTTGCATGTATGACAAAGGATCTGCCTTTTCCCCAAGCAATTCAATAGGGCACTTCTGTTTGTGCACACTTGTAAGGGGTGTGTGTGCCCGCAGGCACTCATGATGGAGACCTTCATAGTTTTGAATTGTGGTGTAGATGTGAATTGTTTACCTATAAACCAAGAGACGGGTGATGGTTGATTTCAGCAGCAGTGACAGTAACCTATGATACCTCTTGGGCTACATAAATGTAGGTAATGATTGGCCATAGTTTAAAGGTGGTAGTCCTTAAAACGGATCAGATCCATGGGTTGTTATGGAGATGAGTCAGGTTGACTTTTCTAATGGTGCCATTATGTCATAGTATCTCTGCCTTCTTGTAATTAGACGCTGTAGCTTTAAAACTGCAATGTTTTTCTCTCTTATCCCCTCTTTTTAAAATAAATGTAGAGTATATAGACATGCATAAAATGGCATTGGAGGGGTGAGAAAGTGTGCAGGAGTGCTACATTCTCTATTTGTAACATTTTATTTTTAGAAACATATTCTTTTAATTTTGCAAGGGTTTTTTGTGTGTGAATGGAGTTATAACCAAGTATAACTTAGGGATCCATCCTTCCATTGTTTTGACATTCAATGTGTGTTTTGCTTTTATATCACTTGCATTTTTATTAGTTAAACTGTGAGAATTTTGCATTAGGAATGGCTTGTTTTACAGAAGTCAACAGACCTATATCACTATAGAAAAAAATGCTGTTTTCTTTTTCAGAATTAAGTCTTTTACAAATACACACACACACACACACACACACACACACACACACACACACACACACACACACACACACACACACACACTACAATATTGGGGATGAAAAATAAAATAATCCCAGGATATTTATAATTAAAAAATAAAGAAAATAATTATCTCTATACATGTGGCTATGAATTTTGCAGCTTTCCATCACTGCTAAATTTTAGTACAGAAAGGTGTTCTATTAATCTTTTAGAACATAATTTTAAAAAAAATCTTGCAAATCGTATCCTCTCAATACAGCCAGTAGCTACTGAACCACTAGATCAGTAGGGCCCAACCTTGGGTAACCCGGTGTTCTTTGACTGCAGTTCCCGGAAGCCAGTTGTGCTGTGTGAGATTTCTGGGAGTTGCAGTCCCAAAAACACCTGGGTTATGTAAGGTTGAGAACCACTGCACTAGATAAAACAGTTTAGAAACATTATAGCTTGACCTATGCCTGTTGCTGTTGGCTTAATTCACTGCTGCTGAACTGTTGTTTTTGTTACATTAATTTACCTGTGAGCTGTGACCCATAACAGCCCTATGAATGAGTGATCTCTAAAATATCCCACTCATCTCCCGAAAACTCAAGACTGTGGTTCCTTTAGGGAGTTAGTCCATCTCATATTTGAGGTGCCTCTTTTCCTGTTGCCTTTAAGCTTTCCCAGCATCATTGTTTCAGGTTAATTTGCCTTCTTGTGATGTGCCCCAAGTATGACAAGTACTGATCTAACCTATATAATTGAACCTTAAAATATCTGAGCTCTGTGTCATAGCAAACATGGAGTTATCTCCACTGGGAAAAGACCAGGGTGGGAATGGACAGGTTACATCCAAATTTAGTTATGCCACTCCCTTCAGAAAATGACTCAATTGACCTGTGTTAAAGGATATCCCAGTGAACAAGCCACTTAGATAAGTTCTTATATGTAAATCTGATTCCATGCAGGTTGTTGAATCACTTGAAAGAGGCTTGGCTGCTGAAGTAGTGTATTTTAAACATACACTACTTAAAACATTTACTTGGTCTTGTTTGGTTAATGGTGAAGCTGCAGTAACTTTTGTTGGGGGAAATCTGACATTTTGGCACGTGACTTGTTACACTGTCTCCTCTCTAGAATGATCACTACTTCAGTAGGTAGAAAGAAAGTTATTTTTTTTTAAGATCTATTGCTGGTAACATAGGAGGTGACACTGCATCAGAGGTGTGGGGGATGCAGTGGAATTATTACCATTTGATGGGAATGGCCATCCATTTGTATTTCTGTGATGTATTCTTCAATGCCATTTCAGAAATTTATAAGAGAATGTTGACGTCTGCCGCCCTTTGTCTTTTCATAACATCTTGTAAGATATGGTAGCCTGAGAAATGGCACATGCTGGAGGCCAACAAGACAGTTTCATGCATGAGTGCATATCTAAATTGAGGGTTTTAGTTGTTTCACAGTGGCTTATATATGAATATGGTGTAGTTTACCTGCAAGAGTGGTTAAACAGAAATACACATTTTGGATAAGAGAATTTTCCTTTACAAATGCTCTTAATTGTACTTTTATATTCATTGTTCTTGAAATTCAATGTTTCGTTAAATAGATAATTTATATATATAAATGACAAGGCTGCTAGTTGTATTTTTAAAATGCTGGGAAGTGGTTGCTTTGAAACACTGGTTTTAAAGAACTGTTTGTTGTCTGGTGTTCTAATTTGAGATTCTATGTAAATCAGTTATATTACTGATTCTGTGATCAGTTCTGCAATCTGTCGTTTTGAACTGTAGTAGAAGAGTATGTGCTGGAAATAATATATATTACAATGGTATAGGTCTGTTTGAAGTAAAAGCTAGCTTATAGCTATGCGTATAGCATGAAAAATGCAGAGAACAGTGTATGAACTATCTAATGAAAATCCTCAGTTTTTAAGGAAAAGTCTTTCACACGTCCAACTGCATAAAAGCATTAATGTGATAATTATTGCAGACAATATTGGAGACATTAGTAATTATTTCAATAATAGTCATAATACTTTACATTTTAAAGCACTTTGAAGGGTTTAAGGATCTTCACAGGCTTTGTTTCAGTAATCCTTACAACAAGGACGATTGCACTTAATATAAATCCTACTTTTAAAAATTACATAAAATTTCACACATCATTTGCCTGCATTTTTCCTTTCTCGCTCCCTCACCCCCATACAAAGGAGAAGAAAATAAATGCCTAAATAAACCAAATATCTTTAAAAAGTCTACTAGGTAAAGTATCTCCTTTAAAATAACATGGTTTCAAATGAATCAGAATTTAATAGAAATATACAGAGCCTGCACTTATTATAATCTTTGAAAACCAAATCTATGGCTGTCTGTCAAAGCTGCCATGCTGAATTAAAGTCAGTTCTTGTAGAAATCTGTACTTTGTGGGGAAATATCTATCTTAAGACCAGGTATTATGAGTGGGACTCTACATATAAACCATATATTTTTGTTTTCATCTGATCTAAATAGAGAAATCAAGGGTAGGGAAAGTCACACATATACTGTTGGATAGCAACTCTCAGTAGTCCCACAATACTGACGATACTAGCAACAGTGGATAGGAGTTACAGTCTAACATTGGGAAAGCCACTCCACCAACCCATTGGCTAAACCCATCTGTTAATCCCCAGCTAGAGTAGACTCAATGAATGAATGAGACTTGTTAAAATGGTACTTATTTAAGTCCAGTTGATTTAATGGATTTACGTAGGTGGGGCAAACAAATAGATTTAGCCCTTAAATAGTTACCAGAATCTTATGGGTGTTTTAATAGGGTTTGTGCAGATTCCTGCAGGCAGTTACAACTAATTGACAAGATATTTGGGTACATGTTGGTTGTGCAGTTATAATTATATAATTGTTGATGCAGATCCACCCGAACACCTCGTCAATTGGCCACAGTTAGCTGCGGTACATTACACAAATCTTATATAAACATTGACAGGAATCTGGTCAGTTTTCTGTAAGAGAACAATTTTGATTTTTCTTTGGTCATTGTACCCTAATGGTACTATAAAATGGAATTGAGAGTACTGTACATAGCTTAATGCAGTGTTGGCGAACCTATGGCACGGGTGCCAAAGGTGGCACTCAGAGCCCTTTCTGTGGGCACCCGACATCACCCCTTCACAGCCACCTGTATTCAGGTTAAATTGCTGTATTGGCACTTTGTGAAAAATGAGTGGGTCTTGAATCGCAGTTTGGGCACTCACTCTCTAAAAGGTTCGCTGGCTTAATGCCTACCTTCCATGTTGCATTGATAAGGGGCTGCTATGACTAGCCATAGAGTCATAGAAAAACAAGCCAGAAAACTTTTGTATACATAAAACTGATTTTTGTAGCGTTTTCTTCAGTTAATTCCAGTGGTCTCACACTGGAATTAACTCTTTCAGGGACAATTACAGCTAGCATTAAAATTATGCTGTTAAGCAACATTCTGAAGAAAGCAGCAATGTCTAAAATCCAGTCTTAAAAAAAAACCCTATTTTGGGCATTTGGCTCCATGACAATCTCCTGTGAACCTTTCAGCTTTGGTCACCTGTGTGGATGAACAAGGAGACTGCAACCATGGTAGCTTCCCTGGAACCCTTGGTGGCTTATACTTTGTAACATGCAAGTGAATCACTTAGGGAAATCTAAAATTTCACTACTAAGAAGGTGGCACATAATTCTTTTTATCATTTCCATCTGATGTTCCTATGAAAACAGTGAAAACTCTGAACAACAGTTTTGGAATTGGTGAAAATGAGTAAAGAAAAATGTAAATCTAGGGTACTGGGATAAATTGGTATAAGAGAGCGATTCAGCCAATTCTGGATATTCCTTCTGAAGGATAGAATGTACTGTATGGTTTGTTTTATTACTGGTCTTAGTGCTTTTTGGGAAGTGCTAGTGGTGACTAGGACTGACATATACCAGTTTAGGCTGATATGCCGGTAGTGGTTCTACCTAGAAATAACAACCAGACCTCAATCGCTCATGCTTTTCTTACATCTAGACTTGAGTACTGCAGTGCCTTCCGTGCAGGGATGTTTTCGCAGATGTCTTGGAGGCTTCCATTGGTGGAAAATGCTTTTGTCTATATCATTGCAGAATCTTGGTGTTCAGACATGATTCCAGTATTATATCAGCTTACAGGCTGCCTATTTGTGTCTGAGACCTAGTTGAAGAGCTGTTTTTGATTTGTAAAGTCGTAAATACTTTTGACCAGGTTGCTGGGCAGTTTACATATAAGCTTTACTACTAGTGTCTGAGGTGAGTTTCAGAAGCCCTGTTCACAGAACCACTTGTCTGTACAATCAGTTGTTGGGACTAAAAGATGGGGCTTTTTCTGTGGTGGCTCCCCATTTATGCCACCTCAGAAGACTTCATTTCTTCCAGTCTACTTATGATTTGAAGATTGTTTAATTATTTCTGTTGCATAATTCTGAACCTTTTTATTGACCTTTGGATTGATATTTTTGTGCCTTTTAAACTTTGTGGAATGGTAGATCAATATAATTTGGTTTACAGTTTGCTTTACTGCATGGATGTATCATTTCAGCCTAATTGAAATGGCAGTTGTTTGGGTGGTAGCTTTGTAAGATCACATCCTCTTCAAGAGGACTTCAGCTGGTATAGGAATCTATGAAGTAAGATAAATAAAATTATATCAAATGTATGATACTGAATAGGATTTTGTGAAAATTTTGCTTAACGGTACTAGTGACTGTTGCCCTAATAGTCATGGTCCTTTACATTAATCCCTTTCTCTCTGGTTACAACTGAGAGGCATTTCACATATTACACAGTAAGAAGAAGTCCATTTGGGTGTCACAAAAGCACTGATGCTGTCCTTCAGCAGGGCTTCTGTATCTTCATCCTTTGTGAAATGTTGTCTGTTTGTTAGAGCATGGAGAAAAACCACAGTAACTCTTGCTAATGAGTTTACATGTCATTCTCCATCACCACAAATTCATAAACAAAGGTGTAAATCTGATTACCAAACTGTGTTAGCTTACCACTAGACACAGTATTATTTCATAAGTGTTAGTTTTTAAAGATATATTAGTTTACACTGTATACATTTTTAAATGCTTGCTTGCTTGGTTTATGTGTTGCTTTCTAACCATACAGGCTATTCCAGTACCAATAACATTTTTTGAGGTTAAATATGAGAATACTGTATAACAAAGTCAGTGGACAAAGTACAGTCATCCCCCACAATACTGTTATACAGTGGAACCTTGACTTACATGCTGCTTGACTTGCAGCATATTTGACTTGCAGCAAGAAGGGGCCTGTTTGACTTGAGTTGCAGGCTTTGACTTACAGCTCGGAGCCCCGGCGCAAGGCACCGGAATCGGGCGGCAGCCACGGCCCAGCATCGTGGCTGCCGCCTCCAAACTGCTCCTGCCTTCTTCCTCTCCTCGGGCAGCGGCGGCTTCGGCAAGGCCAGCTCAGAGTACCTGGAGCTGGTCCTCGGCCTCACCGAAGCCACCGCTGTTGCCGGAGGAGAAGAAGGCCTGGGAGCTCGGGGCTGGCCTCGCTGGTTAGACAGTTGGCTCAGTCTTGTAAAAAATCTGGCTGCAGAAACACACACACACACACACACACACACACACACACACACACACACACACACACACACACACACACACATCTAAGTGTAAGTGAACATGAAACAGATGCTTGATTATCACTTCCCAGAGCATCCCACCACCACCATCACTCAGCTTGTCCCACTATCCCAGGAAGTGCATCTATACCAAGGACAGTTTGCAACATAAAATGCAAATAATAATTGAAATGTAAACTACATCAGTCAATAATTTTAAAAACGCATAGAAGCACAACATGAAAAGCAGCAGTAAATTTTTTTAAAAAATGAATTCTTGCAATAGTCTTGCAGTAAAGGAGAAACATTCAGGTGGAAGAAGGTCCTTATCTTCTGGCAACTGAGCATCTCAAGATCTCATCCAAAAGATGATTCTGTGACCCCCATTATCCACATGCAAAGTCCAAGCAGGGTTTCTGCATTGGGCGGAAAGGGAATGGCAGGGACATTAGTGGCGAGATACATATCAACGTTGGGTCTGTTAGTTTCTCTCTCTCTCTATGGGGCAAATCCATACAACATAAAATGGTTGTGATTAGGGATTACTCCATTTTAATGCATTCCTATGAGAAATCTGTATAAACACATACACATACAGTGCTGCCTCTTAAGATGAATTTAACCAATTAATTCATTGTATGGGTCAATTTTTTTCTACAAAAATTCATCCAATGAAACACAGTTTAATATGGTTCCTATAGGAATGCATTAAATTCATCTTGTGAGGCATTCCATAGGAAAAATTGGTCTCATAGGAAAAATATGAGGTTTTCCTATTTCCGGAAGTTCATCCAAATGGTTATTGTCAGACTACTTGGGGGAATAGCTTTCCTCGCTCCTTTTCCTTTGTGGTTCTTTCCCTTGCTGAGTTTTAGGACCCCTCCCCGGCTTGTCTTATCTCTGTTATTTACAGAGCATACCACTCAACATTTCACTGTGGAAGGGAGCCAGATGTGGTACAGCTGTCTTGTGCAGCTAGCAAGCACACAGAAAAACAGGAATAAGGCACATAATTTTTCCCTTCTCAGTCTCTAAGGAACTTGGTTGTAGCACAGATTGTCTACCGGAGGAAGGGTGTTACACTTTTCTTGGATTCTCTCTACAATCCTGTGTTGTTCAAGAAGGTTGCCTAACCTTCCAGAATAGCACAAAGGGGGTTAGGAGAAAGAGGGGGAGTTTTTTCCACAATCAGTAGAACTTCAAGATTGCAATTTTGGATATCTATCAAACAAATCAAGCCAAGAAAAAAAATCAGGATTAAAAAATACCCTTACACAGTATTTAGACAAACTATTAACTATGAGTTAAGGTTGCCATTAGCCAATCTTAATTAAAGCACATATATAGCTACACATGCCAGTTCTAAAGCTTTGATTAATCAGAAACACACTGAACATTTGTAATTAATCATTTGAAGCGTTTGTGTTGCCCATATGTTACTTTATGATTTGCATATTATGATCTTAATTAAAGATCTTAGGAAAAGATTTTCAGTATTGTACTACAGAACAACACAACAGTATTTCTTGCAGGATTATAATTGAGTTAGTTGATCATCTGCAGTATTAACAATCTGATCCTAGCAATGTTTGTTATTTATGTACTAAACATTTTCTAACCTGCTCTATTTAATCCACCGATCTTGGGGAAAAGATGAATCAATAAAATTACATGAAAGAAACTGATGCAATTTAGATATTTTGAAACAATTAAAATGTATTAAAACACTTGGAAACACTGCAGCACTTAAGACCACTCCAACACTACCACCAAACTGAAGGACTGAAGACAAAGCCATGATTTCTAGGTATGAAATGCTCAGGTGGACAGCCAAGTTTTAATGTGGTGCAAAAATAAAGACAAGTGCCTGTCGGGGTTCTGGAAGGGAGCATTCCTCAAATAGGATGGGTACAGCTCAGAATGTCCTCTTCTTCTTCATATCCTGTCTTGCTGTCAGTGGTGGGACACATAAGAATCATTCATGCTCCAGCAGATCATAATGACTGAACAAATATGTATTGAGAGAGGTATTCCATCAAGCATCCAGGCTTTTTTTTAAAGAGAGTTGTATATGATTTATGTTCCTCTGTTAGTAGAAGGGGTGCAATTTTGATCAATTTCTCCTCTCCTTTTACTCCCCATGGAGAAACCCTGAGCTTTGGAAAGGGAAGGATCACCAACAAATATATCTCCTTGTTCCATAAATAAAGATTTCTATTGACAGAATAAATTACTTGCACTCTGCCTATATCGTCCTGTATTTTCTGTGTACTTTAACAGACATCTAGTCTTAAAGTACAAACACACTAAGGCACAGACTTGTCCACCCAATGGACACAACTCCAAAACACAAAAGGAATACAAATATTAAAAACAATACTTGTTTATCATTTCAGCTCTGTCATGAGAATAGATTTTTTTTGTATAATAAGTGACATTTTAATAGTGAACTGAGAAATGATTTATCATGACTGCATGCTTGCTAAATTGAAAAGTACCACAATTAAATTTGGTCTTGAAAGTCTTTGGAACAATTGCTGACACTTGATCTGAGATTATAAGTAATTCAATTTAATGTAATCAGTGAGATAAATTGGGCATTTTCTGTAGACAACTGCATGAATAACGCCGATACAGTTCGGATTTGTGAGAAAGCTTTCTTAACTGTAGTATGTTCTGATGAATATGTCAGAGACAGTAAAAAACGTAGAAACCAAAGACCCATCTGAGTAAAAAAAAAAAGTCATCTGTAAACTAGTAGGGGTCCAACATAGCTTCCCCTGGCAAGCAGCCCAGAGCCTGCAAATGGCTATACTGAAAGTTGCGTCTTTCATCCCCACCAAACATACTTCCAAGAATGTCAGGCTTGAGCAAAGGCATTCTCCAAAAAACAAGACCCAGGCAGACTTGTAAGAGCTAGTACCGTCTTTCATATTTCTTTTTTTTTTAATTTTTTTTTATTGAACATAAAAAAGACAAAACAACAATGATAAACAATTATATAAAAAAAACAGTAATAGGCAATCATAAACAGTACAAAGTGCCCCCCACCCCCAAGAAACCGTCCAGTATTCTTGCATCTTCTCTTTCTTCATCTTTTTTTTTCTTCCAAAAGGCTTCTTAAGGTCCTTTACGCCAGAACTGTGTTGGGTTATAAGTTGGTTGTATCCCTTTCCCTTTTAATAGTACATGATCTATAAATTTCCCCCAAACATCATAGAAAGTATCTTTTTTTATTTCACCTCTCAAAACTTTTATATTACAAGATAGTTTATCATTTAGTGCTATGTCCCACACTTCCTTATACCATTCAGCAATTTTAAGGTCTGATTTCAGTTTCCAGTTCCTAGCAATAATCAGTCTAGCTCCTGTCATAAGATTTGCTATTAATTCTTTAGTTTTCACATCATATTCATTGATAGATGGTAATGATAACAAAGCAATTTCCGGTACACATTTAATATCAGTTTGTAGTATTTCTCTTATCTCCTCAATAATCTCTTGCCAAAACTTTTGAACTATTTCACATTCCCACCATAAATGAAAATAGGTACCTATCTTTTTTTCGCATTTCCAGCAGAGCTTAGAATATTTTGGATTCATTCTATTCATTCTGACTGGAGTCATATACCATCTTAAAACTAGTTTGAAGTAGTTTTCTTTTATTCTGACTGATAATGACCGTAAAATCCTCAAATTCCAAATTCTTTTCCATTCATCATTATTTATTTATTTCTCTATGTCTTGTTTCCATAGCTCTCTTATTGTGTCCTGTTCCCTATTCTCAAATGAATCTTGAATTATTTTATATAATTTGCCAACTGTTCCTTTCCCTGTATTTCCTTTCTCTGATTCATATGTTGTCAGAAATTGCTCAAATTTTGTATATCCTCTAAGTTGTGTATTTCTCCTAATCCATTCTTTCGTCCAGCTTTCTAACTGGGCGTAATTCAACCACGACAATTCCTGAGTTTGCAGAATACGTTTAATTTCTTGTTTTGATGTCATCTTTTTAATCCAATCTTTTAGTCTTGCCACTTTCCTTAATTTAAATAAGTCTCCCAATTTCTTCATGTTCATGGGGAAATTTATCTGATCGATCACCGCACCAAGCGGGGAACCTTCCTGTATCAATTTCTTTCCATACTTTTTCCAAGTGAGCAATAGGGAACTTAGAAGAGGATTTTTAATTGGGTAACTTTTCCTTTTTGGGGGGAAACTAAACACATATTTATTTATGTCTTCATTTAGTTCCTCTGAAAGTTTGTAAATGTATAAAATACCTAGGGATACTTTTAGATAAAGACATTACTAAAACAAAAGAACGAAATTACACAAAAATAAAGGAAGAGATTAGTCTTTCATATTTCTAGACCTATAGTGTCCGTTAGTCCTAAATTTCCAAACTGAGAACCTGTTGTTGTTGTTGTTGTTGTTTTGGGAGGGGTGCAGATACCTCTGAACACCACACAGCTGGCCACATGAACCACCTGCTAACAGAGCCTCCCCCCCCCATTCATTCTCAATATATTTGCTCTTATTCATTCAGTAGGTGCAAATTCAAAACATCTGATTGCTTATCTTAATTAGATGAAAAAGGAGAAGTAGAAGTTGCATCTGTCAGCATGTTCATGATAATGACACTTGTGGTAGTGCATATATTCCCTGATGGCTACCCCCGCCCCCAAGAACTTTTAAATAAAAAACTGCTATTGAATAAAACAACAATGCTGCAGAATTTTCCTTCTTCATTTCAGTAAACAGATGTGGGATTTCAGGATAGCTCAGTGGTTTAGATCTCTGGCTACAGAGCCAGAGGTTGGAAGTTCAATCCTCCAATGTGTCTCCTTGACAAGGGCTAGACTCAATCCATTGTTCTTTTGAACTCTTGTTCTTTTAATTATATGTGAGCTGACTTGAGTCCCGCTACTGGGAGAAAGGTAGAACAGAAATGCTAAGGTCTTGGTTTTGATTTTCAAAGCCCTCCATGGCTTGGGACCAGAGTACTTGGCGGAGCGTATCTCCCAAAGGACAACTGGGTCCAGACCCACTAGGCTGGCGCAGGCGCGCTCACTGAGGTTGCCTACACCCAGAGAGGCGCGGAAATCGCGTACGCGAGACCGCACCTTCTCTGTGGTGGGCCCCGCACTCTGGAATCATCTCCCCAGTGAGCTGCGCCTGTTGGAGTCCCTGCCCGCCTTTAAGAAGGCTTTGAAGACCTACCTCTTTAGAGAGGCTTTTGGCGACTCCCTCTGTTAGTCTGGTGTTTTTTTTGTGTGTGTTTTTTTTTGCCCTGGGTTTTGCCGCCATCTTGATTCATCGCCTCCTTTTTTTTTGTTTGTTGTCTATATCTGTTTTTTTATTGCTGTAAGCCGCCCAGAGTTCCCTTGGGGAAGATGGGCGGGATACAAGTTTAATAAATAAATAAATAAATAATAATAACCTACATCAGTATTTGACTTGTATCTGTTATATAATGCCAGCTATTGGTTGATGATGATGATGATGATGATGATGATGATGATGATGATGATGATGATGATGATGATGATGATGATAATAATAATAATAATAATAATAATAATAATAATAATAATAATAATAATAATAATAATAATAATAATAATAATAATAATAATACAGTGGTCCCCCACCGTTCCGCGGTTCCGGTCCCGCGGTCCCGCTATATCACGGGGCCGCGGGACCAGGAAAGGGCTTGAGGGAGGGGGGATCGCATACCTAGGAGGTCCGGGCAAGCGGTGTGCGATTGCAAAGGCGCTTCTGGCTGCGGAGCCCCAGCGCTGGGCTCCGCGGCGGGAAGCACATTTGTCTGATCGCGCACCGCCCGCCCCGACCTCCCGAGAGGTCGAAGCAAGGGGCGCGCGATTGCAAAGGCGCTTCCGGCCGCGGAGCCCCAGCGCTGGGCTCCGTGGCGGGAAGTGCCTTTGTCCGATTGTGCGCCGCCGCCCCAACCTCCTGGGAGGTCGAAGCAAGCAGCATGCGCGATTGCTCCCCGCCCCCAGGCCCCCACCCGCTTCTGCATATCACGGATTTTCATGCATCGCGGGTGGGATGGGTCCCTAACCCCCGGGATCGGCAGGGGGGTTACTGTAATAATAATAATCATTGTTAGCATGAAAAGGCATTTCTTAATAGGCTGCTCAAGCCCAATGGAGCCTGATCCTGCAAAAAACAAACTCACCAAAGCTGAGAGGAGTGTTTAGAATAGGGAAATGAAAGAAAGCAGCAGGGGTGGGGTGGGGTGGAGAACTCAAGGAAAGATGGAGCCCCATCCTGCAAAAATAAACCCACCAAAGTAGACAGGAGTGTTTAGAACATGGAAATTAAAGGTAACAGTGAGGGTGGGGGCAGAGGAGAGGGTGGGGGTGGAGGAGAACTCAAGGAAGATTTATTTATTTTATTTATTTGGGGGTCTAAAAAGTAGGGGTGTCTAATAAAAATGGCATCTTATAGATGAAAAATGCAGTAATTATTTTATTTTATTTTTAATTTGGCTTCTGTATATAATTATATATTGGTGGCATTTTCTAGCAGTCTTTAAGATAGACAAGACAAAGGAAATGGTTTTCATACAGAAACAGGAAAAAAACCCCAAAAGGTAACAGGGATAATACAGGGAAGAGACACTTGCACATGACCTGCACAGTATGTGCAATGTTTGTCTTCATGCCAGAGAGAAACACAGCATACACATACAGTAAACTAGTTCCAATTTCAGAAGAAAAAGTGAAAGAACTGAAGGAGTGAGTGGCCAGGCTTAAGGCTATTAAAAAGATGAAGAGTGCTTAGAACTCTTCAGGAGCAGCAGTCACAGGGGGCACTAGATGTAGAAGAGCAGCAAGACAAAGCATTGGAGAAGAATGCTGAAGACAGAACAAACAGTGCAGGAGAAACCACTAGAAAGTGTCAGAGTGAGGAGCAAAAAAAGGAGAAAACACTCTTCACCAGTGGAACTTTAACACCACTTTTAAATTTTTGAAGTGGAGTCTGCCAGACAGTGTGCAGTGGAACTGGAAGGAAGACTTACAGGGGGCCCCACAGAAGGACTTGAGAAGGGCTGAAAATCAGCAAAATGCTGTCATTGATCCCACGCCCTACAAAAAAGGGAAGAGCAGTTGTAGTAGGAGACCTCCTACTACATGGAATTGAAACTGAAATATGTTGGGAAGATCCATGCACCCATCCAGTATGCTGCCTTCTTGGAGGACAGATTAGGAATGTGATGGAAGAACTGTCATCCGTCATAAAACACACATATACACATCTCTTTCTTCTCATCCAAGTGGGGAGAAATGACACAGCCAAGAGGAGCTGTGAAGAAATTGCATCAGATGTTGAAGCTCTGGAGAGGAAACTCAAGGACTTTGGGGGCCAGGTAGTCTTCTTATCCATCCTACCAGTATTCAGAAAAGAATAAAAAGGGGGAAAGGAAAAGACTTGGGGTGAATGTGGTGCCATCTTGAAGGATTTGGATTTTGGGACCATGGGCTAAACCCTTTGAAATTTAAGACTGCTCATAAGACCTGGGAAGAATGTGTTTGGCCACATCATGAAGAACTTAATCAGTAGGGCTTTGAACTTAACTGGAAGGGAGAGGGAGATGCAAGATCAGAGGGAAAACTAGATAAAGACTTATGTACAAAAAGAAGAACAGATCAAGCACCTCTAATAGTGCCCAATAATAATCTTCTAGAATATAAGGCAGGACTTGGAGAGTGCTTATCAATGTCTCCTTCTCAAACTGGGAAGAGGTTGACAAGTGGAGTTCCTCAGGGCTCAGGATGAGGGAGTGTAGGGAAATATGGCAGCACTTTTCAAAGGCTTGAAAGGTAGTCATAGAGAGAAGGGACAAGATCTCTTCCTTACCATCCCTAAGCACAGGACACATAATAATGGGCTCAAGCTACAGGAAGCCAGATTTAGTCTGCATATCGGGGGGGGGGACTTTTTAACTGTCAGAGCAGTATGACAATGGAACTAGTTGCTTTGGGAGATGGTGAACACTCCAGCGATGGGGGCATTCTAGAGAAAATTAGACAACCTGCTTTGTCAGATTGCTTTCACTTGGATTCCGGCATTGAACAGTGTAACTTTGGGTGTGTAGCTCACCTTCATCCCTACCATTTTGTCAGTTCTGCTCACTTGGTTGCTAGAAAGCTCTTTTAGGGCCTCCTAGGCCCTTTCTAGGCATGCCACTTCTGGTTCACTGAAAAGCATTTCTGAGGCCACCAACATGCCTAGAAAGGCTCTCAGAGGCTCTAAAAGTGCATTCTAGTGATCCAGAAGTCACTTCCGGTTTTCCAGAAGTCACTTCCCGTTTGGCGAGAAGCACTTTTGGGGCCTCCAAAGGGCCCGGGAAGGTAGCCAGAGGCCCATTTGGGGCAATGCCAGGCCTGGGGTAAGTACAAGAGGCCCCAGATAGGAGCCCCAGCCCCAACCCAACCCTGCATCTGCATATTGCAGATTTTCAATTATTGTGGGTTGGGTTGGGTCCCTAACCCTGCAATAAGAGGGGGGTTACTGTATCATTAATCAATAAGGAAACATCAACATATTCTTATAGGAAAATTTCTTCCCTTGTAACTGGGAAAAGGTTTAGACCCAGTGGCCAATATTTATACCTTCCAAAAAGCTTTAAGTCGCACTAACTTGTATCTATTAACTGAAATACCCACACTCCAAACCCTAACTTCAGTCAGTTCACCTGCATGGGCCCGTCTCCAGTCGCAGGAAGAGGTGACCTTATAGTGTACGCTCTCCCACACTTACTTTCTCTGTCACTCTCTTCAAATCCTAAGGCTCCAGAGTCAGCTCTCTGAGAAAAGAAGAGGAAAAGAAGAAGTTGAAATTTTATCAAGGTGCATCCATATTGATATAAAAGGAGGAATCACAGAGAAGGGAATGTAATTAAAGAGTGCCCATGTTTAAGTACAGTAGTTTTAATATTCAAATCTTGTGTTTAAACTGATTGATTTAATTGCTGCAATCATCTGACACTCTAAAATTATGGGGTAAAATAAATAAATAAATAAATAAATAAATAAATAAATAAATAAATAAATAAATAAATAAATAATCAATCAATCAACCAAGTAATTGTTTATGAAGAGCTTGGATAGAGTTCAAAACAGGTCTACCATATAGTGGATGTAGGTCCAATATTGTAGTCTTGTATTTTAAACAGATCGATTGTAAACTGTTGTAATCATTTTACATTTCCAAGTTATAGGGTGAGAATAAATAATTAAACTAATTAAATAACTAAATCAATTGATTGCTTATGGAGAACTTGGAAAGAGATTAAAGCAGCTCTACAGGAATCCAACACATGCATACAATCTGACATATCCATGGGCACTGCATTGGCAAACTAACAAGAGCCTATGTTCTTAGTTGGCTTCTCATGCCATGTTTACCTCCATGAAGCCATGGAACTTGCAACCCATGTTAGTGTTGACAGAAAATTCCCCAAACAAAAAATTGGATTCCTTTTCTCTCTCACTCAGTCTTCTCCGCAAAACATATCTGTATTTTCTATTTATGGTTTTTATGTTGTACAGAGGAAAAACAGAGTTAGACCATCAGCACCAAATCCAAATTAATTTAAATACATGAACATAGCTGTATTTACAGTCATGCTGGAAGTGTTGTTTCTTATTGTAAGCTTTAACTTAGTGATATCCCATTCTCGATAAGGATCCATCTAAGAGTTAAATAATTATCATCCACCAGATGTCTGAAGAAGTAAGAATGGTAACTCAAGTTTTTTTAAAAAAGTAGGATGATACCTGTTGCTATCATACTGTACTCTCATGTGCCTGTGAGTAGAAATTACTTCCATATCCAAATCTACACAAATTTAGATTCCAAGTGCTAAAAATTACAGAAATCCAAACCTGAATTAGCCATCTCATTCTGAAAGCCCCCTAAATAAACTCTAATATAAGCCTGAACTATAAATTGCTCATTTCCAGCTCCATACAGCAGAAAAATAAAATAACCGGAGCTAGAAGGAACCTTATGAATCACACTAATGGCAACCTTTTCAAAAGGACCAGGGGGTAAAACTATCAACCAGATATCAGTATTCAGATCTCCCCAACTCTCTTGTTCCTAGTCATGCCCCATGCTTTCAAGGTCTTGCTGCTAATTATGACATATCAGCACAGGAGAAAACAGAGAATTGAAGCATCAAAAGAATAATTACAAAGTAAGGTACTGGACAACACTACCAGTCACTATGTCAGACTACACAGGGAAGCCATTGAAGTCCATAAACATAAGCACAGTTTCAACAAAAAAAGAAGAAAGTCTAAAAATCAACAAAACCTGGGTTTCAGTATTGAAAACAACAGCCTGCAAAAGATTAAAGTTCAATGATTCCCACCCAGCCACAAGCACCGGTGATCAGTTTACACAATAGAACAGCTAATGACACCCATCAACTACTGGTATTGCTGCCACCACTGATTGCAGTGAAACTTCTTAATCCCTCCATCACAATAAAATGACTAACCCACCTATTCACCTGCATAGGACAAGTTTCCTCTTTCCCACAACTTTAAAACCACACGGTCTTACTCACTCTATACCCCAGAGCACAGAGAAAACTCCTAGTTCCCTGAGCTCCTTGCCCTCTGAAGATGCCGGCCACAGAGTCTGGCGAAATGTCAAGAAGAAAAACTTCCAGAACATGGCAAAACAGCCCAAAAAAGTCACAAGAGCTAAATAATGACAATGCTGGAAGATCCCTTACCTTTCTTTAATAGGGAACACACTTCATTTCAGCAGTTTAAGTGGTCACTTTATTACCAGCATGTTTAACACTTGAATCTAAAATGAATGGTTGTACCCTGCTGCTTCCCTGGCTGTTTATTTATTTATTTATTTAATCATTGTAAGAATCATCTGGAGAGCCAGCTCTGCTGACTCTTCCTCTCCTCTTATTCTTATTTTAAACACTACAGAGAGACAGCAAAGCCATCCCCCTCTTTTTTAAAA
The DNA here is from genome assembly GCA_029282475.1 of Phrynocephalus forsythii. Lineage (NCBI taxonomy): Eukaryota > Metazoa > Chordata > Lepidosauria > Squamata > Agamidae > Phrynocephalus > Phrynocephalus forsythii. Next base: position 37,037,964 of record JAPFRF010000002.1, read on the forward strand.
AAGCACAAACCCACTATGCAGATGTCCTCATCCCTCTTTCTCTCAGGGAACCAACCAATGCAGGCAAGGAAAGCAAAGCAGCTCCTGCAGCCCTAACAGCTCTTCAGAGACCTGCCTCGCCAGGTGAAAAGGGTTCCCAAAATGGCTACCACTGCAAGCCTGTATACAGACCACAGCACCAAAGGCAAACTGAATGGAAAGAGCCACACTAAGGAAGGTGAGCCTATTTATATACTCTGTCGCCTGTTGTGTCACATGGCTGGACGGGCAGGCAAATCCCCCCACCCCAGCACTTTGGCCAACAGGAGCCTGCCTTGCTTCACAAAGGAAAAGAGCGTTAGTTTTATGCCTGGTTAGTTTGTGCAAATTACAGAAATCATGAAGAGAAAAATTAGCACTCTTTGTCCTGTTGTCAGCAAAAAGTGATGAATCTTTGTGCTTGAAAATTCCAAGGTATCTCATCCATTTGAGACAGTATACATTGACAAGAACAAAGAATTTAATGAGTATTCTTTATACTCCATATGTGAAAGTAATTTCCTGAAATGGCACCATCTGTATGTCTTCTCCAGGAAACCTCTTCTTCATAAAAATTGTTCTGTAGTGAATTAAATGATGCTGTTTTGACTTTTTTCCTTTCAGTATGAAAATATTTGATATTTAGAAGTCTAGATCCCAATATACTTGGTTTCCTTATCACAGGCTAAGCACTATTATGGAATCTCGTACATAGGCAAATGGTAATATTGAAGAGAATTTATTTATTTATTTATTTTAGGGTATTTTTACTCCGCCTTTCTCCTTGAAAAGGACCCAAGGCAGCTTACAGTAATGAGGGATAATATACAGTCTAGTACCATTAAGACACATTCAAGTACAGTGGAACCTTGACTTACGTCATTAATCTGTTCCAGTGGTCTAGACTTAAGTCAAACATGACTTAAGTCAAACGAACGTTTCCCATAGAAAGTAATGGGAAAGCGGATTAATCCGTTCCAGATGATGAAAAAGACCCCCGAAAACAGCAATTTAACACAAATTTGACTGGGATAGGAGATTCCTTCTGGGGATGTAAATGAAATGTCTCTTCAAAGAGAGGAGGAGGCAGTGGAATTATAGTCCACAAGTTATATGCCTCCACTTTTTAATGTTCATAGCAACAATGTCTAACATTTAAGTTTTACTGATTTTTAACCTGACGTTCCAAGTTCTGAACAACTCTATGCTTACCATTAGAGTCCCACAACTTTACAGCTCCCCAACTAAAATGCTTCTATTGTGGACCAGACTTCTGCAGCCAGATTTTTTACAAGACTGAGCCAACTGTCTAACCAGCGAGGCCAGCCCCGAGCTCCCAGCCCTTCTTCTCCTCCGGCAGCAGCGGCGGCTTCAGTGAGGCCGAGGACCAGCTCCAGGTGCTCTGAGCTGGCCTCGCCGAAGCCGCCGCTGCCGGAGGAGGGGAAGAAGACAGGAGCAGTTTGGAGGCGGCAGCCGCGATGCTGGGTTGTTGCCTTGCGCCGGGGCTCCGAGATGTAAGTCAAAGCCTGCGACTCAAGTCAAACAGGCCCCTTCTTGCTGCAAGTCAAAGATGATGCAAGTCAAGCAGTATGTAAGTCAAGGTTCCACTGTATTGAGAACAGGGAAGTGAGGGACATCCTACAGCATCAAAAAACAACATTACATTGAAGCTACCAGAGAATGCGAGCAGTTAGAAAGAGAGTAAAGTTCCATGTAGTTATGAGTGAGGGAAACCAACATTGGAAACATAGTGTCAATGCAATCACAAAGCCTATAAACACAAAGTTTATGTGTTCATGTATAATAGATTCATATAAATGTCACATAATAAGTAGTCCATCATTCAAAGAAAGCTTGCCAGAAGAGAAAAGTATTTGCCTGTTTCTGGAAAGACATAAGAGATGAGGCAGTCCTGGCCTCTAGTGGGAGGGCGTTCCAGAGTCTGGGCACAGCAGTCAAGAAGGCCCTTTCATGTGTTCCCACAAGATGTACCTGTGAGGGTGGCAGGATGGAGAGAAGGGCCCCTCCTGATGACCTTAACACCCAAGCCAGTTCATACTGTGAGATTCAATCTTTAAGGTAGCTAGGACCCAGGTCATACAGTGCTTTGTAGGTCAAGGTCAGCACCTTGAATTGTGCCCAATAGCTGATTGGCAGCCAGTGGAGCTGCTTTAATAGGGGTATAATGTGATCTCTGTACCCCGCCCCAGTCAGCAATCTGGCTGCTGCGTTTTGGACCCATTGGAGTTTCCTAAGACATTTCATCTATAGTCCCACATAGAGCACATTACAGTAGTCCTGCCGGCATGTCACTGGGGCATTTGTCACCATGGCCAGAGCTGGTTTCTCAAGAAACAGGCATAACTTGCATACTAGCCTTAATTGTGCAAACGCGCTCCTGGCCACAGCTGTGACCTGGGCATCCAAGCTCAAGGATGAGTCCAAGAAAACCCCAAGCTGTGTACCTCTTTTTTCATTTGGAGGGTGACCACATCCAGAATGAGAGAGAGAGAGAGAGAGAGAGAGAGAGAGAGAGAGAGAGAGAGCAGCACGAACAAACAAAACACAAATCACATACCATACAGCAACAAGTGATAATTTGGGATATAAATGAATGATGTGAAAGCATTGTTCAAAAGAAGCAAATAAATGTTTTTCCCAAATTAGGTATACCTGGCACTCTGCATATTCACTTATGGGTTCTAGAAGTTGGAAGGGTTTTATTTAGACACTAAACAGAACAAGCCTAATTATGCAGCCAAAGAAACAATGGCAAACTTTCTGTAAGCAATTTCATTAAATTACTAACAAAAGTGTTTGCAATGATAATACAATATCAAACATTAAAATGAATTATTCCATAAATAAATAGATCTGTTATAAATGTCCTGCATCTGTGTATGGCTGTAAGCATATCTTTAATTCTAATTATACCAAGTTGATTTTACCATGGAAGCCAGCCAAGCCGCTGAATCAAATCTGTCTTTTTTTAAAAAAAAATCCCTTGGTTTTTTTTAATTCTTGGCACATGAATGAAGCAGAAAATAATTCTAAGATTACTTCATTGTAAATAATATATATTTGTGCAGTGGGAATTTAAAACTGATGTTTAATATTACAAGTGGTGCCTTGAATTACAAAATTAATCTGCTCCCACAGATCTTTTGTAATTCAAAATTTTCGTAATTCAAAATGCGGTTTGCCATAGGAATGCAGTGAAAATCAATCTGTTCTGAGGGGAACAGTTTACAATAGGTTTTCAATGTATTCCTATGGGAACCCTTTGGGGACCCAGCAAAGCAGGGAAAGAGCTTCTGCATTTTGCTGGATTGGCAGGAAACCCCCCTGAACATGCAGTCAAAACCAGCTGGGAGGTGATGGTGAGCAGAGGCCACCTGTTTTACCCCTGCCATCTGTTCTCACTTCAGGCAACAGGCTGCAGCCAATGGCAAGAGTAAAGGCACTGGCCACTACTTGCCACTGCCACCCAGCTAGTTTTGACAGCTCAGTGAAGCCGCTGTTTCCTTCCCCTCAGCTAGGTAATGGTGACGAGCAGTGGCCAGCAGCTTCTCTCCAGCCACCGGGTGCCTCAAGCAAGAACTAGCAGCTAGAGAAAAGCTGCTGGCTGCCACTTGACACTATCACCCAGCTGTGGGGAGGGGAGCAGTGGCTGCCCCAACCCAGTAGGGGGATCCGAGCTCTGACAGCAAGAATCTGCTTTTAAAAGACCCGTGCATGCCTTGCAAAAAGGGCTTTTTGTTCAATTGCTTTCAATTTTTTTAGAGAGTAAAAAAAACAGTACGGTATGTTTCAGAGAGGGGTAGAGTAGAACTCAGGAGACTGATATTCCTGGTTAGCTATGGAAACTCACTGTGCTGTGTGAGATACATCTTGAATATCTCATGTACTGTACTTTGAAAACCAATGCACATAACAAAAAGTTGTGTTTTTAATTTTTTTAAATTTTGTTCTATTGCTTCAAAGTGTCTTCTGAGAAATTTTGGCTCAGCACACTGTAATTCTTCACTAAATACCCAAATGTTACATTTTGGGGAGAGGGATGATTTTGCCTCTATAGCTGACACTTATAATACTGCTCCTCGCTTGTAACCTGCATTGCAAACATGAAAGAAGGCAGTTGTGCATTTGCCCCAAAAATCTTATTTCTTCATGAAAAAGATTCCATTTCCCTCCTCACTCTCTTAGCTTTTTAGAATTGTTATGTGGTTGTGTGTAAGAGAGAGAGAGAGAGAGAGAGAAGGAGAGATTGAGAGAGAGAGAGAGAGAGAGAGAGAGAGAGAGAGAGAGAGAGAGAGAGAGAGAGAGAGAGAGAGAGAGAGAGAGAGAGAGAGAGAGAATTTTTGGAACTTACTGCAAGACCAAAAAAAGCCAAGAATGCACTCCCTTTTCTATTACACATTTCTTTGTCACTCTGCTTTTGGTTGCGTTACTTCTTTATTCCAAAAAAAAAGAAGGAAGGAAGGAAGGAAGGAAGGAAGGAAGGAAGGAAGGAAGGAAGGAAGGAAGGAAGGAAAGAAAAGAAAAGAAAGAAAGAAAATCCCTCTGAGAAGAGTTACCTTATTATGACATCTTCCCAATGGGACTGACTTGAAGTTAGGAAGCTGGCACTGAGATGATGTATCTTAACAGACAAGATGGATATGCATGGTGCTCAGATCATTTCTTAAATAAAATATGATAAGAACAAGAGTACTAAACCTCACCAAGGACTGTTTCTGTGAAATGTCTCATCCTTTAGAGTTTTCCAAGAAAATTTCTTTTTGAATGAAAAAGTTGACATTGTCAATGGAGGGAATTCACTGCCCAGCACTGATTTAAATAACTGGAACAGCATTTGTTGACCATATGGCAACATGTGATAACTCTCTCACATCAATTGCTGCTGCAAAGGTTCTACTTCCTTACCAAAGATCATGGACTAACAGCAATCATTGCTGTATTACTTCAGAACCAAAGATACTTGGTTGAATTCCACGGGAGGCACAGTCAGTGCAGAAATAGATAGTGTCCTGGCACAATATTAACTTTTTATTTACACAAATAGAGCTGATGCCAGCTATTGAGGAAAAGAGGAGAGCCTTGACTGCATATAAAGCTTGTCCCAGTGAGCACAACCTACAGGCCCTGCAAGCTGTTCGTAACAAAGTCCAGCAGACTGCCAGGAAATGTGCTAACGATTACTGGCTGCAACTGTGTTCTCAAATTCATATGGCAGCTGATACAGGTAACATCAAGGGGATGTATGATGGAATTAAACAGGCTTTAGGGCCAATACATAAGAAAACTGCACCCTTAAAGACTGTTTCAGGTGAGATCATCCAGGATCGTGAGCAGCAGATGGCACGCTGGGTGCAGCACTACTCTGAACTATATTCCAGAGAAAACACAATAACTGAAGAAGTCTTAAGTAATATTGAGTGCTTGTCTGTCTTGGAGGAGCTTGACAATGAACCAACACTAAAAGAACTAAATGTGGCTCTGGATTCACGTGCCTCTGGTAAGGCACCTGGGAAAGATAACATCCCTGCTGAAGTTCTGAAGTGCTGCAAAGAGATCATTGCCACTGAACTGTACAAAATCCTCTGCCTTTGGTGGAGGGAAGGGGAGTACCACAGGATATGAAGGACACTAATATTTTTACACTTTATAAGAACAAAGGTGACAGGAGTGACTGTAACAACTATTGCGGTATCTCTCTTCTTAGTGTTGTCGGGAAGCTGTTTGCACGTGTTATACTGAAGAGGCTCCAGATACTTGCAGAGAGAGTCTACCCAGAATCACAGTGTGGCTTTCGAACCAACAGGTCCACTACTGATTTGGTATTTTCCCTTAGGCAGTTGCAGGAGAAATGCAGGGAACAAGGACAGCCACTTTTTGTAGCCTTCTTAGATCTTATGAAGGCATTTGATATGGTTAGTAGGGACGGACTCTTTAAAATACTCCTCCGGGTTGGATGCCCACCCAAGCTCCTTAACATCATTAGGTCTTTTCATGAGGATATGAAGGGCAATGTAGTTTTTGATGGCCTAGTGTCAGATCCCTTCGACATCCGAAGTGGAGTGAAGCAGGGCTGCGTCCTTGCGCCAACCTTGTTTGGGATCTTCTTTGCTATCATGCTGAAGTATGCTTTTGGAACTTCAACAGAGGGTATCTATCTCCGGACCAGTTCAGATGGAAAACTCTTTAATCTCTCTAGATTGAGAGCAAAGTCTAAGGTACAGGTGAAATGTTTGCGGGATCTCCTCTTCGCTGATGACGCCGCCATTACTGCTCACTCTGCCGAAGATCTCCAACAACTCATGGATCATTTTAGTAAAGCTTGCAAAGATTTTGGGCTAGAAATCAGTCTGAAAAAAACACAAATAATGGGCCAGAATGTGGACTCTCCTCCTCGCATTACAATTTCTGAAAAAGAACTGGAAGTTGTCCATGGCTTTGTGTATCTTGGCTCAACTATCTCAGATACACTCTCACTAGAGTCTGAGCTGAATAAACGTATAGGTAAAGCAGCTACTATGTTTTCCAGACTAAAAAAGAGAGCATGGCTCAATAAGAAGCTGACAGAACATACAAAGATACAGGTCTATAAAGCTTGTGTACTGAGCACACTTTTGTATTGCAGTGAGTCTTGGACCATCCATGCCCGAAAGGAAAGAAAGCTTAATACCTTCCATATGCACTTTCTTAGGCGAATATTCAACATGGCACAACAAAGTTCCAAATAGCATAGTCCTGAATCGAGCTGGAATCCCTAACATGTACACTTTATTGAAACAGCGACGCCTACGCTGGCTTGGACACGTTGTGAGAATGGATGACGGCCGGATCCCAAAAGATCTTCTACACGGAGAACTAGTGGCAGGGAAAGCACCCCAGAGGGAGACCAGAGCTGCGGTATAAGGATATCTGTAAGAGGGACCTGAAGGCCTTGGGAATGGACCTCAAAAGATGGGAAACCCTGACCTCTGATCGCATTGTCTGGAGGCATGAGATACAGCATGGTCTACATAAATTTGAAGAGGCATTTGTCCAACAGGCAGAGGAAAAGAGTCAGGCACGGAAAGAACGAAACTCGAGGACCGGGCAAGAAACAGAATACATCTGTCCCCAGTGTGGTAGAGACTGCCATTCCCGAATTGGTCTATTTAGTCACACTAGGTGTTGTTCTTAGGATCTCTACTCCAGACATGATACCATAGTCTTTCGAGACTGAAGGATGCCACTGGGAAGGAGCCAGTGGTCATGGTACACGTCGGTACCAATGATGTCGGGAAGGCCAAGCGGTCAGTCTTGGAAGCCAAATTCAGGTTGCTAGGTAGAAGAATGAAGTCCCGGGCTTCCAAGGTAGCATTTTCAGAAGTGCTACCTGTTCCTCGTGCAGGTCCCGCCAGACAGGCAGAACTCAGAAACCTCAATGCGTGGATGAGGCGATGGTGTCGAGAGGAGGGCTTTAGATTTTTCAGGAACTGGAGAACATTTTGGGACAAGCCAAACCTGTTCAGGAGGGATGGGTTGCACTTGAATCATGATGGGACCAGATTGCTGGCACTCAACCTCAAAAAGGCAGCAGAGCAGCTTTTAAACTGATAACTGGGAAAGCCGACAGGAGCTGTGTGGCATCCGGTTCGGAACACCTCATCCTCAGGGAATGAGGTTAGAGAGGGTAGAGAATCACATAGAGATGACATAGCAAGTATTAACACTGGCAGAATAGCGGAATGTGACAGTTCGTCTACTGAAAATAAAAGCTGTGGGGGGAGAAGAACAAGGCAGCAGCTGTTGCGGGACCCACTGTACAAGTGCTTCTACGCCAATGCTCAAAGCCTCCGAGCAAAGATGGGAGAACTTGAACATCTGGCAGCTAGGGATAACATTGATATAATAGCCATAACAGAAACCTGGTGGAATGTGGAGAACCAGTGGGACACAGCAATCCCAGGCTATAAACTCTATAGAAGGGATAGAGAGGGGTGGGTTGGAGGAGGAGTGGCCATCTATGTCAAAGAAGGCATAAAATCCAGCAGAATGGAGATTGACAGAGGGTCTGACTCCACCATAGAATCACTGTGGGTTAAACTACCAGGTCCAAAGAGTGATGTGATAGTTGGAGTATTTTATCGTCCACCAGATCAAAAACTTGAGGGGGACCTTGAAATGAGGAGAGAAATCATGGAGGTGGCTAAGAGGGATAGGATAGTAATCATGGGGGACTTTAATTATCCCCACATTGACTGGTCCAATGCGAGCTCTGGGCAAGAAAGAGAAACTGGGTTTCTCGACTTGCTGAATGACTGTGCCTTAGAGCAACTTGTCACGGAGCCCACCCGAGAACAGGCAACTCTAGATCTAATATTGTGTGATACTCAGGACCTCGTCAGGGATGTGAATGTCACTGAGCCTCTGGGAAAAAGTGACCATGCTGCAATTACCTTTGCCATGCATGTCGGAGGAAGAGTGTCAACCAAATCAGACATAAAAACCCTTGATTTTCGAAGGGCAAACTTCCCTCAGATGAGGAAACTAGTTAGAGAGAAACTGAAGGGGAGGGTTAGAAGAATCCAATCTCTTTAGAGTGCATGGAGCCTGTTTAAAACAACAATAATAGAGGCCCAGCACAAGTGCATACCACAAAGAAAGAAGAGCTAATTTAAGTCCAAGAGTGCACCGGCATGGTTAACGAGTGGAGTTAGAGAGGCTCTAAAGCACAAGGAGAGGTCCTTCTGTAAATGGAAATCCTCCCCAAACGAGGAAAATAAAAAGGAACACAAACTCTGGCAAAAGAAATGTAAAAAGATGATAAGGGAGGCAAAGAAAGACTTTGAGGAACGCATGGCTAGCAATATAAAGGGTAATAATAAAAGCTTCTTTAAATATGTTAGAAGTAGAAAACCTGCCAGAGAACCAATTGGGCCTCTGGATGGTGAGGGAGGAAAAGGGGAGGTTAAGGAGGACTTGGACATTGCAGAGAAATTGAACGAGTTCTTTGCGTCTGTCTTCACGACAGAGGACCTTGAGCGGATTCCGCTGCCTGAGCCGCCCCTCTTGACTAAAGAATTAAATCAAATACAGGTTAAAAGAGAGGAGGTTTTAGGACTAATTGATAAATTGAGGATTAACAAGTCACCGGGCCCAGATGGCATCCACCCAAGGGTTATTAGGGAACTGAGAAATGAAATTGCAGATCTTTTAACGGTTATATGCAACTTGTGTCTTAAAACGGCCACAGTGCCAGAGGACTGGAGGATAGCAGATGTCACACCAATTTTTAAAAAAGGAAGGAGGGGGGACCCAGGAAACTACAGGCCGGTTAGCCTTACATCTGTCCCAGGGAAGATGGTGGAAGGCCTCATCCAAGAGAAAATCTTAAAACACATAAAAGAACAAACCTTGCTGAAAGAAAATCAGCATGGCTTCTGTAAGGGTAAATCTTGTCTTACAAACCTTTTAGAATTTTTTGAAAAGGTCAACAGGCACGTGGATTTGGGTGATATAGTCTATCTGGATTTTCAAAAGGCTTTTGACACAGTTCCTCACCAAAGGCTGCTGAGAAAATTGCATAGTCAGGGAATAAGAGGGCAGGTCCTCTTATGGATTGAGAACTGGTTGAGATCCCGGAAACAAAGAGTAGATGTCAATGGGAAATTTTCACAATGCAGAGAAGTGAAAAGCGGTGTGCCCCAGGGCTCGGTCATGGGACCGGTGGTTTTCAATCTGTTCATAAATGACCTGGAGACAGGGATAAACAGTGAGGTGGCCAAGTTTGCAGATGACACAAAACTTTTCCGTGTGGTAAAAACCAGAGAAGATTGTGAAGAGCTCCAGAAGGATCTCTCCAAACTGGGGGAGTGGGCTGAGAAATGGCAAATGCGTTTTAATGTAACCAAATGTAAAGTAATGCATATTGGGGCAAAAAATCCAAACTTCATCTATCAACTCATGGGCTCTGAGTTATCCGTGACAGATCAGGAAAGAGATCTTGGTGTGTTGGTGGACAGCACCATGAAGGTGTCTCCCCAATGTGTGGCAGCAGTGAAGAAGGCCAATTCCATGCTAGGGATAATCAAAAAGGGGATTGAAAATAAAACAGCCAACATTATAATGCCGTTATACAAAACAATAGTAAGGCCCCACCTGGAGTATTGTGTACAATTCTGGTCACCGCATCTCAAGAAAGACATAGTGGAACTGGAATAGGTGCAGAAGAGAGCGACTAAAATGATTACTGGGCTGGGGCACCTCCCTTATGAAGAAAGGCTAAAACAATTGGGCCTCTTTAGTCTGGAAAAAAGGCGCTTGAGGGGGGATATGATTAAGACATACAAAATAATGCAGGGTATGAGTAAAGTGGATAGAGGGAAGCTCTTCTCCCTCTCTCAAAATACCAGAACGAGGGGACATACACTCAAATTGAGTGCTGGGAGAGTAAGAACTGACAAAAGAAAATATTTTTTCACCCAGCGTGTTGTAAGTCTATGGAACTCCCTGCCACAGGATGTGGTGATGGCATCTGGCCTGGATGCCTTCAAAAGGGGATTGGACAGATTCCTAGAGGAAAAGTCCATCACGGGTTACAAACCATGATGGAGATGTGTAATCTCTAGGCTTTAAACCAGGGTACTTCAAGGGCCAGATGCAGGGGGGTGGTATCAGGAGACAGATATGTAGTCTCATGCGCTCCCAAACGCATCTGGTGGGGCCGCTGTGAGATACAGTAAGCTGGACTAGATGGGCCTTTGGCCTGATCCAGCATGGCTCTTCTTATGTTCTTATGTTCTTATGTAATTTACACAAATGATTAACCAGTACTGTATTTCCATACTTCAGATGTTTCATGTATGCGGATGATCTTCCCAGTTCAGGGGAAAACCTTTGAGCCCGTCAAGCACCAATTAACTTCTCTGTTAGAAGATACTTCCTTATACAGTATCATAAAGCTGAAAACAAACCCTTTGAAAAAATAGCTCGTTGACGTCTAATTAAAGAACAGAGACGTAGAGAACGTGCTCCAGATTAACTGGAAAGGCAAGGTTTTGGAACTTTGCACAACCCCAGAAAATTCAGGCGTCACTCTGGATCAAATCTTCTGACCTACAGTACTTACTTAGGAAACTGGCTGGGTCAGACTGGGGGGCAACACTCACCAGCAATAACTCACCAGCAATCAGAACAACTTCTTTGTCCTTCTGCTACTCCACAGTGGGATATGTTGGAGCCGTATGATATAAACCACCCCATGCCGAACAAGTGAAGGTACTGTAATTCTTATCGTTCTTAAAGAATTAGGCAGGATTATTACTGGTTGCCTGAAACCTAGACCCATTGAAAATGCATATTGTTCAATTGAATTACATTGAGAAGTACTATTGCATTATGAATGGAATAAGGGCAACAGAGCACAAAACCCATCCACTTCATGCACGCACACACACACACACACACACACACACACACACACACACACACACACACTAGACAGTGGCTAAAACTGAGGAAAAGCTTTCTGCACACATCTTGCCAAGCAGATGAATGCTGAAGAATGTCTCCCACCAGGAGAAGACTCTTGCTGGACCATCTGGTAGTTACTTAATAGATTTCAGAGCAAAGTAGGAAATTCAAAGAATAGTCAAATAAAATGGAGCTTCTAGGATAAAGGACAGTTTTTTCTGTGCCTGTAGAGAAATTCAGTTGCTTCAACAGTTGTGTTCATGTAATTTATGTTGCACCAAGTATTCAAAGGAAGATCTAGCAAATGGGTGAGACCATGCTATTGAAACTATTGTTATAAATAATGATATACTATCTGTCTGTTTATTTATTTATTTATTTATTTAAAATATTTTTAGAAAGCTGCCCTTCTCCTTAAAAGGGTCTAAAAGCAGCTTACATCATTAAAAGACAATATTAAAGCTAACCATAAGTATACAAATACTAAAAAAGATCAAATAAATACCATACTAAAAATAAAAGCAACATCAAAACCCATTCAAAGCAATAAAAGGTACAACCATCCATTTAGAAACCCCCCCCACTCAAGTAGCAAGTCACTTCGGGAGAGCTTTCCTGAAGAGAAAGGTCTTCACCTTCATTCAGAAGGACTGCAAAGATGAGGCAGTCCTGGCCTCTAGTGGGAGGGAGTTCCAAAGTCTGGGAGCAGCCACAGAGAAGGCCTTTTTCCACATCCACATCAGATGCACCTGTGGAGGAATAAGAGAAAAGCATCTCCTGGTTATCTTAATGTTCAGGCAGGCTAATAAAGCGAGCCTAATTATCTTAACATTTCCATATGTTTAATTTTACCTCTAATTCACATAAATCCATAATTTTAAATTGTGTAGTGCAAAGAAAGAAAGAAAGAAAGAAAGAAAATTGAATTCAGTGCTTCAAGAGCTTATGTCAGTCGTTGCACCTATTGAAATGTTTTTATTTACCACTAACTACATGTTTTATGTTGCTACTGTAGTGTGTAATCCAAGAAATATTGACTCATAAAATTCACTCTGCTGATGGATTTTTCTCCACTCAATATGAGGAGGAGGAAGAAATGGTGAGATCAGTGCATGTCTGATTGTATTTCTCCACAGGAAAGGTCATTGAACAAGGCCATTTCCTTGCAAAGTTTGTCCCTAAATTTAGAATAAGCATGGGGTGGTACTGGGCTGGAAATGTGAAGCACCCCTACACTTTTAAGATTATTATAACTGGCCGTTTGCTTGTTTGGTAGAAAGAAACAGAAATATGCCTAATTGGATAAAATGAGCAAACTGAGCGCTCAGTCAGTAGCCATAAAGGCTTCTCAGGTAAGCTCCATGGATACACCTGGTGAGGAAAAGTTACATTTGCAGGGCTTATGGTTTGCTTATGGTGACCGGCTAATTTGTAGCTGCCAAAACCCAAAAAAGAACAGTCCACTGCACATTCCTAAGTATGGAAACAGTCGAAGGAGGCTGTTCTGTCAGATCTTGTTCAGAACTGGGTAGGGTGTGTTCCATAAACTTGCTTTGGAACTGGCTTTCAAGCAGCAGCCTTCAAGGAACTGGAGAAGGCCAGGACTGAAAACAGAATGCTAGCACAATGCTTCTGCCTACACTTGTCTGGTGATATAATTCTTGACTCTTTCTCATTGGTAGGGCAAGTGGCCTTCAAAATTATACAGTATTATCCTGACATCTTTGTGTAGGGTTATGGAAGAATTATGTTTTAAGCCCTTGAAAGCCATTGTCAGCATTCATAAGGCTTGGCTAGCCTCCTATGTTCCATTGCTTCCCTGATCCTTTTAGTGATATATAGTACTGTTTTTTTTAAAAAAAAGTTTTGAAATATGTTTGATTCAGTTTTCTTTAAGGCAGGAACAAGCAAGGTTGGGTGGGTGGGGGGCTTTAGGACCAAACCTGATCCCTATCAACCTCTGTAGGCCACAATGAGCCCCAGGCAGTCATTTTTAACCATTCTAAAAGGCCACCCCCCCAAGTATCTGGGGATACTAAAAAAGAGGCAAACTGCTACTCTAGAGAATCATGGTATTTTGTAAATGATCATTGCTTTGTTTGATTGGAGTTCTTGGACACCCTCAGGATCTTTAAAAGAGTTTGAAAGATTTTATTATAAGCTAGGCTTAAGAGAAACCTGTCAGATCCTTAATGGGACTCTTAATTTCACCAGGAGTCCTACAGAAATACAGAAACTTGCTCTGCAAAGATTAGAAGCCTGTGTTCATCATAGCTGACAATTATCGCAGTAAAAAAGTTAATTTTGGAATGAAACCAAACAATCAAGGGCAGGAATTTCAAAATTCATCTGGGCATCCAAGTATACGTTTTTCTTTGTTGCAATAATTCCAAGCAACATCAAAGCTTGTCTAATTTCTCCATTACTTCTAGATTCCATATTGTAAAACTACTTCAGAGTTGCAACATCAAAACTTCATATAATCGTAAGAAAAACTATAGGGACAAACCTTGAAAATCCATGCCTACAACATATGAAAAGTTACTGGGATTTAGATTTAAGCTGTAGTTTGTTTGAATCCAGTCAAATATCAGAATAGAATATTTTAAGTTACATTCTAACAATGAATCTAATGATGGAAAAGAATCATGTAAATTTGGAATACAGTGGTACCTTGTATAAAGGAATTAATTCGTTCCAAATGAAATTATGTTAAACAAATTTTCCTTTATACAAATTGCAGTTTCCCATAGGAATGCATTGAAAAATGGAGTAATCCGTTCCAATGCAGAGAAAAATGACACAAACTACAGTACATGTATAATTTTGGGGAACAGAAATGCAAAAATGCAAACAGGCACCCACACACACACACTGATTTTGGGCAGAGTGCAGCAGCACAACGGTTAATTATTCCCAGGCCAAGCCTAGGAACCATCCTCTATCGTCTCCTCCTTCCCTGCATACACACCCACACACACACACACTGCGCCTGGCCTGAGTGTGGTGCCGGTGCTCCGGAGGCCAGCAAGGGAAAAGAATGCAGGAGTCAAACCTGAGGAGCAGAGGCTCCAACTCAGGAATGAGGGGCTGGGAGAGAGACAAAGGAGGAAGGGACGGCAGAGGCGCTTCTGCTGCTGCTGCTCAGGAGGAAAGTGAACCTTTAGGAACCTGTAGGACTGAGCAACGGCGGCAGCAGCCAGAGGCACAGGCTCTGCAAATGGGCCAACTGCGCCGCCCGCCTGGGGTGCATTCCGCTCTGCCAGCGCCAGGTCCGGCAGGGCTGATCCACAGCACCATCGGGTGGCCTCGGCTCTCTTGCGCTGCAGGGCTCGGGTTCACCGGCCGCGGCCGCTGGGTGCACGGGTGGTGTGGGAGGGGATGAGGTGCAGTTGTGGGGAGGGGGAAGAAAAAGAGAGACGGAAAGGGGGAAGGAAAAGAGACGAGTGGGCATCCCTGAGGAAGCTTTGCTGTGGGTGCCTAGCCAAGCCGAGCGAGCTGACCTAGCCCTCCTTCTCCTCCTCCATTGCCAGTTTGCATCTTCGGTAAAGAGCCCCAGAGACTGCCTGCACCCATGTTGGACAGGGAGGGAGAGGGGAGTGGTGATGGAATTTTTTCCGTTGTACGGATTTTCCGTTATACGAGCTGTTCTTTAGACACTGTATACCAAAATATTGGGAAAATATTTGTATTTCAACTATGTAACCCAGCAACACACAAGCAATGTATTTGTTTTAACCTGTTAGGTTTAGAAAATTCAATAAAATATTTTTAAAAAGAATATTTTAAGTTAAATTCTTAAAACTATACGACGTATAAAGGAAGAGAACACATTTCTGTTTCATTTCATTGAAAAGCTGGATTATTATACACTAATTTATTTATCCGCTGCCTGATGAGGAGGAGGAGGAGGAGGAGGAGGAGGATAATAATTATATATATATAATTCTTTTCAAAAGCTTATTATACAGCTGGAAAGGTACAGTGGTACCTCTACGAGTTTAATCCGTTCCGAATGCATGCTCATAAGTTGAACAACTCATAAGTAGAGCAGCCATATCTAAAAAATCAAAATATAAATTAAGAAACCGCATCTAAAATTTGTAAGGCTGCAGTTACAACACCAATGGTTTTCCACTCTTAACTCAAATTGCTTGTAAGTAGTGCCGCTCATAAGTAGAAGTACCACTGTAGTTGTTTGCCACCTGTATGTTGTGAGCTTTCCCATGGGATACAACAAAATTATATTTTGCTTTGCTTTTCCATACCTTTGAAGTGTTGGTGATGGCGGAGAGTGTAATTGTGCATTCTTGATCTCTCACTTAGAAACCTGAGCATCTTGACTTGTATTCAGTTTTGTTCCATCTGGCTTGTTCCACATGTCACTGGGTAAAACTTTTCAGGTTCCCAGGAAAACAGTACCTCACTTATGAATAGATGTCACAGACAAGCTCTCTTTTGTTTGAAGATGTTTTGCTCAGTAAAAAGTGCAGTGTAATGAACATGTCAGCTTAATTTTCAGTAAAAAATTTCTTGACTCTCTTTTGTTAAACATAGAAGAGCAGTCCCAGGAGTTATGAAAGGACAACTCAATGAGTGGGTATTGGGCGTCTCATAATACAAAAATGCAATAGTGAGAAGTTGTCTATCTTTGAAGCAAGGGGAGAATTTATTTCAGTAAAGTAACTCAATACCATGGAAACTGCACTGAAGTAGGAACAAGCATATGGAAGGTAAATTACATTTAACAGAGTGCAAGTGATTGTCCAAAACCATAAAGGCTGTCAGGCCTTTACCTCTCCCAATGTCTGTCTGGCTTCCTATTCCAGAACAGAGACAGATAAGCGATTGATCTCACCAAGCTTTGCACCACCCATACTTTTCATTTAAAATTATTGTACACCTCTTTTATACTCAAACCACCACCACCACTCTGTTCAAAATTTCTGGCTCTGGGACTAATGGTTAATACATAAGAAGTCTCCTCTAGGCCTGCTCTAAGTTTCATCTAACACATAGGTTGGCCTGTGAAATGAGATTTGGGGCACTGATGCTCACCATGGCCAAGACAATTCAAACCATTGTGAGATTTCCTTTCCTGGAACATGGTAATGCCAGCAAAAGTGGCAGCCTGCCTTCATATTGGCCTAGATTTTTCCCCTTCCACATGAGGGTAGTCAGAAGGCAATATTTTTTTTCTTTGAGCCTGATGGCTAAATCTCTCTTTCTTCTGTGATTATGATGTCATGCTACAAGATATTAGGGATGGACATGAAATGGAAAAATTGTGTTTCATTTTGTTTCATTTTGTTCCCCATGATTCATTTTGTTTCATTAGAAATGGTTTTTTTTAAAAAAAAACATACAAAATGAAACAGTATCGAACCAATTTGTTACTCTGTATTTTTTTTCTTTGTGCCTGATGGCTAAATCCCTCTTTCTTCTGTGATTATGATGTCATGCTACAAGGTATTAGGGATGGACATGAAATGGAAAAATTGTGTTTCATTTTGTTTCATTTCGTTCCCCATGATTCATTTTGTTTCATTAGAAATGTTTTTTTTTAAAAAAATCATACAAAATGAAACAGTATCGAACCAATTTGTTACTCTATAAAACGGATCCCCTGGGTCCTACAGGCACTAAATTTGGTGTCTCTAGGACCCAGGGGGGCTGTTTTACAGTGAAACGAATCGGTTCATTTTAAACCAAAAAAAATGCTGTTTCATTTCGTTACTAACAAAACGCTGCTTCCCTGTTTGGTTTGGTTTTACTAGCTAACAAAATGACAAAACAGTGTTTGGTTTTTGTTTGGTTGTTGCCCATCCCTAAAATATATAACCTGACTCTCTAAACCTTTCATGGCATTTCTTAATCACTGTTGTATAACATGCATTTCAAAAGAGAAGTCATGGGATGGTGTGACATTTCAGAGACCAAGGTGCAGTAATTCTGCACTTCCTCTAATGAGATATATGGGTTTTGGTTTCTGAAGCTACTGAACTAAAAAGTGTGTCAAGAAAGCAGAAAGAAAGTGAAGAATCTAGTCGTCATTAAAAAAAAATCATTTGAATTGAAAAACTTTCTCTTAATTGAATTCCTTACCAAACAGATGTCCATCACAATGCTTCTTAACCGCTTCTCGGGTGTTTCTTTTGCCTCTGTGCATGATTGCTGTGTCTTTAAGGACTCTGAGTATTCCTTGGAGGAAAACCATTCAGGACACTGCAGATGAAAAACAGATGCTTTTATATGTCCCAGTTTGTATTTTGTTCCTTAGAAACCTAAGTATTTTTCTTTAGACAGAGACCAAACATCAGATTGCATGTGTGATTATTTTTTTTGGCACATAATCAAGAGTGATACAAAGAAAAACTGTTTCCCACATGTGCTAATCTTTCCTTTTAAGACCTGTGAAAGTCTGACACCATAAGTTATACAGTACTACCTCCAGGAATAAAGGCTTACCCAAATTAGGCCAGATAGATTTACTGATTGATTCCATTTCTCTCCCATCCATCTGGCAGCATGGCCATTCTACAATGTTGGGATTCCTTCCCTACTGCATATTTTGAAGCCATGTTCCCTTTCTCTCTCACTTCCTTTACTCTCTGCTGCCATCAGTAGGTTTGAGTTATTCTTTTACCCATCATTTGTCAACAAGAACATTTATTAAAAGTTAAACAAGTACAAGTAGGGGTTTTTAAGCATGTATTCCATAATAGAATTATCTATTATGGAATAATAACTGTGATACTCAGGACCTGGTCAGGGATGTGGATGTCACTGAGCCTCTGGGAAATAGTGACCATGCTGCAATTTCCTTTGCCATGCAAGTTGGAGGAAGAGTGTCAACCAAATCAGACATAAAAACCCTTGATTTCCAAAGGGCAAACTTCCCTCAGATGAGGAAACTAGTTAGAAAGAAATTGAAGGGGAAGGTTGGAAGAATCCAATCTCTTCAGAGTGCATGGAGCCTGTTTAAAACAACAGTAATAGAGGCCCAGCACAAGTGTATACCACAAAGAAAGAAGAGCTCATTTAAGTCCAAGAGGGCACCGGCTTGGTTAACGAGTGGAATTAGAGAAGCTCTAAAGTGCAAAGAGAGGTCTTTCTGTAAATGGAAATCCTCCCCAAATGAGAAAAATAAAAAGGAACACAAACTCTAGGAAAAGAAATGTAAGAAGATAAGAGAGGCAAAGAAAGATTTTGAGGAACGCATGGCTAGCAATATAAAGGGTAATAATAAAAGCTTCTTTAAATATGTTAGAAGTAGAAAACCTGCCAGAGAACCAGTTGGCCCTCTTGATGGTGAGGGAGGAAAAGTGGAGATTAAGGAGGACTTGGACATTGCAGAGAAATTAAATGAGTTCTTTGCATCTGTCTTCACAACAGAATGAAAGCCTCACCCAGGATTACCTGTGCCACTATTACGGGAGCCGAGGGTTGAAAAGACACGCCAAGGATCAAAGGAATGGAGAAAAACTTTAATTTGCTGCAGCAATGGCACCCAGCCGAGTTGCGTCGGGAAACTGGGGCAAAGAGCTTGAAAACCTTTACAGTCTTAATAGAAAAACATTCGCCAACACCCCTTCTTATCAGCAAAAAAACAAGGATACATCTGGGCGCAGTAGAACGCCCACAAAGGACAAAAGAAACTTCAAAAGATACACAGTTTGCACATTGTTAGCACCCCGTTAACACCCACTTATCACCCACTTGACAAGGGAAACATACAGCGGACGTGATTAATCTTGTTCTTCAGCGCCCCCTGCCATTGCAATTCCCGGAGCGCTTCGCTCTTTTCCCGGAAAGCGCTTTGACAGCTGTGTATCGATGTATCGATGCACGGATGTCTGGCTATCTTGGCGCAGGGGCCCCATTGTCTTGGAGACCTTCCCACAGATAAGTGTTTGTCCGTTAGTTTATGTCCTGTTTATCTCACAGGACAGGCTTGGGGGTGACAGTGTAGTGCTTTGTGCAACAGTTTTGTGAAAGGGGAGAGGTGAATCAAGGGACATAGAGAGAGTGAATAAAGGAACAGAAATACTGCCACTTTATCTACAATGACAGCTTATAAAATATAAAGTATATTGAATAATAATCCCTATTAAGAAGACCTTGAGCAGATTCTCTTGACTAAAGAATTAAATCAAATACAGGTTAAAAGAGAGGATGTTTTAAGACTAATTGATAAATTGAAGATTAACAAGTCACCGGGCCCAGATGGCATCCACCCAAGGATTATTAGGGAACTGAGAAATGAAATTGCAGATCTCTTAATGGTAATATGCAACTTGTCTCTTCAAATGGCCACAGTGCCGGAGGACTGGAGGATAGCGGATGTCACACCAATTTTTTAAAAAGGAAGGAGGGGGGACCTGGGAAACTACAGGCCATTTAACCTTACATCTGTCCCAGGGAAGATGGTGGAAAGCCTCATCCAAGAGAAAATCTTAAAACACATAGAAGAACAAACCTTGCTGAGAGAAAATCAGCACGGCTTCTGTAAGGGTAAGTCTTGTCTGACAAATCTTTTAGAATTTTTTGAAAAGGTCAACAGGCATGTAGATTTGGGTGAAATGGTGGATATAGTCTACCTGGATTTTCAAAAGGCTTTTGACACAGTCCCTCACCAGAGGCTGCTGAGAAAATTGCACAGTCAGGGGATAAGAGGGCAGGTCCTCTTATGGATTGAGAACTGGTTGAGATCCAGGAAACAAAGAGTAGGTGTCAATGGGAAATTTTCACAATGGAGAGAAGTGAAAAGTGGTGTGCCCCAGGGCTCTGTCCTGGGACCGGTGCTTTTCAATCTGTTCATAAATGACTGGGAGACAGGGATAAACAGTGAGGTGGCCAAGTTTGCAGATGACACAAAACTTTTCCGTGTGGTAAAAACCAGAGAAGATGGTGAAGAGCTCCAGAAGGATCTCTCCAAACTGGGGGAATGGGCTACAAAATGGCAAATGCATTTTAATATAGCCAAATGTAAAGTAATGCACATTGGGGCAAAAAATCCAAACTTTATTTATCCACTCATGGGCTCTGAGTTATCCGTGATGGATCAGGAAAGAGATCTTGCTGTGTTGGTGTACAGCTCCATGAAGGTGTCTCCCCAATGTGTGGCAGCGGTGATGAAGGCCAATTCCATGCTAGGGATTATCAAAAAGGGAATTGAAAATAAAACAGCCAACATTATAATGCCATTATACAAAACAATAGTAAGGCCGCAACCGGAGTATTGTGTACAATTCTGGTCACCGCATCTCAAGAAAGACATAGTTGAATTGGAAAAGGTGCAGAGGTACTCATGCAGGGCATGAGTAAAGTGGATAGAGGGAAGCTCTTCTCCCTCTCACAAAATACCAGAACTAGGGAACATCCACTCAAATTGAGGGCCGGGAGAGTAAGAACAGACAAAAGAAAATATTTTTTCACTGAGCACGTTGTTAGTCTATGGAATTCCCTGCCACAGGATGTGGTGGTGGTATCTGGCCTGGATGCCTTCAAAAGGGGATTGGACAGATTCCTGGAGGAAAAGTCCATCACAGGTTACAAACCATGATGGAGATGTGTAATCTCCAGGCTTAAAACCAGGGTACGTCAAGGGCCAGATGCAGGGGAGTGGTACCAGGAGACAGATATCTGGTCTCATGCGCTCCCAAACGCATCTGGTGGGGCCACTGTGAGTTACAGGAAGCTGGACTAGATGGGCCTTTGGCCTGATCCAGTATGGCTCTTCTTATGTTCTTATGTTCTTATCATTCAGGTTAGACATTCTTTGCTTAGTGTGGTGAAAAGATATGGGAGGTGGTGTACGTACATCATCCTTATGCTCATTTTGGGTACTAAGCACATTCCTTTAAATGTATAATGAGGCAGCCACATCCTAAAATTTGCATAATATTTTACACAATTTGTTCGCAGATTTTGTAGTTACATGTTATAACCTCAAAGTATATCTGGAGTAAGACTTGTATTGTAGCAGCTGTGACCTTGTACAGACATTATGTATATAGATAGGATAACAATAACAAGCATCCTGAAGACTAGTAGGTTTTACCCGGTATATGCTTTTTCAGATTGCAGCCCACTTCATCGGATGTATGGAGAATATATAAATATGTACCCAGAGAACCAACACCGGATGCATTTAATTAAGTGGGCTGCAGTCCTAAAGAACTTGCCTGAAATAAAACTTGTTAGTCTTTACGATGCTACAGGAATCTTTTGACTTTGATGTAACAGACTAATACCACCATCGCCACTCCTAAAATGTGTATGTAAACTCAATACCTTCAGTTTGGCTGAAGTAGAGCTGTTGAATCAGGGAAACTTCTATAACTTATGAAAAAGGATTATGTGTTGAATGCTGTGATCTAAAATTTTGGATGAACTCTGGAATTATGAAACACAGACTGAAACTCTAGAAAAATCTGCTTGGAAACAAATCCAATTGATCTTGACAACATTTATTTCTGAGTTGTATGGGTAGGATTGGTTTAGGCTCTCCTGTCCAGATGTATCTCACTAAACCACCATTTTAGGAAGTCTGGCCGCCCCATGGAGCATGATGGTGGGCCCTGGCCATTACCAGCAGTCGCTATAGCATGCTTTGCCTGAAGATCATTGGCAGCCTCAGCTACAACATCTGCCGCAAGAGAGAGGCAAGTTACTCCAGACACACATCACCCTTCCTGTCTGTTGGGAAGGCTCTACGGTTCCCATGTTCTTCCCTAATCCTGTACAATCTCCCCAATGGCTGATGCAGTGATGCAATCCTCTCTACCAAGCCATATTCTATCCCCAATGAATATAGAATGAATGACAAAATTGTAGAACTATGGAGGTGGAAGGGGTCAATTAGCCCAGCCCATCAAGAACTAAAGCATCCCTGAGAGATGGCTATCCAACTTTGTTTAAAAACTTTGGACAAAGTAGAATATGCACCCTTCTGAGATAGAACACTCCAGCTCTTACTTTTGGGAAATCTTTTCATTTTGTAAAATCTTTTTTTCTTGTCAGTTGAACCTGCAGGTTCTCTAGATGAAACGTGCCCAGCTTAACTGTTATTCTTTAGAGCTTGGTTTCCAGACCTTTTGCCATTTTGGTTGCCCTCTTATGAACACGCTCTACACTTTCAACACTGCCCTCCCACCCACATAAGCCAGGCCATGGTCATTTCAGTGTGATCAAAACCAAGAAGTTGTCAAAAGAGCAGTGGGAATAATTGCAGTATGTCATTTCCCTCTTATATGGGTGTATGTATTGCATTCATAGCTGGATGGACTGTGGGGTTTGAAGTTAGTAACATTAGCCATGGGTGGTTATTTCTTCCTTCTATACTCCCCCCTCCTTTGACTTGATAGGTAAGTAGGGTATATACATAGTCATCATGGCATAGTTGTGTTTCCCCGATTCAAAAGCACAGCACTTTTGGCTGTCAGTTTCTGCCATTAAGAACCAGAGAACTCAATGAAAGCCAGAGCCTCAGTCACCATAGCAATGTACTGTAGCTGAAGAAACATAGTTTAGTGCTATGGCAATGGGAGGACAGGTTTAGATGGTCACTTAGCTGAGTGCCTGAATTGCCCCTTATAAGTGGGTAAGTGGCTAACCCCAGGATTGCAGAAAAATACAAGACAGTGCTCCATAATTTCTGTGTATAATTGTATGTTGTTCAGGAGCTTTTCAAAGGTCTGTACTTGTGCTGTTATGGCCTTAGAAAGCTCTTTGCTACCTGGTGTTCTATATTGTTTGCAGCAGAACTATGCAGAAAAGCTGGGTAGAAGTCCCCACAATTCTAGCTTGTATCCTGTTATTTTTCACATTTTGGTGTAGATTGTACTAGCACTTAGATAGAACTGGAGAATATTAGTACTAGGTGCCTTCTAAAGGGTTAGCAAACCAGAATCAAGATCAGATTAAGGGTCCAGGAATTGGCATCCTTTTTCCAAAAGTGGGCAACTTGATTCCTCTGACAAATCCATCCAAGGCGCAAAACATTTTATCTGTAAATATGCACAATCCAAGTAGCTACCAGGGTTTAAAAAACAATGGCCCTGGGCTGTATCATATCACACTGTAGATTGGTCACCCAGGCAAGAGATCCAGGGAGAAAGACTGGGACTAGTCATTTGTTATTTGAAACCACTGGTGTTGTGTGTTCTTTGTGCTGTGTGCAGAGTGCCACTCTCCTTGGGGTGAGGCATTCCAACATGCAACTAGCTATCTGCAATGTGCTATAAAGCTGACTGAGGAAAACATTTCATCAGCACTAAAAGTGCTGTGGGATGTTAAAATTAGCTTTATACTTCTATCTCTCTCTTTTTTACACTGTGGGCTAAGAACTGTGTGTTTGTGCTGTTGACTGATTTAAATGACAATTTAGGGATATTTTCAGTGCAATCTCAGGTGGAAAGCTGCAATGTTAAAGGTGCATGAATCCATCCCTCAGTCTTCTTGTTAACCTATGAATGAAAGATCTCTAAAATGTGGAGCAGCCCTGCTCGGCTGTTATAAACTCAGCCCATCTTGTATTTGGTCTTCCTCTTTTCCTGCTGCATTCAACCGTTCCTAGAATTATCATCTTTTCCAGAAACACATGGCTTCTCCTGCTGCACCCAAAGTATGACTGCCTCAGTTTCATCGTTGTTGCCTCCAGAGATAGTTCAGGCTTGATTTGCTCTAGGACCTATCATCCAGGGTATCCCACAAAGTTCTCAGCACCTTTTTTAAATCCTGTCAGCTTTCTGTACTGTAGAGCTTTCATACCCACACATAGGGATCAGAAATACAGTAGTATGGATGGACTTGGACTTGGACTTGGTTTCTTTACATTTCATGATCTCTAATTTCTTCATTGCGAGCCTCACTCTCATTTTGATTTCTTGCAGTCTCCTTTTGGATTGACGATTGAGCCAAGGTATACAGATCCTTCACTATTTCAATTTCTTCACTTTCAACATTAAAGTTGTGTAGTTCTTCTGTAGCTGTAATTTTTGCTCCTGAATGTTCGACTGCAGTTCTGCACTCAAGAAGGCACCTTCTTCTTTCATTTTCACTAAATGTTCTATAAAGCCATTAGTAAGATGGCTTCATTGTTGATGTTCCTTCCAGCAATTTCCATTCATCCTTTATCTGAATCTAGTGTAGCTTTCTGTATGATATATTCTGCATACAGATTTACAGATGATGGGATAAAATACACCCTTCTCTGACACCTTTGGCTAAAGAAACCCTTCTGTCTCTCCATATTCAATCCTAACAGTTGCTCCTTGTCCACAATATAGGTTATGCATCAAGACAATCAAGTGCTGAGACACACCTTTTTTCAATTCTATTTTCCCCCCACACAGTTAAAGGATTCGTTGTAGTCTATAAAGCACAGCCTGATCTTCTTTTGAAATGATTTCATACTCTTCAGTAGCCAGCAGATATTTACAATATGATACTGAATGAATTCATTTTCAGAATCAAACTTGAATGTAGCACATTTTTTCTTAGCATAGCATAAAATCCTTTGTTGCAACGCCTTGAGCATCACTTTGCTTGCATGGGCAATTAAAGCAGTGGTCCTATACTTATTGGGTTTCTTGGCATCTCCTTTCTTAATTACTGGAATGTATATTAAATGTTTACAGTCTGTGCCAGAGTCCATTATAAGCCTGGACATTTAGGAAAATCATTCAAGGTGGAATAGTCACAGCTGAGACACCAGATTAAGATGCACAAATCATTTTCAAAACAGCTCCTGGGCAGCAGTAGTAGCGGAATGAACGACCCCTCTTGACTAAATAATTAAATCAAATTCAGGTTTAAAAAGAGGATGTTTTTAGTTTAATTGATAAATTGAAGATCAAGAAGTCACCGGGCCCAGATAGCATCCACCCAAGGATTATTAAGGAACTGAGAAATGAAATTGCAGATCTCTTAACATAATATGCAACTTTCCTCTTCAAACAGCCACAGTGCCAGAGGATTGGAGGATAGCAGATATCACACCAATTTTTTTTAAAAGGAAGTAGGGGGGATCCAGGAAACTTCAGGCCGGTTAGCCTTATGTCTGTCCCAGGGAAGATGGTGGAAAGCATCATCCAAGAGAAAATCTTAAAACACATAGAACAAACCTTGCTGAGAGAAAATCAGCATGGCTTATGTAAGGGTAAGTCTTGCCTGACAAACCTTTTAGAATTCTTCGAAAAAGTCAACAGGCATGTGGATTTGGGTGAACTGGTTGACATTGTCTATCTTGATTTTCAGAAGGCTTTTGACACAGTCCCCTACCAAATGCTGCTGAGAAAATTGCAGTCAGGGGATAAGAGGGCAGGTCCTCTTATGGACTGAGAACTGGTCGAGATCCAGAAAACAAATAGTAGGTGTCAATTGGCAATTTTCACAATGAAGAGAGATGAAAAGCAGTGTGCCCCAGGGATCTGTCCTGGGATTGGTGCTTTTCACTCTGTTCATAAATGACCTGGAGATAGGAATAAGCAGTGAGATGGCCAAGTCTGCAGATGACACGAAACTATTCTGTGTGGTAAAAACCAGAGAAGATTGTGAAGAGTTCCAGAAGGATCTCTTCAAACTGGGGGAATGGGCTGTGAAATGGCAAATTCATTTCAATGTAGGGAAATGTAAAGTAATGCATATTGGGGCAAAAAAAATCAAAACTTTATCTGTCAACTCATGGGCTCTGAGCTATCCATGATAGATCAGGAAAGAAATCTTGGTGTGCTGGTGGGGAGCTCAATGAAAGTGTCTGCCAGTGTGTGGCAATGGTGAAGAAGGCCAGTTCCATACTAGGGATTATCAAAAAGGGGACTGAATATAAAACAGCCAACATGAAAGGCTACAGCATTTGGGGCTCTTTATTCTGGAAAAAAGGCGCCTGAGGGGGAATATGATTGAGACGTACAAAATAATGCAGGGCGTGAATCAAGTGGATACAGGGACGCTCTTCTCCCTCTCACAAAATACCAGAACTAGGGGACATCCACTCAAATTTTGAGGGCTGGGAGAGTGAGAACAGACCAAATAAATTTTTTTTACCCAGCATGTTGTTAGTCTGTGGAACTCCCTGCAACAGGATGTGGTGATGGCATCTGGCCTGGATGCCCTCAAAAGGGGTTTGGACAGTTTCCTAGAGGAAAAGTCCACCACAGGTTACAAACCATGATGGAGATGTGTAATCTCCAGTCTTTAAACCGGGGTACTTCAAGGACCAGATGCAGGGGAGTGGTATCAGGAGACGTATATCTAGTCTTGTGTGGTCCCAGACTCATTTGGTGGGGCCACTGTGTAGTACAGGAGGCTAGACTAGATGGGCCTTTGGCCTGATCCAGCATGGCTCTTCTTATGTTCTTATGAAAGTGGCACTCACAGAAGGTGCAATGGCAGTGAAGTACTACTGTGCAGAAGGTGGCCATGGTAAACCCATGGTGAACTTTCCTTACCATGAAAATTGTATGAAGAGGCAGTCCAAAATGAAACAAGAGATCATGTTTGTAAATCATTCAAGTCTATGCTCCAATTTTCAATGCTGAATATGAAATTGAAAGCTTTTATAGAATGATCCAAGAGAAAAACAAGGCAGGTTTATAATCATAGGTGGCTGGAATGGCAAAGTAGGGAACAAAGCAGAACTAAACATTTTTAGCCTAGGAAAAAGAAATGAAGCTGGAAAATGACTCATATATTTCTCTGAAGCTAACAGTCTGTTTAATCACAAATACATGCATCAAGCAACTGAGCATATAGTTTATACATGGACATGAACAAATAATTAATATAGATATCAAACAGACTACATAATTGGAAGCAGGAGATGGAGAAGCTGTATTCTCTCTTCAGAAACAAAGACAAGGAACATATTTTGGTTCTCTTCATGAACTGTTAATATCCAGCAGTAGAATAAAGCATCCTAGCTTACATGATGCCATTAAGCTTGGGTGTTAAATGTCATCTTTAAAAGTCAGAGGCTGAAATATTATGCTAATTTATGTTATCTTCAGCTTTCATTTAGCCAAACATTAACCTTCTGCAATTGCTTGTAGAAAAGGTTTGCAAAGGTTACAGTGTTCGGAAGGTTATCTGCTTGGGACTAAATGTATAGATGTAGTTTTCTCCATTAATTCTCTGTCTCAAAGTAACTAGAAATGAGCATTTATGCAGTTCTGACAGGTGCTCTTCAAAAAAACACATTTCCCATCTTTGATCTTATTCCCATCTTTTAACATTACCAGAACACTCTTCTCTAGACTGGACCAGTTTTTAACATGCCAGGCCAATGGATGGATGTACAACTCCATTCTAATGTGAAATCCACTGTAGGAATACTGTGATCCATCGTTGTTGTGGCTGCCAGTATAATGACGTCTTGTCCTCCCAAGCCTTCAATTGACATTTACAGTAATTTTCCTCCATGTTCACATTTACAGTTTTGCCCTTAGTCTCTTCAGTTCTCAAGAGGTTACCCTTTTTATGTCCAATATGGAAATGTATACCTTGCACAGAAATTTCTTCATAGAGATGCACACCTAAAACATCACAAGGCTCTTGGCTATTGTGCCTAAGCACGAGCTCAGGACAAAAGAAATACAATATTGTGACACAATGCATTTATATCTTAACCATGTGTACTGGCGAAAAACTCAGAGAAAATATATGTTCTCAGTACAAGTAGATTTAATAAAGGAACTATTGTCTTTTACTGTCACCTTTCCGTTACACTTAACAATATTCATACTTCTCCTTTGACTCTCATAAATATATTGATTCACATGTTCTGCTGTGTGATGCAGTGGCTTGGCCTACTTCAACTCTGTATTATTTATTTATTTATTTATTTATTTATTTATTTATTTATTTATTTATTTATTTGGTAGAATGGTGGGAGTATTCATGTCCAAAATTAATTTATCCTACCACCTGCCTCATGGAAATATATGTCTAAAAATGAACACAGTAATTACATAGTCACCATGTGTGTATGCAGGAAGAGATGTAAATGTTAGTTATTAATTCCAAAATAATTATGTTCAAAACAAGGATAGATGTTGCTACATTCAAGTGCTCCAACTTTCAGTGCAATCTGACCCCAGGAGATTTGGCTAGTCTCCCAGTTTCCTCCACAGAAGTCAAGTGGGGATATGGAGGGAGCGGTTCAAACCTCTTATTTGGGGAGTAGAACGTTGGCCACCCACCCTGTTTTATACCAAAACGTCATTGTACAAAACTAATGGCTTGCTAGATGTATGACATCTATGATATGTAATAAATTGTATAAGGCAGTGCACCCTGGAGTGGCAACAGTTTTTTCAAAGAAAGTGCATTTGGGAGTTGGGGGGGAGAGAGATCCAACACTGAACAGTAACCCTGGTGGCAATCCTGCTTTTTATCATCCATCTCTAATGAGATTTAAAAGATGGATGGTGTGTATATTCATCATTCACTGAAAGTGATAGCCTGCATGTATGAATGAGCTCTCAGAAGGCAATCACCACTGATGGAGGCTGCATTTTTAGCCAGTATATTTCCAGAAATGAATTATGTCCAAATCAATCTTTCAGGCATTTGATGTAAAGCCATCAAGTGTTGAGTGTTAATCCAGCAATCAGACATATGTGTGTGTGTGTGTGTGTGTGTGTGTGTGTGTGTGTGTGTGTGTGTGTGTGTGTGTGTGTGTGTGTGTGTGTGTGTGTGGATTAGCCTACAGAGATAAACATCTAACTTCCAGATTGTGAAATAATTGTTTTAATTGTATATGTATTTCCTCCTGTAATATTAGTTATAGGATTGTGGCTTCTGACCAAAAAAATCTGGGCATGTATGAAAAACGTAAGGACTGACAATATGAGGTTATATATCAGGGTGCAAGATCCAAGTGTTATAAAGGCAAGCAAGTTTTGTTATCAGTATGAATTTAAAAATAATATTTGTCTCTTCTATAGCAAAGGTATTTCTCTTAGTACATTTGGATTCACATCTTCACACAACTTAGAGGGAACATTGCTCAGAAGTATAGTTTTAACCAAGTATAATTATTACACATTAAAAGAGAGATAACAGGAAAAATAAACCACGTCTTTTAAGGTAGCTAATGATTTTGTTAATTCTATGTAAAATAGTTAGGTTGTTTTGTTTATATAATCACTATTTTCTATTCGGGCTACAAAATATTTGTCTTTTAGAAGAAGGAATCTGAATTCTAATTAAGATATCTGAATTACATAAAGGAAGGAAAGAAGAAGGTGTGAAATGTTTCCTGCATGATTATCAGTCCATAGTCACTCAGACCTACCATGATGCCCAAACTAATACAGCACAATGCAGGCGGCCTCTGATAATGAACCAGAACTAGTATAAAAAAATAAAGGCCTCCACTGACCCTAATATCACTCCATTACTTTTTTTAAACAGTAAGGCTGTATTTTCTTATTCTTCAAACTAAACCTGTCCTTTGACTATGTTTTTGTGTCCTTTAATTGCCATAGGTTCTACAGATACAGTATCTGTATTCTCTTCCCATGAAGCTGCAACATTGTACCTATTCTTGACTGGCAAGTGTGTTTTATGCATGGGCAGTTTGTATTTTTTTAAAGCTGCTGTTTCTGACATTTAAAAAGGCCTTTTTCCTTTTCCTTTTCTTTTCTTTTGAGGACCAGCAGCATGGCTTACAGCCTGGATTCTTTCCAAATTAAAAAAAAGTTGGGGCCAACAATTCAAGATTAACAAGACTGGCCTTTTCAGTTTCTATGAGTTGTTGTAAATCTGGATCCATTAGAGGTCTCTTACTTCTGAATGGCAATTTAGAAGAGTTTTACTTTGGGGGAAAAAACAATCATCAACATCCTTTGCTGTCAAGTCAGCTCTGACTTCATGTGTTTTATTTAGGTAGACAGTACTCAGGAGTGGTTTACCATTCCCTCTGGAAGTGTAAGGACTGTGCATCTTGCCAAAAGTCTGACTTTGTTTGCAGAAGGCAGGTTGGGGAGAAACTCCCAACTTCTATCTTCACAGCCAGATATCTAAACCACTGAGCTATCCAACATAACTAAAAAAAAGTCCCTAAATGTGACACAGACAAGAGCAGATTTGGAGCTGTCCTGAAGCCCAGTTTAAAAGAGGTGTGTGTGTGTGTGTGTGTGTGTGTGTGTGTGTGTGTGTGTGTGTGTGTGTGTGTGTGTGTGTGTCCTCTAGAATGCTGATTTGCTCAGCTAGCACAATTGCAAACTTTGCCTTATCTTGCAGTATATTGTCTAAATACTTTTTGTTGTTATTCAGTCGTTCAGTCATGTCCGACTCTTGGTGACCCCATGGACCAGAGCTCGCCAGGCACTTCTGTCTTCCACTGCCTCCCAGACTTGATGATGGTTTGATCTCCTTGCAGACCAGTGGGCTCTCAGGAGTCTCCTCCAGCACCACAGCTCAAAAACATCGATTCTGCGGCAATCAGCCTTCTTGATAGTCCAGCTCTCACTTCCATACATCACTATCGGAAAAACAATAGCTTTGACTATCTGGACCATTGTTGGCAAAGTGATATCTCTGCTCTTTAAGATGCTGTCTAGGTTTGCCATTGCTTTCCTCCCAAGAAGAAAGTACTTAGATCTAATGTATCTAAATACTTTAGATGCAGGCTATTCAGGCACCAAAATTCTGTTTTTGTCAGCTTGAAGGCAACTGAGGCTAAATGAGTTCTCGTCTTCTGCTTAATGAATAACTTGAAAAGAAATATTCCTTTGTATTATAGTAAACATGCATATTCTTATTTCCATTTTAAAATGAACTTCACCAAGCATTCTATTTTCAGGCATCAATAAACACTGAGTTGTGCTCTATTCACTAAGAAAATGTGAAAATAATTAACATTATTATGAATGACAATGATGCTTATTTATTTATTTATTTATTTATTTATTTATTTATTTATTTGATTTCTATACTGCCCATCTGGCAGCCAGGTCACTCTGGGCAATTTACAACAATTAAGGTATGCAGTACACTGCAAATAAACTAAATAATTCATACAATAAAATAAACATAAAATACAGTAATATAATAAAATAAAAATAATATAAATTGACATAGAATAGTGTAATAGTGTTGTTATTGACAGGCAAATAAGTTAAAATCATGTTTTAATGGATGAA
Organism: Phrynocephalus forsythii; assembly: GCA_029282475.1. Classification (NCBI taxonomy): domain Eukaryota; kingdom Metazoa; phylum Chordata; class Lepidosauria; order Squamata; family Agamidae; genus Phrynocephalus; species Phrynocephalus forsythii. The sequence goes on from JAPFRF010000002.1 coordinate 37,069,601, forward strand.
CATTGAAGTTACATTATATTTGAGGAATGCCTGCTTAAATAGCCAAGTTTTAAATAGTTTTTTAAAGGCAGCCAAAGAGGAGGCCAGGCAGATGTCTGGAGGAAAGTTATTCCACAAGTGGGGGGCAATGGTGGAAAAGGCCCTATTTCTAGTTTTTTCCTTTTGGGCCTCGCATGGTGTCAATTGCCTCAAACACCTAGTCTGGGAAAGATCAGATATTATGGGCAGTTTTCAATGGGAGAAGGCGCTCTGACAAGTATTGAGGTCCGAAACTGTTTAGGGCTTTATATGTGATAGATAAAACCTTGAAATCAATGTGGAACCGAACTGGAAGCAAGTGCAGTGCGGCCAGCACTGGGGATATATGATCATATTTCCTAGTCCCTGTCAGCAATCTGGCCACCGTTTCATTGTGCACATGTTGTACATTGACAATAAAGGTATTATTATTATTATTATTCTGGATCAGCTGGAGTCTGTGCATCAGCCTCAAGGGCAGCCCCACATAGAGAACGTTGCAGTTGTCCAGCCTCAAGACTACCAATGCATGGAGCAGCGTGGTGAGAGCCCCTGTGTCCAGAAAAGGGCACAGTTGAGCAATCTGCTGCAGTCTGCCCTGATGTTGGATGGCATAGCTGGGTGGGCAAATTAGAGAGAGGGCCAAGCCTCCCTCTGTGCCCACCCAAGTTTCAGTTATACATGCTAGGTCTGCCTTCTCATCCAAGATTAAATCTTGGATTAGTTGAGCCTCATTTAAAGCAGACCTAGCATTCAGCAACAGCAAGGTCAGAGTGGAAGACTGGCTGAGTTGATTACTTCACACACTTGGCAGTTGACAACAGGGCCAGAACATGGGGACAGCCTTCAAACATCTGTCCCTCGTTCTTCTGTACTTGATGGCTGCCGCTGCATTGCAATTTGTTCCAAAGCCCATAATAACCCCTATTTGGAAATCCCCTCAATGGAAGAGCAGGCATCCATGTCATAAAGTGTTGTAGAAGAGTTTTAAAATGTGCAAAATTACAAGTGATGGTACGTTAGAATCTGTGGTGTATGTGTGTGTAGATAGATAGATAGATAGATAGATAGATAGATAGATAGATAGATAGATAGATAGATAGATAGATAAAAATATAATATTTTAGTTATTAATAGTTATAAAGTCCCTAGCCTAAAGTTTTATCAACCATATCAGAGCTCAGTGCTATAACAGTGAACTAACTAGCTGATTGGTAGCATGGTGTTAATTGTGCAAAAAGGGGCAACCAGTGTATTCAGTTATTGAATATACAGTTGATTCAGTCAACATGCTTAACCTTCAATAATTAACGAGCCAGCCAGGTGTTTCCATTTTAACTTAGGGCCTTTTCACATGACCCCTAAGATCCGCTGGCCCCTTAAATTCGGACCAAAGATCTTAGGGGTTCGTTGCTCTTCCTTCCTCCCCACCAGAGAAAGAGAGGAAAAAATGCAGCTCACCTGGAGGAGCTTCCCGGAGCTCCGTTTCTCTTCCGTTTCTCTTCCGTTTCTCTTCTGCTTGCTTTTTTTCCTCCCACCTCTTCTCTTAAAGGGGTGGGAGGCAAAAAAAACACAAGCAGAAGCCAGGAGAGCCTCGCACTGACCAGATTAAATCCGGACCTGGGGATTTTTACCCACCTCCAGCAGGTACAAGAAAGTGCAGCTGGGTTGCGCTTAGGAGGGCGGGGTCGCACTTAATTGTCTGCAAACTCCGGAGCTGGTGGGAAAACACTTGTAAGGTCCGGAGTTTGCAGCCATTTGCTGCGGAGTTTAGGGGTCGTGTATAAAGGCCCTTAGTTGTAACTCTCCTTTCTAAGACGTAGTCCAAACAGCAGCAATACCCAAGGGCATTCCACTTCCACGTCTGAGACCTTCTTCCAAGACTTTCAGTCTGTTGCCCTCACAAATGCACTCCGTACTCTTTCTGTTCCAACGCTCCATCCAGCACATCGAGTCTCATGACAGACGCTGCCAATGTCTCTTCTCTCTGTAAGATTTTCTATAGTCCCCATCGCTCTGTAAGGAAACCACATCTCAGATGGCAGTGAGTCCTTGCTGTGTCCACAAAGAAGGGTCGTCATTCTGAGAAGCAGCCTTGAGATAGGGATTGCACCCCTACAATGGCAGATGACCCAACAGTCGTCAACAATGTTTGTGATCCACAGTCACACTCCCAGGCAGCTGCAACCACTAGAATAACAAGATGACAAGATGACCCACAAACTGAAACAGCAAGTCCAGCAATGAGGGCGGCACTGGGAGGGGGGGGAACAATTTTTAGATTCAATTTTTCATATTGAATCCAGAAATGACGTAAATAAATAGAACCTGTATATAATTTACAAGTTCAGGACTTGCCTGGAGTTATTGCAACAATGAAGGCACTTATAATGAGATGCTCAGATGAGTTGTAAGTGCTTGTTATTTATTGTTTGCTTACATTATGGTATTAACCCTTTGCTGGGATAATGTCAGCTGTATGAATCGTAGAATCTGTTCTCATTGCCTGAGATGTCTATACATCTCTGTAGACCTCCTGGGGGAGTCAGTTGTCCTAAGCAGGTTGTGACAGTATGGCAAAACATCATAAGTAGCATTGCAATGCTCTATTATAAATTGTAGAAAGGAGAATTCCAAAGATATTAATTTGGCTGTATTAGACATGTGGACAGTGGTGGGAAAAATTTGATGGCATAATTTTACAGCACTACTTCAGTGCACCACAGAATGTCATTCAATCTGAAACTGCATCTTCTATTGACAGGTAGAAATGCATCTAATGTGATACCCTTCTTCATGTTACCATTAATTCTTTTGACAGACTGTTTTTTAATTAAGTTAGCAATTAGGAAACTACACAACTCTTAGGAATCTACTCATAAGAAACCAAATTCTGTCCCTCATAAAAATGAAATTAATTTCAGTTTTAAAGATGTAATTTTGTTTTAGGAAACACTTCGTGGAGCAAGATGATACCGGGCCGTGTGCTGGCCTTGGATTAAAACAAACAAACAAGTGGTTCTAAGATAGACTCCTCATCCCTTCCATTGCAAACTTTCAGAAGAAATTTATTTTTAGGAGATGATAAAGTAGGAGAGAGTGCAGCACTTCAATTCATGCCCATGGCACATCTGAAACTTTGACACATTTCTTCCCACGTGCAATGTTTCATGCATGCCCCAACACTGATTTTCAATAGGAAGATGAGAAAAAAAATAGGGACATAAAAGGAGCAAGAGCAAGGTAAATCTAAAATTCAAAAGAGATTAAAAGTAAGATGCAGAGGTCTGAAAAGGCATATTCTTCTTTCTGAAAGAGTGGATGATATAAACAAACAAAAAAAAGGCCAAGGGGAAGGCTAGAGAGGGAAAGAGAGATCAGTAAAGCACATACAGTATTAAAGAAAGACTAGTTTCTCAGTAGGCACATTTGTTAGGTAATATTTGAAATAGTTGTAGGTTCTGAAAATGCTCACTCTGTTCTGCACACAAAGTCTATTCATTTTTATTCAGAAGCAAGTCCCAGTATATTCAGTAAGCTTACTCCTATGTAAAGAAATGGCTCTTTTTACCTCAGTGCATACATCTTTAAACAGATATAAGTCCCAAATCAGTGGGCATCATATTTTCCTGAAGGTTTTATTTATTTATTTATTTATTTATTTATTTATTTATTTATTTATTTATTTTACCCCACCTTTCTCCTTGGAAAAGGACCCAAGGTGGTTTACAATAATGAGGGACAATATACAGTCCAGAATACTTAAGACAGCTTTGAATTAAGAACAGAAGAGGCATCTTAGAACATTAAAAAGTAACATTAGATTTACAAAGAGAATGCAAGAAGAAAAGAAAAATCCATTATGACGGGTGGAAATCAACATGGAAAACACTAGTGTTCTTATGAAATCAGTCAATGCAATCATGTATGGTAATCCATATATAGTCACATAATACCTAGTCCGTCATTCAGGGAAAGCTTGCCTTAAGTAGAGGAAGGTCTTTGCATGCTTCCGGAAAGATAGCAGAGATGGGGCAGTCCTGGAGTTCCAGAGTCTGGGCACAGCAACAGAGAGCACCCTTTCATGTGTTCTTTTGAGACACACCTGTGAAGGCGGCGGGATGAAGAAAAAGGCCTCTCCTGATGACCATATCACCAAAGCCGGTTTATACTGTGATATTTGATTTTTGAGGTAGCTTGGACCCAGGCCATTTTGTGCTTTGTAGGTTAAGGTCAGGACCTTGAATTGTGCCCAATAGCTGATTGGCAGCCAGTGGAGCTGCTTTAGTAGGGGTGTAATGTGATCTCTGTAACCCACACCAGTCAGCAATCTGGCCACTGCATTCTGGACCCATTGAAGTTTCCTGATACAGTACTTTCCATTGGTAGCCTTGTATAGAGCGCATTACAGTAGTCTAGCTGGGAGGTCACTAAGGCATGTGGCCAGAGCAGGTTTCTCAAGAAATGGGCATAACTCGCATACTAATTTTAGTTTTGGAAATGCATTCCTGACTATAGCTTTGACCTGGGCATCTAGGCTCAAGGATGAGTCCCGGAGCACCCCCAAGCTACAGACCTCATTTTTCAATTGGGGAGTAATCCCATCCAGTACAGGTTGCATTCCTATCCCTTGATCTCCTTTTTGACTGACCAGAAGCACCTCTGTCTTGTCTGGTTTTAGTTTCAGTTTGCTCTTCCTCATCCAGTTCATTACCGAAGCTAAGCACTGATCCAAAGTCGAAATAGCTTCCTTGTAATCAGAGATGAAGAGAGTTAGAGTTGAGTGTCATCGGCATACGGGTGACACTTTACCCCAAAACTCCAAATAATTTCCCCCAGTGGTTTCATATAAATGTTAAATAACCTAGGAAACAGAATAGAACCCTGAGGTACCCCATAGGTCGGTGGTCCCCAACCCCCGGTCCGCGGACCGGTGCCGGTCCGTGGACCGGTCGGCACCGTGCCGCCTGGGGAGGCCGGGGAGGCTCCTCCCCTTTTCCTCCGCCGCCCTCCTCCTCCTCCTCTTCTCTCCCGCGGGCGGCCGGTGGAGGAGGAAGGCTGGAGGAGCGCAGGAGGAGCTGCCGCCTCCCTCCTCTGCCCTCCTCCTCCTCGCCCTCCACCACCACCACCAGCAGCAGCAGCCACAGCAGCGGCAGCGCGTCCTCCTCCTCCTCCTCCCGCCGCCGCCACCGAAGGAGCAGCAGCAGCAGCAGCGAGGGCAATTGCGGAGGGGTGGCGGCGGCGGCGGCGGGACGGGGGCGATTGCAGCAGCAGCCACCCCCCGCAATCCCCCCCGTCGCCGCCGCTGCAATCGCCCCCATCCCGCCGCCGCCGCTGCCACCCCTCCACATTTGTCCTCGCTGCTGCTGCTGCTGCTCCTTCGGCGGCGGCGGGGAGGAGGAGGAGGAGGAGGAGGAACCGGAGCAGGAGCAGGAGGCGGCGGCTCGGTGCCGCGAGGGCGCTTCCTGGCGCGGCCGGGCGGGTGCCGCACGCGGGGCGCCTGAGCCATGAGCCGCGCGCGGGTCTCGCTCCTGGCGCCGCGCTTGCTCCTGCTCCTGCTGCCGCCGCTGCCATGGGCCTCCTCCTCCGCCGGGAAAAGCGCTGCTGGCGCCCGCCGCTTCCCCGGCGGAGGAGGAGGCCCACGGTGGCGGCGGCGGCAGAAGGAAGGAGCAAGCGGGGCGCCAGCAGCGAGACCCACGCGCGGCACCCGCCCGGCCGCGCGGGAAGCGCCCTCGCGGCAACGACGAGCCGCCGCCGCCGCCTCCTGCTCCTGCTCCGGTTCCTCCTCCTCCTCCTCCTCCTCCTGCCGCCGCCAATGGAGCAGCAGCGAGGGCAATTGCAGAGGGGTGGTGGCGGCGGCGGCGGGACGGGGGCGATTGCGGCGGCGGCGGCGGCGGCGGGAGGGCGATTGCGGGGGGGTGGCTGCTGCTGCTCCTCCGGCGGCGGTGGCGGGAGGAGGAGGAGGAGGAGGAGGAGGAACAGGAGCAGGAGGAGGCGGCGGCGGCTCGTTGGTGCCGCGAGGGCGCTTCCCGGTGCGGCCGGGCGGGTGCTGCGCGCGGGGCGCCGGGGCCAGGAGCGCGCGCGGGTCTCGCTGCTGGCGCCCGCCGCTTTCCCCGGCGGAGGAGGAGGCCCACGGCGGCGGCGGCAGCAGCAGGAGCAAGCGGGGCGCCAGCAGCGAGACCCACGCGCGACTCCCGGCGCCGGAGGAGGAGGGAGGGGGCCCGCCTGCCCAGGAGCCCGGGTTTCCCCCCACCCCGCCCGTGTGTGTGGGGGAGTGGCACCCCGACGCCCCAAGCCGGTGAGTGCCGCCGCCGGTCTCGTGCCTCCCCCTCCTCCTTCCCTCCCATCATTTGCTTTCACCCCCTTTTGCCTCCCCGCCGGACCCCCTTTCGCATTCTCCCCCCTCCCCACCCCCCACCCCGGGCCACAGAAAATTTTTAAAAAATTTCCCGGTCCGCGGGGACAAAAAGGTTGGGGAGCACTGCCATAGGTCATTGGCCATGGTGTTAAGCATGAGTCCGCAAACAGCGCTTTCTGTATTCTCTCCTGCAGGAAGGACTGAAGCCACTGTAAGACAGTGCACCCAAGTCCCATTTCAGAGAGATGCGTCAGGAGGATGCTGTGGCTGATAGTGTCAAAAACAGTGAAGAGGTCCAGTAAGACCAAAAAGGGCACAGATCCCCTATCCATTTCTATGCGTAGGTCATCTACCAAGTCAACCCGTGCCAGGCCCAAAGCCAGAGTGAGCTGGATCCAGATAGTTTCCTTCATCGAGAAACCTCTGGAGCTGCGAAGTCACAATGCACTCTAGTACTTTACCCAAGAATAGGATGTTAGATACCAGTCGGTAATTGTTCAGTATCATTGGATCTAAAGAGAGCTTTTTTTTAACAGTGGTTTTACTGTTGCCTCCTTCAAGCAACAGTAAGACCCTCTCTGCCAGCTTTTATGAGCCAGGATTAAAATAGTGCAGGTCTTATCTAAGGATAAATTCTCAGTTATGTTTCCAAGGCAGCTTTGGCTTCTGCTTTGAGTGAACTAAAAAGAATAACATCAACTTCTTAAAACACACATTAGATAGTATGCAACTTGTCTTAGAAATGCACATTAATACTTTAATTGTGAGTGGTGACTTACATTATTTGAAATAAATGATTGTAATTGCTAGGAAAGTTGCATGGCCCATAACTGAGATTGCATATGTATAAAGGGGGTTGTGAGTTGCTGCTCTGAATGCTTCTAAAGTACTCTAAATTTAACCAGGACTCACTAAAAAGGAGCCATGTGTTGACTTTACTCTTCATATTTTCAAGAGACCAAGGGTTGGGTTGAGGATAGAGATAAAAAAAGCAATGAGCAAAATTTGAGGATCCAGGCTGCAAAATCGATGTAGCTAAAGGCACATTAAGAAAACATAAAAGCCATTATAGAAAACTGCTAATACACCTTAGCCATTATATTGTGAATGCTTTGAAAAGACTGCTTCTGAACTCCTTGTGTATTAGAATTTAGAAAGGCAAGTGCTTCCTGATCATAGTTCATTTTTTGTTGATAATGTGGCATTGTGTTATATTTCCCGACAAGTGCTGCAGGTTCTGTATGTGATACAATCTGGTCTTAGACCCACATATCTTATGCCTGAGTTCCAGAGGATGGTATGGTGTCCCCCCCCCTTTTCTCTTCTTTTCAGTCACCTGAAAGTTGCCCCCCTAACATTGAAAACTATTAGAACCAGTGCCCATGAAATTACAAAGGCTACTGGGAGAAGAAAACATTGTTGACCCCATCCCTTGCAATTTATAATGATTAAAGCTAGTAAGCATAATGCAGTAGGAATAAAGTAATCAAAGGTAACTGGAAAATGTAAACATTTTGGACAAAGCAAGAAAATATTTCCCTTTATTTATTTATTTTGCAGTGATAATTTAAAGGGAGAAGAGGAAACCTCCATATTCCTAAAACACTCCCCCCCCCACACACACACAGATATATATTGAGAATGAGGGAGATAACATCATTTCTGTAAAGACCTGTCCAGAGACATAGGACTTGCACAGATAAAGTCCTTCAAAGCATACAATCTTTCTGACGATCAAATTAAAGAAACTCTTGGTAGAAGATAAAGTACACGTTCAAGTGAATGCACAAGAGATAAAGAGACTCGTCTGATCTTTAAAAGCTTGTATAGAAAGTAAGTAGGAAATACATTTTTAATTAAATGCTAGCTATCAGGGAAACATGAGATTAAGTTCTATTCAACTGTGGATGTGGAATTAATTTTAGACTGTAGAGACAGCAAAATGGGATATTCAAAATATACAACTTTTTAAAATTATATCAGAAGAGTATCTGCATTATATTTTCATGTTAACCATAAAAATCTAATCATAGGGAATTTATAAAAATGCAAAGCATCATTATAATGTTGCATAATAAATTTAACTTTAATATTTTATATTTAGTCTTATATCTTTTTAAACTTCATAAACAAGATCTGGAATTAAGATTTCTAAGTTTAGTTATCTTTGACTGTATGTCAACAAGAAAACATAGACATAATATGCGGCACCCAAACTGAAATGTAACATTAAAATCAGTGAGATTAAACTCCAAAATTTTAAATTTCATAGGTTTTGAATATAAAACTTTGACCAGAATACTTTTGCGGAAAGCTATGCCAGCCAACCAACAAAGAAAATCCCTTAAAATAGCTGGATTACCCAGTGTATAAAAATACTATGACTGGATGAATCACAAAATAGAATTAAGATTGCCTAAAGAAATATCAACAACCTCAGATATGCAGATGATACTACTCTGATAGCAGAAAGTGAGGAGGAATTAAAGAACATCTTAATGAGGGTGAAAGAGGAGAGCAGAAAAATGGGCTGAAGCTCAACATCAAAAGAACAAAGATCATGGCCACCACTCCCATCACCTCCTGGCAAAGAGAAGGGCAAGAAATGGAGCCAATGACAGAGTTTATTTTCTTGGGCTTCTTGATCACTGTAGATGGTGACTGCAGCAACGAAATTAAAAGATGCCTACTTCTTGGGAGGAAAGCATATTTATTTATTTATTTTATTTATTTTCAAATTTGTATACCGCACCTATTTCCCGAATGAAAAAAAGTTTAAAAAAGTTAAAAACAATAACAATAACAGTAACATCCAGAACAGACTATCAATCTTGGCGAGGGGCAGAGGGGAAAAAGAAAAAAAAAAAGGTATCCCTAGCCGTTGCAGAAGGCGTCTCTAAATAGCCAGGTCTTCAAAGCTTTCTTAAATGACGCGAGCAAAGGAGCCTGCCGTATCTCGCTCGGCAGGGAGTTCCAGATAGCAGGACCAGCAACCGAGAAGGCCCGTTTGCGAGTAATCGCTTTACAGACCTCCTTTGGAGTGACAGTCCGAAGCGAGAGGGCCAAGGAAGATCGGGTGGGTCGGGCCAGATCTAATTATCGGGAGATACGCTCTGCCAGATAGACAGGGGCCAAGCCATCGAGGGTTTTGTAAACCAAAACCAGCACCTTGAACCTTATTCGGGAGGCAACGGACAACCAGTGCAGGCGGGCCAGGATGGGGGTGATGCGGTCATACCTACGTGCACCAACCACCAACCTGGCTGCCGCATTTGCAAACCTAGACAGCATCTTAAGAAGCAGAGACATCACTTTGCCAACAAAGGTCCGAATAGTCAAAGCTATGTTTTTCCCAGTAGTGATGTATGGAATTGAGAGCTGGACCATGAAAAAGGCTGATTGCCTCAGAATTGATGCTTTTGAGCTGTGACGCTGGGGGAGACTCTTGAGAGTTCCCTGGACTGCAGGAAGATCAAACCTATCTGTCCTGAAAGAAATCAACCATGAATGTTCGCCGGAAGGACAGATTTTCAAGCTGAGGCTCCAGTACTTTGGCCACCTCAGGAGGAGAGACGACTCCTTGGAAAAGTCCTTGATGTTGGGAAAGATTGAAGGCAAAAGGAAAAGGGGACAGCACAGAATGAGATGGTTGGGTGGTGTCATCAATGCAACCAGCATAGATTTGACCAAACTCCAAGAGGCAGTGGAAGACAGGAGGGCCTGGCGTGCTCTGGTCCATGGGGTCACAGAATCGGATACGACTGAATATCTGAACAACAAAAAGGGTAGCCATGTGGTGCAAACAAAACAAAATGCAAATGCAAAAAAAAGGTTATAATGTGATAGACGACTGAAAAAAATCATCATGCAATAAACAAGCTTTCATGGATTAAACATCACTTCATCTGTTTTGTACCAGTGCAAAAAAGTTAAATCCAAAATGTAAAGTCCAAACATATTGCAAGACAAGTCACTCTTAGACACTAAATCCAGCAGTTCTTGGCATGATGGGTTTTGCCAGGCTTACCTCTTAGAGCCTTTTCACATGACTCCTAAGATCCGCTGGCCACTTAAATTCGGACCAGAGATCTTGGGGGTTTGTCACTGTTCCCTCCGCACTCCTGGCTGCTGTCTGTGTGAGGGGAGGGAGAAAAAGGAAGAAAAGAATGCAGGCTCACCTCCGTCTGCCGGTGGAAGCTGCCCCGAGCCCCGTCGTCGTCATGATTCCTTTCTCTTAAAGGGGCGGCGGGGACAAAAAAACCAAACACAAGGCGAGGAGAGCCCGGCACTCAGTACTTTACATCCGCATCAGGAATTTTCACCCCCAGAGAGCAGGTACTTGAAAAGTGCACTGGGACACGCTTAGGTGGGCGTGGTCGCACTTAATTTTTTGTAAACTCCGGAGCTGGTGGGGAAACAATTTTAAGTTCTGGATCTGGGAGCCATTTGCCATGGATTTTTGGGGTCGTGTGAAAAGGCCCTTAGAAGGAGGTTGGAAGAGCTACATTAACCCGCTGTAAACAAGACCATTTAGCTAATTTCCCTCTTTCGCCTTTGTGCCAATTAGCATGAATAGAACTAGGAAAATTAAGATTCCCCAGTGTGACTCAACAGCAGGTGAATTTGCATTTCTCTCATAGTGTAGTCATGCCATCAAGCATGTGTTGAAGTAAACAAATGAGTCTTTTAAGTCTTGAAGGTGTATGTTGATGGGATTTGGCTTATATAAAATGGAAAACAATGCTGCAAGTATTATTTAGAAGGACCTTTTTTCTCTTGCTCACTGGGCTGATTCCTGTTACAGGAAGGGCACAAATGCATCCTCTGATGCTGTTCAGAGGGTGTGCAGGTTGGTATGACTATATACTGTATGTCATAAGAGAGAGTTAGCAATCCTATTAATAGCTACTTGGACTAATAGGGGGACTTACCGCCTTACCTTTGAAACTGCTAATCTAACATATATGCATATGTAGTATATGTCATGGAAGTATTAAAGGAAGAAATAAAGGTTTTTCATAGTTTTATATAGCTCCCTAGCCCATCCTAAAAATGTGATATAGGGTGATATACAAAGGTTTGAGAGGGAGAGGGAGAGAGACCCCGTGATTCTGAGCTTTACTCATATTTATTTTATTGACCTCATTGGATTTCATAGAAACGTTAGCTTATTAAATCACAGTGATTTGATCCTATTAATCGTAAAGCCACAGAGAAAACAAAAAAACTTGTTATTACTTTCACCACAGTGTCATGAGCATGGATGCACTGCCAGAGAAGGTGGACAAAATCAGATCATCCCAGACTCGGTCTCTGTGTCAAAACAGAGCTAAACATGAAACAGCAGCAACAGGAAAAGGTAATGCCATTCTAGTCTATACACACAGTGACACTGCACTCAGCTCAAGGGAAATAATACACTCTACTTTGTCAGAACAGACTAGTACATCTGAAGTACTGTGTCTAGTTCTGGTCACCACCATTTGAAAAACACATAAAGAAATTGAAATACAGTATATTTAGAGGAAGGCAAGCATGATGGCACAATATCTAGAAACCAAGCACTTTGAGGAACAGAGGCCTCTGTACCTTTAATCTGGAGAAGGGAGGACTGGGTGTGTGTGATCTGATAGCCATCTTCAGGTATCTGAAGGACTGTCACATGGAAAATGGAGCAATGCTATTTTCTTCTGCTCCAGAGAGTAGGAACTAAGCCAATGGATTCAAATCGCCAGGAAAAACAATACTGTGACTAAGAATTATTTATTTATTTATTTATTTCATATTATTTACTTTGTTTTGTTTTGTTTTGTTTATACAATTTTTAGCCGCCCCATTACCAAAGGTCTCTGGACTATTAGGAATAGTTATAAGAACTGTTTGACAGTGGAATGAACAATCTTGAAAGATGGTGGGCTCTCCTTTACTGAAAGGTTTATATAAAGACATTGGCTGGCTGACATAATGTATATTTGATTTGTTGTGTTTATCTACTTGCATTTACATACATGCTTTCAAACGGCTAGGTTGGCAGGAGCTGGGGTTATCAGCGGGAGCTCGCTCCACTGCATAGCACCTGGGATTCGAACCACCGAGTTGCCGACTTTGCAGGCGGCAGTTTTCAGGAGCCTTAGTCCACTGAGCCACCAGCTTGTATAACCGTGCAAATGTGCTGTCCCCTTAAAATAATGCAACACACAGCCAAGATGGCGGCCGGCAGCAGCTCCTGTTCTTACCGCACCTCTGCGTTTCTGCATCTTCTCTGTGTAGCGCTGCCGTTTATGATGCTTTCTATTTAATTTTGTTGGGCCCGGCCAGGGCCGATCACCGGGGTCCTGAGAGGCGGTTTAAAGGGGCTTACGGGGCGACTTGAGGCGACTTGAGGCGTCCGATGCAAGAGGCTGTACATCTCCCGGCAAACTCCGAGACGCTAACACCTGGTCTCCTTGAATCCGCCGAGGAACGAACCCGCTGAGCGTTCCCTCCCCTCCTGTGCTACCTACCTGAATATTCCCTATCTTCCGACCCTGGCTCCCGATGTTCGACCTCCAGCCTGTTCCCTGAGGGGGTCCTGGAGCGTGTTGTGCCTTGCTCTCCCTGGCTGTCTTGGAGGACCCGAGGACTTGCAGCTCACAGCCGCCATCTTGGCTCCTTCCCGGGACAGCTGAGTGTTGGAGCCATGACTGCCTGCCGTCCGCTGGGTTCCTGTCATCTGGCCGCGGACGGCTCCATTCTTCATTCTGCAGTCTGGTCGGCGGGATGCAGTCGCAGACTTCGAATGGCGTGCCGGCGCTCCGCTTGTTCGCCCGGCCGGCGGCTTTCCCCCCCGTTGCGCTTGCCGACCATTTCGATCTGGCTGAGCCGGCCGCCGACCTTGGTTGGCGGCCGGCCCTGGAGCCCGGGCGGCGGTTTGGCCGTTGGCGATCTGTTGGCCAGGCCGGCTGCCGGTTTCGGCTGGTGGCCGGCTTTGGGACTCGGGCTTGGCCGCTGCCGTTCCAGTGGCTCGACTGCTCGGGCGGCGGTTCGGCCGCCAGCGTGCTGCTGGCTTCTTTTAGAGCGTTTTCCAGCTGCCCTTCGCCGTCCGTGTCTCCCCTGTTGGCACAGGCTTCGGGTGGCAGGTCGGCCACCGGTGTCTGGTGCGGCCACTGTTCGCCTCCGGGGCTCGAGTGGCCTTGGTTACCGGCATTCCCTTCCTGTCCTCCACACTCGGGCTCTGTATGGCAACTCTTCCACCTAGACCGTGCCTCAGGGACTCGTTCTCTGTGTCTCCAGCTCCAGAGACTCCCCGCGTTCGGGGGATAGGGTTGGGGGGGTCTGATATTGCTGTTTTCCATCTTCTCGTTGCCTCCCCTTCCCTATTCCACCTTTAACATGCCTCACCCCCCCCAACTTTTCACCCCCAGGGGTTTTTTTTTCTCCCTTGCCTTCCATTGCCCTGTTCTCCCCCCCCTCCCCTCATCTCCCCGGTCTTTTCCATCTGTGCCCTGGCGATGGCTCTTTTATTTATTTTTTTTTTTAGTAGTGTTCTTTTTTTTACTTTATTTATTGTCACTGTTATTGCTTTATTTTATTTTATTTACTTTGTTGTTGCTTTTTTGTGTGTGTTTCATTGGAGTAGGAAACTGATTAGTTTTTGCCAGGCTAAAGCCAATTGATGTGCCCTTGACGCTAATTGGCTTAGCTCAGGACCACCTGTGTTATCTCCCAGGTGTGCTACACCCTCCTCTGGCAGTTGTTTATTCCTATTATGTTGATTTATTGTATTCTTATTTTGTAGTTTGCCTGTTTTGAGTTGCTTTGTTAAGGTTTTTTTTTTCTTTTTCCCCTCCCCCTTTTCTTTTCTCCTTCCTCCCCGCCATGATTGCAGGGACTCATATACCGACGGTGATGGGCCGTGGGCGGTACGCTTGTAACCGTTGGGTTTGTCAGACGAGAAGAACTCGGGTCAGACAACTTGTGCCTGTCCCCCGTTCTGACCCCTCGGCTCTCTGCCACGTGTCCGGGAGTCATCCCACCAGCGCCCCCAACCTTGCCTGTATCCTGATGAATGCCAGGTCGGTACACAATAAGATCCCTATCATCCATGATATTATTGCGGATGAGAAGCCCGACCTGGCACTCATCACCGAGACCTGGGTGGGCACGGAGGGGGGGGCTTCTCTCTCCCTGCTGTGTCCGCCTGGGTATCTGGTAGAGGGAGTGGGAAGGTTGGGGGGTCAAAGGGGGGGAGGGGCCGCAATCGTGTACAGGGACTCTCTTCGCGTTAGCAGGGCCTCGACATTGGTCAGCCAGGGGTTAGAAGTCCTTCACCTGCTGGTGGGACAGCGGGACAGATTTGGCATTGTGCTGGGCTACCGAGCTCCCCGCAACCCTGCACAATCCCTCCCAGAGCTCACGGAGTTCATTGCCGCTGCCTTGTTGGGGTCCCCGCGCCTACTGGTTGCGGGTGACTTCAACGTGCATGCGGGGGGTGGACTCTCCGGTGTAGCTCTGGAGTTCATGGAATCCATGGCTTCCATGGGTCTGTCCCAGCATGTTTTATGCCCCACCCACAGGTCCGGTCACACCCTGGATCTGGTGTTTACCTCCATGTCGGGGGATTCGTGTCTGGAGGTGGGGGGCATTGCCTCCCTCCCTGTGTCATGGACAGACTACCACCTGCTTTCATTCTCCCTGTCGATCCCGGCCCCTCCCCGCGGGGACCACCGGCCCTCAGTGTTGGCCCGCCCCCGGAGGCTTATGGACCCCCAACGGTTTGGTGAGCTCTTCGGGGGCCTTCCTGATGGTATGACTGGCGCTCCGGTCGAGGATGTGGCTAACCTATGGTATGAAACAGCTGTCCACACCATAGACCGGATCGCCCCCAAGCGCCTCCTCCGTTGCCGAGCCCGGCCCTCCCCATGGTTCACGGGGGAGCTTAGGGCAATGAAGCAGGAGAGGAGGAGGCTAGAGCGCAGCTGGAGAAGAAGCCGGACGGCGTTAAGTAAGGCTGCAGTTGATTCCCAGACTAGTCGCTATACCAACGCGATCAGGGAGGCCAGAACATCTTTCAACTCCCTGAGAATTGCTGAGGCCTCGAACCGCCAGGCGGAGCTCTTCCGGGTGGTTCGGGACCTCACCAATCCTAGTCTGGCCAGGCCTCCTCCTACTGATTTCAGTAGTGAGCAGTTTGCAGCCTTCTTTCGAACTAAAATAGAGGCCATCCGTGCCGGCTTCAACTCTGGTTGCAGTGGCCCCGCCCCGCCATCCCCAGTCGCTGGTCCGCCTTCGTCGCCTCGGTTGGATGCGCTTGGGCCTGTTTCCGCTGTCGAGGTCTCCAAGGTTATGGCGCATTGCCGGCCTGCCTCCACCCCTTTCGACCCTTGCCCTGCCTGGCTAATTGGAGCTGCCAGAGGGACTATGGCCGAATGGGCTTCTGCCATCGCCACCGCCTCCTTCAGCGAGGGGGTCTTTCCCTCTCGTCTGAAGGAGACGGTGGTAAAGCCCATTCTGAAGAAATCTGGCCTGGCGGTGGACGATTTAACAAATTATCGCCCAATCGCCAACGTCCCTTTTATGGGCAAGGTGATCGAGAGGGTGGCGGCGGTCCGGCTGCAGTCATACCTGGAGGATCGGCAGTGCCTCGATCCATGCCAGTCCGGGTTCAGGCCCCGCCGGGGTACCGAAACAGCTTTGGTCGCCCTGCAAGATGACCTTCTCCGGGCGGCCGACAGGGGTTGCTCTACCCTGTTGGTGCTCCTGGATCTGTCAGCGGCCTTTGATACCGTCGACCACGGTATCCTGTTGGACCGGCTCTCTGAGGTCGGAATCGGAGGCACTGCTTGCAGTTGGCTCCGTTCCTTCCTGGAGGGCCGCCCACAGTACGTGCAGCATGGGGGGGAGTTATCGGCCCCTTGGATTCTCCCTTGTGGGGTTCCACAGGGGTCGTCTCTGTCCCCCATGCTGTTTAACATCTACGTAAGGCCGTTGGCGGGGGTCATCAGGAGTTTTGGAGTCTGCTGTCATCAGTACGCTGATGACACGCAGCTCTATCTCTCCTTTACCACCTCTGCTGTGGAAGCTGTGGGGGTCCTCGACGGGTGCCTGGAGGCCGTACTGGCTTGGACCGGGGCGAACAGGCTTAAGCTCAACCCCGAGAAGACGGAGGTCATGTTCTTCGGGAGCTCGCCGTCGGGGTACGATGGCCCTCTCCCCTGTCTGGGGGGAGTTTCCCTGCAGCTCGCGGAGAGGGCGCGGAATCTGGGTGTGTTCCTGGACCCGGCGCTCACCATGGAGTCCCAGGTGGCATCGGTGACCAGGTCCGCCTATTACCATCTCCGTCGGATTGCCCAGATCCGCCCGTATCTGGACGCGAACTCTCTGAGAACAGTGGTCCAAGCGCTGGTGATCTCGAGGCTGGACTACTGTAACGCTCTCTACATGGGGCTGCCCTTGACTCTTCTCCGGCGTCTGCAGCGGGTCCAGAATGCGGCGGCCAGGCTGGTGGCTGGTGTGCGTCGTTATGATCACATCACCCCAGTCCTGGCCCGCTTGCACTGGTTGCCCGTTGCAGCCCGGATTAGATTCAAGGTCTTGGTTTTAGTTTATAAAACCCTCCATGGCTTGGGACCGGACTACCTGGCAGAGCGTATCGCTCAGCGAGCTACCTCGGCCCGTCCCGTTCGGCAGGCGCGAGCGCACTTGCTTCCGGTCGCCACTGCTCGTGAAGCCCGGAAAATGAGAACTCGGACCCGGGCCTTCTCAGTGGCGGCCCCCAGCCTCTGGAATTCCATCCCCAGTGAAGTGCGCTCTGCAGAGTCCCTGCTGGCTTTCCGGAAGGCTTTAAAGACCTTCCTCTTCCGGGAGGCCTTTGGCGATTTTTAATTTAGTTCTTTTTTTTTTTAATTTAGTTTGTTGTTGTTTTTTTCCGCCATCATCCTCTGCCTTTTTTTTTCTTTTTCTTCTTTTCTTTCCCTAGTTACTGAGGTGCTATAAGGTTTTAACGTTTATTGTTTGCTGTTATATTGTTGTGTTTATGTAATTGTTATAACTTTCGCGTGGCCATGGTAGCCGTTGTAAGCCGCTTAGAGTTCGCGATGAAGATAAGCGGGGTATAAATGCAAAAATAAATAAATAAAATAAATAAATAATGTCAAAACTGCTGGCAACAAAAGTGAGTACACCCCTAAGTGACAGTGTCCAAATTGGGACCAAGTAACCCTTTTTTCTCCCTGATGTCATGAGGCCCGTTACTATCACAAGGTCTCAGGTGAGAAGGGGGAGCAGGTGCTGTCTCTCTCACTCTCTCCTACTAGTCTCTTGGAGTTCCACATGGCACCTCACGGTAATGAACTGTGTATCTGAAAAAAATGAATTGTTCTCCATAAAAATGGCCTAGGCCAGTGGTGGTGATCCTTCAGTACTCCAGATGTTTTGGAAAACAATTCCCACATTCTTTTGTCATTGACAATATAGGGTTGGAATTCTGGGAATGGTGATCTAAAACATCTAGAGTGCTGAAGGTTTACCACCACTGGCTTAGTCTATAAGCAGATTTCCAAGATACTGAAATTGAGCTCAATTTAAAAAGGATGTTGACAGTCTTGAACGGGTCCAGAGGAGAGAGACCAGGATGATTGAGGGTCTGGAAGAAATGTCTTACAAGGAGCGGCTTAGGGAGCTGGGAATGTTTAGCCTT
Organism: Phrynocephalus forsythii; assembly: GCA_029282475.1. NCBI lineage: Eukaryota > Metazoa > Chordata > Lepidosauria > Squamata > Agamidae > Phrynocephalus > Phrynocephalus forsythii. The sequence goes on from JAPFRF010000002.1 coordinate 37,087,654, forward strand.
ACAAAAAGAAGACTGAGAGGGGATATGATAGCTATGTTTAAATATTTAAAAGGATGTCACATTGAAGAAGGGACTGTTTTGTTTTCCATGGCTTCAGAGAAATGAAGCCATGGAAAACAAATGGGGAAATGGTTTCAAACTGCAGGAAAAATATTCAGTTTAAACATTAGGAAGAATTTCATGACAGTTAGAGCTGTTGGAATATGCTGCCGTGGAGGGTGGTTGAGTCTCCTTCTTTGGAGGTTTTTAAGCATAGGCTGGATGGCCATCTTTCGGGAGTCCTGTGATGGAGGTTCCTGCATGGCAGGGGGTTGGACTACATGGCCCTTGAGGTCTCTTCCAACTCTATGATTCTTCTGATTCTATGAGCTGCAACAAAGTGGCCAAGATCATACTGGGGTTTAACAAGACAGGTTCTACTCAGAACAGACCTCACCATGGTTGACCAAAGAAGTTGAGTGCCCATGCTCAGCATCATATCCAGAGGCTGGCTTTGGGAAATAGACATATGAGTGCTGCCAGCATTGCTGCAGAGGTTGAAAGGGGAAGAGCCTGTTAGTGGTCAGACCACATGCCACACACTGCATCAAATTGGTCTGCAAGGCTCTCATCCCAGGAGGAAGCCTCTTCTAAAGATGATGCACAAGAAAGCCCGCATATAGTTTGCTTCAGATAAGCAGACTAAAGATGTGGATTTCTAGAACCATGTCCTTTTTTTTAAAATATTTTTTATTAAATTTTAAACTACATACAACGACATAAAAAATGAAAGTAAAAAAAAACTACAACAAACAATATAAGTGCACCCCCATCCCACGGGGCCATCCATACATTCTTATTCGTTGCTCCATCTTCTATTCTTCTAGTAGTCTTCTTAAAGTTCTCTTCTCCAGAATTGTTGTGAGATATTCGTGGACTCTTTCCCCTTTCCTTCGACTAGTACATAATCTAAAAATTTACCCCAGATATCGTAGAAAATGTCTTTTTTCATTTCTCTTCGTTTAACCTTTAAACTGCAGGACAGTTTATCATTTATAGCTATATCCCAAAGTTCATTATACCAGTCTTCCATCTTGAATTCTCGTTTTGACTTCCAATTTTTTGCTATAATTAATCTAGCAGCTGTCATAATATTTGCTATTAGTTCCTTTGTTGTAACAACATAATCTTTACTTGTTAACAATGATAATAATGCTATCTCTGGATTACAATCTATATCCATCTTAATCATATTACTTAGCTCTAAAAACACTTTTTTCCAGAACCTTTGGACTATTTCACATTCCCACCAAAGATGCAAGTAAGTACCAAGCTCTTTTTCACATTTCCAACATATCTTAGAGTAAGCAGGATTCATTCTATTTAGTCTTACTGGGGTTAAATACCATCTAGAAACCAATTTGAAGTAGTTTTCTTTTAGCCTGACCGATAATGATCTCAAAATTCTCATATTCCAAATTTTCTTCCAGTCTTCTTTCTCTATCTGTACATTAAGGTCTTGGTTCCAAACTTCTCTCAAGGTGTTTAACTCCTTCATTTCTGATAATTCCCCTAGTATTTTATATATTTTACGTGTTATTCCTTTCTCTGAATTTTCCTGTTCAGACTCAAGCGATAGTAGGAAATGTTCAAATTTTGTGCATTCTCTGATTTGATTATTTCTCTTTCCCCAGTCCTTCATCCATTTTCCTAGTTGAATATAATTTAACCATGTTAAATCAATGGGTTGCAAAATATTTTTATATGCTGAATTGTTTTAATCTTGAGCATCCAATCCTTTAGTCTAGCTATTTTCTTAATTTTAAATAGCTCCAAATAATGCTTCAAGTTGTCTGGAAAGCTTTCCAAGTCAGTAACTAAAGCCAGTGGGGATCCCTTCGGAGACAAGATTTTCCTATATGTTCTCCATGTAACAATTAAACTATTCAATAGGGGGTTGTCAATCTTTCCTTTGTTTTTAACTTCCGTGAATAAAAATGTGTTTATTTCCCCCTTTATATCCAAAGACTCTTGCTCCCACCATATTAACTTCTGTGGTTTAAAAAGAATTTCCCCCAAAGAACTAAGTTGATTGGCTATATAATAATTTTTTATATTGGGTATACCTATTCCTCCTTCTTTCTGAGATCTATACCATAGACTTTTATTTATTCTTGATTTTTTCCCTGCATTACAATACCTATTTATCATGTCTTGGAGAGTTTTAATTTCCTTTTCTAAAAACTGAACCGGTAACATTTTAAAAATAAAGTTAATTTTTGGAAGTATTTTCATTTTTATCAATGCAATTCTGCCAAACCACGATAATTTTAGTTTAGAGTAGGATAATAATTTGTTTTTCATCTCCTCTTCTAATTTCGAAATATTTCTTTCTTTAGTTTTAGTAAATTCTTTATGGAGTTCTAATCCTAGATATTTAATGCTTTTTCCCGGTTTAGGGAAAAGTCCAGATTTTTCAATCATCTTTAAGTCATGTTTTCCATAATTGAACAATAAACTCTCTGATTTTTGCCAGTTTACACATAATCCTGTTATTTCTCCAAATTCTTCTAAATGAGTTTTTACTCTTTGAATATTCTCTATTGGGTTTACAATAGTCAAAAGAGCATTGTCCGCAAATAAACTAATTTTAGTTGCCCCATCTTTCCCTATACCTTTAATAGATTTATCGTCCCTTATGGCATTTGCCAGGAGCTCTATAACAATACAAAAAAGGACTGGAGAAAGAGGACATCCTTGTCTAGTTCCTCGGCCTAGGGTGATTTGTTCAGTCAATCCATCATTAACTATTATTGAGGAAGTGCCCGTTGAATATAGTTGATTTATTACTCCCAAAAAGGATTTCCCAAATCCCCATTTTTTAACAATATTTTTAATGTGGGCCATTGAACACAATCAAAAGCTTTAAAAAGATCTAGAGATAACATCCCAGCTTTAGTAGTACTCTTACCCATTTCATAAAGAACATTCAAATTCCTTCTAATAATATTTGCCATTTGTCTACCTTTGATAAAACCACATTGATCCTCTTTAATACATTTAGCTATAAATTTATTCATTCTTTTAGCCAAAATTGCTGTGAAAATCTTAGCATCTTGATTTAATAAGGATATTGGTCTGTATGACCCAATATCCATTAAATTTTTATTAGGTTTTGGAATTAAAATAGTTAAAGAATGGGTCCAAGATCTCGGAATTTGTTCACCATCCAAAATTTCATTATATAGCTTCTTTAATTTAGGTATTAATACTGCTTTAAAAAGTTTGTAAAATTCAGGTCCCAGAGCGTCCACTCCGGGCGTTTTATTATTCTTTAGTTTGTCTATTACCTCACTTATCTCTTGATCTGTAATAGGCTTTTCCATTTCCAGCATATCTTCCTGTTCCAAGACCCTCTTTAAATTCTTAGTGATGTACCTTTCTATATCCTCCTTAGGTTTATTTTTTGCAGTATATAACAACTGATAAAACTCTTGTATAGCTGACAACTTTTCCTTCATTTGTGTGCATGTCTTACCTGAGGAGTCTTTTATAATCCCTATTGTATTCTTGTCTTGTCTTTTCTGTGCTAATCTGGCTAAAAGTTTTGAGTTCTTGTTGCTGTATTCAAAAAAATTTCTTTTTAGGTACAGAAGATTCCTTTGTGTTTGTTGTAAATCTAGATCTTCTAACTCTTTTTTCCTTGCTTCAATCAACCTCAGTATCTTATTATCCTTAGTAAGAAAGAATTGGGATTCTAAATCTGCTATTAATTTTTCTAATTTTCTTTTATTGAGTTCTTCCTGTTTTTTAGTTTTAATATTTTCTTTTATGATAAGACCTCTAGCTACCGCTTTCAGGGTGTCCCATATGATTGGCGTTTGACTACCTGCCTTTTCGTTTATATCCCAAGTTTCCAACCAATCTTTTTTAACCTTTTCCAGCACTTCTGGATATTGAAATATTTTTAAATTCATTCTCCACCTTTTAGCTTCTCTATAATTTTTATTTGTTGCTAAATCAATCGACATTAAAGCATGATCAGATGTTTTTATGATCTCAATTTCGGTATTATTTATCTTGGGTATTAGGCTTTGTGAAACAAACACAAAATCTATCCTAGAATAGGTTTTGTGCACTGGTGAGTAGAAGGTGTATTTTATTTCATCTCCTTTCAGTTCTCTCCAGACATCCTTCAATCCTGTTGTATTTATAAACTTTGCTAGAGTTGTATGTCTTGTCCTCCACTCTTCCTTTTTACATACCGATTTATCTTTAATTTTATCTAAGACCATATTGAAACCCCCTGCCATTATTAAATACCCCCTTTTAACCAATTCAATCTGATCCCAAAGGAGATTGTAAAAGCGGCCTTGGTTAACGTTTGGTGCATACAGATTAACCAAAGTATAATGATCTTTCCCCATTAGAACTTGCAATATTATATATCTACCTTCTGAATCTTTTACCACATTTTCAACAACACATTCACAATTCCTTGAGATTATAATGGCAACCCCTCTTGCTTTAGATGTGCCAAAGCTTTTTTTCATAAATATCAACATTTGGAATTTTTAATTCATTAATACCATCTCTTATTTGATGAGTCTCTTGCAAAAAGGCAATATCTATTTTGTGCCTTTTGATCATCGCTTTGATTCTATTTCTCTTCGAAAATGACCCCAGACCTTTTACATTCAATGTTGCTAATTTTATAAACTTTCCCATAACCTATTTCTTTTGGTTTCAATATTCTGGAATGGTCCAGTTGTGCATACAAAAGTAAAAACACCATCAATTAATAAAAAATAAACTAAAATAAATCTAATCCTCCACCCTAAAAAACTATTCTTTTCTCCCACCCCACCAGCTATCATACTGTTTAGCATGTGCATCAAGGGGATGGGAGGGAGGAAGTCGTCCACAGACATTAGCCAGCCTAGATCTCATTAACTCTTAAGTAGCGTGTTACTGAAAATTCTATAAGTTTATTCTACCCCCCTCTAAACCACCCTCTCACCACCACCACCACCCTCAAAACAAACAAACAAACAAACAAACAAAAACAAAAAAGGGAAGGGGGAGAGGAGGGGGGAAGGGAAGAAAAGGGATAATGAAAAAGAAAAAAAACACCCCAAAAACAAAAATTAAAATTGGGGGGGGAAAGAAAAAAACAAAAAGGGGGGGAGAGGGGGAAGGGAAGTGGAAGGGAAAGGGGGGGAAAGAGTAAAAGAAGAAAAACAAAGGGGATGATAGGAGGTGAGAGGGGAAAAGAGAGAGGAGTAAGTTAAATGAGTTTCAAATATTCTTCATCTTCATCGAAGATTCCTGGAGTCGGAGTAAAAAGAAAGAAATTCACTGTCCTGATGTTTCCACTGAAGTTCCCGGGGGAGAGCAGGCAGAACCTGAGTCGTCTTGTATGTTCCATTCTTCAAGAAGATGCTGGCCTTCTTCTAGAGAGTAAATAGTGTGTTGAACAGAGCCTTTCCAAACTTTCAAAAATAGGGGGTGACCCCAAGAATAGCGATAGTTGTTCTTCCTTAATATGATTGTGACTAGTCTCATCGATTTACGCCAATCAGCAGTTTCTTTAGAAAAATCTTGAAAAACTTGCACAGTTGCATCTCCTCTCTTCAGAATATTAGGATTGGCTCTAATTGAAGACATAAGACGCTCTTTATTTACATAAGAAGCAAATCTTACTATCACTGGTTTTGGGGCCCCATCTCTTGACTTGCCCAGATAATGAACTCTCTCTAAATCGTCGTCCTCTAGTTGTTTGGGCAGAAAGGAGTTAAACCAGGTTAAAACTTCCTGTTTTAATGATGCCCCCTTCTTTTGAATAACAAAATTAATCAGTTTGATGTTCTGCCTCCGGGAATAATCTTCAATATAAGTCAGTTTCTTATTAGTTTTGAGTAAAGCCTGCTTCTGAGAGTTAATTTGAGTTTCGTTTTCCGTTACACGTATCTCCAGATTTTTAAATTCTCCTGCCAAATTATCAAGCCGCTGGCCATTTAACTTTATTTCATGTGATAAATCTTGTTTGGTGCTTTGGAGATCCTTTAAAAGGCCATCCATTCTGCGTATCACATCCTGTTGATTAACACTCATGATGCTAGCTAGCTCCGTCCTCATTAAACGCAGTTCCTTCATGAAGTCTTGATCTGTGGGAGGAGGAGTAGTCTCCCTCTTTCCCTTCTCAGATCCTGACGCCATTTTTACCCCTCTGTCGTCTGGGGGCTGCTCGATACGCTGTAGAGCTGGGCGATTGTGTGCTGTATCAGATAATTTCCTAGTCCAACCTATTGGCTGGAGTTTCTTTTTTGCTCTCTTACCCGGCATATAATTAGACAAAAGGCAGGTATCAGAAAGTCTAACTGTTTGTAATCATCTGGTGACTTTCCAAGCCGGGATACAGTTTTCTAAGTTTTCTAAGCAGCCAGCGGCCAGCAGAATCAAGCAGGCAAAACCGAAAGTAGCTCCTTTTGCTTATAAATCAAGCTTATCTAGTCTAGAAAAACACATATATTGCTTCTCCTGACACCCGAGTAATTTATTGATGCATTACTCACGGCACCACGGCATTTAAACAGTAGTTTTAAAGCTCTTTTTAGATCGCGGCACAGAGCTCTAAGATCAGGCTGCCGGCATGTCTTGGTGGGCGAGACTTCCTCAGAACCATGTCCTGTGGTCCAATGAGACCAACATAAACTTATTTGGTTCAGATGGTGTCAAGTGTGTGTGGTGGCAACCAGGTGAGGAGTACAAAGACAAGTGTGTTGTGTCTAAAGTCAAGCATGGTGTGGGAGTGTCATGGTCTGGGGCTGCATGAGTTCTGACAGCACTGGGGATCTACAGTTCATTGAGGGAACCATGAATGTCAACATGCACTGTGACATACTGAAGCAGAGCATGATCCCCTTCCTTTGGAGACTGGGCCACAGGGCAATATAACAACCCCGTACCTCCACAACCTCTCCCTCCCTCTGTGGTTTGTGCCTGGCTGAGAGGTGTGCCTGTGCCTTGAAGAGTCTTCAGCTCCTGCTCCCCCAGAGAGAGGACTTATAGGACCGGCTGGACTGTCCACAGAGAAACCTTTCCCTCCCTCTGTTCCACCTGGGGTTTGTGCCTGGCTGAGAGGTATACCCGTGTCTTGAAGAGTCTTCAGCTCCTGCTCCCCTGGAGAGAGGGCTTATAAAACCGGCTGGACTCTCCACAGAGAAACCTCTCCCTCCCTCTGTTCCACCTGGGGTTTGTGCCTGGCTGGGAGGTATACCTGTGTCTTGAAGAGTCTTCAGCTCCTGCTCCCCCAGAGAGAGGACTTATAAGACCGTCTGGACTCTCCACAGAGAAACCTCTCCCTCCCTCTGTTCCACCTGGGGTTTGTGCCTGGCTGAGAGGTGTGCCTGTGCCTTGAAGAGTCTTCAGCTCCTGCTCCCCCAGAGAGAGGGCTTATAAGACCGTCTGGACTCTCCACAGAGAAACCTCTCCCTCCCTCTGTTCCACCTGTGGTTTGTGCCTGGCTGAGAGGTGTGCCTGTGCCTTGAAGAGTCTTCAGCTCCTGCTCCCCCAGAGAGAGGGCTTATAAGACCGGCTGGACTCTTCCCAGGGGCCCCTCTAACAGTTTTCCAGCCTCCTTCTGGTTTAGCTCTATAAGAGGAGGATTTTATCCCCCTGTGCAGCAGTGAGTTCAGGTTGGAGGCTTGGCTTACCATGTGCCTTATTTCAGGGGGGAGTCTTGGGGAGGGAAGAAGTGGTGCCACTATTCAGAGGGTGACGGGCCAAGGAAGATATGGTGGTAGGGGTCAGACGGAGGAGGAGGGTCCATCAAAGACAGATTGTCTCTCCTCCTGGTCTGGCCCCTAATATCCAGATACCTGGTGCTCTTGGCAGCTGTGATTCTCTGGATCTGAAGCTGCTGCTGCTGAATGCCAGGTCGGTTAATAACAAAACTCAGATCATCCAAGACTTAATCCTGGATGAGAAAGCCAACCTGGCATGTATTACGGAAACCTGGTTGGACTAGGCGAAAGGGGTTGGCCTCTCCCAGCTCTATCCTCAAGGATACCAGGTTCTGCAGCAGCCTCGATTGCAGAGGCGGGGAGGGGGAGTTGCACTAATCTTTCGTGAGTCCATCTCCCTTACCAGGCACCCAGTTCAGCAGTTTGTCAGGTTCGAGTGTCTGCATGTGGTGTTGAGTGGACCGGACAGGATAGGGATTCTGTTGGTGTACCGCTCGCCCTGCAACCCAACAGTCTCCCTACCTGAGCTGACATCAGTGGTCTCGGCAGTGGCATTGGAGTCCCCCACCTCTTAGTGCTGGGGGACTTCAATGTTCATGCTGAGGCCCCTGAGTCTGGTTCAGCTCAGGATTTCATGGCCGCCATGACAACCATGGGCCTGTCCCAGAAGATCTTGGCCCCAACACACACAGAAGGACATGTATTGGACCTGGTGTTTATAACTGAACAAGAGGGCAGTGATCTGGATGTGTTGGGGATTAACGTCACTCCATTATCATGGACTGATCACTTCCTGGTAGGGTTTAGGCTGGTTGCGGCTTCATCCCTCCGCAGAGGCATGGGACCATATTTTATGGTCTGCCCCCGGAGGCTAATGGATCCAGAGGGTTTCCTGAGGTCTCTGCGGGATTTTCCAGCTGCCAAGACAGCCAACTCAACCACAGCCTTGGTTGATCTCTGGAATGGAGAAATGGCTAGGGCAGTGGATGAGATTGTGCCTGAGCGACCCCTGCCTCGTTGAAGACTCAGAGCAGCCCCTTGGTTTACTGATGAGCTGCGACTGATGAAGCGGCAGGGCAGGCGCCTAGAGCGACAGTGGCGGAAAAACTTGTGATGAATCCAACCGAGCACGGTGTAGAGCTCATTACAGAGCCTACTCCATGGCAGTGGTAGCAGCAAAAAGATCTTTCTTCTCTGCTACCATTGCATCTGCCAGGAACCACCCAGCGGGACTGTTTCTTGTGGTGCGGGGCCTAGTCCATCCGGCCCCCCTGTGGATCAAGAAGCATACTCAGTTTCCCGCTGTGGCAAGTTCGCCAAACACTTTGCAGACAAAATCGATTGGATTCGACTTGACTTGGATGCTACATTAGCATTTATGTCTGTTGATGTCCCCCTGGCAAACTGTCTGTCCAGTTTTGTGGGATTCTTTTCAGCTTGTGCAGCCTGAGGATGTGGACAGGCTTCTTTGGAGTGTGAGGCCATCCACCTGCCAGCTCGACCCTTGCCCAGCCTGGCTCATTAGAGCTTCCCGGGCGGGACTGGCTGAGTGGACAGGGAGGGTGGTTAATTACTCCTTGATTGAAGGGGTTCTCCCACCTGCTTTGAAGCAGGCGGTGGTTAGACCCCTCCTAAAAAAGCCCTCCCTGGATCCCACTATATTAGATAATTACCGGCCAGTCTCTAACATCCCATTCTTGGGCAAGGTGATTGAGCGGGTGGTGGTGTCTCAACTCCAGAGGGTTTTGGATGAAGCTGATTATCTACAGGGGGAGTGTGTCCCTGTTGGTCCTGCTGGACCTCTCAGCGGCTTTCGACGCCATCGACCATGGTGTCCTGGGCCGATTGGCTGAGTTGGGAGTTGGAGGCACTGTCTTGCAGTGGTTCTGCTACTACTTGGAGGATCGGTCCCAGATGGTGGTGCTGTGGGATGCCTGTTCGGCACCCTGGCCCTTGAAGTGTGGGGTGCCACAGGTCTCTATTCTGTCCCCCATGCTATTTAACATTTACATGAAACCGCTGGGAGAGGTCATCCAGGGATTTGGAGTTGGGTGCCATCAATATGCTGATGACACCCAGTTATATCTCTCATTTCCCCCAGATTCCAGGGGGACAGTGGAAGTCCTAGAGTGCTGTCTGGAGTCTGTGGGGATCTGGATGAGGGCTAACAAGCTGAAATTAATTCCGGACAAGACAGAGGTTCTCCTGGTTCAGAAATCTTTGATGCAGGTGCTGGAATATTGTCCTGCTCTGAACGGGGTTGCACTCCCTCTGAAGGAGCAGGTCCGCAGCTTGGAGGTCCTCCTGGATTCAGAGCTGCTCCTGGATTCCCAGGTAGCGGCTTTGGCCAGGGGGGGCCTTTGCCCAGCTTCGGCTGGTGCGCCAGCTGCGGCCGTACTTGGATCGTGCAGACCTGGCCACGGTGATGCCATGGTGACATCAAGGCTAGATTATTGCAACACGCTCTATGTGGGGCTTCCCTTGAAGACGGTTCAGAAGCTACAACTGGTACAGAATGCGGAAGCCCAGGTGGTTACTGGAGCTCAGCGGTACAACTCTGTTGGGCCGCTTCTCCAGGGACTACATTGGCTGCCCATTCATTTCCAGGCCCAATTCAAGGTGCTGGTTATGACCTTTAAAGCCCTATACAGCTTAGGACCAGCTTGTTTGAGAGACCACCTTCTTCCATATAATCTAGTCCACCCCCTTCGGTCATCGGAGAAGGCCCTTCTACGAGTACCGCCACCCAAGGAAGTGCAAGGGGCGGCGGCAAGAAATAGGGCCTTCTCAGTAGTGGCACCAATACTATGGAATTCCCTCCCCTTTTAGTTGAGAACCGCCGCCTCCCTTGAAATATTAAAGTGAGGCCTTAAGACTTACTTATTTAGGCAGGCCTTTTGAGCCTCCAGCCTTCACCAACTTTTATAACATCTTGTTTTTTTAGTTTCATTGGCTGGGGAGCTTTATAAACTCTGCTGCAGCTACTGTTTTTTAATCTTGTTCTTATTGTATTATATTGTGTAGTATTTTATAGTATTTTACAGGTATTGTGGTTTTTTTTTTTACATTGTACAGCTTTTATTGTACTTTTATGAATTGTAAGCCGCCTTGGGTCCCTCTGGGGAGAAAGGCGGCATAAAAATAAAGTTGTTGTTGTTGTTGTTGTTGTTGTTGTTGTTGTTGTTGTTGTTGTTGTTGTTGTTGTTGTTGTTATCATGACCTTGCCAAAGAAGCTGAGGGTAAAGGTGATGGACTGGCCAAGCATGTCTCCAGACCTAAACCCTATTGAGTATCTGTGGGCCATCCTGAAATGGAAGGTCGAGGTGTACAAAGTCTCTAACATCCACCAGCTCTGTGATGTCATCATGGAGAAGTGGAAGAGGACTCCAATGGCAGCCTGTGAAGCTCTGGTGAACTCTATGCCCAACGGGGTTAAGGCAGTGCTGGAAAATAATGGTGGCCGCACAAAATATTGACACTTTATGCCCAGTTTGGACATTTTCACTTAGGCTTTACTCACTTTTATTTCCAGCGGTTTAGACTTTAATGGCTGTATGTTGTGTTATTTTGAGGAAACAGCACATTTACACTGTTTTACAAGCTGTGTACTCACTGCTTTACATTGTAGCCAAGTGTCATTTCTTCAGTGTTTTCACATGAAAAGATATATTAAAATATTTACGAAATGTGAGGGGGTGTGCTGACATATGTGATATACTGTATATACCCTTGTCTATTTGAGACAAGTGTTTTGTAAACTAAAAGAGAAGGTTGTCTGAAATGATTCTATTAAGATGTTTCTGTGCTCTTGAGGGTCTTTATATTACATGGATTTTAGATGTTAACAAGTTTCTAAAAGCCCCTGGATTTTATTTTATAGAAACAAAAGAATAGCTGACTTCAGCAGTAGGATTTTTAAATTTGTAGACTTGGGAACAGAATTTTAACTGTCCACATCAGAAGTCCTCAGAATCGTGGCTGGCTTTGGTAGCCTTCTAGAAATTTTGTTATTTAGTTCATTATTATCTTGTTGCCTTGTAACAACTTTTATTCCCAGCAATAATGTTCACTATTATATTACTTACATTGAGCAAATAGTAGTAGTAGTAGTAGTAGTAGTAGTAGTAGTAGTAGTAGTAGTAGTAGTAGTAGTAGTAGTAGTAGTAGTAGTAGTAGTAGTAAGAAGAAGAAGAAGAAGAAGAAGAAGAAGAAGAAGAAGAAGAAGAAGAAGAAGCACCTTAAAAACTCACTGCTGTATTTTAACACGAACTTTTGTGGACAAGTCCACTTCCTCAGGCTTGTCCACAAAAGCACATGTTAAAATACAGTAGTTAGTCTTTAACATGCTGCAACATTTTTGTCTTCCTTTTACCCCTATTTATTCATTTGTTCATTCACTCATTCATTCATTTATTCACTTACTTCCTTACTTATTCACTTACTTACTTACTTACTCGCTTACTTAGTTACTTACTTACTTATTTTTGCTTAATATGCTAGCACAGACTAATATGCCTACCTCTTTAAAAACTACTTTTATATTAGCTAATAGCATAACTGGCAATAATGCTGATAACACTATGCCTGAGTAATACTAATAGAAAGCTATCACTGGAGAAACACTGGTGTAAAAACTCCAAGTAAGTTAAACATTAATTAAATTGCCATTTCCATTAGTAAATGTCTCAACCTAATTAATAATGTAACAGACTGTAACGTATTTATACATGAAGGAACAAGATTATTTGGCAGCTGGAAGATAATACAGAGAATGCCAGACAAGCATGTGTAGAATGAGAACTCCACAGATCTCAATTGCATGCCAAAGAAAGTCCAGTCTCCAGCCATCTCTGAAGAGCTATTGGGATATTTTTGAGAATAGGGCCTTGCTGGACTTATTTTTTGTGTTTGAGAAGAGGAAGCCACCTAACTTTTCTCCTTTGGTGTAAGACAGTGAGATATTTTCTGCCATGCCTGTAAGATTCCCCCCAACAAATCGTGCACAATTACGATAGTTGTTCCCTTATTTCATAAGACTTCTGAAAATTAGAAGGGTTGGATTGGTTGGTCGTTTGTGCCTTTTTCATCAGCTAGCCACTCCTTCTCTGCTTCTTGTGTGTGTGTACTTGGCTTCACAATAGGAAAAGATGCCAGTTTGCCCCATAGATGATTTGTGTGAATTGTGGAAACTTCAATAAGACCACCAAAATACCTCCATTCAGAAATCTCGTGGGATTCAGAGACTTCTTGCCAGGATGTCTCAGTGTGTTGGGACAGGTCATGGCTATAAACTCTATAGAAGGGATAGAGAGGGGCGGGTTGGAGGAGGAGTGGCCATCTATGTCAAAGAAGGCATAAAATCCAGCAGAATGGAGATTGACAGAGGGTCTGACTCCGCCATAGAATCACTGTGGGTTAAACTACCAGGTCCAAAGAGTGATGTGATAGTTGGAGTATTCTATTGTCCACCAGATCAAAAACTTGAGGGGGACCTTGAAATGAGGAGAGAAATCATGGAGGTGGCTAAGAGGGATAGGATAGTAATCATGGGGGACTTTAATTATCCTCACATTGACTGGGCCAATGCGAGCTCTGGGCAAGAAAGAGAAACTGGGTTTCTCGACTTGCTGAATGACTGTGCCTTAGAGCAACTTGTCATGGAGCCCACCCGAGAACAGGCAACTCTAGATCTAATATTGTGTGATACTCAGGACCTCGTCAGGGATGTGAATGTCACTGAGCCTCTGGGGAACAGTGACCATGCTGCAATTACCTTTGCCATGCATGTCGGAGGAAGAGTGTCAACCAAATCAGACATAAAAACCCTTGATTTTCGAAGGGCAAACTTCCCTCAGATGAGGAAACTAGTTAGAGAGAAACTGAAGGGGAGGGTTAGAATAATCCAATCTCTTCAGAGTGCATGGAGCCTGTTTAAAACAACAATAATAGAGGCCCAGCACAAGTGCATACCACAAAGAAAGAAGAGCTCATTTAAGTCCAAGAGGACACTGGCATGGTTAACGAGTGGAGTTAGAGAGGCTCTAAAGCACAAGGAGAGGTCCTTCTGTAAATGGAAATCCTCCCCAAATGAGGAAAATAAAAAGGAACACAAACTCTGGCAAAAGAAATGTAAAAAGATGATAAGGGAGGCAAAGAAAGACTTTGAGGAACGCATGGCTAGCAATATAAAGGGTAATAATAAAAGCTTCTTTAAATATGTTAGAAGTAGAAAACCTGCCAGAGAACCAATTGGGCCTCTGGATGGTGAGGGAGGAAAAGGGGAGGTTAAGGAGGACTTGGACATTGCAGAGAAATTGAACGAGTTCTTTGCGTCTGTCTTCACGACAGTGGACCTTGAGCGGATTCCGCTGCCTGAGCCGCCCCTCTTGACTAAAGAATTAAATCAAATACAGGTTAAAAGAGAGGAGGTTTTAGGACTAATTGATAAATTGAGGATTAACAAGTCACCTGGCCCAGATGGCATCCACCCAAGGGTTATTAGGGAACTGAGAAATGAAATTGCAGATCTCTTAACGGTTATATGCAACTTGTCTCTTAAAACGGCCACAGTGCCGGAGGACTGGAGGATAGCGGATGTCACACCAATTTTTAAAAAAGGAAGGGGGGGGACCCAGGAAACTACAGGCCGGTTAGCCTTACATCTGTCCCACGGAAGATGGTGGAAGGCCTCATCCAAGAGAAAATCTTAAAACACATAAAAGAACAAACCTTGCTGAGAGAAAATCAGCATGGCTTCTGTAAGGGTAAATCTTGTCTTACAAACCTTTTAGAATTTTTTGAAAAGGTCAACAGGCACGTGGATTTGGGTGAACCGGTGGATATAGTCTATCTGGATTTTCAAAAGGCTTTTGACACAGTCCCTCACCAAAGGCTGCTGAGAAAATTGCATAGTCAGGGGATAAGAGGGCAGGTCCTCTTATGGATTGAGAACTGGTTGAGATTCCGGAAACAAAGAGTAGGTGTCAATGGGAAATTTTCACAATGGAGAGAAGTGAAAAGCGGTGTGCCCCAGGGCTCAGTCCTGGGACCGGTGCTTTTCAATCTGTTCATAAATGACCTGGAGACAGGGATAAACAGTGAGGTGGACAAGTTTGCAGATGACACAAAACTTTTCCGCGTGGTAAAAACCAGAGAAGATTGTGAAGAGCTCCAGAAGGATCTCTCCAAACTGGGGGAGTGGGCTGAGAAATGGCAAATGCGTTTTAATGTAACCAAATGTAAAGTAATGCATATTGGGGCAAAAAATCCAAACTTCATCTATCAACTCATGGGCTCTGAGTTATCCGTGACGGATCAAGAAAGAGATCTTGGTGTGTTGGTGGAGAGCTCCATGAAGGTGTCTCCCCAATGTGTGGCAGCAGTGAAGAAGGCCAATTCCATGCTAGGGATTATCAAAAAGGGGATTGAAAATAAAACAGCCAACATTATAATGCCGTTATACAAAACAATAGTAAGGCCCCACCTGGAGTATTGTGTACAATTCTGGTCACCGCATCTCAAGAAAGACATAGTGGAACTGGAAAAGGTGCAGAAGAGAGTGACTAAAATGATTACTGGGCTGGGGCACCTCCCTTATGAAGAAAGGCTAAAACAACTGGGCCTCTTTAGTCTGGAAAAAAGGCGCTTGAGGGGGGATATGATTGAGACATACAAAATAATGCAGGGTATGAGTAAAGTGGATAGAGGGAAGCTCTTCTCCCTCTCTCAAAATACCAGAACTAGGGGACATACACTCAAATTGAGTGCTGGGAGAGTAAGAACTGACAAAAGAAAATATTTTTTCACCCAGCGCGTTGTAAGTCTATGAAACTCCCTGCCACAGGATGTGGTGATGGCATCTGGCCTGGATGCCTTCAAAAGGGGATTGGACAGATTCCTAGAGGAAAAGTCCATCACGGGTTACAAACCATGATGGAGATGTGTAATCTCTAGGCTTTAAACCAGGGTACTTCAAGGGCCAGATGCAGGGGAGTGGTATCAGGAGACAGATATCTAGTCTCATGCGCTCCCAAACGCATCTGGTGGGGCCGCTGTGAGATACAGGAAGCTGGACTAGACGGGCCTTTGGCCTGATCCAGCATGGCTCTTCTTATGTTCTTATGTTCTTATTTAGAAATTAGCAATTTCTCTATATTTTAATTCGTTTTATTTGTATGGCACCTTCCTTCCTGCATAGTAAGCTAAGGCGACATGGAAATGGAAGTAGAAATAAAAGCACAGCTGCTTAGCGTATAATGACATTCAACTTCTGGCAATTTAAAAATAGTTTTAAATAACTTTAGAAACTTTCCATAAAAATAAAAAATTAATTGCTAAAACTCTACCAAAAGGAGGAGGAGGAGGTGGAGGTGGTGTTTCACTGACTCTGCAAGGACAGTTGGGTGGATGAGGGATCACCCTGGCCTCCTGAGGCCCAAGTTCCACAGCCAGTGCAAAGGCCTTCTCCTGTATCTTCACCAAAGCTGTCTGTGAAGATAGCAGGACTGAGATAAGGTCCTTCCCTAAAGATTTTAAAACAGAGACACCACTCTGCTATGCAAAAAGGATGATCTTTGCTAAACACTGCTAAATGAACCATCACTAATCTCAGTATATGTGTTTAGTTGCATGTCAGCCATCACAAATGTGTATAAGATTAAGAGCACTGAAGAACATCAATAGAGTAAAACCTTGGTTTGCAAGCATAGTAGTTCACTCCTGAAACATGCTTGTAATCCAAAGCACTTTTGTATCAAAGCAAATTTCCCCATTAGAAATAATGGAAACTCTGACGATTCATTCTACAATCCAAAAGTATTCATATATAAATGATTAGTAATATAATACAAATTGATAAAGAAAATACAAAATATAAAGAAAAATAAAACAATCTATTAATAAGATCTTGTCATATACTTTATTTAATGTAACTGGCAATAAATCAGCTAAGGAAAGGACCTATATTTGCAGGCAGCCTGACCTAGAATGAAGCAAAGCATTCCTAAGCGTACTCTTGCATGGAAAAGCAAAGGACTGTCCATAGGTGCTGTGAAGTGACAAAAGTGCACTAGTGCCACTTGTGGGCATCTTCCAATGTTCTGAAAAATATTACTGATTTCTGCCAAACATGAGTCCTGAGACTGAGCATGGGAGACAATCACCTACAGTGTTGCGGGGGGGGGGGGGGAGAAGAATCATTGGCTCAGTCTTGTTCATGTGACCTATGTTGTCACATACTACTCATATTGCAAGACATTGTTCGTTTATCAAGTCAAAATTATAAGTATTATAAGAAATGTTTGCTCATCTAACAGAACACTCACAGAACAAAGTACAGTACTTGCAATCTAAGGTTTTACTATGTAAGTTTATAGCAACTGTATGCTGACAGATGATAGTTTTTTTTTCAAATATCTCACACAGATACATTACTGATGCATTATATCAAGCACAGTTGACAATTTAGGGAATTTTCCAGGGGCAAGGTGAGCTCAGTTTGCTGTTCATCCATGGTCTATCTGTTAGAGGTTTAGTAAATATGGCTAAGTCACATTTCACCTCCAGTGACTGGTGACAGTCGCACATATTTGATATTGGAAAAATGCATGATCATCTTAATCCATTGTTCAACTTAAGTTCAATTAGGTTCAAATGCAAACAGTAGCATTTATATGAAAGCAAAGATTGCACTAAGAGTTTTATTTTTATTTTTCAAAATGCTTTAAACATTACAAAATACAGTTTTGCAAGGTTTGTCTTGACAGCATCCCTTCTAAAATGTTTTAGCTGGGCAACTGGAAGTGTAAATTCCTAATAGAGCTTTTAAGAAAAAGAGGAGCTATACTAATGAAATTGTTGCAATATTAGCCGGTTCCCAAATACATCTTCCCAGCTTTGCCAAATGCCAATTTTAAATATTTTTCAGTGCTTGACCTCAGAGGGACTAGATCATATTAAGTGTAGTTTGAAAATTGCATTAGAACTTTTCTTCCTAAATACTTTCAATTCAGTTTGCTAGCTACTCTCAGAAGGGCTGAAATTTATTTCATTTAATTTAGCCTTATCAGCTAGAAGTTATCCAACTAAAACCCTATTTGGCTGATAAAATGTTTCATTCTGTTTGCTCTCTTAAGTTATATAGAATTCTAGTCAAGCCGTACCTTCTTTGAAATTGTATAAGCAGAAGCTTTGCTGAACCCTATTTTATCTCATTTTCTAATGCTGAAGGTTAGTGTTCTTTTACTTTTCTACCTATTGAAACCCCTTCCACATTATCTCATCTGCCCAAGAATTCTAAGCCTCTGCTGAGAACTCCTGTGTGCTTTGCATAAGAATCTTAATGTTTGTTCTGTCTAGGATGAACTAGCAGTACTGCCCAGCTGTTAAAGTCTCATTTTCACACTGAGTAAATTGAGAATACACTCTACAATCCACCTAACTTACGCCTTCAGGTGCATAATGCAGGACAAGATAATATCTGTCCATCCCTGATAGTAGCTTTCAAAGAGGTTAAAATCATGAGCCTTTGATGAACACTGGAGTCTTCAGAATATCAAAGCCATTCATTTAGGCTATTGGAAAGGTACATATTAGCCCATTCAATTGTTAGACCATGGCTTTCATGTGAAAGAATTAATGCATCTCCTTTCTCCTTCACAAAAAGAAAACTAGCACTGAGCAAAGGCATTCTAAATACCAGTTCTGGTATATTTTCCCTGGAGGAAAGAAGTATTTTCTGCAGATTTCTGCAAGTTTTTATGAGGTTTTAAACTTCCTTTCACACATTCAGAATCTTGTTCCTTAATACAATGCTCATGTTTAAATATGTTTTTGTATCTTGGGTAAACCTCTGTTCCATTCCCCAATTAGAGCCACTTAATATTTTCTGAGATATTGCTACTGGCGGCAAAAGCCTTAGTGAGTTAGGTCATGTATTGTAAGGCGAGGCTCTGGAGGGTCTGCTTGACTGGGATGCTACATCCAGCACCATGGATAGCTCTCAGTAACTGTATGCAAGCTTGTGAAAGTGTGTGTTGTGTTCTCCCATCTTTGCTCGTAGGCTTTGAGCATTGGCATAGAAGCACCTCTACAGTGGGTCCCCCAACAACGGCTGCTGCTTTGTTCTCTCCCCCCCCCCCACAGCTTTTATTTTCAGTAGACAAATTATTACATCCCATTATTCTCCCAGTGCTAATACCTGCTATGTCATCTCTATGTGATTCTCTACCCTCTCCAACCTCATTCCCCGAGGATGAGGTGTTCCGAACCAGATGCCACTCAGCTCCTGTCAGCTTCCCCCCAGTTATCAGTTTAAAAGCTGCTCTGCAGCCTTTTTGATGTTGAGTGCCAGCAGTCTGGTCCCATCATGATTCAAGTGCAACCCGTCCCTCCTGAACAGGCTTGGCTTATCCCAAAATGTTCTCCATTTCCTGACAAATCTAAAGCCCTCCTCTCGACACCATCACCTCATCCACGCATTGAGGCTTCTGAGCTCTGCCTGCCTGGCAGGTCCTGCACAATGCTACCCTGAATGCCCGGGACTTCAGTCTTCTTCCTAACAACCTGAATTTGGCTTCCAGGACTGACCCCTTGGCCTTCCCAACACCATTGGTACAAACATGTACCATGACCACTGGCTCCTTCCCGGTTCTCTCTAACATGCTATCTAGATTTTTCTTGTGATGTCTGCAACGTTTGCACCTAGCAGTAAAGTGACCATACGGTTATCAAGCTCATCACAAATCCATCCCTCTGTATTTCTAATAATAGAATCCCCTAGTACAAGGAGCCTCTCTCCTGCAGCCCGTTCATCTACATGCCCTTGATCCTATATCTCATCAATTGTGATGAGAGAGAGATCCTCAGGTGGAAACTGTTGTTCCTCTGTGCATGCCTCATGAGGTGTGATGAGGGAAGGAGCCTCAAATTGATTGTGCAATATGAGAAGCGATCCCTTGGCCTTCTACTTGAGTCACATTCCTCCACACATCTACCTCCTGAGTTGGGGAAGTGACTTCTTCCCCAGAAGTGTGCCCTGTCTCTTCTTTGCCCTGGATAGTCAGTCTGTTCCGCTGTATCCAAGAACACCTCGAGCTCCTTGATTTGTTGCTAGTTCAATATGTGGGATTCTAGCTGCTGGACCTTCTCTTCTAGTAGTGCAACCAACTTGCACTTGCAGCAAGTGTAGTTCTCCACGCGCTTTGTCAAGATGACAAACATGGCACAAGTGTTACAGGTAACTACAGCTGCTCCCTCAGACTCCATTTTAATGAGTGCAGTATTCTGGGCCTCAAAAATTTACACTTTTACTAGCTACTAATCTAGAAATAATGTAGTACTATTTTCTTCCTTTGATGTTTAAATGAAATAAAGCAGCCCTAGTTCAACTGCAAGCAGCCCAGAAACTCACCATTGCTCACTTCTTTCTGTTTATTTTGGCTCTCTCAAAAGCAGGTCTGCTCGGGATCACACCTAGGCTCAAATGTTTGAGTTCTTTTTGCCTGGATCCTGGCAAGGTAGAAAACCATGTTGCCTGGATCCTGGCAAAGTAGAAAACATGAAAAGAGACTCTGAAAGTTCCAGCTGATAGGGACAGAATCTGTTTCACTGGAGGTCATGAGAGCTGCTTTAAGGTTCATGGCATCCTTTTCATTCTAAATGTCTTTGAATGCCACTTCTGCCAAAAATTCAGACAGAACAAACATCAGCAAAAGAAGGGCTGGAAACCAAGTCATGATCTTATTAAGTGTCAAATGCTGAACCTGGTGCTGGAACATAGACAACGTAAGTATCATCCATGCCTCCAGGGATAGGGCAATCGACAAATGTGGTAAACAGTCGAGAAAGCTCTCTCCCATATAATTACACAGTTTTCTTTTTCTCAATGGGAAATATAAAAAAGCCCCATTGCGACCACTTGGCATCTTAATGATTGCGTAAGTATATGTGGGGAAGGCAAACTCTCAGATAAATTCATTTTCCCTGTCATAAATTCAGACTACTAGTATTATGACAGTTAGTGCAAGTCCTTTAAAACAGGTTGCATGTGGTTTCTTTGTGGTATTCCTCCCAGCAGGCTCAGTGCCTCATATTGTGCTAGGTGCAACTTGTTTCACATTATTGTTGTTGTTATGATCATTAGAATACTAATAAATTAGCAATTCAATGGATTGTTCTTCACTGTTATTTCATTGTTAAATCTGTTCATAAAGTCCATTGCAGTAATTTAAACTGGAATTTATTAGATCAAATTTGCAGATGATACCAAATTGGGTGGGGTTGCTAATTCCCTAGAGGATAGGATGAAAATCCAAAAGGACCTTGACAGATTAGACTCCTGGGCCAAAACTAACGGAATGGGGTTCAATAGAGGAAAATGTAGGCTGGTACATCTAGGTAAAATGAATGAATTGCACAGATATAGGATGGGGGACACATGGCTGGAAAGTAGTACCTGTGAAAGGGATCTGGGAGTCTTGGTGGACCACAAATCGAATATGAGTCAGCAGTGTAATGCGGTCGCCAAGAAAGCCAACACGATTCTTGGTTGCATCAACAGAAGTATGGTGTCTAGATCAAGGGAAGTGATAGTACCACTCTGTTCTACTCTGGTCAGACCCCATCTGGAGTACTGTGTCCAGTTCTATGCATCTCAGTGTAAAAAGGATGTTGATAATCTTGAACAGGTCCCAGAGGAGGGCGACCAAAATGATTGAGGGTCTGGAAGAAATGTCTTATGAGGAGCGGCTTAGGGAACTGGGAATGTTTAGCCTTACAAAAAAGAAGACTGAGAAGGGATATGGGGTGTGTGTGTGTGTGTGTGTGTGTGTGTGTTGTGTCATTACAATTGTGACCAACTCTTCGTGGCAGGAATACTGGTGATAGCTATGTTTAAATATTTGAAAAGATGTCACATTGAAGACGGGTCTGGTTTGCTTTCCATGGCTTCAGAGACTAGGACACGGAGCAATGGTCTCAAACTATAGGAAAAGAAATTCAATTCAAACATTAGGAAGAACTTCATGGCAGTTAGAGCTGTTCAGTTGTGTAATATGCTGCCACGGAGGGTGGTGGAGTCTCCTTCTTTGGAGGTTTTTTAAGCAGAGGCTGGGTGGGCATATGTTGAGAGTACTTTGATTGGGGTTCCTGCATGCCAGGGGGTAGGACTAGATGGCCCTTGAGGTCTCTTCCAACTTTATGATTCTATGTACTACTATGGCAGAATTGTCCCTGTCCATGAATAGTCTTAGCTGGTGGTCTAACTGAAGTTGGACCAGGCATCTGGATCCTCTGAGTCCACCTGGGCCTCCAGTAAGGGAGATCATGTGTACTGCCTGTACAGTACACATAAGTGCAGGAAGATCGTATCAAGGAAATCTGCACAAGGAAATAAACACTGGATTATAACAGCCCCATCATCTGGTTCATACTCTGGGGAACTTCAAAGAATGCATTTAAGATTTTGGTTTTAAATTTCAGTTCTCAACATTTTTACACTGAGATTTTCCAAAGGTACATTTTCTGAAAGTATGGGTGGGGAACTTTTTTGACATCTTTTGTGTGTGTTTATTACTCAACAGAAAATCATGTATGAGATTCAACTTATAGTCTGCTTATTTTTTTGTGTGTTTAGTGCTAATGTGCAATGTATTCCTGTGCAATTATCCTTGATAACTAGAGATAGGCATGAACCATTCTTTGACAGTTCAGGCCAGTTCAGCACAGCATATACACAAGTGATCCCCAGGCACTGCAGCATGCTTTTCTCTTCCGCCTTCTCTATGTTCTTGTCCACTCACCAGCAGCGCCAAGGGCTACCCTGCCCAGCCTCCTCATCTGAGTGGAACAGTCACGCAGGGGAGGCAGCTGAGGAAAACATTCTGCATCCAGTGAGTGGGTGATTGTGCAGAGGAAATAAAAGTGGGAAGCAGGAAGCACCCACAAAATGCCTATATGGGTGCTGCTGCACCAATCTGGGCCAAACCATGCCCATCTTGATTTATAACCAAACATCCTCAAGCTCTCCCAATACTGTACTGTTGAGATATCAACAGGTATACCACATTGGAAAGATTTTTTTAAAATGGATCATGAAATCCTAAAAACAGTGGCAAAAATGCACAAAACCCACCAAACAGAATAAAATAAAACAAAAACATGTGTTCTTATTTCTTTCATTCCCAGGATTTATGACTGCAAGTTGTTCCAAAGCCCAATTTTACAATTCACATAACATGAAACTAATACTGTACTGTGTATGTTTCACTGGCATGTTCTTTATCAGAGAAACGAACTAGAACCAAACTCTAGTTAATACCAACTAAATTCCAAGTTGCATAATTTGCTATGTAATCAGGTTATGGCTCATTATTACTAGTAAAATAGTGTCTGCAGAAGGTGAATGTGTACATGTCTGTACATTTTAGAAACCTTCAGTGCTGGAAGTTGATTTTAGCATTTGGAGTAGACTAGTGTTTCATGAGCAACACCCTCAGTTCTTCTATTGCAGCTTTTGTAGTCCTTAAGGGCTTGGAGCTAGTAAAGCAGTTAATAGGTGGTAGTAGGTTAGAGTTGAAGAAAAGACAAAGATGTTTCACAACCAAGCACATTCTTCACAGAAATAAACATAATGCTGGACAGTCCATTTCCGGCTTCCTATTACATCCTTAGACTAGAGCATTGATCAGAAAACATTGAATAAGGTGGGGTCACAAGCTCATTGTGCTCAAGGTCTGAACCTGTTATCCATCATAGAAGAGCCCCTGCACAGAAGAATGGAAGACTATAAATGCTTCCCTTCAGGTATAAATATAATTCCACCTGGAAATATCTGCCCATACTAGGGCACGCCTGTATTCAAGATCTTCTGCTTGCTTTTAGTACTGTTGCATGAAGAAGCTGGTAGTTTTCCAAGCAAGTCTAAAATACGACAGCAGCATTTTGATTATGGTAAGTCAGCTCAATAGCAAAGTATGGCAAAATGGCCATTTTCTTTCTTTCTTTAAATTTAACCTTTCTTTGGCTGTTTCATGAAGCTCAAAGCAGCAACAAGAAAATGCATCTGTGCCAAATCAAATGAAACATTAAGATATGTCGTACTAAAACATGTTGTGTGTGCAGAATGCTTTATAGAGATAGTAGGATTAGTAAACAGAAATTGATCCAACTAAATGCTGCCAACCCTGCAAGTCATTGATAGAAATTCCTCTGTCTTTTGATGTTTTGATTGTGAACAACTGATTTTAATGAGGCAGGAATTCAGATTTCAGCTTCATGTTCGTCATTCTGTCATAAACGCAAGTTGAGGAATTATAAAATTCACTCAAATAAGAATAAGATACCAAATTTTGGCTGTTGTATGCCTGTCAGTTTAGAAGTAATATGAGAACACCCCAAATGAATGAAGATCCAAGTGTTCAAATGTTTTCTGATAGTTCCCATAATACATTTTTAAGGCAGAGGTCTGTTCCATTGTGTTGTGGAGTGTCCATGAACACATTGTTTTATATATGCACCTTGATTATTACTTATTTGCATGTGAGGCACTGTCAGTTAGATTCCATGTCATGATTAGTTATTATTCAAGAGAGAGAGAGAAACTCGATGTTCAGAAGACCTAACTAAATAAACAAAACTGTGTTGTCTAACTAAGCATAAGGTTGTAAATATGTATATATTTACAGTACTTATAAAATTATAATGTCCCACCTCCATGAGTTGGGACATTAACATCTGCAGAGAGACCTAAACAACCTTTCAAGGCAGGATACGGTTTTATACTATATATAACAATTATGTTGGTGAATATAGACTGTATCTACAGAGGAGCTTGGAAAATTGTTTGCAGAAAATGCTAAATTCAGTCATGGAAGTCCTTAATTCATCGTGTATATTTCCTTCTACTCACCATTTCCTTGAGAGCTTTGCCACTTTTCTTTAAAATATAATCTTGCTTTAATATATGCTTTCTTTATTTCTTGTAACAAGCTGTCCCTTGCTGTTGACCAAGAGGTTTACATGTGGGCTTGGATTTTGTTTTCTTTATCAAAGCCCTAGGACTCCATATCGCCAACCAGGAATAAGATTTAGTCCACGTTAGCTTCCCAGGGAGAAAATATCTCCCTCAACTTTCCAATACTTTCAATGAAGTTTGGAGTACAAGGAAATATACAGAATGAATTAAGTACCTCCACAACTGAATCTAGCATTTTCTATGAACAATTTTCCAAGCTTCTCAGTAGATATAAATATAAATATGTGTCTAGCCTTGAAAGGTTGTTTAGGCTTCTCTGCAGCTGTATATATTTTAACTCATGGTGTTTGGACATTATAATTTTCATACTGTGTATTATAAGTAAATTATAAAAAATGTAACATTTTGTATGTTGTTAGGCAATCATGGCTTTGTTTATTTTGATACAATTAGGCATTATGCAAAATAGCTGTTGATTTGCATGTGCCTGTGCATTTTCTGATCTTTTGTTAATTTTCCCCCAATTTAGGATTTAATGACAACCCATATTTTATTGCATTGCAGCAGAATATAATCTAATGCAGAAGTGGAAAATATTAAACAATAAATTTGTCTAGATTAGATTTATTGGCAAACTAGAATTCTATAAGTGTATAATTCTAATTAACCATGTAGATAAAAATACACATTATTTTTGAGAGGGGGTTGTTGGCATAAGTGTTAATTTAATGGTCTCTCATTTTCTTTGGGGGGGGGGATAATAATCATATTAATATTGTTTCCTGTGTTCCATTTGGCAATTCATGCTCTTGAATTGGAAAACATCTCCATTCTTGGGTCCAATACAGTATAGCCCCATTCAGCTCTGTGAAAGCTATGCTGTTGATGTCAAAAGTTATTTACCCCAATGGTAATAACTAGTGAATTATCTGAGACATATTCTTAGGACAGGACATTGTGATCCCTTTTTTATTTGTTTATTTGTTTTTGTTCTCAAAATCATCTTTTTCTCTAGCCGTCAGTTGACTTTGCTGTTGTTTATGGACTGACTTGTTAACAAGAATAGGCCGAACAGAAGATGAAGTTTATATTCTGTGCAGCAATTTTCCATATTTCTCATTCTTTGAGATTAATCCTTAGCTTGTGGGTTAGAGCGGATTTCTGCTGGTTTATCACAGTAGATGTTTTCGTAGTTAAACCCATCCTCCCAAACCTGGAACAATCAAAATGTGTCCAGCTGCAACTCCCATCATCTCCAATTCATATGTGGGATTTTGTCTTGTGTGTATAGTTAAAACAGATCTGGAGAGTGCCATGACGATATTTCAGCAATACGGTGGTCATAAAAATTTGACACTAACAGTTTGCAACCATCAAATGAGAGCAGGGCATAAAGATGATGGATGGGAAACCAGGAGAAAGGTTACTACATTTTTCGCTCCATAATGTGCACCAAACCATAAGATGCACCTAGTTTTTAGAGGTATGTATGTGTGGAAAAACATATTCACACATACATATTGAGACCTCCGATGGAAGTGCCTGGTGGCCACCGCTCCAGAAGCCCCCGCTGCAGTCCATGGCTTGCTTCGCCCAAGCTGAAAGGAGGAGGGGGCAGGGAGGTGAAGCAGCTAGGGCAGTGTTGGCGGACCTATGGCACGGGTGCCAAAGGTGGCACTCGGAGCCCTTTCTGTGGGCACCCGATATTGCCCCTTCACAGCCACCTGTATTCAGATTAAATTGCTGTATTGGCACTTTACAAAAAAATAGTGGGTTTTGAATCGAAGTTTGGGCACACAGTAGGTCACCATCACTGGCATAAATACTTGCCAAAAGGGTCTGCCTGTCTTAGTAGACCACAAGCTAAACATGAGTCTACTGTGTGGGCAATAGCAAAAAAGGCCAGTGCAAGAGCAGGCTGCGTCAACAGAAGTGTAATGTCAAAGGAACTGCGGGTACCACTCTGCTACAGTTGGGCCAGACCTCACCTGAATATTAATTCGTATCTGAGCACCATCATTCAAGCTGAATATTGAGAAGCTGGAACATATCTAGAGGGGGACACCCATGATGTAAAAGATCTGGAAATCAAGGTCTATGAGGGAATTATTTTGCCCTGAGAAGCAAAGAATGAGCATTGACCAAAAAAATCTTCAAATATTTGAAGGAATGCCATGTAGAAAATGAAGCAAACTTCTTCCCTGCAGCTCGTGTAATGAGTCAACGTGACAAGAGAGGTGAATCAAACTAAATAGGGAAAATGTACTGGCAGTAAGAACTGAGCAACCATTGAACAGACTGCCTTGGATTCCCCTGCACAGAGGATTTTTAAACGGGTGCTGGGTGGCCACCTCCCAGAGTTGCTTCAGCAGCAGATTTCCTGCTTCTAGGGCAGTGGTGGTGAACCTTTGGCACTGCAGATGTTTTGGACCACAACTCCCAGAATTCCAAGCCTTGGATTGCCAATGATAAAGGACTGTAGGAGTTGTGGTCCAAACCATCTGGAGTGCGGAAGGTTCGCCAGCACTGTTCTAGGGGAACCTGAGCTCAGTAACCCTTGGGGATTCTTCCACCTCTACCATTCTGTGGTTCTATCAGTTCTGTGATTCTAGCATTCTATAACCCAGTGAGTATAGGGGCTGAGTGATGGGTCTTCTCAGTCCTAGTACAACTTTGTAGCTAGTATACCATACAATTGTCTTGAGTCATGTTTTCTTCTTAGAACAGCAATATAATTTGCAGTAGCTCTGAATGTTTATTTAAGGTGGGAAAGGGTATGCACACACACACAAAGACCAAACTATATGCTATGTGGCAATGTTTAATGTAATTTCTATTTTTCTACACAGTAGGGTAATAATGTTCATTAGCAAAATGCTCAGCCCTTCGCCTGCCCATGATTCATCATATGGCAACTTTCCTTCATCTCTAGAGACCCAGCATTTATAACTGTATTTATCCCTACAAAACTGGCCACAAGCACTATAGTGAACTACTTCTGTACAAACTCATTTTGCTGATCATCGCTGAGATTTCCTCGTGGACTGCTGCTTGCAATTTGACAGGCTATTTCTTTTTAATAATTCCAGAGAAATAGAGCAGGTAACCATTGCTGAAACTGATTTGTTGTTCTATTTTATTTATTTATTTTGAATATTTTAACCCCACCTTTCTCCTTGGAAAAGGACCCAAGGTGGCTTACAATTAAGACGGACAATACACAGTCAAGAACATTTAAGACATATTCAAGTTAAGAACAGGGAATTTGAAGTGGCATCTTAAAACCAACACTTGCTTTAGGCTAACTACGTAACCTAACCAGTTTATTAGGTCAAAAATGGAAAGTCTGAGCAATGAAACCTAATCTCTGCTCTGCTGAATTCAGCAAATAGCTGTGAATTTATTTTCAAATATATTTTAGGTGTGAAATAAAGATATGTATCCCCCACCCCCAATACTGACTTAATCTTTAGTAAGATATTTCAGTCTGGGCTAGATAGCTCAGTGGTTTAAGTATCTGGCTACAGAGCCAGAGGTTAGGAATACCCCAGTGTGTCTCCTGCATGTAGAGCCATCCTGTGTTGCCTTGGACAAGCTCCGCAGTCCCAGAGGAGGCACAGAAGAAGAGAATGCTAAATCACTTCTTAAAATATTCTCTGCCTGGAAAACCCTGATAAGGGTAACCATATGTCAGAACCGACTTGATGGCAAATCATTATTATTAAGATCTTTCAGGAAGACTTCGTCTAGCTGTAATTTGAAGTGGCCGAGAGTTTTTTGAACATGTTTTGTCTTGCTCCCTCTTTATCAAACCAAAGAAGCCTGCCTGGTGCTTCAAATGGGCCAGAAGAGCCCCACGGAATTATGGTAAAGGGTAGAAGGGCATTGCTCCCAGTGTCATTCCTTTCTAGGAATGTGACCAAAGCAGCTTTGGCTGACATTTAAAGTAGTGCCAAGATTGTTTTGGTTCCTTTAAGAAACCAAGTGGGCTCTCTCCTATATATCAAGGCAAGATGCAAAGACAAGTTATTTTTCCCCAGGTAGTTTCACAGGAGACAAATGATTCTGCAAAAGTAGGGACGGGGTACTCAGGTGACCATTACTTGCAGAGGCTTGCATTATGATTTGTGTCCTGCAAAGTAAGTAATGTGGTGAAACAGGAGGCCTTGTTACGTCGTTTATAGTGTGCTCTATTTGTGAACCATCTCAGAGCTACTTGAAACAACTCCAGTTTGGTCAATTATTATTCTTTGCTTCTGAAGATATGCTCTCATTACACTGATCCAGGTGAATCCCACAGATAATTAACTTCTTGTGAAAGTTACAAAGAAAGAAGAAAAACCTCTCTGAAATATTTGCTTCTTACCTGTAAGGTGAAAATTTGATAAAATAATGCAAAGCTGTTTATTTTAACTACTTTCTGAACAATACTGATATCCACTAGCATTTTTATTCTGTATACAGAAACTGCTGAGCATAAAGTGGGATGATCGGAAACATTTTAAAACCATCAGAGAAATCTCTCCCCAAGCTGTGGCCATTTGCTTGGATTGCATCTGAAGGTCAATGCAAATAAAAGGAAACATAAAGTAGGAAGAGGTTCCGTTTTACCTGGGCACAGAGACCCATGGAGAGATAAGTGGTCCTGGCTGCTACCCCTTTACCAAGATGGAACAGTTGAGACCAAACTGCAGATGAGACCCAAGGATATCTGTGGAAACTTAGGCTCCTGTATCCATTTAACTGCCATTAAAATCCCTTGAGATTTGCTAGATCCCATCCGAAGCAGTGTTTGAGTGAAACAAATAGCATTCTTAACCATGAGTTCCTGGCTTCAATGCCCTTGTCTAGAATAGAAACAGCACACTTAAGCAGTTAATGTTAGACTTGTAGCTTGGGAGGTTGATTTGTCATTTCATACGTGTTGTGCGTTGTTGAGGACTATCACTCCAAGAGTTCCTTGGTGCAGAGGCAGAACAGAAAGACAGAGAAATATACTAATGAAGGACAATGGTACAGGTAGGATTTAGAACTCCAAATCCTAAAGCAATTTGCAAGGGAATAAGTCACAATGAACACAGTGACTTGTTAGGACGGCTCTGCAGGTGACTCAGTTCACACATATCCTGTAGATTTTTCTGAATATTTTGTGTAGAGCTGCAAAAATGTTTTGCCAAAAAAAGTTGTCTGGAAAAGAGTATGAACTTTATCTGTTATGTTAAGATTTACCTACAGCAGTTACAGCTATTTAGGTATGCACTTAACCCCTTATACACTGGTAGTGACTTGGGCAGGAGGTGAAGGAACATTAACAGCAGAATCACATTCATTAAAAAAACCCTCAGCCTTCTACTATAGTGGAAGAATGGTTATATTTCTTAGCATTTTTAATTCATATATGACACTGAATAAAATTAAGGTTGAGAACTCATCCATAATTTTGTATATTTACTTATAATGTATTTGCAGCTACATTGATCTATTGGAGAGGAGAATGAAAATATCATAGCCAATTGAAAAGTTACAAAATAGTGATGTTCTTAGATTCCCTCAGATTGGATGTCACACTAGAATAAACATGACCCCAAAAAGAGGTTTTTCAGAGCATTTTAGAAAAACAGTATGGCCTCTCATTTGATTTCAGAATTAGAGAAAATATAATTTCAAAATTAATTTGTACTTCTCTGTATACGGGTTGTTAGCCATCATACCAAACTGTAGATTTTGCCAATATACATGAAAACAGTTTATACTAGCAGCTTCAATAGCATTACAGTGGCTGTATTTCACCATTCTCTATCAAGCCAAAAAGACAAATAGCTGGATCCTAGAACAAACCAAGCCTGAGACATCTCTGGAGGTAAGAAAGACAGTAATGATGGGGAAGGGGCAGGAAAAGAAGACGACTAAATAAGAGAGATCGCCCTCATAAGGAAGCCAGAGACTTGAGTTTACAAGACTTGAGCAGGGCTCCTTGAGGACAGGATAAGAGATCTCTAATTCATCAAGTCACCATGAATTGGAGATGACTTGATGGCATATGACAACAACATATCAAGCAAATTGTAGATGTGGGCTCCACTGGCAAAAATTCAAAGGCAGGACACAGGTGAACATGGAAGGAGACTGAGTTTTTCACTCTTCCCTTTGTCAGCCCCGTTGTTTTATAATATGTTTGTGAGAGATGACTATGTTTTAAAATAGCCCTCTATAAATCCAAATTAAATGTGTTTCAGCAATACCCTTCCATTTCTATGACTCAGAAAGAAAGAACAAACAAGCAAATCATGTAACGGTGATGAGGGGAAATATGTTGCGAGATGGGACGATAATATCAGTTTCATTTTTATGCTTGCATCCTTCACCCAAGAGTAAAGCAAACAATTATAATTTCATTAGGCTATTCAGTGAGCTTTATAGCTGTGTAGGGATTTGATCTCACATATTCCTTGATCTGATTTATTACATCACACTGACTGTCTTCTCTGTATTGTCACTTGCAGTGCCAAGCTTAAATAACACTAAAGATGAATCTGTTAATCATGACATTGTAAATAATCTAGACAAGAAAATGATATTTTTGTGCCTTAAGAACATAAAAGAGCCATGTTAGATCAGGCCAAAGGCCCATCTAGTCCAGCTTCCTGTATCCAACAGTAGCCCCACCAAATGCCTCTGGGAGCTCACGAGACTAGATATCTGTCTCCTGATACCACTCCTCTGCATCTGGCCTTTGAAGTACTCTGTTTTTAAGCCTGGAGATTACACATCCCCATCATAGTTTGTAACCTGTGATGGACTTTTGCTTCAGAAATCTGTCCAATCCCCTTTTGAAGGCATCCAGGCCAGATACCATCACCACATCCTGTTGCAGGGAGTTCCACAGACTAACAACACGCTGGGTAAAGAAGTCTTTTCTTTCATCTGTTCTCACTCTCCCAACCCTCAATTAGAGTGGATGTCCCCTAGTTCTGGTATTTTGTGAGAAGGAGAAACACGTCCCTCTATCCACTTTACTCATGCCCTGCATAATTTTATACGACTCAATCATATTCCCTCCCCCCTCAGGTGCCTTTTTTCCAGACTAAAGATTTCCAAATGCTGTAGCCTTTCATCATAGGAGAGGTCCTGCAGCCCAGCAATCATTTTAGTCGCTCTCTTCTGCACCTTTTCCAGTTCCACTATGTGTTTTTGTTTGTTTGTTTTTTGAGATGCAGTGATCAGAACTGTAAGGTGTGGCCTTACTATTGTTTTCTACAATGGCATTATAATGTTGGCTGTTTTATTTTCAGTCCCCTTTTTGATGATCCCTAGCAGCCCTTGGTGAGGGACTGTGTCAAAAAGCCTTCTGAAAATCAAGATAGACAATATCCAACGGTTCACCCAAATCCACATGCATGTTCACCTTTTCAAAGAATTCTAAAAGGTTTGTGAGGCAAGACTTACCCTTACAAAAGCCATGCTGTTTTCCCCTTAACAAGGCTTTTTCTTGTAACCTGACTAGCATGCCACTGGACTTAAATGCATGTTTAGTAACCATTCTTGAAGGTTAAGAGCCTTATTCTGAGATCCATTTTATGATTCTGAGAAGACTATAAGCATTGTGTTACTTTTTTCTTGGAACTACAGAGTTATTTTAGGGCAACTGCTCTCAAAAAGCAGGAAAGCATGAGCTTAATATTTCAGTCAAAATAATGTGATTGAAGCAAACACCAAATTAAATATCTACAAAATGCTTTTATAATTATACTTCTCTTAAGCATTCAGTTTATCTAAATTACTCTCTAGTATCCACTCTAGGAACCAATAGGGTTCTTCACAACTATTGTCATGTATGGATTTTTCAGTAATGTGTGGAAATGGATTAAAATCACCAGTAAAACTCTGTGGAGACTTATGGCTATAAAATTACCATATTATTCACTCTATAAGATGCACCTGACCCTAAGATGCATCTAGTTTTAGAGGAGGAAAACAAGAAAAAATGTTTAGACTAAGGCTTCATGGCTGGGGAATCCTGGATGCAAAGGGGGAGGCTTGCAAACGAGTTGATTGGAATTGGGGAATGCAAGCTCCAAAGGGGGAGGCTTGCAAATAAAGTGATTGGAGCTGTGGAATGCAAGCTGCAAAAGGGGAGAGCTGCAAATGAGGTGATTTTTGACTGGGGAATCTTGGCTGCAGAAGGGGAGGGGTGGGGAGAGGTGCCCTGGAGGAAGCCTCTTTGCAAACAAGGTGATTGGAACTGCGGAATCCCGCTGCAGCAGGGGATGGGAGAGGTTGTGTGCAGGTAACTTCTATCTAAAAGGAAATCTGTGATATGTATGTAGTAGTGACTCCTGTATTCGCCCTATAAAATGCACAGACATTTCTCCTTACTTTTGAGGGTGGGACCAGTGCATCATATAGAGCAAAAAATACGGTAAGTCTACAGATAAGGCAGAAAGAGGTCTAGAAAGAAGGATGTCTGAAGAAGTGGATTTTGATCCATTAATGTCAACAATGAAATAAAACAGTGTTATCAGTGTGCCACAATAATTTGCCTCCACAAGCCCAGCTGCATAGATACAAAATACAGTTTATGTAATTGTTACTCCTCAGATATATGAATATAGCTGTTAACATTAATATAAATATGAATTCTGTCTAATCCTTTTTTATCTTTTTCCCGTCACAGATCAAATAATGACATCATCATCGAAAGGAATTTTCCGGCCATTTCTGTTTATTTTCATTGTGCTGGGTTGTTTCATGGCATGTCTGCTTATTTATATCAAGCCAACAAACAGCTGGATCTCTGGCCCTATCGAATCTGCCAGCTCAGTTCTAAAAATGAAGAATTTCTTCTCTACCAAAAGTGACTATGTCAATGAAACGACTGTTCTGATCTGGGTCTGGCCATTTGGCCAAACCTTTGACCTAAAGTTCTGCCCAACATTTAACATCCATGGGTGCCATCTAACTACTGATCGAACATTATATAACCGGTCCCATGCCGTTCTTATCCACCACAGAGACATCAGTTGGGATCTGACTAACCTACCTCAGCAACCTAGGCCACCATTTCAGAAGTGGATCTGGATGAACTTGGAGTCTCCAACGCACACTCCACAAAAGAGCGGAATTGAACATCTCTTCAATCTGACTCTCACGTATCGTCGTGACTCAGACATTCAGGTGCCTTATGGCTTCATGATGGTCAGTACAACCTCCTTTCTGTTTGAAATGCCAAATAAAGAAAGGCTGGTATGTTGGGTGGTGAGTAACTGGAACCCTGAGCATGCTAGGGTCAAGTATTACAATGAACTAAGTAAATACATTGAAATTCATACCTACGGGCAAGCATTTGGAGATTACGTGAGTGATAAAAATCTGATCCCAACTATTTCTACTTGTAAATTTTATCTTTCCTTTGAGAACTCTATCCACAAAGACTACATCACTGAGAAGCTTTACAATGCTTTTCTGGCTCTGTCTGTGCCAGTTGTTCTGGGTCCACCTAGAGAAAACTATGAAAACTATATCCCAGCCAGTTCTTTCATACATGTGGATGATTTTCTCTCTCCAAGGGACCTTTCAGAATATCTCTTGATGCTGGACAAAAATGATAAACTGTATCTTAGTTACTTCAGCTGGAGGAAGGATTTTTCTGTGCGCCTTCCTCGGTTCTGGGAATCACACGCATGCCTTGCGTGTGACCATGTCAAAAGACACCAGGAATACAAATCTGTGGGTAATTTAGAAAAATGGTTTTGGAATTAAACTTGTATCGCTCTTCTTGGCACTTTATACTGAAAATGCTGGGGGGAAATCACTATTTGAAGATGAAGAAAGCCTTCCCATATTAAAGCATCGCTTCATCCTGCCCTTCCCTGGGAATATGTTCAGTTTACACTATCACTTCTTAAACTGGAGCATTTGTTCACTCCAAATGTAGAATGATTAACCCTTCCTTTCCACAGAAAAGTATCTGGTCAGAATATTCTAATGATGTCACTGACACTAGCTGTACTACTGGCTTGCTTGAGGAAAGGGATGATTATTTTATTATATCTTTAGATATGACTTTGTGAAAAGAATTGAGAGTTAGCAACCTGGAACAATTACTTGACTACGTTAATTAAAGCAATGGATATGGTGAGGATTTCTTGTTCTGCTGCCCTGGGTGAAAGTCCTACGAAAAGCAAGTATTGCAATGTGGTACTTAGCAGAAACTGAGAGGTTACTCACATGGATGTATTTTTAAAGATCTTTATGTGGCACAAAATGGCTGCACAAATTATTCTGTTCTGAGCCACTGGCATGGGACCTTATTTATTTTGTTGGAAATCCTGCTATGTATGTATAGCTGGTTATATGCACTGAAGAGTAACATGTTGTTTACCATTTCTTTTCAGAATTCTTTATACCCATTATTTCTTTCTTATATACATTTTTGTAACCATCACTGGCCAACACACAGCATAATGATGTTTACATTGACTGTTTTCTCTGGGGTAGGAAAGATAAGGATGGGAAAGGTTTAAATATTCAATATCTAATTTCTGATTGAGTGGACCAATTGAATAAGTGGCATTCACACAAGTATTGAGACACCATCCAGCCATTAATTTAGTGGATCTGTTCTCACTGGTACAGGCTACTAGATTGAGGCCTCAATATTTTAGTTAATGCATTTTGTGTAATATACAGAGGAAATAACAGATTATGATTTAACACCCACTGAGTAAAACAGAGTTCCTACATCATGACCCTGAGCTCCAGTGTCGTCTTACATATAAATTAATGTTAAAGGTGTCTTCAGTACTGAAATGAATTGACCACGTGGCTTGGAAGACTACTGTTGAAGAGGAAGCCTTTGGAACACCTCGTAGAACTTTCATAGCCCTAAGGCTCATAGAACTTGTTGGACTGTTTTTCAAAATCCTGACATATTTGTCTAATGTTACTAGTTGACGCAAGAACCTTGAAAATTCATGCACTTATTATCACTTAGGTAGGGTCATATATGACTGGCAAAATTAACATTTCCACACTCTTGGCAAAATGTTGAAATAGATGTTTGAACAAATATGTGGTGAAAAATATGTATGCACTGCAGTGTTTTGTTTCAAATGGGTGGTTTCAGAAGACAGTCATTCAGTGTCTACTTAAGCTTGGATCATAAACACTTAATCTATACCAGGTTAAGCTGTTGGTCCATTTAGCTCTGTATTGTCTGCTGTCAGTGGCATGGCCTTCCAGATTCTTAAGTGCAGATGGGCAGCTACATTATCTTTTTTTTTTAATGCAGACCTTCTGCATATAAAACATGCAGTCTACTGCTGAGTGATGATCTCTCTCATATCCTGTAATCAAACTGCTGTTGAACAGAAGACCCTGTTTTTCAATAATAAAGTGTTCTGCTTAATATGTACTTAATCTGTCATTATATCTAATGCCCTGCAAGTGATAAGAAATGACATAATCAAGATGCTGTTTTATACCCAAGTACCTGGAAGGAAAACCTTTTTTATTCAACAGGACTTCCTAGCAGACATATATAGGACTGAAGGTGCAGGATTAAGAGATGGCACTGAAATGTTTGCCAGCAGGGCAGAGGGAGCTTTTGAAATACTTTCAAAAGTATTAGGTTATTTGGGCTGCCATTGTTGTAGTCCTACAGAATGTAATTTAAAAACTGCAAAATCAATGAATCATGAAACAAAGTTTTTAGAAGTATTTCTAAGGACACAAATGCTTTTAATTTATTTATGTTTAACTATGGTTTGGGGAAACAAACACTGTAGGGAGAGAGCAAAATTCTGCAGGTTTTCCAGCAGTGCTGTTGTCACTGCTGACTGATGTGTTCTCCTTTTTTTGGGGGGGGGGGTAGAACTGGGCTAGTGACCAGATGCTTGTCAGCACCATCAGTGTTGCCAGTACTTACAATGTGTTTGGCAATACTCATGCAATGTGGGAGCTGTTGACAAATGTGGAGCTCCCTGCTTTCTGCACCTCTTAATTCCAAGATGGGTGATCATTGAGCTGAATGTCTCTTGGCATTAAGGACGTTCATAGTCAGGTGGTAGTTTTCTGATTGCGGAATCGAAATTGCCAAAAGATAAAGTAGAGTGACTTCAGTGCATTGAGATAGTTCTGTGTGTCCTAAGTATGCATTCCTTGAGTGCATTTAGAAATACACGATCATTTTTTATTTCCAAAGTTTCTCCCCCACCCCCAGTGGTTCATTATTTGGTGGCTTGATCTAATCATGTCCTTTGTGCATGATTAATTTGGAAGAAGGGGTGTGGATTCAAGTAAAATCTTCCTTTCCCCCCTCATTTCACTGAAGCCAAGATAAAAGGACTCTTGTGTTTCCTCAAACATGCTATTTACTAAACAGAAATAATATAATTACCTTTAAATATCATTTAATCTAAGTAATAATCAACCACTGCAGTCATGAAATGAAAAGCTGAATACAATGTGCTTTGAAGAGCTCCACTTGAGAGTTGTGTATTGTAAAGTATGTCGTACATTTTGAAACTAGGAATATTTTATATTGTTGAAATATAAATAGAACATAACACAATAAGCTTCTAAATGTAAAAACAAATCTTCTTTAATTGCTGTCTCTTATACAGTTTGTTTTGGGATTTTTATTGTTGTTTTCTGCTCAAATTGGGGGCTTTGTCTCCACTGCTGGAGCAGGCTGGTTTTATTCCTTTCATTTTGAATTTCCAATTTCATAAAGTGGCTTAACAAGTGAGCCACCTCAGCATATCAGCAAGTTGAACACTTCCTCTTTTCCTCAGGAGAGGAACTTCATGATCTCGGAAATTCAAAATGGCTTCTGGTCACCAGAGTGATCCTACCCACACCCAAAAAGGTTGACGCCCCAGACAAGAGGCTGAGCAAGCTGTGGGAAAGGAGGGTGTCTGGTTCTCTCTGGAAGTTATGTCGTGTCATTGCCCTCTCAGCTCCATACAGAATCGCGGTTTCTCATCAGGTATTTCTATAGCATTTGAGTGTTGAGGCCGAGCATTTGTAAATCAATTTCTGCCAATCCTTGTTCCAGTATTTTCCTCTCAATGAGACGAGCAATGATCTGGAGTGGAGAGGAGGTTATGCGACCTCTGTCATCCTGCCACCTGGTATTCACAGGCTCCATAGAATGGGAATCTGCTACAGGCCCCCAGGCTGCTCACAGTGCATGGAACAAAGCTTGCAGGAGAATTGCCTCTGGGGCATGCTAGCTGTAGGATTCTGGGAACTTAGCGAGGTCTGATTTAGAAGAGTTCTGCATCTTGAAAAGATGTCATGCCCCTTCAGCAGGCTCTTCAGCATGGCAGAGGCATCATCCAGACAAATTGCTTAAAAGGCATGGGTAAATGTGGTAGTGATGCTTAGTGATGGGCATTTTGAGCTTCACATGAAGTGCTGCTGCCCAGCTGTGTCTAAGACCCATCTCCTCTGATAAACATTAATGTACAAACGAGCCTTTGTTATCTGCAGTAGAATTATCCTGAATGCTAAATCACAGGTTCATTGCGGATGCAAAATATTAGTCGGTGCCATCCTGTGTAAGCAAGCATTCCTTTGTGTCTGAGCTCTGGGCTTTTCAGATAAATTGCATGTTCCATGAAGCATTTAGGCAGATGGCTCTGTCATGCATCCATTCTTCTTCATTGTTCTTAGAGATGTCCAGCATATGTTTAGAAATACAACGCCATTTGTTGATACAGGAAATCTGGTGGAAACATCCCTATCACAGCCTCCCCATTTCATTGGAGGAATCATATGTGTGTGCTTCCATAGATGAGGAAAGAGTTCAGCAAATCTCTCTGTGTGTACATGTTATGCATGGAACGTTGATTCATGCCAGTAGCTCAAAAGTTTATCAAACACCAAATTAAGAAAAAACTGACACTTACACTTCCTAACTACGCTGTGAACCACCCTTCTACTACCATTTGTGTTGCTACAGAAAACACATTTCTTAAAGGATCCCCCATGTTCACTAGAGTTTGCACTGTGGAACTAAATGGGAAGTGGAAGAGATAGAAAGAATAACTGAATTCTAGTACTTGAAATATGTTTTTATCCAAAAAAGGGGGGGAAACCTACTGCTTGGGTCTCAATATGCCTGCTATAAAACAGAATGCCACTTTTCCATGTCTGAGTGGGAGCCACAATCTTTCCTTCCATCTGCAGTCCCCTGTGCCATAATCCACAGCATTCCTGATGAGCCTTCCATTCCTGATGAGGATTGTACTGTATCGCTGCAGTAGACTAAATGGGGTGGAGGAGCTCCATTCTCACTTCTTAGGACCAGTTCTGTGTTTATATGCATAGCATGCATATTTACACATGTATAATATATAAAATGATATATTTGAATGATGTTTGTACCTTCTTTGTAAAGCAATAAGCAGCAAGGCAGAATGAACTTTATATTTTCAAAATTTCATTATTTTGTGAGGAAAATGAACTTTCAAAATGACCTACTGTTTTTCAGAAATTTAGAACTTGAGTCCTTTTCACTGGTGCCATGGTATTGTTGTTCCATGCTCTATAATAGCATATTATTTTTCCTATATTGAAAAACCATCTAGTTGCCACCCACTGCATTGCTAATCTGAATGGACTTTTTTTCCTTGTTCAAATCATTAAAATAAAATGGAAGTTGCACAATTGACTTCAGATCCTAGCTTTCTGGTTGAAATAAAATGCATACAGTAGGATCCTCCATTTCAGTTGAGAAATGATTCCAAGACACCTCCCCACGCAGATGCTGAAAACCATGGATAATAAAAATCTATACATAGCATGGGGGGAAATGTCCAAAATACGTATTTCACCATTAATTACCAGAACCGGCCACTAGAGTGTGCCAGAAACCATGTTATCTATTCTTCCAACAAAGAGAATGCATTGCATGATCTCTGACTCTAGTGGCCATTTCTTGTATATACATCTTGAAAATAGTACAGTCGTCGCCCGCCCCCCATCAATTCTGATAAGGAAAACAGCTGAAAATGGTTTGTCACAAACATAGCCTTGTTTTATTTTTCTGTGTTTTGTTTGTTTTTTCTGTGTTTTCCTTTTAGTTAAAAATACACAGAGCAACCAGTTCTGCTTTCTTTGTATTGCACTACTCAGGCGAGTAGTACAGTATAAAACTGAACAATGACATTTATTTTTCCATTCAGTTATCAGGACCTTTCTCATCCCTCCTCACCGTTTTGTATTGGCTTATTAAAATTCTTCCATCCACTGAGAGATGCTATTGAGGCTTAATTTGTTTTCCTCTTGAGCCTTGTGCTTCCTAGCACTTCTTCTTATGGACCTTGTGGAGTCTCACCATTGCGACTTTTCCTTAAAAGGTCATATGGGTTTTAGTGTCTTACCTCCTGAATGACAACCATTTTTTTCTTTGTAACCTTTCCCCCTGTAATTCTAAGGGCCTTTTCACATGACCCCTAAGATCCACTGGCCACTTAAATTTGGACCAGGGATCTTGGGGGTTCGTTGCTCTTTCTGCGTCCCCACCCCTCCGCACTTCCTTGCTCCTGTCTGCGTGAGGGGAGGGAGGAAAAAAGAGAGGAAAAAATGCAGGCTCACCTCCGAAGCTGCCCGGAGCCCCATCGTTGTCCTGATTCCTTCTCTTCTGTTTGTTTGTTTTTTTTTGCCTCCAGCCCCTTCTCTTAAAGGGGCGGGAGGCAAAAAAAAAAAAAACAGAAGTAAGGAGAGCCCCGCACTCACCAGATTAAATCCGGACCTGGGGATTTTCACCCTCCTAGAGCAGGTACAAGAAAAGTGCGTTGGGATGCGCTTAGGTGGGCGTGGTCGCACTTAATTTCCTGCAAACTCCGGAGCTGGTGGGGAAACAATTGTAAGCTCCGGAGCTGGCAGCCATTTGCTGCGGAGTTTAGGGGTCATGTACAAATACCCTAAGTTACATTTACATGATGAAGTCTGTACTGCATGTTCACATTTTTTTTAGAAAAAATCAAAACATGCAAAGTATGACAAAGAGTTTGCCATGACTGCATGGATTTCCTATGGAAAATTTGCATCTCAGTAAAACTACCACATCAGAGGTCATTGTAATTACGTGGTCCAAAATTCATGGTGAGCTAGTGTTTCACTTTTCTTTTCTTTGTCAGCACTCATAAATAGTACCACTAACATACATTCATGGAAGGGTACACAGCATAGTAATGTAAGGATGATATGCAACTAGAGATGTAAAATTTCTGGAAATATTGAAGCTCGGGGGGGGGGCTTTTTCTGGGATTTTTTTGGGGGGAGGGGGAATGGAAATTTTTGGAAAATTGGAAAAAAAATGCCACATAAGTACTCCCGTCCCTTTTAGAGCCTGAAAGTCATTATTTTACTTTAGGAACATAAAATATGTCTATGGACAATTTGACTTGGCATAAAATTATCACAACTAGCATATTAAAATATAGTGTATCCAAACAATTAAAGAGAATTTACTTTTTAAATAATATTTATTTGTAATTGTAAGTAACAAATGGAGTAACCGTCTCCTGAACTGTTTACTAGTTTTTGTGGAACAAAAACCTCTATGAAACAATGTTTAAAAGTCCAGATTTAAGAATTATTCATATTGCCTCTTCACAGTATTAAATAAAAATAAAATAAAAACCCCATTCTCATAAAAATAATTGAAGAGAGGAGAAATGTATAAAGGGAGTGAGACTAAGTTTCAGTGATTTTTTTAGAAATTATTTGGAAAATATTTGAACACCCTATCTTAAAATCTTTTATTTATCATGTTAAAATAAAACATGACGAATCTTTTTTAATTGATTTTTTTCAATTTTTCAGAAAAAAACAAAAAGGCTTCGGGGGGGGGGGGGGACAGTTTTTCCAGTTTTTTCCCGGGCCTTCACATCTCTATATGCAACACTTTCTGTTTATGGGCTGCTTAGTAAGTTGAAATTAGTTTGATCTCAGAGCTGTTTTGTACATAAAGTAATGGTGTAACCCCAAATCTTGGTGGCTGCCAGTGTAAATCACAGAATTTTCAACCAGAGAGCAATTCCAAGACCACACACATGTTTTGAACAATCATTTCTAAGGATCACTCTATTAATATATGTAATTGCTGAAGCAAATCAGATTTACTATTGCACATAGAAGACCATGCATTTAGGCAGTGGGCATGTACAATGAAGATATATTTTGCTGCTTATATTTTTGCTTCCCCTTTCTGCATAGCATCATATTGTTATATAGAAGGTCTATGCACGACCTTCTGCACATGAAGGTTTACAAGTCCCTTTTCTGCCACAGTCCTTCCTCCACTTGTTCTGGATATCCTCTATTGGCTTCTATATGTCACACAGCTGTAATATGTTTTCAGTCTGGAGTAGCCCAGCACAGTAAGAATAGATATACAAGGCATCATTGATTCCTATAAGAATGTTATTATAAATACAAACAGTTCGGGGGGGAAACGCTGCAGCATTTCAGATATTTCCGTTTAATGGAATGATTTGTGATGTTTTAGAGCTATATAAAGGATCTTGACAATGATCCTGACAGAGTTAGCACATGCATAATTGTTATTTTGAAAGAAGTGGTCTAGAAAAGTGCTTTGTTTCGGTTTGACTTTGTGCCATACTGTTGATTCTGCAGCTAAAAATGCTTGCCCACTTGTTTTCTCATAAAGAGGAGAATGTTTTTATTTTAAGAATTAATTCTATAAAGATGCCTAAATGAAAATGGCGAGAACAATTGTGTAATCAGTACCTTGATGAACTAAAATGGTTTTGCTGGAGTGAAACAACTGGAAACTCGGTAGAATCTTCCATGGTAGGGTTCAGTGCAGGGATAAAATGGTGTCATCGCTGCACTTCAATAATACATAAAACCTTATGTTCTCTGACTTGTATAATGTTGTGCCATTGCTACACTACTGTGTTTGTAATTACGCAAGTAGAATATCAATGTGTAAATATCACATTCTTTCATTTAATTTAAATGTTCCAGGGGTCAATTCACATGTTTAAGGGGACGTTCTCTGTGATAAGAATATAATCCTTAACATGCCAAGGGTCAGCTGAACAAACATTCAGTTACCTGAAACTTTGCTGAATCCAAATCTATCCCATCCTAGGGATTTTTAAATTAATTGGGACTACACCCAATTTGCAGGGGTGTGGTGGCTCAATGAAACTAAGGCTCTGAAAACTGTTGGCTGCAAAGTTGGCAGTTCAAATCCCGGGTGCCACACAGCAGAGCGAGCTCCTGCTGTTAACCCCCAGCTCCTGCCAACCTAGCAGTTCGAAAGCATGTAATTACAAGTAGATAAATGGGTACCTCCATTAAAAGTGGGAAGGTAAGACAGAGTTTCCTTGCAGCCATGCTGGCCACGTGGCCACGGACTTGGACAAAACTGGCTCTTCGGCTGGAATACAGAGATGAGCACCACCCCTAGAGTCAGACACAACTAGCACACATGTGCAGGGGGAACCTTTACATTTACCTTTTTTACACCCAACTTTGCCTGACTTTCTACCAGCATTGAGGTTATGTCTCCGGATGGGAGAAGATTGGATTTGGCATTCACTTAGCTTCTCTATCACTCCATATTTGCTCTGTCCTTTTTTGTCTCTTGGGTTAGTGGAATTTTAGCCACCAGCATAGCTTAGTCAGCAGATGGTTCTCTTGGCAGATCTCAGAAGAAGAGTGTTCTGGCGGCAAACATGCATTTCTGACAACAGAAAACCTCAGATGCAGTTCTCTGCTTGCTTAGTGATTGCCTGAGAGTAAGTGTCACTGATGTTGGCGAGATTTGCTCAACGAAAATCTTTATGGAGGTGTGTTTTTAGTTTTAATGTGCCAACCTGCTTCTCGTAAAAGAGCACAAGTTTAAAAATGGGATGGGCAAGGTAAA
This sequence comes from Phrynocephalus forsythii, assembly GCA_029282475.1. Classification (NCBI taxonomy): domain Eukaryota; kingdom Metazoa; phylum Chordata; class Lepidosauria; order Squamata; family Agamidae; genus Phrynocephalus; species Phrynocephalus forsythii. The sequence goes on from JAPFRF010000002.1 coordinate 37,131,260, forward strand.
ATGACTTCTGATCTAACAATGCACTGTAATTTTGCACTACTTTGTAAAAATATATATATCAAAAATCTATAACATGCCAAATGTACAGTATGTAAAATATTTTGCATTTTCAGAGTGTGTTAATGTGAAGTCTAATGTACTGTTTTGACACAAAAGCAATCACACCCAGGCAACCCATGAGCCATTTTGATTTTTAAATTGTCTATTTCATCTTTTCTACTTTTAAAAAATGTGTGTCTTAGAAACATATAATCTTAGCAAACACTGATTTCAAATAAGAAATTAGATTGCTTAGCTTACTTGTATTGAACAAGTTCAACATCTGTGCCGTATTCGAAATGCTTTGAAGTACAGAATCTCGAGCTGGCATTAGTTAGAATGACTTACAAAAGGGTGTCCTTTCATTCTGGTACTAAATATTGTACTGTTGAAATTGATTTGTCGCTCTTTGATTCAGTGAACAATACTACTTGATATTTTGATGAAAGATAGAGCAAACCTGAAAAGAATAATAGAGAGTCCAAATCAGGGCAGCCCAAGTAAAAACAATTGCATTACTTCACTCACAAGGATAACATTCCAACGTTGCATTGCCAAGAACATTTGGGTAAAGGCCTTTTTCACACGAGCAAGTGCCCAACATTATGCCAGTGTAACAATCTGGTTTAATTGCTAGGAAATTATGAGTGTTTGTGAAATCATGCTGTAAGAGGCTTCAGACATCACTGGGCATATGTTTATGATACAAAGTTTTAGACAAAAGAAACCACTCTCCATTATCAACTGCCAGATTCCAGAGAGAGACAACATTAATGGTATGACTATTCTCCTCTATATAAAGGGATTGCATCTCCTTTTAGCACTTCTTCAAATTCAGGAACGAGATTTCCATTCACACACAAAATGTTAAACTGCTTTTATAAACTGCTTTGACACTTACAGTACATTGTTGTGTTTATATGACCACTTATTGTGCATATAGATCAATATCCAGTGATGATTATTAAAAAATGTAGTGAAAAATTATAGTTTCTTCTACAGTACACATTTTAAGAAGCCATGAAGGACAGATGGCCTTGTACAAATGTGTATACTTTTTTTATTAATTACCAGCTGAAGTTTCCCATACCCCTACCCCAAGGGTAGCCTCAAACAAAAAGACTCTTGGTTTTTGAATTATCACTTTGCCGCACTCTTATGTGAAAGTCAAATGATATGGTTGTATCCCTGCCCTTTTGTAGTGAAACGTCAGTGTTTTCTGCTTACCTGTTATTATATTCAAAGGTACGTGTTACATTGACTGCCATGGACGAAAGCCCATTTTTGTGGAATATCAGGAAATGTAACTGTGAAAAGAACTTCAATAATGTGTGTGGAACTCCTGTCTTCTGCAAAATTTCAAGCACTTCATTGATTTTTTTTTAAAAGAAGTTATTTTATTTAGCACAGGCATTTTTCTCAATGTAGACGCTGAATATGTAAATATGTCTCCATACATGCATAAACTTGTTGTAATAGGTACATTTAAAATAAAAAGACACCATCTAAAATGACTGTTTTGTTCTTCTGATTTTTCCGGTAGCCCTTATCCAGATGATCTATCTCATCTGCTTCAAACGAAAGTGTTTCTGTCGTCTATAGTTTTCCTTGCATAATTTGAATAATGGTTCAGTTTATCTACATGTGCGCTTGGGGGGGGGTTCTAATAGAGGGAGAAGTGGGAAATCCCGCTTTTCAGACCCAAGCAGTAACTTTTGGAAGACTGTTCCAAAAGTGGTAGCAACCGTTGTGAAACTCAGGAAGCAGAACAAAAGATTCAGTGGATAACCAAGAAGGCAGAGTTTTTTCCGTACAAATTAAAGTGCTTCCATTTCAGATTTCAGAAATTTAAATATCTTGGAGATGCTGACCCCCTTGTCACATTTACATTTTTTTAAAACTGCAGGTTCATGAAAAGGTCCAGAAAAATGATTCCTAAAACCCAGTAGATATATGTTAGGTCACAGAGCATCTCTGTTTGAAATATGCTAAGTCGGGGAAAATAAATTCCTGGTGGGAAATTTATTTATTTATTTATTTATTTATTTGTTAAGCTTATATCCCGCCCATCTTCCCAGGAGGGAATGATAATCATACATTCTGCTGCATGCTAACAGCATATAGTGAATAATTAAAGGATGGTGGGCAGAACTGTGCTAATTTCACTTATGCTAGTGGAACAGCAGGCCCCTTGATGAAGCATCTGCCAAATACACCTCATTGCACCATAATGGGTGACATGATTTCTTCAGCACTTCCTTGACGCATTGCTCACTTACCTGGGAACGTGAGAGCAATGAATCTCAATGGGGATTAAATAAACAAGGGGTCCACTCACACCTGCCAAGTGAGCCCTAGTTATATCAAAAAACTATAAAACTATAAAAACTTCCAGAACACAGCCAAACAGCCCAAAAAACTCACAACAGCTACCTAGTTATAGCAATTCTTTCCCTACTTGTGTTGTACCAATACTTATTTTTTTCCAGTGGTCATTCAGTATGAGCAGGCGTGTTCACACTGATTTTAACTGTGGGCCTTTTCACACGACCCCTAAGATCCGCTGGCCACTTAAATTCGGACCAGAGATCTTAGGGGTTCGTCGCTCTTCCTGTGTCCCCACCCCCTCCGCACTTCCTGGCTGCTGGCTGCGTGAGGGGAGGGAGAAAAAGAGAAAGAAAAGCATGCCGCTCACCTCATTCTGCCTCTCGTCTCTGTAAAAGTAGCTTTTAAAGGGGCGGGAGCCAAAAAACAACAAACAGAAGCAAGGAGAGCCCCGCACTCACTATCATTACACCGGATCAAATAATTTTCACCTCCAAAGAGCAGGTACCTGAAAGCTGCGCTGGGACGCACTAAAGTGGGCAAGGTCACACTTAATTTCCTGTTAACTCCGGAGCTGGTGGGTAAACATTTTTAAGCTCCGGAGCTGGGAGCCATTTGCCCCGGAGTTTAGGGGTCGTGTATAAACGCCCTGTATCAATTCATTTATTTCTATTGGAACCATTATAGCCAGCTACACTGCTCTTTAATTTTTGCACTGGTTCATTTTCCCTGTTTTGGGGGGCAATAAGCCACCATCCTTTTTTTTAAATTACCATAACTGTCACTTCAATACAGAAATACTGTGGTATGGCACAAGGCTTCTCTCCTCCTCTCCTTTTTCTTTCCCTCCACCTTGCATATATTTTCCCTTGCAAAGTATTTGAAAGAGTAGAGTTTTAAAATGCAACACTTCTTTCTTTACAATTCAGAGCAGGAAATTTCAAGCCCTCTTTCACCCCCAAGGGAAGGGTGAAAGGCTGCCTCCTTCTGAGCAATGTATTCATGTTGTGGGGTTTTTTTTGTTTTTAGGGGGTGTTGTCTTCTTTGTGTGTGTGTGTGTGGTAGCTGCAGCACCATCTTAATAACAATTTGTTGATATGACTTTAAAAAAAATATTATAAGTACAAATGCAGTGGCCATGAAGCCACCACAGCACCCAGAATATCGACCCCTTTGCTAAAGGGAAAAAATCAACAATCAATCTAATCATTATAAACCAGATTATTTTGACAGTTGTGGTCAAGCCATTACTATAAACCTAATTATAGTTAGGAATCATAGTAAGAAATCCTAACAATAATGTAACTACAATAATAAAACTGATGGTTTTGGGGGGCCCACCCCTATAATTCATCCAGCCACAGGCTAATTAATTGTGTTCAGTTTTGCATTTTTGTCATTCCTTCAGACTCTTCATCTTAATGGACAGTCTTACGCTAAACCACTGTAACAATCCTGTTAGCAGCATCAACAGCAGGCAACTCTTGCCAAGCTGACTTTTGTGTTGCATGCAGAGAATGTTCTCATCTGCTCTTTGATTCAAAGGGCATCCTCATCTCCATGTGCTCTGAAAGCACTATCAGGGCCGGCGCTGGGGGTTTTTGCACCCTAGGTGAGGGGTGGGGGGAGGGCGGGGCAGCGGCAGCAGGGGGGTTCGGGCAGCGGGGGCGGGGGGCGGGGGCGGGGGCGGGCGGAGGTGGGGGTGGCGACGGGCGGGGGGCGACAGGCAGGGGGCGGGGGGCAGCAGGCTGGGCAGTGCCCCCTGTCCATTTTGGCGCCCTAGGCAACTGCTTAGTTCGCCTTAATGGACGCGCCGGCCTTGAGCACTATCACTTAATGTGATTCCTCAAAGCCTCTTAGAAACATTGCAAAAGCAATCTTAAAACTGGAAGAGATTTTCCAGTGCCTTCCCACCCACCCCACTGCACACACACACCAGTTTAACTGATGATGAGGATGAGCACAAGAACCACTACTTAATCCTAACATTATCCCCCATATGGTTGTAGTTATTGCTGCTGCTGCTGTTGTTGGTTGGTTGGTTTGGTTGTTTTCAGTCCTCCTTGGTCTCAGATGTGTCTTCAAAATACAGAAGCACCAGAGAGCTGCTTCCTGCCTGATTAAATAAAAACATCTTAATAACATGGTGGGCAAAATCATGTTGGCACACATGTATGTCACCATAACCTAGATCAGTGATGGCAAACCTTTTAGAGACCGAGCACCCAAACTGTGATTCGAAACCCACTTATTTTTCGCAAAGTGCCAATGCAGCAATTTAACCTGAACACAGGTGGTTGTGAAGGGGCAGTGTTGGGTGCCCACAGAAAGGGCTTCGAGTGCCCCTAGACTGACCACCTGAAACATTTAATTTGAACTAATGGAAAACCTTCTATCTCAGGCTCCTTTCAGATGTCTCTAGAGTTCTTTTTTGCCCTGGGTGTAAGGGGAGGGGACTTTAGTGGTAACAAATTGCCACAAGATTGCCAATCCTGAGGTCCTGGTCTCATGAGAGACAGGTCCTCTAGATCTCCTGATACTTCCCATACCTCTGTTATACTGATTAGTGATCACATGGTATACACATATACCAGGGCAAACATCCCATGAACCTTTAGCAGTGATGATTTATTCCTTCCTATTTGAATCATTCTGGCCTACTATACCATGGTGAAGAAGAAGAAGAAGAAGAAGAAGAAGAAGAAGAAGAAGAAGAAGAAGAAGAAGAAGAAGAAGAAGAAGAAGAAGAAGAAGAAGAAGAAGAAGAAGAAGAAGAAGAAGAAGTTTACTAATACATCAATGTATCTGGAAGGGGTTTCTATGTGGGAACATGCCCTCTCTTGTGCTAGCTACTCCTGCAGAATTGCCTGGGTCTGTTGCCTTCCCCCACCATATCCTCTGCCTTTCGGCTTAATCTACCACTTCCTTTCCCCACTGCATGCTCCCTCCTCCCTTAGTGACTGTCATCTCAGAATGACTGCTGAAAAGCAGCGTACTGAAAGGCCGGTGCTGCATAAATGGCTCATATTGCTTTCTGACATACTTTTACCAGTGTACTGATGTACTAGGCACACAAAATAGAACCACAATAATGCTGGACACCTTCCTGGCTTGGATTCTGAAAAGAAGCAGGGCAGGTCATGCACAGGTCAGAACATATACAGCTCACATGGAAACAAATCTGTTAAATTTTAATATGATATAATATTTTTTATTTTTGTTTTTATGTGTTTTTGTTTTGCTTTTCTTTGTTTGGCCAGTATACGTATAACACTAGAATTACTGGTTATCAATTTTTATGCCCAATGAATATCATATAGGAGCTTCGTGGCGCAGTGGTTAAATGCCTGTACTGCAGCTAAAACTGCGCTGACGACCTGGGGTTCAATCCCAGGTAGCAGGCTCATGGTTGACTCAGCCTTTCATCCTTCCGAGGTCAGCAAAATGAGTACCCAGCTTGCTGGGGGTGGGGACAATGTGTAGCCTGCATAATCAAATTGTAAACTGCCCAGAGAGTACTTGAAGTGCTATTGAGCAGTATATAAGCAGAACACTTTGCTTTATACTGTATATATAGCATGGTCTACATAAATTTGAAGAGGCATTTGTCCAACAGGCAGAGGAAAAGAGGCAGGCACGGAAAGAACGAAACTCAAGGACTGGGCAAGAAACAGAATACATCTGTCCCCAGTGTGGTAGAGACTGCCATTCCCGAATTGGTCTATTTAGTCACACTAGGTGTTGTTCTTAGGGTCTCTACTCCAGGCATGATACCATAGTATTTCGAGATTGAAGGATGCCAATGAATAGCCTAAAGAAGTTACAGTTGTAACATAACTGAAACCTTTCTAATTTCTTGGATCATAATAAAAAATTTGACCAATCCCATTCAAACAGACTGAAATTACTCAACAACCTTAATAGGTTTAGCTTAATAAGTTTAGCTTCCAAGTAAAAACCTCATAATATGAACATACCCGTATTTTCCCATCTATAAGATGCCCTTATGTATAAAATGACCCTCACTTTTCCAACCCAAAATTACAGTTTTGCAATTGCATGGTTCTCTCCTTGGCTTACTTCTGTGTATAAGACGGCCACCAATTGTTAGTCTGACCATTTTAGACAAAAATATAGTCTTAAACATGGGAAAATACTGTAATTCCTTCGACTCTGAAGAAACCCCACCTAAAGTTGTGAATAACACATAATTTCACCATTTTAGAACAATCTTCATGATTCATCAGAGCAAATTACATCTTTTATACAGTTGCAAACTGGTAAATACTTGTGAACAGTACATGTGTTGAATTTCCCTTGATCTCCACCACATAAATCCTGTTCAAGGATTGATTTCTCTTCCACCCCCACTCACAATAGACAGTGTTTATCAGTATAATTACAAATGAATAGGATATGTGGATCACGTTCCAGCTACAGGCTACATACAATTGAAACTGATACTGGCTTACGCCAATGGAAGAAGTCATATGAAACTTATTTCTAGTTTTTAAAAAAGCCATAGAGGGAAGGCAGATTTCTCCCCCCCCCCCCTTGGAAGCCCCTGACTGATGGAAGTAACAGATGGACAACATAGCACACACTGAGAACGGACCTCAGCAGCCTAAAGAATCTGACTGTTAGTACATTAATACCAGCACAGAAGCAATAAAACATTTTTTTTAAAAAAAATCCCATGTAGAGTCCTTTTGTATAGGCTTATAAACATCACTGAAGTACTTAAAATGGAAGCCAGCCTCAATTCGTTCCTGAGGGAAGTGGATTGCCATTTTGTTTTGCGGCATCCACATTTCCCACAAACCAACTTCAGAGAATTGGGGGGAACACACAGAGCCAATTTGAGGATTATGAAAAGCAGGAGGGAGCAAGATAGGCTGCGTAGTATTCCTAAGCAGAATTCTCTTTCTACCACACTGGACGACCCCCAAGGTAATTGCTTCCCTGTGAGAAAAGTACCATTTCTTGTTCTTCAAACATGTTGTTGTTAGGCCCATCTCCCTACGCAAGAAATCGTTTTTCATTTAAACAAAATAATGACTCCTATTCATGAGGCTATTTTTCTCTTTCAGCTCCCTAGTCTTCATAGCGCTCCAGGGTTCTTTCTCTCCCCACCCCCCTTGTTATTACAATAGCACTTCAAATGTGATTTATTTGAAGCCACATGAACAAGGTATGACCTTTTCTGTCTTGGGAGATCTATTAAGCATGAAAAGCAATGCCTGAAAAATGCCGCACCACAGCTCCAAACAATGGCCCACAATGGCCCACAATAATCTATGCTAGCTCAAAACATTGCCTTATCATTGGAGGTTCCACAAACAATATCAAGTTGTTAAGAAACATACAGAAACATAAACCTTCTCTGGAATAGGGTCTGAAAGGCAGAAGTGGTGCCCACCGGCCAGCTTCAAATATCAGTTTAGGCAGACTTTCCCAAGCTGATAACAAGGTATGTCCAAGTTCTATAGAACTTGGACATACCTTGCCCTATATATATATATATAGGGCATTGAAAATATTTAATTATTTCTTATTTTAATTATAATATTATTTTAAAGGTTTTTTAATTATTTAAATAATCACTATTTAATCATTTTTACAGTACTTAAAATCCATGTATATGAGTGTATGCAGTATTCTATTTATTTTAAAGTAAAAAAATTTAACGCAACGTTTATTAATTGGATGGTCTCACAATCAATCTGTACCACATCATCTTCCACATTTTCTACTCATCTGCACCACCCATGAACATGCCTGTTTTCAGTCATCTTCCAGGACCACAGTAAAGGACAAATGCTTTATATAGGCTCTTATGGATGTTGTGAAGACTCATTCTCCCTTCCACTCCATCCAGTATTTTAGAAACTTGCTTGATCATTTGTATTTGGATCTTGTGACATTAGTTATGACCATTTGCTTCATGCCTGTGAATCTCTCAAATCCGGATCATCTGCTGAAACACCTTGATTAAGTGATTGTTTCCCTCCCAGAAGTATTGCCTTTGTTTGATTCTCTCTCTCTCTCTCTCTCTCTCTCTCTCTCTCTTTCTCTGTTTGTGTTTGTGTGTGTGTGGAAGTTGAGTCATGGCAACTGGAGTTATTTTTCTTTTCTTTTCTAAACATTTTTATTTATTTTCTACACTGAACCAAATAAAACGTTATGTTGCTTATCTCCTGTCGTGTTACCAGTTCAATCACAAATTTTCCCAATATTTAAGCCCAGTATAATTCATATCTCCTTTCCCAGCTTAAAAGAACATGCTTTCGTACTTAATTTCCTTGCTGTCTCATCCATATTCTATCTATATTTACTTACATCTATTTTCTAATACAAAAGATATGACCACCTAATTTCAAAAGCCATCTGTAATTCAAGTTAGTACTTTATGGGTTATTATAAAAGAGCTACCTCTTGGTCTATAGATTTCACTTCATGCATAGAAGTTTTATCTGTACCTACTGTAACTACCACAATTCTTTTAACGATCTAACAAATTAACATTTATTTATATTTCAGGTTGATCTTCACATTTCCATTTTCCAAATCCCCTATCATGCCAATCAATTAGTATCTTTGGACAATCAAAATACAGTAAACATTTTTATGTAATCAATTCACTAAGCCAGAGATTCCATTTCTGAATTTCTCTTTCCCTGCCAAGTCCATTATCCTCATAAGTTGTTCTTTTATCTTGATAGCAATCTTGATAGTTGCTCTGCTGCTGAAAATATCCCAAGCTCTTCCCTTTTCTGTATCCATATTGATTAAAGCAGATGCATTTATCTTGCTTCTTGAATTTGGCCTACCCAAAGATTTATCCTGCACTCATCTTGTATTTGTCTGCAGAGTAAAATCAGCTCTCTGTTCTGGCTCTTTCTCCTGATCAAGATTAATTTCAGCTTTTTTCACAAGTTCATCCTGCACAATTCTTGTTGTAGTTATCTGTAGATTAAAATAAGTTCTCTGTTCTGCTTCTGTGTCCTGATCAGGGTTAAAAATCTCTGTATCTTCAGATGATGTTTCCATCTGTGATATATAAAGGTCTTTTTTGTAATCCACATAGGATTATACTGGCAAACTCTTCATCTGATAAACTTTCCCAGATCATTGTGTTCTTCTAGCTCACAACAAAGAGTTAATATTGTTTATAATTGTAGTTTCTGCCACTCAGTTTCCAAAAGGGAGAAGTATAGAGGAAAGTGACTGGATTGAAGAAAGGAAGAGCAAAAGAGATGGGGAGCACAGATTATCCAGCAAGTATTTTCAAAACATGGAGTCCATCCAAAGTCAAATAAACATTCCTTTGAAAAAATAGCTTTGCAAGCATTGCCCTTAAACTGCGTCTTTAAATCCACTATTTAGAAAGCACAAAACAAAAAGGAGTTTCCTAAAGAGTTTTTCTTTCTACCAGCCCAAAAAAGCAATAGTCAGGAAACCAAATTCATAAAATAAATGTGAGAAAGATCTCTTCTTCAAAGATGTGCTTGTCTTTCAAAACATTCACACCCCTTTGCCAAAAGTCATTTCCACAAAAGGGGAGGGGGGTTGGTGCTTGTTTGAAGGTAAGATTCAAAATCACCAAGGAGAAGCTTTGCATAGAGAGATAGAGGAATAACAGCAGCTTTACTCACGACATGCCAAATATTTACAGCTTTCTACAGTTCTTCCATACTGACAGCTCATGCCTTCACCAATTAATGGCATCGGTTTTCCTCCAGTGGGAGATTAAAGCATTCTCCTGGTTTCACAGAGGTTCACCGCTGTTCCCTTCATGGTCTGCAGGGCACTGCCTCTTGTTTGTTTCCTCTCCAAGGAAACTTTACCTTTCTTAGGGTCCCCTTTATCTGGAGGAATTCGACTTAATAAGCTGCAGCACTTATCAAGTTGTCTTGCCGCAGTGTAACCAGAACCAGAAGTCACAACTGAACTTCTTTTCTTGAGAGAGTGAAATGTTTCACTGCTCATTCAAGCAGCTTTGTCAGTTACTCTCTCTGTGTGTGTCATTAAGAACAGTGTGTCTCAAGTTACAAAGCAAACTATGCCAATAGAAATAAGACCTTTCAGAATGTTGGCATATTTCAAAGATAGACCACAGTGGGAAGAAGTCTTATGGGGACCATAGCCTTACTGCATAAACCATGATGCAACCATGCAGATCTGCTGCAGCTGTACCAACCTTCTGCAGTGAAACTTGGACCTCCCCAACTAGATTCCCTCAAGCCACATTCCACATCCCTCTGAGAATTAGCTACAGTGTGTGATTTCAGTAAGACGGCCAATGATGAAGCCAAATTAGAAGGTCCTTGCCTTGCAATGAATGGATTGTTTGTATTGCAGGATGCTCACTACAGCCACCATGCACCCAGTTTCCAGAATCCCCCATGCTGGCAAAATGATTCTTGGACATGTAGTCCAAAAGAAGTAAAATTTTCAAGCTCAGAGTTTTCTCCAAGTCAGGGAAGATAATCCTATCAAAAATGCTAACATTTTAAATTGCTATGATATCCTTGTGCTAACAAGGATATCATAGGTTGTCTCTTCCAGCATTTCTCTTCCACTTGGCTAATGTTCATTTCACAAATTCTGTCCACTGGAGGAAGGATCCCGTCCTCCTGTCTTTGGAATTCCTTTACGTTAATATTACAGGCAAAATTCAAAGAAAAACAAAACAAAACAAAATAAAAGACACAAACATGTGGCACCTTAAAGACTAACTTTCATATTTTAATGTAACGTTTCGTTCACATGTGAACTTCTTCAGACATATATAGCAGCAGAATGAGGTGTAAGATATAATATGAGCTGAGATATACATTTCATAGCAGATATTCATGGGCTGTAGATGATATGATAGGCTGTAGCAAATAGAGGTGGGGGTGTATAGTTGAGGGGACGGAGGAGGAGGGTGGAGAAGGGAAGTGACGGTTAGTTAGTAGAACTGGTGAGAATCATTAAATGTTGAGTTAGAGCTGTATAATTTATGGTTTTATGGCTCACACCAGCCGATATTATCTTAAACTGTGAGAATTAAATTCCTCAAGTGACAGGAACCAGATCAGGTGGGGGGGGGTCAGAGGGTTGGAAAAGACGGGGGGGGCAGAGAGAGCATGGAAATTTTTAAGTTTTTACCTTACAGTCCATGAGAAAGTGGCAATCTGGTAATGTTACATTTGATAATGACTCAAGAACCCCTGACTAATGTTCAATCCCTTATTGTGTGTGTCCATCATGGATATAAATCTTATTTCAGCTGTTTCCCTTTGTATTCTTGATCTATAGTGATTCTGTTCCAAAACAGTAACCTTGAGGTCCTTCAAGGAGTGTCCAGGTAAACTGAAGTGATTTGAGACAGGTTTCTGTGTATCGTGGTTTCTTATGTCAAACTTGTGTCCATTGATGTGTTTTCTTAGAGATTGTCCTGTTTGTCCAATGTAGAGAGCAGAAGGGCATTGCTGGCAAAAGATGGCATAGATCACATTAGTTGAAGAGCAGGTGAAGTTGCCCTTGATACTGTATTCAACATTGTTGGGTCCTGTGATTGTGTTGCCCAAGTTATGTGTGGGCAGAGTTGGCATCGGGGTTTGTGGCAAGGTTTAGTTCCACTGTCCATGTTGCTGTTTTCTAATTTTCTGCGCATTAGTATTTGTTTGAGGTTGGGAGGTTGTCTGTAGGCAAGTACGGGTCTCCCGCCAAGAGCTTTGGAGAGTGTTGTGTTTTTGTCAAGAATAGGCTGGAGATTATTCACGATGCGTGTGAGTGGTTTCACCTGTGGACTGTAGGTGACAACCAGTGGTGTTCTATCATTTGGTCCTTTGGATCTGTCTTCTAGTAGGTTGTCTCTGGGTATGTGTCTTGCTTTGTTGATTTGTTCCTTAATCATGCAAGGTGGGTATTGTAGTCTGAGGAAAGCATTTTGTAGATCCCTGAGTTTGGTGTCCCTATCCTGTGGGTCAGAGCAGATGCGGTTGTATCTAAGAGCTTGGCTATATACAATTGATTTTGTTGCGTGTTCAGGATGGAAGCTTGAAGAATGCAGATAGGTGTATTGGTCAGTTGGTTTTCGGTACAGTGTGGTACTAAGATGCCCGTGTTGTAGTTTCACAGTGGTGTCCAGAAAGTTCACCTCTTGTGTGGATTGTTCCAGGGTGAGGTTGATGTTTGGGTGAAACCTATTGAAGTCCTTGTGGAATTTGTTAAGGGATTCCTCTCCATGGGTCCAGACCAGAAAAATGTCATCATTGTATCTCAAATAGAGAAGTGGTTTCTGGGTGCAGTGGTTGAGAAAGTGTTGTTCTAGGTCAGCCATGAATATGTTTGCATATTGTGGGGCCATGCGGGTGCCTATTGCCGTTCCATTGATCTGGAGGTAGTTTTTATTGTCAAAAGAGAAATAGTTGTGTGTGAGTACAAAGTCACAGAGGGTGGTGATTATTTTGGATTCTTCCTTGTTTCGGATGGTGTTTGTGATAGCTTGTAGTCCATCTTTGTGTGCTATGTTGGTATAGAGAGCTTCAACATCCATTTATTATTTATTTATTTATTTATTTATTTATTTATTTATTTATTTATTTATTTATTGCATTTATACCCCGCTTATCTACAATGTGTACTCTAAGCGGCTTACAAGGCTGCGATAGCCACACAAATTACAATGGTGCACAGACAGGACGGGTGATAATAACACTAAACAAAAGTTAAAACCTTGTGGCACCTCAATAACTAAACAATGGTAAATTGTAGCTAGGGTGGTATTATCTGGAATGTTCTGTGTAGACTGAAGTTTCCTTAGGAAGTCTGTGGTATCCCTTACATCAGTGCTCCCCAACCTTTTTATCGCCGCGGACCGGTAAATGTTTGATAATTTTTCCCTGGCCCGCTTGTTTTGATTTAATAATTTTAATTTAATTGTATTTAAACATGCCTTCAAAATAAAATACAGCTACACCAAAAAATGAATATAAAGTGATGTATTTTATTTATCCATCTCCACTCGATTTCTCCTCCCACCCCCGTTGCCCCACCCACCCACCCACCGGAGATCCGACACCCGGCGGGTCTCTTTTGGAGTCTCCCCACCCACCCACCCCGTGCCCTGGGCGCCGTTCCTTTTCGCAAGAAGGGACGGATCTCCGGCGCCCCCCCCAGCAGTTTCCCTGCCGCCGCCTGGGTCCAAAGACATCCCCAGAGGAGCTTTAGGGAAGAAGCGCCTGCCCCCGGGGCCCCAGGCGGCAAGCATCAGACGGGAGGGAAGGCAGGCAGGCAGGGGGAAGGGAAGAGAGGAGGGAAAAGGAACGCCGGCTCCAGCGCGCCCTCGCCCCTTCCACGTGCAGTCCAGCGCCCTCGGGGAAGGGAGAGTGGGGGGCCGCCGGGGTGTGTGTGAAGGTGGCCTTCCTGCTTCCCCTCCAAACCCACGAGTCCCATCAACTGGCCGCTTTCGGGTGAGGGGGGGCGACGGCGCTTCAGAGAAGAACGCAACGATCCCCCCTGGCCTCTCTCTCTCTCCCTCCTTTCTTCCCAACCCAAAGGCTGGCGACTGGGAAAGCCTCCCCCCCCGCCGCCGCCGCTGCACGCTCTGTGCCCGGGCCCATCCGGAGTCTTCCGCCAGCCGCCATCCCCTCTCGTTGCTCGCCTTCCCCGGCGCGGCTTTCCGGCCGGCCGCTCCCCCCCCCCCCGTCCACCATCTCGGGAAGGAAGTTAATTCATCTTCCCGGCCCGGTGCGCAGAGACCGCCCGGGCGCCTTCGTGCCTGATCCACTGCCGCAGCCGTGGCTGCTGCTGCTGGAGGGCGAGGAGGAGGAGGAGGAGGAGGGCGGACGAAGAGGAGGAGGAGGAGGAGGAGGACGCGCCGCCGCCGCCGGGCGGAGGAGGGAGGCAAAGGCAAAGGCGATGGCGGTGGCTCCTCCTGCGCTCCTCCAGCCTTCTTCTTCCATTGGCTGCCCGCGGGAGAGAAGACGAGGAGGAGGAGGAGGAGGAGGCACCGCGGAGGGGCCCAGCCGGGGGGATGGGACGGGCCAAGCGCAGGCGGGCAGCTGGCCGGGATGGGGCGGGCAAAACAAGGGGGGCGAGGCGGCTCCCGGGCGGCCCAGTGCCGATTGATTCATGGACCGGCACCGGTCCGCGGCCTGGGGGTTGGGGAACACTGCCTTACATAACTGGGTGCACTGGTAGCATAGGGTTTGAGAACATTGTCCAAGTATCCAGATATTCCCACTGTGATGGTGTTGATGCTTGATACAATTGGTCGACCCGGGTTACCTTGTTTATGTATTTTTGGTAGAAGGTAGAAGGTTGCTGGTTGAGGTTCTTGTGGTGTATCCTGCAGGTTTTGTTCACATGCGTTTCTGGGGAGTCTTTCATGAGTTTCTGTAATTCCTTTTGGTATTTGGTGGTTGGATCTGTAGTTAGTGGCTGGTAAAATTTGGTGTTAGATAGTTGTCTTTGGGCTTCCTGTGTGTAGCTTGATTTGTCCATGATGATCACAGCACCACCCTTGTCAGCTTCTTTGATCACTATGTTGGGATTGTTCCTGAGGCTGTGTATAGCATCACGTTCAGTTTTTGTGAGGTTATATGTTAAGTGTGGTTCCTTGTTGATGATCTCAGTCCTGGCCTGGTGGCGGAAACATTCAATGTAGAGGTCAAGTTCTTTGTTGCGGCCTTCTGGGGCAGTCCAAGTGGAATTCTTTTTGTGGTATTTTGTGGTATTTTGCTAAGCACTGCAAAAAAAGAAGCTGTTGGTTTTCCTTTTGGGTTCCACTCTCTTTCGCCATTTTCAAAGCCTACAAAGCTTCCAATGGACCACTGCTATCTCCCAGCATATTCAGGACTTAGCTTTTGGCACCCTGCCCTTCCTGCACCAGACAACTGGATCTGCAACCCATCCGCCATTTTAATTCTTGATAAGAAGTACATATGACTGTTTTTAGGAAGCTGATTCCTCCATTTGGTGGTCAGTTCATATTGAAGTTGTCCACCATCTCACAAGCTGTCCAGTCCAGGGTCAGTAGATAAACAACCATAAGAACCAAAATCTGGGCCTTAAACTTGTCCATTGATGGGTGAGAGTCTAGACAGCAGTCTGAACAAGCACATTTCACCTGGTTACTGATTTCCCTATGAGACTGAGATGCCTAGTTATGTCATCACAATAACCATATTTTTTTAGTTTTGAGAGATAGATAGATAGATAGATAGATAGATAGATAGATAGATAGATAGATAGATAGATAGATAGATAGATCCCTTGGGTAATGCATATATTTCTTCTTCCTGATGTATAATACACAATACACACCAAGTCAATGCTCTTCTGTGCTTATGTAGACAATTAAAAGAGTAGGTAGATGGCAGCCACTGTTCAAGCAACCTGCCAGTGCCACAAGGAGCCATACAGATAAGAGGTGGCCATCAGAGGACATTGCGAATACCCTTCTTAAACCAGCACAGCCTTTGAATTAACACTACCTTATTTCCCTCCTGTCATTACCATAATTTTTTCTTTAGACTGCATTAATGCAAAGCTTAAATCCAATGATTTTTGATATATTTAAAGATGAGCGCAGTGGGCTTTCCATTTTTTAGCAAGCCATTCTATTAATAAATCTTTCCCTCTGGGCAAGTATGCCTGTGCGGTCCCAAGAGATTACAAATGATTTGTAAAGGGTATCACAATCTTTCACTCTGCCAAATTCACTGAATGTGTTCCTTTCCGTGTAATTAATAAGCTACATCTTGCCTAACAGTTTTCAGATTATTTTAGAATTTATTTACCTTTCACAAGTCCACTAAGGAACTATTAGTCACTGGGTTCTATTCCCCACAGCTTTGTGTGTTCATTAAGAGATTTAGTATCTAAATTAATTGGGGTAATCAAAGTGGTTGCGTTTCAGTCTAAACCAACAGGTTGTGACTCCAAGCCATTTTGGCATCTGAGCTGCACTTGCACATTTGCTTCTTGGGTGTTCCAGGCATTACAGAAGAAGTCACTCCTTCCAAATGGAAAATAAAAGTTGACATTTGTCTTGCTGGTTGGAGGATCCTATGAATAGGAGCCAAATGAAATAACTTTGCCAAATGCTGACTTGGAACTCCATATTCTGTTATGAGTTAGCAGGTGACATTCCACAACTAAATCTGGACCTGTCTAGAACCGCCCTTTTGTCATCCCAGGAAATGGCATGTAGGCCAACTGGATCTTTGGTAACTGACAGCCTTCATTGTCAAGCACGGGAACTATCTTGTCAAAATAATTCACAAGGACAAGGATGGCTGATCAAATTACACCACATGTTCAGTACACCTGCTAAAGGTGTACACCTGTAAATCAAGGCGTTTTCAGTGTACTAGTCATTCAGAATATAGCTGCATGACACCGTTACCACAGTTTGATGGCTTTTAATTACCATGCTTTCATCCAATAGACTCCTAAGATTTACAGTTCAATGAAGTACTTTAACATACTCCACTGTGTTACAACATCAGAGCTCTCCAGCGGATGTTTCTAAATAGATCACAAAACTACAAATTCCAAGATTCCATTAGCTGGAAGCAAGACCATAAAAGATGCCACAAGCTGTGTAATATGGCTACACTCTAAAATTACAGTGGTACCTTGTATAAAGGAATTAATTTGTTCCAAATGAAATTATGTTGAGCAAATTTTCCTTTATACAAATTTCCCATAGGAATGCATTGAAAACTAAGTAATCCCATTTTATGTTGTATGGATTCGCCCCATAGGCGATTATGTTAAGCAAATTTCCCCTATCTCTGGAACTTTTTATGTTGTACAAATTTTATGTTATACAAACTCTTATGCGAGGGTCCACTGTATTTGATTCCTTTAAAAACCCTCCATTTTATGAATGTAGGATAGTGTTGTTTTGTATTGAGAATTTAGATTTCCAGGAAATAGCTCAATATTGTTACACAACTTTATACCTGCATTGCCAGAAGGAAAATGGATGCAAAAATTCCATACTTCTTTTTTTAAAAAAAATCAGTTAATCACTTCTGACCCAAACAGAATGCAACTCTCATGGCTGTCTTCAGCAAGTGTAAATGGTAGTAGCCCATGAATATGGTAGCCAATGAAATGGAGGGAATTCACAGCCTGATCCAGCAGTAATTTTTGACTTTTAAAGACATCTCACCACTTACCACCCCAAGGCCCATGAAGGCTTTCATACGGCAAAAGTGAGCCTCAGAAATTGAATCCGAAAGAGGGGGGGAACTGAAGCCTTCCATTAGTTAAAATTAAATATTTGCAGTGCCCACTTGGGGTACATTGGCATAAATTTATGCCAGTGGGATTTTGTCTACATTTAAATGTTAAATATTAGATGTGAGATCTTGGTGCTTTACATGTATTTGTACAAAGCACATCCATGGTTTCATGGGAGGCCCATCCCCCACCCCCAGATCAGCTGGTCCACTTACCAGATTCTGCACAGCACAGAGGTTCCACTTCAGGGCCATGGTCAATGCCAGGTGGGATCCCAGCTGGCCCTTCCACATCTCTCTGTGCCAACCATTCATCAGCTGTGTGGAGAGACTCACACTCCTTGCCAGAGTGGCCATCTGCTAAAGGAGGTTGGGAAGGACTGACCAGGCTCCTGCCCAGATTAGAGTGCCACCTCTGAAGAAGGACTCCATGCAGCACTGTGTAGAGCCTGATAAGTGGACTGGCTGGGCTGGGGATGGCCCTCTGCCCACATCCATTAGATATCAGTGATGAAGGCACTCTTGAAAATGCTAGAGCTATTAAGGAAGGAAATGACTTTCTTTGCTTTTTATCTTAGATCAAATGTTCAACTGGATGTGCATTAAAGCAATTTCTGCTTTAAACACACACCTACTATTTAAAATAAAGACATTTTCTCTGGAATACTAGGGTGATTTGTGACTGTATAATGGCAATATTGAAAGCAATATGAGATTTTTAGCTGGATGGCTATCATTCATCAGGCAGTCCTCTAGGAACACAAATGGTTCCATGACTGACAATCAAGTTGAAGTTCAAGAAATCTTTAATGGCATAAACTAAATTGAGTACAAAAGCATCAAATTATGGGATGGAAGATTAAAAGATGGATAAAGAGGTTGCAAGGGACAAGTTAATGGCCAGCCCTAGTCCTGTAGGTCTCATTGGTGGTATATAGCACTCTGGCAAGGTATTCTGAGAGGTAGAGTTGTCCACAAGTAGGTGCTGAGTGATACTCTCAGGAGATCCAGAAAGGTTAAAAATGACTAGAGCCAGGATGTGTTGTCAAAGCTTGCAATGGATGGGGCAGGAAAGAAGAATATGAAGAATATGTGGGGTAGATGAAGCTTGCAATTGATGGGGCAGGAAAGAAGAATATGAAGAACATGAGAGGTAGAGGCAGGTTTCAGTAAGTATTTACATTGTATGTTCTCAAATGGTATGTTGTGGTCTCTACCTGAAAGGAAGGCTGAGAGGAAAATATTCATTCTGGTGAAGATGAAAGCCCAGTGCTGGCAAGGATTAGTGAGATTTTTCATATAATTGGTTCCTAGCCCTGGAGTGGGCAGCAGACCATAAACGTGAGGGAACAGGCTGTGCTAAGACCTGTAGCAATGGTCCGGCTCACAATAGTCCAGATTCTTTAGCAAATAATATTAAATAGAACAGATACCTTAATAGATCATATAACAGGGAATTAGAGTCAGTGCCAGGACCCTGCCTGTCACAGAACCTGAATCTGAGGGGTTAAATGGTGAAGAGCTGCTGGAGGAGCCTTGCAGCTCAACTCAGCAGGCAGCTGGGTCTGATGACTCAGCTGAAAGCATATCTCCTCCTCCTACAAGGGCCATGAGCAGGTTTCTGCAAAGACGTGCTACCAGGAGAGCTAGGGAAAGGGTCTTTGATGCTAGATGGGGAATCAGGTCTGGAAGCCCTGAGTACTAGCAGGAGCCTTTCCAGAAGTAAGGGTGTGTTCCCTGTTTTGGGATAAAGCTGGCAAGCTTACCTTGAGCTCTCTGTGGGAGCAATGCATCATTTGAACTTGCAACCACGTTCCTGTCTGTGACCTTGGCTCTGTTTCCTGACTTCGGACTGGCTTTCTAGACAATGGCTTTATCTGTTCCCTTGGGTTTGGCATCTGGTTTCTGTGAGATATTCTGGCTTTGACTTGGACTGGTAATTGATGGGAGTTGGATTCTGTTATTTATCTGGCTTTCCACTAAAGATCTTGGCAAAGAACTGAACTCTGCTTGTTTGTGTGTTCTGTGTGCAGGGCTTGACAGTCAGTGCAGAATTGGAGGTACAACCAGTACTTATTAGTAACTGTCCAGGCTGTGGTTGATGGCAAGTGAAGGCCAAGTTCACTGACAATTGTAAAAAGGTTAATCATATATTGGACACCCAGGATGAGACATAGGAAGAGGGCTGCAGCCTGGTCTACTTCTAAGTTGGAGGTTGCAATCCACATTGTAGTCCCATATAGAGGTTGGTTTAAAAATCTTTGTAAGATCTGGAGAGCAGTTAGTACATATTGGTTCCCACTGTGGAATAGGAACCAAGAAACAGCACGGAGATGGTTGCTAGCAACTGCTGTAGCTTCCTTCCAATCGGGTGACCAACTGAGATGAGGTTGAAAAAGAAGGCCCAAATAGACAGAGGATCTCACTTGTTCAACAGGTTTCCTGTCTAGTTTCCATGAAGCAGATTTACACGTTTTGGAGAATATCAGAATCTTGGTTTTCTCAGTGTTAATAGTCAAGTCTTTCTTGGAAGAAAACTCAGAGAAAGCAAAGAGAAGGCCCAGGAGGCCCAGATTGAAAATAGATAGAATCACAATATCATCAGCATACAGTCATAGAGGGATGGGAAATTGATTCATCTTTGGTGCATGGCCATCAAATTTAGCTAAATAATTTGGTAAATTAGATATGAAAAGATTGAAGGGAGCAGGTGCAAGGACAAAAGCATTTTACCCAACACTCAGGTCAAATCATAGCCACCAAGGTGGATAAGCAATATGGCCGGTGGATGGTCAGGAGAATCTCTAGCCATTGCAGCTCCGAAGCCATCCCAGAGCATTCCCCATTGTCCTCTCCACTCAATGTTGGCCCATGCTCCTAGGCCAATATGGTGCCCCGTCCAGTGTGTGCAGCATACTTGGCTGCCTAAAAAATGTAACTGTGACCACAAATCACCACTCTTGCATGCACTCTAGGCAGGACACCTGTAACGAGAAAGCAGAAACACCGGCCCGGACCTAATGGTCCATCAATGGCTGCACATAAGCACGATACTGGTGCTACATCCATTCCCAGATTCACTGGATCCCAGAAGAATCAATACCAATTGCTGCTGCAGTTAATGCAGCCCCAATACGGAATGGATGTGTTCGAAATACCAACCAGATACCCAGGATTATGTAATGCCAGGGATGTAATTTTCCAAAAATTGGAATAGTGTTAATGGGGTGCTGTTCTTATGTTGAAACAAATAACTCTGTGTGTGTCCTGCCAATGATAAAAACTCTCACATTGCTACCACAGGGCAAAGCTTGTTGAAGCAAGAGGCTGGGGAGGATTAGAGGCAGCCTTAAATTGGTTTGCTTGCCCCTGCCCCCCAGCCTCGCTAAGGGCATGAAATCTTGGCGCCTCTTCATGCAAGGAGGCAAAGAAGCCCTGCCCAGGCAAAAGATGCCTAACGGAGCCTCCGTTCTCTTTATGTTACTTTATTTTATCCAGTCTCCTGTGGGACTCTTTTAACTTTTAACCCACTGGACAAACTACTTCAGTTTACAACTTTTCTTTGAAGCCTTGCAAAAAGTCCAGGAGGAGAGAGAGAGAGAGACTCTCATCTTCAAAGATAACAGATAATACCCCTGACATTTACAGAGATTACAAACTCTTTGGGTGTCAAATATTGGCCTTGAGGAAGGGATTCAAGCAATAGCCACAGTGTGGTGTAAAAGCTAACATAGGTCAAACCTTGAAAACGCCCATAGCAGGGCAATGAAACAGGTGAAAATAGATCAACTCCTATCTGGTAGCTGCTCCGTGAGTACCTTTGACTACAATAAATAACTAATCTGCAATGGTAGAGCATGATACCTCAGCTGCTTTTCAGACTCCATTGGCTCCCCCTCAGGATGCTATGCTTATGCCTCCAGACCATTCTAACTATTTAACTGATCAATGCTTTCTAACAGGTCAAACTGTACCTGCCATTTTAAAAAATCTCCAATGGACTTATAACAAAAAAAAAGGCATCACTGGAAGGTGCTTTACGAAAACGCTCTGAGGTCCTTACGCGAGCCAACAGCAATTCTCAATCTAACAGTGACAAGCAGGATAACTAGGATAATCAGGTAGAGTGTAACATCAATATTAGGTCACCCAATCCATCTCATCATTCTATTACCTATAACATCAAGAAGGAAGCCAAGCCATCAAGGATATTCCATCCCTCACGGGTCCTGTTACAAATAGCTCTGATTGACATCAACAAGAGAATATGGGGGTATTGCGTGAAGTTGCAGTCACCTCTTTGGGCTCACTTTTAAACATCCAAGTCCCAAAAATGGATTTAAAGGATGTATTGCGGCTGCCTCGCCTCAGGGATCAAAAGAGAACACACCTTTTATTTCAAGATGCCGTCATTCCACTCATGTTACTTAAAATGAAACCCTTTTTAGCTAAATTTCAGATAACGCCCAACAGGTTTTTTGCAGATACACCCCCTTTTCTCCTGATGATAAAAAAAGAAAAAAACTAACAATACATGACAATCAGTAAATTGTAAATGCCTTGCTATTCAGCTTGTGGCATTCTGCAATCAGATGATGGCCTGATCCAGCATGGCTCTTCTTATGTTCTTATGTTCTTACGTTCTTATGTATATTGTGAGCCAATAAAAGCTTGTCACTGAATTTATGTAGATTCAACATAGGAAACAGACATTTGGCAAATGCTTTATTTTTAATAGCAAGAATTAGTTACACTAATGACATAACTTTGAGAAGCAAAATGCTGTTAATTAAGGAATCTCGACATACATTATTCATTTATTTTATTTATTTATTTATTTACAAAAAAAATTAGCCACCCCACTATCAAGAGGTAGTGCAACTTGTCATGCAACAGATAAGGTCTATGGAGGTTTTTTTTTTAAACTTATGGCTACTGTAATATGCTATAGCCATGTACAAGGATAACTTGGAAAAATGTTTGGAAAGGTCATCATGTTCAGAATGATGGACCAAAATCACATAACAATTCCTACTGCAATCGCTCCACTGGGTGCGAGTCCTTTTCTTGGCACAATTCAAAGTTCTGGTTTTGACCTGTTGTCAAGTCACCTCTGATTTCTGGCGATCCTATGAATCAGTGACCGTCAAAATGTCCTGTTCCCAGAAACTCAAGACGGTGGCTTCATTGATGGAATCGATCCATCTCCATTTTTGGTCTTCCTTGTTTTTTTCCTGCTGCCTTCAAGGACTGTTGCTCTTTCCAGTGAATCTTATCCTCTTGTGATGTGCCCAAAGTGGAATAGTCATTTTTGCCTCCAAAGATAGTTCAGAGTTAGGGTTATACATGATTTGTTGGGGCTGCCAAATAGATGAATTGGTGAATTTCCAGTGATGAATCAATGAATTGTGTTGACTCACTTTTAAAATGCTATACACTGACCCTCCAAGGCACCTAGAGATACCAAATTCGGAGGGAAGCATCACAGCAGGTGTGGGAAACAGCAGGGGGTGGAGTGGAGGAGAAATTGTTCTTGCACAGTCATCCCCCCGCTACATTGCGATTCATATACTGCGGTCCCAGTATATCGTGGGACTGCAGTATATGAAGGCAAGGTCTCATGGAGCAAGCTGGGTGTGCCTGTTTGGGCTGGAAACCACTTCTAGGGTCTCTGACAGGCCCAGGAAGCCCATCAGAGGCCCGTTCGGGGCAGTGCCAAGCTTGGGGTAAGTGCAGGAGGCCCCAAACAGCTCCCCATCCCAACCCGACCCAGCATCCGCATAACATGGATTTCCCTTTAGTGTGGGTCAGGTCGGGTCCTTAACCCCCATGAAAAATTGGAGATTACTGTTGGATCGGATCCTTCTTTTTTGCCTGAAAATGAAGTTCTTAATGGGTTGCTGCACACACACACACACACACCACAAACCATTTCCCTGAAAATACGAAAGCTCCGGTCCTTGCAAAAACAAAGCAGAGAGGAGTCTTCAGAACACAGCTGCGAGCTCGGTTTGCCTTCCTCTCTACTCCACCCCCACCCCTGGACTTACTTACTTCTGTGTATACGACGCCCCTTAATTTTTTGTGCCATTATTTTAGAAAAAAAATAGTGTCATATACACAGAAAAATATGGTGCATGCCATTTTCCAAGTGCGTTAAAGATGCCAAGATATTCATCCTGAAAAACAGATTTGGACTTTAGGAGTGATATCTAGCCAATATTGAAACGGGCCATGTAGCTTCTTCTCTGCCAGTGATGTTCAATAATACAAAAAAAATTGTTGCCACTCTGCTACAAAATGTCCCACTCTTCACTCAAACTGCCACATCAGCTACCGTTCAATTCTAGGAGGAAATAGCATGTTCCCAGTATTCTACGTTCCAGGCATTTTGTTGCGATTTGGGGAGAAGGGAAAGGAGGAAGGCTTAAGCTACTGGTGGTGGCATCAGCCTCACAAACTATTTGTGTAAATTCCTTCCAACTGCAGTGTCTATCTTTGTATATCATTCAGACAATCGTTAGTTCAACCACTCAAAAGCACTGATTTGAAAACATAAGTCTTACAGCCGTATCATGTTATCATACTCCCGTCTAAATGCTGCCTAATAGCTCAACCTTACTGAATTGATTAAATCAGCAGGGATGTCTGTAATCTACCAAATGGTAGTTCATCTAGTGCCAGTTCTCGCCATGTGTATATGTTTCAGAATTAATTAACTGCAGCTTCTATAATTATGCTAACAAATATCTGGTTGTTTTAAAGCCCAGAGTTCAATACAGTGAAGGTAAAGTGGTAGGATTTCAGCCAATTTAGTCCCATTGGCTTCATGAAATCAGGTTGTACAACAAAACCAATATTTCACGCTTGTGCAAGTAGCACCCATTATTTCTAAAGTTTTCTTTGTTCCAGTGTACTGTAAAAACTGCATGTGAGTGAAATGTGATTTGATTGTGTGATGTATTTCACTGCTGAAGAATTGTGCACAAGATAAATGAAAGTACTTTGAGCTATTTTGTTTAAAAATGGCATTTCTCTATCAACACCATGCTACTATGGAGATAGGTTGAAGATTAACTTGTACTTGGGAAAAAAACAGTAGATCAAACTCAGCTAAATCCCACATCATTTGATTACATGGATGGTAGTCCCCAAATACTTCATTTATTGGGGCAACAGCCCTAATCGTAGTGCTACTGAGGCCAAGTATGGAACTCACATAGTAGAAACCTACTGTCTAGTCCATATGCATTGCGTTCTGGTTGGATTATGATGGAACTGTCTAATTGGAGAGCTGGGTGGGGTCACAAAGCCATCCAGTCCAGTTGTACTCATATTTCCTGCATGCCAGTTTAGAAATCCTTCAAAAACATCAGGAATATCTGGAAGCCAGGATAAGATTTCTTACTACCTTTAGGAGAAGGATGATAGATCAATGGTGGGCACCACACTTTGTATGTAAAGAGAGCCCTGGACTCATTTCCTGGTGTCTGAAATAGGTCTGGGGAAGCGTCTGCCTGAGGTCTTGGGCACCCCCTGCCCGTCCACCTAGACTAGAGATAGGGAACATGGGGACCTCTTCTTATGTATTTGGAATGCAGTTCTCATCAGCCACAGACAGAATAATCAGGAATGGTTTGCAGTCTAACCACATCTGGGGATGATAGGTTCTTCTCCTCCGGTACAGCCACTGTCCAGTCACATCTGTCAATTGCTCCAAGGCAGCTTTCAAAACATACTTGTTACCCAGATGTGTGCTCATGAATCTTCCAGAGGCCGGCGGAAATAAAATATCCAGGGCTTTTCCTACCTCAATGCTTTTGCTCCCAATATTTTGTTCACTTGTTTGCAAGACATCTTGAAATCTGGTTCAATTTCTATATTGGGTTCTTTTGATGCAGATCCTTGGAAACATTGCTAGGTCTGACACTTCAGACCTCTTGTTTCTCTTTCACAAAATCTGCAAGAGAACATCATGTGACACTCTGGAACTATTTATTTTTCACCCCATTCTCTAGAGACCTCAATGAATGTCAAAGCAAAAACAACAAAGCAAAATTGTGAATATAACAAAATCTTCATGGACAACAAGGAGGAGGAGGAGCGTGAAGAGAGAACTCTAAGAATCTTTCTCCAAACTCTTCAGTTTTTCCAATAAAAAGTCAGAATCCAAGATCTGAGTATCTGGAGAAAGGGAACTCCATAACTGTTGGATGATACCTAACATTGCCCTTTCAAAGGGGAGCTCTACTTATGGTATACACTTTTCCCTAATACTGTAGAGTACTCATTCCCCTTGAGCATCCCATGTTATGTTTCAATATGCTTCCCTGGCCTTTTGTGTACCATGGAGGGTTCTGGGAGCTGCTAGCAGAAGCCAGGAGCAAAGATATCGGCTTTGAGAAATGGCACTCCACCAGGATGACACTGAAAGTCATCCAAGGACCACTTTCCAGAAAAGTGTTGAGCACGTAAGATGAATCAGTTTAACTGATACTTAATGATCCTTGAAGAGCTGGCACAAGCTCAGTTGATGTAACTCTTACCATCATATGGATGCACATTCTAACCAAGAGAAAAGCTGCTCCTATCGGTTGTTAGAGTCATTACAGTCGTGACTGACTCTTCGTGACCCCATGTCCGTGGAGTTTTCTTAGCAGAAATACTGGAGTGGTTTGCCAGTTCCTACTCCAGGCACCTACAGCACCTGGTATTCCCTGGTGGTCTCCCATCCAAGTACTAACCGGGGCCAACCCTGCTTAACTTCCGAAATCAGGCGAGATCGGATGTACTTAGGCCATCTAGAAGAGCAGAATTTCCAACTAGTTTTGGGAAATCCTAGTTCTTTGAGATTATACTAAATGCAATCATAAGAATAAGGTTGTTTTGTTCTGTTTTAACATCTCAAGTTTTGGGGAAAACATGTTCCAAAGCTAGAAGTCCACCAGAACAGTAAATTTATTGCTAATCCAAATCAAGTTAGTACAAGAATAACCTTCAGGGTTAGACTTGAGCAATCCTGCATTTGTTGGTTCATCCCCCCGCCCCCCCTCAACAAAGATCTGCTGAAAAGCTCTGTTATGTTTGGTTATGATAATATAAGGAAAAGCCTTGGTGTTCTATTTTGGAGTTTTGTTTTGTTTTTTCATTTTGTTTTGCAAAATATTATTAATTCATCTCATTTATATGCATTATGACAGGGTATTTTGAATACGAAGGTGAATGGCTGACAAAACATTTAAGCCCTGCTGAAGACAGTTCACCAATGCTGCTCTACATACGCAACCAAGGGAGGAAAGGATTGCCCCCAAGCCCCATTTAGAATTCATGACAGGTTCACTTTTAAAATGCCAGCCCTCCTATGGCAGCGCTGTCTCCTCACAAGCCTCACTTCCCTTTCAAACAGCACCAAGTTTCCATGCCTTGACAGCCAAAGGAGGAACTTTTTTCATCACTCGAGAGCTGTGATCTCTCCGCAAATGATGAGATGCTTCACAAAGCGGCTTTCTGGAGGACTGTCTATTTTCATGCCTGGATTTATATATATATATATTACAATGCAAAGAGGTATAAATGTTTTATTGGGTGCTGGTTTCAGAAAGCAGAATTACTCATGAGCAGCACATCAATAGGCCTCTGATTCAGTTTGTCCCTGGTGAACCGGCATTAATAAAAGATGGATATTGTCGCTCACTACTTGTCAGTGTGTGGAGCAGGGGGGAGTGGGGGAGAAACGGGAATGCTTAGCATATTAGGAGATATTATGTATTGCAGCCACATTACAAAGAAACTAAAGAGCTTGTTAGAGCGAAGTTTTGTGAGCACACAGTCTGGCCCCAGGGGAACAGAAGTAGATAAACATAGGAAATTGTGCCCCTCTAAGGCTTTTGGGAACTCAGTTGGCCATTGTATTTGGGGGGGGGCAAATGGGGGAGGGGAGGGGAGAACAGATTTTGGAGAAAAGCAAAACCAGCTTCAGAGAACCAGATATTTCCCATTCTGATCCAGTGTAACCCAGCACCCAATCATAGCACACTGCCAGCAAGACACAAGTTATCCTAATATTGATTTATTCATTTAATTTTTTATACCACCCCTTTAGTGAACACACTACTCAGAACCCTGCACGCCCCGTAAAACAATACAATCAGTATGGGGTGTAGGGGTATCCACTTATTCAGAACTATGATCTAAATAAGAAGGAAAAAAGACAGAAAACATCTGATCATATGGGACACACATGCATTGGGTTTGTACATAACCTTTCAGGATGATGCATCTCACACACTATGTCTCCAGAGGGGATGCCTAGGGACAGAATATCCCACAGGAACAGGACCCAACCCATGGTCCATCGTGCCTAGACCATCAGCGGTGATTCAGGTGCCCTGCTTATTCTGGGATTCAGTGTGTGGATATTGGTTTCCAGGTGCGTGCATGTTCCACCACAGTTACCCAATAGGTAATGAGATCCCAAGATTACAACCTTCCTTATGGCCCATCCTATAAGAGAGATTGGAAGTGTTGCTTCCCATCAGGTGCACTCCAAAGTTCAGAGGCCCTACTGGGGTGAGGGGCTGACGACCCTCTATATGTGTCCTTCCCATTCAGGATCATTTCCATTCAAGATGCTGTTCAATAAGGCTTTGTCTTCATTGTACATGATGTTTGCTGCTAGATAATGGGATAAAGATCACTCTACCTCAACCCATTGGGGGCTGCTGATTCCTATTTTTGTGGAAGCAAGGCATCTGTTGTGAGTTTCAGTCCAAATTTTACTGTCCAATCATATTCTTGAACCAGGTTCAGCACCTTAGAGAGCTCATTTAAAGTTCAGGCTAAAACTAGATGGTGTGGGAACTCATCACCTTCCAGAGCTTAGTCTCCGAGACTTCCTGGACTGTGAATGATGCACATCTTGAGTCGAACAATTCTGGGGAATTTACATTTTTCATATTTTTCTGGTGTTTAAATGAATCCTGCAGGACGCTGGATGAACTGAATTTTCCTCCTCAGAGAAAACAGGCACAATCTATACAAACAGACTATTAGGCTGTTTTCCACATGTAAGGATCTTGTTTTCCATGGAGGGCAGCAGCCAGTCATGCAGTTCCCACAGCGACCATCTGAAACGGTCCAGTGCAAGACTGGGTTTATTTGCTATCAGATATGTTAATGGCCTTCAAGATCCATTCTATCAGGGCCAGTGGGACTGGAGAAATTCTGCTTGTGCTCGACTTGTGCCCCACTCATTTTGGAGGAGGTCAGCTACACACTCCCTCAGATCACAGCCTCAGGATGAAAACATGTGGAGCTTTGTAATGCTGTTTTATCTGAAATAAATGCTCATCTCTCCCCCCCCCCACCCCAACTCCCTATGGACCAGCCCCAGCTGTAGAAGGCTTACCACTACCAATACTTTCTCTAAGGCTTTCACAGCACGACACAGTTAAATGAGGATGAAATCTTTTTTAGTCGTCCGAAGTTGGCCTGCCTTTGCTTAATGAACACCACGTCCCTCCTTGATGCACGGCCTGTTCAATAAATTATCACAGCTAAAATGAATTGCTTGGAATTTAAACTTCATACAGTCTTGAAACAATATTCTGGAAATGGCATGGTAAACATATTCATGAGCTATTCAAACATTTAGCAGCTGCAACAAATGTATTCTTCAGAAGACTTGCTTTCATCATGCACACAACCAGAGAGGTAGGGGAATATGGAACGGGTTAAGCAAAAAACGGTGGTCAACCCTGAGGAGTATTTGTTGACCTAAGAAGAAAATACATTATTTGGTTAATTTTTTCACACTCTGCTTATCTGCAGTTTCTGGACTGCAATTGTCCAGGCAACTGTTGTTTTTTTAAAGCATCACTGTAACTCTCCCTTTGAGAACAAAGATGTGGGCACCATAAAAACTGACGGATTAATTGTGGCATGCACGAGCTTTTGCATAAACCCTGATCCATGAAGGTTTATGCTACAATAAATCAGTTAGCAGTAAAGAACCACAAAGCAATTTTGATTTCAAGAGACTAAAATGGCTTCCCTTCTGGAGGTTCTCCCTTTGACTTTAAAGAGTGTGGAAAGGCTTGGATTTAGAGATGCCTTACACATGCTAAAATGAGATTTCTGCCTTTTTTATTTCCTCCATTTGAACAGCAGACCATGATGCTGTTATCTCAAATTGTTTCCCAATTCTCCTTAGGTTCAAAAGCAATTTTCCACATGTGGTTGCATTGTGTTGTGTTGGGTGTCATTGAGAAACATATGCCATTAAGAAACTTCTTCTTCTTCTTCTTCTTCTTCTTCTTCTTCTTCTTCTTCTTCTTCTTCTTCTTCTCCTCCTCCTCCTCCTCCTCCTCCTCCTCCTCCCCCTCCTCCTCCTCCTCCTCCTCCTCCTCCTCCTTCCTCTTTTTCTTCTTCTTCTTTGAATTCTTTTGTGAAACAGATACCCAGAGTGTAGCCTTCACTCCCTTCTCCTTGGCCACCACTGGAATCCATTGAGGAAACATTCACAGAATCAAATCATAATGCAGAGTAACAGGAAGATATTCAGCAGAATTCCACTGAAGGAGTCAGGTATTTCAAAAGTGTCCCCGTGGACTGAGGAAAATGTCAAAGCTCATAAGCCATTAAGAATTAGCCTGCTTAACATCTGAATACTAAATCAGCGTTGCTGGTATCATTAGTGCTGAAGAGGACAAACATAATACTTATGCTTCACAAAGCGTTGCACAAGCTGATGATCCCTTGAAATTAATTCACTGAGTGAAAAATTAAAAACACTTGGAAGAAGAGTGGTGTATCATCTTGGCTGTACTGGTTTAAACTCAGTACCAGACAGCCAATTGTGCCATGGTGCTTCAAGTATGCCACTAGGTCTCAGGAGGCAGGTTTAAATCCCTGGTCTATCGTGAAGCACACTTGGGGGGAACTTGGGCCAATCACACTCTTCCACTGTGACTCTCTCATACTTTTAAAGCCTCTCACAGGGCAGTTGTGAGAGTATAAGAACTGCTCGCCAAGTCATGTCTGACTTATGGTGACCCCGTGAAGGAGCAATCTCCATAATGTCCCGTCCTCAGCAGGTACGCTCGGGTCTTGTAAACTCAAGGGGAGAGCTACATTTTGTAAAATGAGGAGACCCACTGAAATAAGAAGAGGGAGAAGAAGAAGGCCACATGGAGACTGCTGGCATATTTCTCAACCCTGTATAAGCTGTGGTGGCGTGCTGTAAAGTCACGACTGATGTATAACAATTCTAATAGGGATTTCAAGGTAAGTGAGATATTTATGGGGTAGCTTTACCACTTCCATATCCCCAGTGAGTGAATTCAAGCACCTCCTAGCCTAGGGAGAATGGAAATTATTTAGGACTACCCTTCCCTGGGTTGACTTGTACCAGCATTGTGGCTATATTCCCTGGCTAGATGAGATTACATGTTGCACAATGTAAGAAAGAAAATTTGAGGGGTGGTGCATCTTCCTCTTCAAAAGGGCTGACAATCAAAACAGAAAATGTTGCCATCCGTCCGGTCAGAGCTGCCATGGTTATTTTTGCAGAAGAAGGAAAAGGCGGGAAGGGGGTGACTGAGGTTTTGGCAGGAAAAGGAGGGAGAAGAGAGAGGAGGAGAACATGGAGATGGTGTGTCTGGGAGAGGAAAGAGGAAAAAATGTTACTGAAGAATTATGTGAGGTTGCTAAAGAAGACCCATGGACTGGGGAATGGATAATTTTTAAATTACCGCGAGAGGCTACAGAACACGAGTGGAGGGGTAAAAAAAGTCTGGAAGTCTCCCTACTGGGGGAGACGGGTGCACAGGAGAGGTGAAAGAAGGAGCACGCTTTCTTTGAAAGAGAAAGGCAAGCATGCAAGAATATAAATGCATATAAATAAGTCAAAGTTATTTTTAAACAAAGAGTACAAGATCTTAGCGCCCAACAGGACATGGAGCTCCTCTCTAACAACAAAGCACTAAACTGGCTAGCAAAAATAAACAGGTTTTCCAGTGCGAAAAGTACCTAACAATCAGTCTACCCCACTCCCTTATACCAGAGCGAGATTTGATCTATTGGAGTCCATGAATAGATATGGGCGCTTTCACAACTTATCCTATCAAGACAGATCCTGCATATGCGGTGCTACCCGCATAGAGGATATGGCTCACATTTTATTTGATTGTAAGCTTTATACAGGTCTAAGACAATCCCATCTACCAAAATTGATGGTCAAAATTGCCCATTGGAACACGAACTTTCAGCTTGCTTTCTTGCTCAACAGCTCCAAGGTGCAGGTTGTCCGTGGCATTGCTAAGTTTGTACGTAAGGCTGCCAGGGTAAGATCCACCCTCATAGAACAAATTGCGTTCCCTGTAGGGGAGATGCTGACATATGAATGAGAAACTTTTGCTCTATCTATTTTAACTGTGTGAGATCCTTGTTTCTTCTTCTTCTTCTTTCTTTTTTTGTATTTGATATGGCCTGACGAGCTAATCAATAAAATTTGTTGTTGTTGTTGTTGTTGAAAGAAGGAGCTCACTTTCTTTGAAAGAGAAAGGCAAGCATGCGAGAATTGCAAATATTGGTTATGTCTTGTTTCCCATGAGACTCATCCTGGGAAGAGGCCTTTCCCCCCACCTATGTACAGAGACCCAGGCCATTGGGTCTGGGAACAGGGGATAGGGTGGGTGTTCTACATGGAGGTGTGGCCACAAACTTAGGAAGCCCAGAGTTGGTGCCTGTTGCACACTTGATGATTGAACCCAAACAAGACTTTTGAACAAACACAGAACCACATACTGAAGTGAGAAAAGGAAAATTTAAAGATGTTTCGTGTTTGAATAGCCGTGTTAATAAAACAGTTAAAAAGGCACCTTTGCCTGTGCCGTCATTGGGGACACAGAATGAAGGGGAGAGTGAGGGAAGGAGCTGGCATAGCCCTCACACACAACATAGCTCTTCCCTCCCTTATCCCTGCCAGCAGAACCAACCCAAGACAGTTTGCTGCCTGAAGTGATGAACAAGATGGCACCCCTCTCATTCCATAAACAAAAGCCCGCTGGACTGGCAGTGGCCTTTTGCTTCAGGAGTGGGCATTAGACGGTGCCGTCTGAAAGAGGTGCATTGTTTTAGTGATACAGAGCAGGCTGCAGCACATACAGCTCAATTCTCCAACACCAAGCTAATTGCTCCCAGCATCTACCTCTACAAAAACCTGCCTTACTCTATCTTTTTATTATTATTTATTGGATTTCTACACCACACCATCTGGCATCTCAGCCACTCTGGGTGGTTTACAAAATACATCATAAAAACGGAACAATATACAATGTAAAACAACATATTGGGGGGGGGGGCGACGGCCACACTATAGCTGTAATGCGGCCACGTGGTTGGCAGTAAAAAAATAAAAATAAAAATAAAATAAAATAAAAATCAAAAATCAAAAAAGGAGCACCAACCCATTCCCAGGGGTGGCCGGGTCGGCACCCTAAAATAGAACAAAATATATTTTAAAAAACCCAGTGCCAACTGGGCCCCAGGGGCCGCACGGTTGGCACATAAAGAAAAAAATAAAAATAAATTTTAAAAGGAGCACCGACCAGGCCCCAGGGGTGGCCTGGTCAGCACCCTAAAATCATAAAAAGTATAAAAAAACAACACTGACCAGGCCCCAGGGGTCGCGCGGTTGGCGCTTAAAGAAAACAAAAAACAAAAAGCCCCATGCTACAGCTGTAGTGCGGGGCCCAAACACGGAAGTAAAAATAAAATAAAATAAAATAAAATAAAAATAAAAATTTAAAAAAGGAGCACCGACATGGCCCCAGGGGTGGCCGGGTTGGTGCCCTAAAATAAAGAAAAAATTTAAACAATCAGTGCCGACCCAGCCCCGGGTGCCATGCATTTGGTGCTTGAAAAAAAACTAAAACTAAAAAAAGGAGCACTGACCCGGCCCCAGGGGTGGCACCCTAAATTTTTTTAAAAAAATTTTAAAAACAGTGCCGACCAGTCCCCAGGGGCCACACTGTCGGTGCTTAATGAAAAACAAATAAACAAAAAAGCCGGTCACGTTACAGCTGTAGTGCGGGTGGAACCCGGAAGTAAAATAAAATAAAAAATAAAATAAAATAAAATAAAATAAAGGAGCACCGACCCAGCCCCAGGGGTGGCCATGTCGGTGCTCTAACATAAATTAAAAAATAAAAAAATTAAAGAAGCACCCACCTGGCCCTACGGGCCGCTTGGTGGATGCTTGGGGGGGGGAGATGCCAGCACCTCAAAAAGCCCTTGCCACAGGAGCCAGGATCCGCCACCGCCGCCACCAGCAGCAGCATTAAGAATCCGAATCACAAACCAGTTCTGGTTTGTATGAATTTTTTTTAATTCGTACAAACCCGAACCTGAAACGAACTAAGGTTGGGCCCGAACCAGATGAACCTGAACAATGGGTTTTCTGGTTCGTGCCTAGCTCTAATGGAGACCCTCAAGTTACCTGCCTGATACGATCGGATGATGTGGGTGGAATTCTGTGGAAGGAGCCAGCCTGATAGATTGCCAATACCTTATGACATAGCTGGGCTCTCTCATCATGTTTATCATCATAAATAGTCTGCCTCTTGTATAAATGCAACATATAGTTGTGATTGCAAAGCTTTTTTCAAAGAATGTTATCTAAACTGCCACAAAAGCAGCCATTGGTCTTGTACACAGGTGCAGTAAAATGTGTCAAACACGTAAAACAGATAGGAAGACAAATTGTTCATTTCAAGTGCCTGTATATGCAAACGTGATACAACACGGCTGTGATTAATCAACAACTCAGTCTTCTGAGACTTCAGTATTAAGAAAATGATTTGTTTCTTAAGCCATGTCATATTAAGTATAGGAATGAATAAACTGGAAAAAATGATTCCAGAGATGCACACCGCAAAAGCTGCTAAATCAAAAGCAACAGTGATGATTGACAATCCGTGATACTAACACACTAACACAAAGCTAGGCAGAGGGGCGCCTTCTGCCGTTACTATACACTTGTTCTTTTACAATGTGAACACTTGTGTTTTATGGCTTTGTAGAACTTTTTAAACTTAGCTATCCTGGACAGGCACACAAACAGAGGATTGTTCTTCCAAGGACTTTATAATATTAATCTCAATTAGGGCGCTTTTACACGACCCCTAAGATCCGCTGGCAACTTAAATTTGGACCAGAGATCTTGGGGGTTTGCTCCTCTTCCTGCGTTCTCACCCCTCCACACTCCCTTGCTCCTGTCTGCGTGAGGGGAGGAAGAAAAAAAGGGAGAAAAGAATGCAGGCTCACCTTCGCTCTGCCTTCAGGAGCTGCCCCGGGAAGTATTCCAGTCTCTTAAAGGGGCAGAGGGCAAAAAAAAAAAAAACAGAAGGCAGGAGAGCCTGGCACTCACTGCCTTGCAATCCGCATCAGAAATTTTTCACCTTCGGAGACCAGGTACTTGGAAAATGCGCTGGGACGTGCTTAGGTGGGCGTAGTCGTACTTAATTTTTTTATAGTCTGGAGCTGGTGGGAAAACAATTTTAAGCTCTGCATCTGGGAGCCCTTTGCCTCGGATTTTAGGGGTCGTGTAAAAGCGCCCTTAGGCAAAAGTAAAGTTTCCCCCTGACAATTAAGTCCAGTCATTTCCGACTCTAGGGGTTGGTGCTTATCTCCATTTGTAAGATGAAGAGCTGGTGTTTCTCCATATTTCTATGACCATATGGTCAGCAGGATTAAATGCACAAGCACACAGAATGCTGTTACCTTCCCACCAAAGTGGCACCCTATTTAGTATCTGCTCACATTTTTACATGCTTCTGGACTACTAGGTTGGAAGGAGCTGGCACAAGCAATGGGAGCTCATCCTGTTGCTTCAATTCAAGCTGCCAACGTTTTGATCAACAAGCTCAGTAGCTCAGTGGTTTAACCCTCAGTGATACATGCATTAAAAAGTGTGCTGCTTATATACTGCCCCATAGCACTTAAAGCACTCTCTGGGCAGCTTACAAGTACAGTGGACCCTCGTATAACAAATGGTTTGTATAACATAAAATCTGTACAACATAAAAAATTCTGGAGATAGAAGAAATTTGCTTAACAGAGTAGTCTATGGGTCACGACAAAAACATAAAAACATAAAAATGGTCACGATTAGGGATTACTCCATTTTCAATGCATTCCCATGGGAAATTTGTATAAAGGAAAATTTGCTTAACAGAATTTCATTCGGAATGAATTAATTCCTTTATACAAGATACCACTCTAATTATGCAGGCTACACATTGCACACCAACCCAGCAAGCTGTGTACTCAATTTACTAACCTTGAAAGGATGGAAGGCTGAGTGAAACTTGAGCCTGCTACCTGGAGTTGAACCACAGGTTGTGAGCACAGTTACAGCTACAGTACAATAATTTAAGTACTGCAGCTTGTGGCATCCCAATTACTCTTCCAGAAAACTGGAAATCTGACATGGTAAAAAAAAGCAGGGCCAGTCTTACTAGGCTTGTAGGGAATGTGATAATTTGACACTTGTAGTGAATTTGATAATGAGGTGGCCATTACTGAGAAGGCTAAGATCCTAGCAGTAGACTTCCAGGCCTCCCTGCAGCATCAAATATTTGGTGGGGTGGGTAGGATGGGTGGCATATGTGAGGGAGAGGTACTCTTGCCACATTTTCTACTCACCAGTATGCAAATGAATTAACAAACCATCATTAAAATATAAGGCTACGTCTTTTGCTAACATGGCCTTATATTTATTTAAGGCTAGAAATTATGTCTGTGAAGATTCTCAGTCATTCAGGTGATGTTATCTGGAAGTTTTGAGTCATGGCAACTGGACTTCCTTTCTTCTGAGATCAAAACGTTTCGCTACCCATCCAAGCAACTTTGCCAGTCTGAGACTGATGAAGCTGCTCGAATGAATAACGAAATGTTGCAATCTCACAAGAAAAGAGGTACAGTTGCCATGACTCAACTTCCAGACAGAAATTATGCTAAATCTGTTTGAAGATGGCCAGAGGTATCTCACATACCACAGCAAGAAGCTTAACATTTATTTTTCCATCATACAAGCCCAGAAGTCAAAATTATGTACAAGAACTTACTTCATGCACAGGGCAAAGGACACAAAAATTTAAAACCTCAATGACAACCATCTCCACAAGGCCTGTTTTAGGAGGGGGCATAATCACACCAGTACTTCCGGTGCCTGAATCCCACTCTCTCCTCTCCAGTGAGGCTCTGTGATACCCTCTCCTGGTTGACAATAGGCAGCTACAAGCTTTCAGTGTGCTTCAAAAGGGCAGATGAGTAGGACTGGTCAGGCATTGGCACATCAAAAAAAGTCAAAGCCACATCTTTGTTCCATATGGCTGATTTCTGCTGTTTTGCCAGTGAGATTTGGGTTGTTTGCTTTTTCTGGACTTGGGCTGTTGTATCTTCAGCTTTGTTGGTGTGTTGTTCTCACTTTCTGTGGAATTCATTTCATGGTTTGGATCGGGCCTGGTAGTTGTTAAGGTGCCACAAAGACTTTAAGGGACTCTGCATTTGACTCCCTACGCCACAGGTGACACTGATTGATCTGTCTCCTATGTTATAAACCCTCTTGTTCCCAAAACGGCTTACAATAAATGCAAATTAAACCAAGCCACAAGGAAAACAGTTTTAAGTCCAAAATAGCTCCAAAGACAAAAACAAAACAGGATTCACTAATGTAACAAAAAGAGCAGGGTAATCCAGATGAACAAAAGAACAACATATAGCATCATTTAACACTCAGGCTGCACTGCTCTGTAACTAGTTAGTGCTGCAAACATCCATCTGTTATTTGACATAGCAAATTGCTCCATTAACTAAGAATGATGTGCACTACCCTGACATAACTGAGAAAGAAATATTGTTCTATTCATCACTTCTCTGTTTAAATTGACTTAAGGGACAGTGATACAACTGAATGTCCCAAGTGAAAAGCAGTCATATATCACTTTGTAGATGGCATTGGAATCACAAATACAAAGACCAGCTAGAACAGCCATGAATTCATTGAGACTTTCTGGTCCACTTGTCACATACCATAAGTTCCTCCATCACCATTCATTAGGGCTGGCACATTTTTGCTCAAAATTTTCCTGTTCCTCTGAGCCAATGAGATCCACAAGAGACTTAAAAGAGATTTTACAGCATCTTACCATTCTCCTTCAGTTCCCTTGGAACCATCATATAGGGATAGCCATGCTTCAATGGAAGCAAATACATCACTTTGCTGACAAGGTCAAGATAGTCAAAACTATGATTTTTCCAGTAGTGATGTATGGAAGTGAGAGCTGGACTATAAAGAAGGCTGATTTGGGTGCTGTGGTGCTGGAGGAGACTCTTGAGAGTCCCCTGGATGGCAAGGAGATCAAACCTATCCATTCTGAAAGAAATCAACCCGGAATGTTCACTGGAAGAACAGATTTTGAAGCTGAGGCTCCAGTACTTTGGCCACCTCATGAGGAGAAAGGACTCCTTGAAAAAGTCCCTGATGTTGGAAAAGATTGAAGGCAAAAGGAAAAGAGGACAGCAGAGAATGAGATGGTTGGATGGTGATAGTGCAACCAGCCTGGATTTGACCAAACTCCGGGAGGCAGTGGAAGACAGGAGGTCCTGGTGTGCTCTGGTCCATGGGATCACGAAGAGTCAGACACAACATAATGACTGAACAACAACAACAACAACATGCAAAATAATATTGCATCACTTCTAAGAAAATTTGTATGTGCATGCAGACTATTTTTATTTATTTATTTATTTATTTATTTATTTATTTATTTATTTATTTTATACCACCCCTCTAGCCCTAGGGCTACTCTGGGCAGTTTACAACATGGAATCACATGACAAGCTAACAAAGGAATACTTTTAAACAACCAAAATACAAAATATGCATAAATCAACAACAATAAACTAAAATTAAGATAAAATGAAGACAAAAATAGCAGATTGATAAAACGGGGGGGGGGGGAGAAGATAAGTGGTAAAAATAATAACTGGATGTTTGACATATCAGGAAAGACCATTCTATACAACCAGGACTTCAATAGTTTTTTAAAAAATTGAAGCAATGGTACCAGCTTAATTTCAGGGGTTAGATGATTCCATAACTGGGGGGCAACCACCTACCCCTTGTTACAGCTTTCTGGGCCTCCCTCAGGATTGGGACTGCCAGGTGTCCTGCCTGGCTAGCATGGGTGATCCTAGCAGTTCTTCTTGGGAGGAGTCGCTCTGTCAGATACTGAGGTCCCAAACCGTTTAGGCTTTGTATGTTAACATCAAAACCTTGAAGTCAATGCAGTAGCATACTGGCAACCAGTGCAGATCTGCCAGCACAGGGGTAATATGCTGATGCCTTTTTTGCCACGTTAGAAGTCTGGCACTAGCTGCTATCTCCGCATTAACCTCAAGGGCAGCCCCACGTAGACAGCACTACAGTAGTCTATTCTCAAGATTACAAGAGCATGAACCAACGCAGTTAACACCCTGATTTCAAGGAGGGCCAGCAGCTAGGCAGTCCTCCGCAGTTGATGATGAGCAGAACGGACCACCAACACCACCTGGGTTTCCATGGTAAGCACTGGGTCCATCAGAACACCAAAACTGTAGACACCATTCTTCGTGGAGAGTCACCCCCCCCCCAAAAAATGAGGGAGTTCCCCAACCTGCAGACCCCAGGGGACTCCACACGCACGATCTCCGTCCTGCCCAAGTTCAACCTCAGCCTATTAGCCCCCATCCAATCTGAGATGGCTGCCAAGCAGCGCTCAAAGGACGGAATGGCATACACTGCAGAAGACGGAAAGGAGATATAGAGCTGGGTGTCATCCAGATATTGGTGACACGAAGCTCCATACCCCCTTATCATCCTTCCCAGCAACTTCATATAAATGTTGAAGAGCATGGGAGAGATGACTGACCCCTGTGGCACCGCACAATTAAGGGACCAAGGGGCAGAGGTCATCTCATCCAGCTGCACTTGCTAGGGATGGTCCTCCAAGAAGGAACGGAACCACTGCAAAGCAGTGCCTCCAATCCCCAACTCAGAGAGCCTCCCCAGCAGGATACCGTGATCAAGGAGGACCAACAGGGATGTTTTGCCCCTGTCAGACTCCCTCAAAAAGTTATTGTGCAGGGCAGCCAATGCCGTTTCCATAGTATGGCGCGACCTACAGTGTATGAGATCTTTATTTCTTGAATAGTCTAGGTGATAGCTTTATAGGGCACTAATAAAAATGCAAGCTGAGTTTCAATAGCAGGCTATCTTTATCAAAGCATTGTACCAAAATACATTCTTGGTAGAAGATGTAGTCTACAAGGCGCTGAGATCCTTTGTGGCAAGATGGTATTCGCCAGATGATGTTCGGATGTTTCTTGAATGTTGAGCTGGCTAGCATAACAACACTCTCTTCTTTTCCTGGACAGATGTAAAATAAATAAATAAATAAATAAATAAATAAATAAATAAATAAATAAATAAATAAATAAATCTGCAAAGAGCACCAAATCATTCACAAGGATCTAAGAGTTTTTCCCATCTGCTTGATAAAACTCTCAGCATCTTTATATGAAATTAATGTCAAGAATTCAAATATGTTTAGAAATTAACCAAAACAGCCAGTGTTTGTTTTTCTCTCTTCTCCTTCTTAGACTCTAAAAGCATCTTTACTACTATAGTTAAAGGAAAAGAAAATATTTGAGAGAAATCTAAGTCTTAAGTGTCTTCCTTGTTTAGAAATGAATTCCTTTGAAGTCTGTGGGATTTATATTTTAATAAACTTGTTGTGAACTGGAGAGCCACTAATTTAAAATTATCATACCAATTCACATTAAAATAGCACAAGTACCTTGCACAATACAGCAATAACACAGTCATTCTTTGCCAGCCATTACACTGGAGTTATGGAAGCAATACATTATATTTGAGACCTTATAACAGCTCTGCAGTTTATTTGCACATTACCTTTTAATTTGATTAGTATAATTAAATGGGCAAATCTTATATAAACAATGCCACTACTGTGTTATGTAACAGCTAAATGGCAGGTACTATGGGTTTTAAGCTAGGCTATCCACTGCACTAGCACATCTCAGATGTTGCTTTTATGTGCCATCAAGTTGCTTCAGACTTGTGAATGAATCCCATGTACAAAGGGTTATCTACAGGCTTTGGCGGTGGGGGGGCGGGCGGTGTCCAAATGAGGTTGAGCAGAATATTTTTACATTACTGGAGTAGATGCAAGATGGCTCAAGAAGCCCACAGTCACACTCTGGTCAGTTGAGCATATCTACAGATCACTAAAGTTTGCACCAGCTTTTGTGGGGTTAAAGGCTAAGTTTTTTTAACAGAAATAAGCAAATTGTGCTGCGATGGAATCCGATTCAGACAACTGGGATTAGGCCTAGCCAGAGTCTTCGCTTGGGTCCAGAGGCTGCATTCCATGTTTACAGACCTCGCTATCCCCCAAACCAGCTTGGATAAATTGGATACATTTAGTTCACCTATTTACTTACTATTTAGCGAAAGCATTAGTTACCTTTCATTATTCAGCTTGTGTACCCTGCTCTGTTCATCTCTCATTTATTTACTGTTGGTTACTGAGATAATTCCTGTTTGCTTTCCTGTTTGCTTTCATTTCCCCTTACCTATTTTCGTC
Source organism: Phrynocephalus forsythii (assembly GCA_029282475.1). Lineage (NCBI taxonomy): Eukaryota > Metazoa > Chordata > Lepidosauria > Squamata > Agamidae > Phrynocephalus > Phrynocephalus forsythii. The sequence continues at coordinate 37,172,580 of JAPFRF010000002.1, forward strand.
TTCCCTTCATCTATTGTCTAACTCACCTGTCTCATTAACCCACGTCCATCTGCAAAGAGCAAGACATGGGTTATGTTAATCAATAACTGGGCAAGGCATGCTCTCTTCGTGAGGCAGTCACGAGGCAACCCTAGCCAACCAGCATATGTAACGTATGTGACATTTCCCTTGTAACCAATCCCTGATTCTGGGCATACTGTGGAATGTAAATGATATGTAATAAAACCCAAATGGCAAGGGGTGATGAGAATCATCATCATCGCTCCTCTGGTCGGACAAACTGGACTCGAGTCTTTCTTCATAAGGATCCTCCCTCAGTGCTGCTCCTACTGTATACTGCCCCCAGAGCACTTAAAGCACTCCCTGGGTAGTTCACAATTTAACTATAGAGGCTACACACATGGCCTCCACCGTCCATCAGCTGGCTGCTTGATTTACTGACCTCAGAAGGATGGAAGCCTTGAGTAAACCTCAAGCCAGCTACCCAGGATTGAACTCAATTTTGTGAGCAGAGTACTGCACAGTTTAATCATAGCACCGCCAGTCTCTTCAGTAGCTGTTGTGTCAATGGAGAAAGAGAATGATAACTGAATCCTTAATGAAAGGATGAACGTCTGAAAACATGACAGCTGGGGAGCACACCAATTCACCTGAGGGAATCTCTTTAATTTAGCCTGATAGTGACTAAATAGTTAGTTTGCATCCTGGCGTGGCAACAGGAAGCGGGTACATTGCTTATTAAGCTATCCACCTTTTCAAGATTATTGCCACTGTTGTGGCACCCCCTTTTTATTTTTGACTGATCCATAGCTTTGTCAAGGCATCTCAGATAAGTGTCAATAGAAAGAAAAGTTTTAAAGTCCAACTCCAGATACTGTGTGGAGAGGGTGCATGCCTCAGTGACCTTGAGAGAGAGAGACGAGTGCTTCAAGGTCTTGGAAGCATAGCTAGAAGCAAAGGTGAAGCTCTATGTACTGAGACATACTAAAGCATACTAGGCATAGCTCAGGTGGTGAAAAAGAGCCAAGGTAATAGGATCATGATACTAAATATACTGCTTAGATCATCACATGTCTTGGCTGTTGGCTGTCTGATTACTTGATAGTTTGACTGTTGGACTACTCAGATGCTCTGTTCTCATTGCTGAAATTGTGTACTGAACTGGATTTCTGTGTTACTGAAAAGTTCTACAGAAAGAAGGAATCAGTTCCAGGTACTGCTGTATATATTGTACATATTGTAAATCGAGTGCTAAACCCCAGAAGCATAGTTTGTCTTCACTGAATCCATTTTCTCTGCTGCGAAGCGACTGTCTGTTTTTCTGCGACTTGAGTTGCACAACAGAATCCATCGTCCACTCACACTGACAAGCTTTTCATGAGTCACCCAATCAAAAGTAATCTAAAAAGCACAAATGTTTCTGACCTTCTGACATTCTCCAGTAGTTATCGTATGCAGTATAATCTCTAATGTCTCTTTTTAACATCAAATGTGAATGTCTGGCAAGTTCCGTTCCATATATGGTAAAAGTCTTTGTTGCAAAATTGTGAGCATTGAGCATGGATTCTGCATAGAAAATTTATACAGTACTTGAATAGTTGCTGCAGTCTTTGACATTTCCTTTCTTCAGACTGATATAGTGTATGTATTGAATGTTTCTAGGCTGTGAGCCATTGTTCTGTTTACAACATTTTCTACTGCATGCTTCTTAGCATTTCAGCCTCTGTACCTTGAAATATTGGTTCCCTCTCTGCTCCTCCTGATTTATTTATTTCATCACTTTATAAAACTGCACATTATTCTTCAAAAGATTCTTTGAAGGACTCTATTCTGTTATTCCAAGAAAGAATAATGTGTCAGACCAAGAGGTGGGCCTCATCGGGTGATTTCCCTGATGTTAGTTTTTATCTGGGGTGGATCACCGAGCCATGAAGGATTGGAAAGTTCCCCACTTTAAACAATATGCTTTCCACAGAGAGCCCCAAACTGCCTCCATCCAGTTTGAGCACACAGATTCCTTGATTCATGCAAAGCAGAACACCACCAAGGTGCAACTACACGGGGGGGATAGTAATGATTTGACTGCAAAGTTGCATCTGGGATGCTGATTTCCTTGAGTGGAATTGCTTTAGATGCCACACAGGAATCAGCCAGCTTATTTAGGTAGTTATGCTTGGCAATCCAGATGTGAAAGGGAGGCATGATTATAGCAGAGGTACTTGAACATGATGGAAGCAAGACTGATTGATAACTTCCACCTTCCTCTCCCCTGTAGCTGCCCTACATGATTTAGCACCTGCCCTGTACAGTATTTGAGATTCCAGCAGCATGTCTTAAAGAAAGAAAGAAAGAAAGAAAGAAAGAAAGAAAGAAAGAAAGAAAGAAAGAAAGAAAGAAAGAAAGAAAGAAAGAAAGAAAGAAAGAAAGAAAGAAAAGTGGGGACCGGTAGGTATTCAATATACTTATTTTGCTTGATGTTGGTATGTCTTCAGTGGCATAGACTCTTACAGGTTTAATTTGTAACTCACAGGCCAAAGTCGCCAACAGTGTTTCATCCTGCTTTATTTCCTAGTTTTGTGTTGTAGTCACTTATGATTATCAACACATCATCTTTCACTGTATGATCAATTTTCTCCCAGAGAATAGCAGAAAATCTTCCAATTTCTTTCTTCAGCACTGATAGTTGAAGTGTAGACTTGAATGATAGTTATGTCCATCGGGTTCTATGAAGTCTGACTGATATTATCTGGCAGATGTTGCCTTATAGCTCAATCCTTTGTGCTGTATCATGTCTCACTATTAGAACCACCTTGTTTTTTCCGACTTTATCATTTCCAGAGTAAAATGCTTCATAACTATCAGATTGAAATATCCTTTTCCAGTCCAGTTTAAGCTAACCATACAAAGTACTCTGATGTTTACATGCTCCATCTCTTGCTGTTAGAAAAGTAACATGATAGCTTTGCACTTTTGTGAGTGTGCAGATCAAATTAAGCTTATACCTAGATGAATTTCTAAACTAAGCCAAAACTGTTTTATATTCTAATAGCATTACAATAACCCATCTAGTAAAAGCAGTCTTATCACAGAAACAAAAGTGCACCCTTATCTTGGCCAGCCTAATATCCCTGTGGAATATTGCAGCAGTATTTAATACTGTACAGTGGTACCTCTACTTACAAATTTAATCCATTCTGAATGCATGCTCATCTTAAATCAAACAACTCTTAAGTAGAGGTACCGTATCTAAAAATTGAAAAAATAAATAAGTAATGAAAAAATGAAAAAAATATTGTAAGTAGAGCGGACCACATTTAAAATTTATAAGGCAGCAGTTAAAACACTCTCTTTAAAATTTATAACGTAGCAGTTAAAACCGCTCTTAAGTTGAATTGCTGTTAAATTGAGCCACTCTTAAGTAGAGGTACCACTGTATATTTATTAGATCTGTGTAAACACCCTATACTTTTACAAAAGAAGGTTGTCCAAAAATATTTCGAAGAGGTGGCCTCCATGTATTCCTTATATAAATAGAGGTGAATCAACTGCTAATCAGAAAGAGAAGTATTCCAGTATGTTGTGTCTGTTTGTAGTATTATTTTGATGAGTTGCTCTTTTACCCATATGTGTTGAAGAGCTAGTCTACAATATCAAAGGTCGCACTTCAAACACTGCCAATGTGATTTCAAACAAATATAGAAGGAAATAGTATTTGCCGCATATATAAGATTAAAATTCTTTTTTTTTTCAGCCTGGCTAAATATAAAAGGGATGAAATGAGTCTTAGCCCCCAAAATTTGGGAGGTAGTAATCCTTCCGCCTTCTTTTCTAATGAAAGTTTAAGCCTGAGGACATCAACACAGCAATATATGGAAGAGAATATGATTTTTGCCAATGTCTGAATCATAAATCACTTTCACGGCAAATCACCATAAGTTGTTTCTGATCATGAATGAAACACAGTGAGCTATATATCACTGCAAAAAATAGCAAAAGGTTTAATCTTTCCACAAGGAGTGTTTGCCATCTTCTGCATTGTTTTCCTTTGCAAATACCACAGTGGTATTTTGGTGTCTGTAAGTGACACAGCATGAAAGCTCCCATTGCCCCAAATTCAATATTTCGTAAAGGTATGACTAGAATATTTCTTTTTCTTTTTAAAATTGAAATGGATTTACATGGTTGCATGCATGCAAATTAGTTTATCCTATGGTTTGCCAAACTCTCATACTATGGGGAGGGAAAGTTGCATTTCAAAGGACATAAATGCAAAGCCTTTTTGAACTCATGTAACAAATGGTTTCCTTCTTTGGATGCTTTTCCAGATCTACTTCTCTACTGAATCATTTCCATTGACTTCAAAGAGACTGAGTTGTGAACTACTGTAGCGCTGGCAAATTCTATGTAGAAGATGGTCTAAATCTAATGTGATGCTGGCAGCCAGAGTGACACTCTCCATTACCTTAGTTGTTTAGACTGACACAGTTGCTGAAACAGTTACGCTAGTGTTTGTTTGTTTGTTTTTCTTAATTTTTTTTACACCCCCATCCCACGGGCCCATCCATGCATTCTTATTCGTTGCTCCATCTTCTATTCTTCTAATAATCTTCTTAAAGTTCTCTTCTCCAGGATTGTTGTGAGATATTCGTGGACTCTTTCCCTTTTCCTTCGACTAATACATAATCTAAAAATTTACCCCAGATATCATAGAAAATGTCTTTTTTCATTTCTCCTCGTTTAACCTTTAAACTGCAGGACAGTTTATCGTTTATAGCTATATCCCAAAGTTCATTATACCAGTCTTCCATCTTGAATTCTAGTTTTGACTTCCAATTTTTTGCTATAATTAATCTAGCAGCTGTCATAAAATTTGCTATTAGTTCCTTTGTTGTAACATCAGAATCTTTACTTGTTAACAATGATAATAATGCTATCTCTGGATTACAATCTATATCCATCTTAATCATATTACTTAGCTCTAAAAACACTTTTTTCCAGAACCTTTGGACTATTTCACATTCCCACCAAAGATGCAAGTAAGTACCAAGCTCTTTTTCACATTTCCAACATATCTTAGAGTAAGCAGGATTCATTCTATTTAGTCTAACTGGGGTTAAATACCATCTAGAAATCAATTTAAAGTAGTTTTCTTTTATCCTGACCGATAATGATCTCAAAATTCTCATATTCCAAATTTTCTTCCAGTCTTCTTTCTCTATCTGTACATTAAGATCTTGGTTCCAAACTTCTCTCAAGGTGTTTAGCTCCTTCATTTCTAATAATTCCCCTAGTATTTTATATATTTTACGTGTTATTCCTTTCTCTGAATTTTCCTGTTCAGACTCAAGCGATAATAGGAAATGTTCAAATTTTGTGCACTCTCTGATTTGATTATTTCTTTTTCCCCAGTCCTTCATCCATTTTCCTAGTTGAATATAATTTAACCATGTTAAATCACTGGGTTGCAAAATATTTTTATATCCTGAATTGTTTTAATCTTGAGCATCCAATCCTTTAGTCTAGCTATTTTCTTAATTTTAAATAACTCCAAATAATGCTTCAAGTTGACTGGAAAGCTTTCCAAGTCAGTAACTAAAGCCAGTGGGGATCCCTTCAGAGACAAGATTTTTCTATATGTTCTCCATGTGACAATTAGACTATTCAATAGGGGGTTGTCAATCTTTACTTTGTTTTTAACTTCCGTGAATAAAAATGTATTTATTTCCCCCTTTATATCCAAAGACTCTTGCTCCCACCATATTAGCTTCTGTGGTTTAAAAAGAATTTCCCCCAAAGAACTGAGTTGATTGGCTATATAGTAATTTCTTATATTGGGTATACCTATTCCTCCTTCTTTCTGAGATCTATACCATAGACTTTTATTTATTCTTGATTTTTTCCCTGCATTACAAAACCTATTTATCATGTCTTGGAGAGTTTTAATTTCCTTTTCTAAAAACTGAACCGGTAACATTTTAAAAATAAAGTTAATTTTTGGAAGTATTTTCATTTTTATCAATGCAATTCTGCCAAACCACGATAATTTTAGTTTAGAGTAGGATAATAATTTGTTTTTCATCTCTTCTTCTAATTTCGAAATATTTCTTTCTTTAGTTTTAGTAAATTCTTTATGGAGTTCTAATCCTAGATATTTAATGCTTTTTCCCGGTTTAAGTCTGGATTTTTCAATCATCTTTAAGTCATGTTTTCCATAATTGAACTATAAACTCTCTGATTTTTTGCCAGTTTACACATAATCCTGTTATTTCTCCAAATTCTTCTAAATGAGTTTTTACTCTTTGAATATTCTCTATTGGGTTTACAGTGTTTGGACAGCCAGTTGGACAATTTCCTTGCACAATGAATTGCACAATGACTTGTGCAGTCATTTGCAATCTGTTTGCACAGCTAGTAATGCAAAAGATGCATGCTCACCTGCACAATCAGTTACCAAAGTGTTTGTGCCTTTCAATATGAACCATCTTATACAACCACTTCTGCAACAACACTACCCTTGTAACAGTTGCCACTACATTGAGTCATATTGCTATCACAGTTACATCTTTAGATAAGGGTTGATATGTTTAAAAGTTAGACAGTTCATTATGCCCTCCTAAAAATCATTCTTTCTTGGAGCTATTAAGATGAAATAACATTGCAAATATCATGCTTCTTTTTGGCCTTTCACCTGCCTCTTAATACTCTATGATAATCATAAATGCAGTTTGTTCTGTTGTTTATAAGCCATCAAGTTTCTTCTGACTGAATGATAACCATGAGATCTAATGGCTCAAATCCTCTTACCTAGCTATACTTAGCACAGCACAAACAGCCTAATTTTTAGAGATCAATTTCCCCAGGTTAAGAAATCATCATTGACATTATCTGCTGCATATTGGGTTGCATGACTCAAAGCCCAAGGGATGAGTTCTATGGTGATTTCTTAACTTGGGGTAATTTTCCTATTAGAGTTAAGCCATTTCCATAGCTACTCAAGAGGATTTTGACCAATGACTTCCCAAAAACTATTATCAACATCTCTGTCCAGGTTTTGCAGAATAAGGGATGTAACTCCTTTTATTGAATCAATCAATTCCAGTTAAATAGTCCTCTTTTATTACAGTAGTCCCCCACCATAATTTGGTTCATATATTATGCTTTCAGTATATCACTTTTTTTCCTTGAGAGAAGCAGGCTTTCTAAGAGAGGTTTTTAACCTCTTCCTGGCACCTTAGCAAAGAGACCTGGGGCTGCTCCTGCTGGCTGTGCTTGCAAAGAGAGGTTTATTACCCTCTCCTAACACCTTGAGATCCTAGCAGCAAGGTTTGCTGAGGTATCAGGAGGGGGTTAAAAACCTCCCTTTGCAAGCGCAGCCGACAGGAGCAGCCCTTGCTGAGGCATCTGCATTATGCTTCCAAATAGAGGTTTTTAACCCCCTCCTGACACAGCAGACAGACCTTGAGCTCCTGACAGCAAGGTTTGCTGAGGTGTCAGGAGAGGGTTAAAAACCTCCCTTTGCAGGCAGAGCCGGCAGGAGCAGTCCTAGGTCAGTTTATTTATTTATTTATTTTATTTTATTTATTTAACTTATATGCCGCCCACTACCCAAAGGTCTCTGGGCAGCTTACAATCCAAAGAATAAAACAATTTAGAATAGTTAAGTGTAAAATATCAATAAATCATCAATAAAAACCTTACATTAAAATGTAAGGTGTCTGCATGTCATGGATTTTCCTTTATCGTGGGTGGATCAGGCACCAAACTCTTGCAATAAATGGGGGAGCACTGTACTCCCCTCACACAAGGGCATTTAGACAATGGGATAATGGCTGCTGCATTTTTCTTTTATAACATATTGTGGAGAAAAAGGGACCAATTTCAGTTTCTTTTTGTGTGGTAGTCATAACTGCCTGGTTCTAATCATGCCGAGCAAGTCAGAAAAGGGTGCATTTACATTGAGCTTATTCCAGAAAATGAGGCAAAGAATTTATTTATTTATTTATTTATTTATTTATTTATTTATTTATTTATTTATTTATTTATTATGGGACTTCTATACCGCCCATCTTCCCGAAGGAACTCTGGGCAGTTTACAAAGAGCTGATCAAGTTCAGCCTATTCAGACAGACTCACAAATGAAAATCAGTACAATACACAAACAATTTAAAAACAGAGTGTGCTCCCCTGGCAAAGAACTGCAATAACTGAAGAGATGGCGGGGGGGGGGGCTAAGCTAAGTCACTGAAGGCCTCGTGAAAGAGCAGGGTCTTTAAAGCTCTGTGGAAGGCCGGCAGGGACTCTGCAAGGCGCACTTCACTGGGAAGATGGTTCCACAGAGTCGGGCCAGCCACCGAGAAGGCCCAGTTCTGGGTCGAGGTTTTCCGGGCCTCTCTAGGGGTGGCCACCCGAAGTGTGTGCGCCCGCGACATCCGCGACGGGCCGAGGTTGATCCCTGGGCGATCCGCTCTGCCAGGTAGTCAGGTCCCAGGCCGTGGAGGGTTTTATAAACTAAAACCAGGATCTTGAATCTAATCCGGGACGCAACGGGTAGCCAATGCAGGCGAGCCTGAACTGGGGTGATGTGGTCGTGATGGCGCACACCCGCCACCAGCCTGGCCACTGCATTCTGCACCCGCTGCAGATGCCGGAGGGGAGTCAAGGGCAACTCCACGTAGAGAGTGTTGCAGTTAGTCTATCCTCGAGATCACCAATGCTTGCACAACAGTTCTCAGGGAGTCATCGTCCAGATATGGGCGAATCTGGGCAATATGACGGAGGTGGAAGAATGCGGTTCTGGCCACGACGGCCACCTGGGCCTCCATGGTGAGAGCCAGGTCCAGAACCATGCCCAGATTCCGAACACTATCCACCAGCTGGAGGGAAACACCCTCCAAGCTGGGGAGAGGGCCTCCATATCCGGACGGGGAACTCCCGAAGAACATCACCTCAGTCTTCTCAGGGTTGAGTTTGAGTCTGTTAGCCTTGGTCCATGCCATGACTGTGTCCCGGCACTGGTCGAGTGTCTAGACAGCTTCAACTGCAGAGGTGGAAAAGGAGAGATAGAGCTGTGTGTCATCAGCGTACTGGTGGCAGCAGACTCCAAAGCTCCTAATGACCCCGGCCAGCGGCCTCACATAGATGGTGAACAGCATAGGCGAGAGAGACAACCCCTGCGGAACCCCACAAGGGAGTGTCCACGGAGCCGACAACTCTCCCCCATGCTGCACATACTGGGGACGGCCCTCCAAGAAGGACCAGAGCCAACTGCGAACAATGCCCCCAATACCCACCTCGGAGAGCCGATCCAGTAAGATACCGTGGTCGATGGTATCGAAGGCCGCTGACAGATCCAGGAGAACCAACAAGGTAGAGCAACCCCTGTCGGCCCCCCGGATCAGGTCATCTTGCAGTGCGACCAAAGCTGTCTCAGGGCCTTTTTACACGACCCCTAAGATCCGCTGGCCACTTAAATTCGGACCAGAGATCTTAGGGGTTCGTCGCTCTTCCTGTGTCCCCACCCCCCTCCGCACTTCCTGGCTGCTGGCTGCATGAGGGGAGGGAGAAAAAGAGAAAGAAAAGCATGCCGCTCACCTCATTCTGCCTCTCGTCTCTGTAAAAGTAGCTCTTAAAGGGGCGGGAGCCAAAAAACAACAAACAGAAGCAAGGAGAGCCCCGCACTCACTATCATTACACCGGATCAAATAATTTTCACCTCCAAAGAGCAGGTACCTGAAAGCTGCGCTGGGACGCGCTAAAGTGGGCGGGGTCGTACTTAATTTCCTGTTAACTCCGGAGCTGGTGGGGAAACATTTTTAAGCTCCGGAGCTGGGAGCCATTTGCCCCGGAGTTTAGGGGTCGTGTATAAACGCCCTACGTCCCCCGGCCCGGCCTGAACCCAGACTGGCATGGGTCAAGGTGCTGTTGTTCCTCCAAAAAAGACTGGAGCCGGATCGCGGCCACCCTCTCGATGACTTTGCCCACAAAGGGAACGTTGGTGATTGGACGATAATTGGCTAATTTATCCGATGCCATGCCAGGTTTTTAAAGAATGGGCTTTACCACAGTCTCCTTCAGGTGCGAGGGAAAAACCCCCTCCCCAAAGGAGGCAGTGGCAATGGCAGAAGCCCATTCCGGCATGCTCCCTCCGGCAGCTTTTATAAGCCAGGCAGGGCAAGGATCGAAGGGGGTGGACGCGGGCTGGCAGTGGGCAATAGTCCTGGAGGCCTCCAAAGAGGAGACAGGCCCAAACTCAACCAATCGAGGAGAGCAATGGGGTGCAGCATCGAGGGATGCCGAGGATGGACTAGTGCAACCGGAGTCGAGACCGGCCCAGATGGCCTCAATTTTCGATCTAAAAAAGGCTGCAAAAGTCTCACTACTGAACTCAGTAGGAGGAGGCCTCGCCAGACTAGGATTGGTGTGGTCCCGAACCACCCGGAAGAGTTCCACCTGGCAGTTCGAGGCCTCACCAATTCTCAGGGAGTAGTGTGTTGTTTTAGCCTCCCTGATCGCACGAGCGTAGCGCCTAGTCTGGATAACAACTGCAGCCTTATTAAATGCTGTCAAGTCCCTCCTCTAGCTGCTCTCCAGCCTCCTCTGCTCCTGTTTCATCGCTCTCAGCTCCACCCTAAGCCACGGTGAATATCGAGCTCTGCAGCAGACGAGGCGCCTAGGGGCGATCCGGTTGATGGAGCGGGAAGCTGATTCAGACCACTGGTCTACCGCTGCCTTGGCCGGATCATCAGCCAAGCCGCCAGGAAGCTCCCCGAAGGCTTAATGGAACCGAACTGGGTTCAGTAGCCTCCGGGGGCAGGACCAAACAGGGGGCCGTGGATCCCCGCGGGGAGGGGCTGTGATCGACAGGGAAAAGGACAACAGGTGGTGATCTGACCATGACAATGTCCCCTACCCCCAGATTCAAATCCCCCGTCATGGAGGTAAATACCTGGTCTAGGGTATGCCCTGAACTGTGGGTGGGGCATAAAATATGCTGGGTCAGGCTCATGGAGGCCATGGACTCCATGAATTCCAGAGCTGCACCGGAAAGACCATCGCCTGTCCGCACATTGAAGTCCCCAACCACCAGGAGGAGGGGGGACTTCAACAGCACCGTGACGATGAACTCCGTGAGCTCTGGGAGGGATTGTGCTGGGTTGCGCGGAGCACGGTAGCCCAACACAATGCCAAATCTGTCCCGCTGTCCCACTAACAGATGAAGGCATTCTAACCCCGGACTAACCAATGTCGAGGCCCTGCTGACATAAATGGATTCCCTGTAAACGATGATGACCCCCCTTCCGACCCTCCAAACTGCCCACCCCCTGAACCTGAAACCCAGGTGGGCACAGGTGGGTGAGCGAAGCCCCCCTCTGCCCCCACCCAGGTCTCAGTAATGCAGGCCAGGTCGGCCCTCCCATCACTGATGGCATCGTATACGATGGGGATCTTATTGTGGACCAACATGGCATTCATTAGAAGGCAAGACAGGTTGGAGCTGCTGGCGGGATGGCTCTGAGACACGTGGCAGTGAGTTGAGGGGTCAGAACGTGGGACAGGCGCAAGTTGCCTGATCCGAGTTCTTCTCACCTGACTCACCCCCCAACTCCTAGCGTAACGCCCACAGCCCGACACAATCGGAATAGGGGTCCCTCCCTGCAGACATGGTGACGGAAAAGAAAGAAAGAAAAACCTAACTAACTAAGAGAACAAAACAAAACAAAACAAAACAACAATATAACAACTTAACAATAAGCAAATAATAATACAAAGTACAAAATAATAGACCTATAATCAACAAATAATGGATAAGATAACTAATAAGTAAAAAGAGGAAAAAAACAATAGTAAACATAACAACGGGCAAATAGCCAGGGCAGATGGATAAAAGAAAAAGTGGAGGGAAATCAGGGAGGGACAGAGAAGGGAAAGACAGCCGCTGGGAGGGACAATGACAGCAAAAGATACAGCCATCGCAAATTAGCCAGCTGCAGGAGGCTGCGAGAACCAGGTGGTTCCAGTTGGTGGCCTTGGCAGAGGGGGATCGGCCAGCATATTTGGTCATATGCTTTGAAAAATGCCCTTTTATATGAACAGTTTGGATTTTCTCAGGGCATGGTATAAACTGCTCCAATTCACTTAAACATTAGAAAGGTGTGCTTTTTAAAGGAAATTTTTGGTGGATTTTTTTCAAATTTATATCCTAAAAAAACATGGGCTTATTAAGGTGTAAATTCCATTAAATTCAGAAGACATCAAGTAAGCATGCCTTCTGACACAGTGGTTAAACTCCTGTACTGCAGCTATAAGCTTAATGAAGAATCTGAAATACTCCACTGGTTTGAGAAGTCTTTGGGTACTTTGTGTGACAAGATACCATGAGATCTTTACTAATCCTGCTTGACTGCTTAAGACCAGGGCAGCCCCCTCCCTCCAAAAAAAAATGGTTAAAGTTGAGCCCTCTTTTTTTCCACAACCCACTCCTGGATTTGAGGATGTATAAATCATACAAATATCAAAACATAACTAAAGCTTCCATTTATGAGTGAGCATTTATCTGTCCTATTCTAAATCACCAGCATTCTATTCAAACAGCCACAGTAATTTTAGTGGCATCAGTCCAAAGCAACACAAGACTTCATGTGATTAGTGAGACTAGCTTCTTCTACATATAATAAAACGCTATCTAAGTTAATGGAGCATACTCAGCATGGATCATCCAGATTCTCATAAATGTTTCACACATGATAACACTGATGAATAAAATATTAAAAATTAATATAACTAAAGTGCCCTAGGTTAAATAAGGATGCAGTCATACGTTCAAAATCTGGAGCCGGAGTCCCAGAGGCAGTTCATGGCTGTGTACAATCATGTTCTGGAAATTCTTGTGACACAACAGGAAGTAATTGTATCATCTCTGCTGTTCCATTCCAGCGACATGGAGAGGGCATTTTTTACTGCTTGGGTAACAGTTTTAACTTCCATATTAATCTACCCAGGCTTTGTGCTCTGAAGAGGCTTCTTCAGTTTTGCCTGCAGTGTGGAAACAACACGACTTCTATACAGAGCACAATACCCTGGTCTCTCAAGACTGAAGGATGCCAATACTATACATATGTTCAAGATTTGAGTTTCCCTCTGCTCCAGTGCTGCAGCAGAAAAGGCACTCATTTTTTATTAATGGCAAGTTGTGTTTCTGTTACCAAGACAGATTCCCCCCCCCACACACACACAGATGAAAGCACTGATGGGGGGAGAGGGAAACTACATCCCTTTTAGATTCCTTTCCTCTAGAATTTAAAGAGCTAAAAAAGTTAAAAGAGGCATGCACTCTTCTTCCAGTTAGTTAAATTCTTCTCATTGAAAAATGTGTTAAAATATTAACTAGCATCTATGAGCAGTGGGAGGGAAATTGGTAACTGATACCAATAAAGGTAATATTTCTTAGTAGTTGGGTTTTTTCCCCCCCCATCATCCTATTTTTAGAAGGGGGGGTTCTGCAAAATCACACCATATGCAAATAATAGAGCTGCCCTGCCATGTTATCCATGAAGCTAAATGATGTCTCTCTCACATATGTAAGGCCCATAAGCAGTTCATTAAATTTCAGATTCCCTTGCATCATAAACTCTGGTCAAACTGGATACAGAAAAACAGGCAGATAAGAATCAAGCCCAACAAAATATGACAGTAGGGTTGTGTTTGGCTTGGTGCATCAGGGGTTTTTCAGGCCTATTGTACTGGTCACAGTAAACAAAGATAAGGAAGATGAGCCTGTCATGAAGCCAAACTCCAGTTAAGGGAAGATGAAAATTACTTCAGTCTAACCTGCCCTAATTTTGTGCCCCTGAGTGGGAGGATATTGGCTCTAACACAACTCATTCCACCAACATCACTCTCCTCCATTTCTTCTTTGCCGTTTCTACTGACAGATCTTAGCCAGCAGAAGAGCTGTGTTGGCAGATCCCCTTGCTGGTACATCTCAGAGATCAGCTGAGAGAAAGGATTTCTGTTGTTATAAGAGGATTTCTGCTCACACAGTAGGATTCTAACCCAAAGCATCTTTGAGTTCTGATTGTGCTGTTAATATACAGCATCTCCACAGAATAATAAAATGGTTGCAAATTGATTTGTGTTTCCATCTATCTGGCACATTTGATTTAGAGAGCTCATATATGGAGAAGTACATGTTATTAAAGCACAGAAAAGAGAAAAGTTTTCTGTTTGTTCCATTTTTTATATAATTATTTGCAAATTTATTTATTTATTTATTTATTTTGAATATTTTACTCCACCTTTTCCCTTGGTCACTTGGAAAAGGACCCAGGGTGGCTTACAATATTGAAGTACAATATAAAATCAAGAACATTTAAGACATACAGTGGTACCTTGTATAAAGGAATTAATTTGTTCCAAATGAAATTATGTTAAGCAAATTTTCCTTTATACATATTTCCCATAGGAATGCATTGAAAACAGAGTAATCCATTTTATGTGTGGGGGTTCAGTCTTTGCCCAGGCGTCCCGCCCTTCCCTCTGTAAAGAAGGCATCTCATGTAACAAGGAAACAGAACTTTTATTTGGTTCATCAACAGCCAACGGGGCTTTTCTTCTAACAACAGAATCAACTTATTTGACATCAGACAGGAACGGGTTCTTTCCCCCATAGTTCGGGGTGTCTAGAATGTGATCAAATTCCCCACCGCCACCTCCGGGTATTCCGTTCCACCACGGCTCTCTTCCTCCCTCTCCGAAAGCCTCAGCCCCTCTACCTGGGTCCCAATCTCCTTCAAGGAGGTTTGGGGGGTGCCCACTTGTATCCCAACTTCCAAAGTGTATCTGGGCCCACGTGGTCTCGGCTTGGGCGTACGAAAGGGAAAGTCGGGCCTCTTGCTCAGCTTCTCCCTGGGGTCCAAAGTCCCGGCCTCGATCTCCTGCCGAATCTTTATCAGCCATCTCTCAAATTCTAGGTGTTTATGTATCTCTTTCAGCTTACGGTTGTATTCTCTGTATTCTCTCTCGCCCCAATAAGAACACTTCTGATGGTGGGCTCGACGTCTGTAGCTCTCAGCTTCCTTGTGTGGCATCATCATCTGTTCCCATTTTCCCGTGTCTGGGCCCTCCATCCACACCCATTCCCCATCCTTCTGGGAGCACCCTTGTCCCTCCCTTTTTACATGCTGCAAACCCCACCTCCACAGGAGCGGATTGGTCCCCTTTTCCCACCAAGTCCTTCTTTTTACTTTCCTCTGCCCTCTGGGCCTCATCCTTCTCCTTTGCTCTAAGGGCATCATAATACCCTTTCAGGGCCATGAACCTCTCCACAGGCGAAAGGTTCATCAGATTTTCCAGTTTCTTTGGCTCCTCCAACACCTCGGCAGGGCGTGCAGGGGTCCCTTTCGAGCCCTCAAAGAAGTTCCCCTCACACATCCTCCCCTCCAAGAGGGATGCCTGCACCGGGGTTTCTCCATCCCAGGGCCCCTGTCGGGAAAAGAAATCTGCATTAATGTGTTGGCCCCCTTTCCTATAATGGATAGAGAAGGCAAACGGTTGCAATGCTAGATACCACCGTGTGAGGCGGGGGTTGGTCTCCTTCATCATTTGCAGCCATTTGAGAGGGGCGTGGTCGGTGACCAAATGGAAAGGGGCTCCTAGTAAGTAGTACTTCAAGGCATTAATGGCCCATTTGACTGCCAGGGACTCTTTCTCTATTACCGCATACTTGCATTCTCGGTCTGACAGCTTCCTACTGAGGAAGAGGATGGGGTACTCCTTATCCCCTCTTCCCTGGGCCAACACGGCCCCCAACCCCCTGTCTGAGTCGTCTGTGTACAGCCAGAATGGCAACTGGAAGTCTGGAGTGTACCTGGAGGGTATGTTGCACAGGGTGTCCTTCAAGTCCTCGAAGGCTCTCTCCTGAGTTTCTTCCCATACGACTATACTGGGTTTCCTTTTCCTTATCAGGTCCGTCAGAGGTGCTGCCCTGGTGGCAAAGTTGGGGATGAAATGTCTATAGTACCCAATAAGTCCAAGAAACTGCTAGACCTCCCTCTTGGTATGGGGCCGCCTCCATGAGGATATCTTGGTCACTTTATCTTGCAGGTGTTGGATTTCTCCCTTTCCCACCATGAATCCCAGGAACTTCACCTTGGATAGGCCAATGGTGCATTTGGCTGGGTTGACCTTTAACCCTGCCACATTCAGGGCTTCTAATACTCTCCTAACATGGTCTAGGTGTTCTTCCCAAGACGAGCTGAATATTACTACATTGTCTATGTATGCGGCCGCACAATCTTGCACGGGTTCTAGGACTCGGTCCATTAGGCGTTGGAAGGTGGCAGCCGCCCCATGGAGGCCGAAGGGCATATAGCGGAATTGGTAGAGACCCTTGGGGGTGGAGAAAGCGGTCTTCTCTTTGTCTTGGGCCCTCAAGGGCATTTGCCAGTACCCCTTCGTTAAGTCGATGGTACTGAGGTATTGGGCCTCCCCTACCCTGTCGCTTAAGTCCCCTACCTTGGGCATGGGGTAGGCATCAAATTTGGACACCGTGTTTAGTTGTCGAAAGTCTATACAGAATCGTAGGGAGCCGTCTGGCTTGGGAACTATCACAGGGTAACTCCACCATGGGCTGAAGGAGGGCTCAATCACTCCTATCCTCAGCATCTCCTCTACCTCCTGATTGATGGCTGGGATGGTATGTCTTGGCCAGTTCCTCCCCTTCGTCCTTACTACCGTTCCGGGGTGTGTGTGTATCTCATGTTGGATAACCCCAGTCTTCCCCGGGCAGTTTGAGAAAACTCCCTGGAAGACTGTCTCTAGTATCCTCACTTGCTCCCTCTGGCTGTCTGTTAGTTGTTCCCTAGGGTGACTCTTTCAGTCTCAGGCCTCATCATCTGCTTGGCTTCTGGCCCCAGGTCTCCTTCCTCGTACTCCCCCCAGAAGACCTCTCGTTCTACCCATTTCCTCAGCAGGTTGACATGGAAGACCTGTGTCCTTTTCTGGCAGTCTGGGGTTTCTACTTCGTAGTCTACCTCGTTTAACTTCCTTACGACTTTGTAAGGCCCTTGCCACTGGGTTAGTAATTTTGACCCCTCTGTGGGTAACAAGACTAGCACTCTCTGGCCTGCCTTGAATGATCTAGGCTTCACCCTCCTATCATACTGCTGCTTTTGCCCCACTTGGGCCTTTCCCAAAGCTTCCTTGGCTAGGGTCCAGGTGTCTCTGATATGCTCTCTCATCTCCAGAATCTGCTGCACCAAATTTTGGGAGTTGTCTTGCCCCTCCTCCCACTGTTCCTTCACCAAGTCTAGCACTCCTCTCAGCTGCTTTCCGTATAATAACTCGAATGGGGAAAACCCTGTGGAGGCCTGGGGTATTTCCCTGACCGCAAAAAGCAAGGGCGGTATCATCAGGTGCCACTGTCCGGGTTTGCTAGCCGCTAGTTTCCGGAGCATGCCCTTTAAGGTGCGGTTAAACCGCTCCACAAGGCCATTTGCCTGGGGGTGGTAAATAGTGGTCTTTAGGGGTTGCACTTTCAGCAGCTGCCACATCTGCCTCAGGGTCTCGCTTAGGAAATTTCAGCCTTGGTCGGTCAGGACCTCCTTGGGGAATCCTACCCTCACAAAAACGTTAATTAGCTCTTTGACCAGCACCTTGGCCATGGTGGTGCGCAGGGGAATGGCCTCAGGATAACGGGTGACATAATCAATGATGACCAGGATGTATTGGTGTCCCCCCGCTGAATTGGTTAAGGGGCCCACGATGTCCAACACTATCCTATCGAAGGGGCGATCCACTAGGGGCAAAGGCATTAATGGCCCTCCGGGTGGGGGGTTGGGTTTTACCAATTGGCAGTTAGGGCAGGAGGCGCAGTAGGTTTCCACGTCCGCTGCCATCTGGGGCCAAAAAAATCTCTGCCTCACCCGATCTAACGTTTTCCTGGCCGCCAGGTGCCCTGCGGATGGGATGTCATGGGCCAGTCCCAACACAAGCTGCCTCAGGCGCTGGGGTAGGACCATTTGGCATCTTTCCTCCCCGGCTCCCCTTTCCACCAGATACAGCACCCCTTTCCACATCTCAAAGCCCTTTTCCCCGGCAGGTGTG
This sequence comes from Phrynocephalus forsythii, assembly GCA_029282475.1. Lineage (NCBI taxonomy): Eukaryota > Metazoa > Chordata > Lepidosauria > Squamata > Agamidae > Phrynocephalus > Phrynocephalus forsythii. The sequence goes on from JAPFRF010000002.1 coordinate 37,190,682, forward strand.
CTCCCCTGTTCCCCCGCTTGTTCCATCACCGTCTGCAAGCCGGGATCATCTTGTTGCCAATTCTTCAGCTGCTCCCGGGTGGCCTGCAGCAGCTCCCAATTGGTAGGGGTCTGGTCCCTCTCTCCCTCATACCCTTCCTCAGCTTGAGTAGTTAAACGTTCTATGCCCGGCCAATCTCTTCCCAACAACACCTCTCGTGTTAGCCCGGGTACAATCCCCACCTCCATTTCTTGGGAGACTCCCCCTATTTCCATCACCACCCAGGCCGTTTGGTATTCTTTCACATCCCCGTGTATGCATCTTATAAACAAGGGTTCTTGCAACATTCCCTCCACCCGGTCTCTCAACAAAGTCTTATTGCAGCCGGTATCAATCAAGGCCCGCATCTGCTTTCCGTTCACTTTTACCGGGATAACCCACCCAGGGTGGTTTTCACCGACCTGTGTCGAGTAGGCCTGGGCCGCCGCCCAGGCACAGTCCTCTCGTGTACAGAATCGTAGCACGTGACCGGACTGGCCACAGCGGAAGCAGGATAATGGTTTCCGCTCTCCCCCCCCCCCCCACGGTCACCTTCAGGGTCTGAAAGAATTCCTCCCCAATTTCTGCTCACCGTTCAAACCCGTCACATCGTCCTGAGAAGTCTCGGTCTCGCCTATTCGCCGCCATTACTGCTGCTCCACGCTCCGTCGCTGCTGAGCTGGGGCGTGGACTCCTCTCCTTTTCCATCGCGGGCTGGCTGACGTTCTTTCCGGTGTCCTCCGCTCCTAGATAGTCCTCCAGTAGTATAACAGCTCCCTCTAGCGTCTTCGGCCGGTGTCGCGCCACCCAGCCCTTTGGTCCTCCCGGCAGTGCTGCATTCAGTTGTTCCGTGACGATGGTCTCCATAACCTGTTCGGCGGTCTTCCCTCTCGGCTTAATCCACCGGCTGGTGTATATCCTGAGCCTCTGTGCCAGCGTTCTGGGATGTATCCCCGGCTTCCGGTAGGCCTCCTCATTGAGATTCATTGTGTTTAAGATGGCTTCCTTGACCTTGTCGTAGTCTCCTCCCTCTCCGGGTCCATGGCATCCACAATTTACAGTGGTAACCCCGTTAGGTACGGGGTTAGTATCAGTGTCCATTGCTCTCTGGGCCACCGATGCTCTGGCTACCCTCTCGAAGGTGTTCAGGAAGGCCATCAGGTCGTCTCCTCTTCCCATTTTCTGTAGTTTGATGTGGCTTGTGTTTGCGGACATCTGGGGCGTTCCCACCATTTTGTCCGTTAACAGTTTCTGCTGTTCCGCCATCTGCTTTAACCCTGACTCTTGTCCTTCTAGTACACGTCTTAACCATTGCTCTGCTGGGTCTTGGCAGTCGCCTGGCAAATTTTCCTTTATACATATTTCCCATAGGAATGCATTGAAAACAGAGTAATCCCTAATTGCGACCATTTTATGTGTGGGGGTTCAGTCTTTGCCCAGGCGTCCCGCCCTTCCCTCTGTAAAGAAGGCATCTCACGTAACAAGGAAACAGAACTTTTATTTGGTTCATCAACAGCCAACGGGGCTTTTCTTCTAACAACAGAATCAACTTATTTGACATCAGACAGGAACGGGTTCTTTCCCCCATAGGTCAGGGTGTCTAGAACGTGATCAAATTCCCCACCGCCACCTCCGGGTATTCCGTTCCACCACGGCTCTCTTCCTAACTCTCCGAAAGCCTCAGCCCCTCTACCTGGGTCCCAATCTCCTTCAAGGAGGTTTGGGGGGGTGCCCACTTGTATCCCAACTTCCAAAGTGTATCTGGGCCCACGTGGTCTCAGCTTGGGCGTACGAAAGGGAAAGTCGGGCCTCTTGCTCAGCTTCACCCTGGGGTCCAAAGTCCCGGCCTCGATCTCCTGCCGAATCTTTATCAGCCATCTCTCAAATTCTAGGTGTTTATGTATCTCTTTCAGCTTACGGTTGTATTCTCTGTATTCTCTCTCGCCCCAATAAGAACACTTCTGATGGTGGGCTCGATGTCTGTAGCTCTCAGCTTCCTTGTGTGGCATCATCATCTGTTCCCATTTTCCCGTGTCTGGGCCCTCCATCCACACCCATTCCCCATCCTTCTGGGAGCACCCTTGTCCCTCCCTTTTTACATGCTGCAAACCCCACCTCCACAGGAGCGGATTGGTCCCCTTTTCCCGCCAAGTCCTTCTTTTTACTTTCCTCTGCCCTCTGGGCCTCCTCCTTCTCCTTTGCTCTAAGGGCATCATAATACCCTTTCAGGGCCATGAACCTCTCCACAGGCGAAAGGTTCATCAGATTTTCCAGTTTCTTTGGCTCCTCCAACACCTCGGCAGGGCGTGCAGGGGTCCCTTTCGAGCCCTCAAAGAAGTTCCCCTCACATTATGTTGTACGGATTTGCCCCATAGGTGATTCTGTTAAGCAAATTTCCCCTATCTCCATAATTGTGACCATTTTATGTTGTACAGATATTATGTTATATAAACCGTTTGTTATACAAGAGTGCACCGTATTCAATTTTAAGAAGAATGAATTAGAAGAGGCATCTTACAAAATTAAAGAGGCAGTATTAAAGCTAATAACAGTATGTGAACAATTAAAAGAAAAAATCTATTATGAGAAATGGAAACTATAAATGGAAAACACAGGTACTATTATGAATTCAGTCTAAGCAATAATGCATGGTAATCCATCTAAATGTCACATAATAGGTAGCCAGTTATTCAGGGAAAGCTTGCCTGAACAGAAAGGTCTTTGCCAGCTTGCGGAAAGACAGCAAAGGTGAGGCAGTCCTGGCCTCTAGTGGGAGGGAGTTCCAAAGTCTGGGAGCAGCAACAGAGAAGACCTTTTCATGTGTTCTTATCAGATGCACCTGTGAAGGCTCTCTTGATGCCCTTAGCATCTGAGATGGCTGATACTGCGAGATTCAATCTTTGAGGTACAGTAGTTTGGACCCAGGCCATATAGTGTTTTGAATTGCGTTTGAAAACTGATTGATAGCCAGTGGAGTGGCTGCAGTAAGGCTGTAATGTGATTCCCTCTAACCCACCCCAGTCAGCAATCTGGCTGTTGCATTTTGTACCCGCTGAAGTTTCCTGAGACTTTCCATCAGTAGCCCCATATACAGCGTATTACAGTAGTCCTGCCAAGACGTCACTAGGGTGTGTGTCACAGTGGCCAGAATAGATTCCTCCAGAAACAGGTGTAATTACCAAACTAGTTTTAATTTTGCAAGTGCCCCCCTGGCCACAGCTGTGACCTGAGCATCTAGGCTCAAGATTGAGTTTAGTAGCACCCTCAAGCTGTGCTACTGAACTCAGTACTGTACGGGCTGCACCCCTATTCCTTGATTTCCCTTTTGACTGACCAGAATCACCTCTCTTGTCTGGATTTAGTTTCCTTTTGTTTATCCTCACCCAGTTCATTACTGAAGCCAAAATAGCTTTAGATCAGTATTATTTAAAAACAACATCAACCTAGTAAATGGTAATATCAAAGCAAAAGTTCGTTTTCTTAAAAAATGAGATGGTAGTCTTATGAGCAAAATCAATGAACAAGCAGTATTTAGTATGTAGTGGAGAAAATATACTGGATCCACAAATGATTGTGATTTTTTATATTTTAAAAAAACGTTAATTTCTAACACTGATCTTTTGGTGGGTGAGAAGAAAAAGAAAACAATCGTAATATTAAAACACTAAGACATAAAGGCTTGAAAGCATTTTACTTTGATTCTGACGGTAGGACTAGCCACAGCCATGATTAAGCTTAACTTTCTGTGGCCAATGCAGACTCCAAGAAAGAAGGACTGGTTGCTAGGCAACACTGATCCTTTCAGAAAGCTGAAGTAAAACAAATTGGTTGGTGCCAAATGGCCTTTCACCTCTTCTTTAAAGTTAAATTAAAGTAGAAAAGTTACCCAGAAAGAAGCCAAAGGTACAACATCTGATCGCTTAACTTTTAAAAAACAGGCCTTTAGAACTTCTATAATTTGGGTAGGTGCTATGGTCTTTTCTTTCTCATCTTTTGTTTCTAGCCAAATGTAAAGACTTAGAATGATCTTAATCTTTGAACTGCAGCGTGCTTTCATTCCTATTACTGAGCTTCCAAGAAGGGCGAAAAAGTTGGACTTTTAAATGATGGTGACAACCATGACCACAAACTTGACCATAGTTGACTGTGAGATATGCAAGTTATACATTTATCTGCATTTCAGAGATGTTTTATTTGTTTTTTTCACTTCCTTGTTAAACAGCATCCTCAACTAGTGTCAGTACTAACCAATACAATTTCTACTCCAATATTTTCTGTACAATCAGGAGCATGGCACCTCAAGCTGATTTGAAAGAAGGAAATGCTTAATTTGCAAAAATAAAAAGTACTGTTTGCTGATGATATCATCAGCCTTCCTCAGGCATATTTACACCAACAAGATTTCAGCCTATGTTGCAAAACTATAACATTGTAGTTCAATTGTTTCTGCTAGTTTCTAACAACATGCTACCAAATTTCCCATAGGTAGACTCAACACAGAGCACGCACTTATGTAGATCTTGACTACAATGGGGCCGGAGGAGTAGTCACAATAAGGCATAATACAATAAAAATTGAACCAGATGAAGTAGAATAAAAAGAAATTAAAGATGTGCAAACCTTTAAATGGGTCATGTGAACTATATTATTAATCCTGAAAATTGAGAGAACTACTGATTAGTTCATGGCATTTCTCCAATATGAACTTGATAGCTCTGATTCACAGCTTCATTGTCTCAAAACGTGAATTCTCTCACATGCAACAAAATAGCAAGAAAAATGTTAAATCTGTGTTACTAAGGCTGATTTATTGTTTTATACCCTTCCAGTACTTTGGCCACCTCATGAGAAGAGAGGACTCCATGGAAGAGAGGACTCCATGGAAAAGTCCCTGATGCTGGGGAAAATTGAAGGCAAAAGGAAAAGAGGACGACAGAGAATGATATGGTTGGATGGTGTCATCGATGCAACCAATATGGATTTGACAAAACTCCGGGAGGCAGTGGAGGATAGGAAGGCCTGGCGAGCTCTGGTCCATGGGGTCACGAAGAGTCGGACATGACTGAACGACTGAACAACAACAACCCTTCCAGTCCAAGGCGCTCTTTGAGACCCAATTTTTTTTGGACTGTTCAAACCCTTACGGACCACAGTGAACCCCATGTGTCATTAAATATGACAAATCTTTTAAGAATGTAGCATCTCTATCAGATTCCAGTAGAGAACTTAATCACTCCGTGGGTGGAATCCTGTTGCCTAGTGCAGTAAATTGCACTAGAGTAGGCACACTGAACGATAAGGAGGCTCAGCTCCTCCATAAGTATCATTGATTCACACGGACCCTCTTTATCTGTTGCTTACTATGCTAAACAACAGGATTTCTGACAGTGATTGTTATATTTTGAAATTCTGTGCCTCAAATGTTTACTGGAGACCACTCCACATTTCAACAACAGGACACTGGCCATTACTGAATCAAGTAAAGAGTTTATTTCCTGCTATACAATGCTATTTAAAGGAGTAAGTATTTTAGGGTACGGAGGGTTCTCACTTTTCTTAATATTTCCAGATTTCAAAGCTAATGTTTCAGCTGAAGAATTCTCATGTAAGACATCTCCTATTGATAAAAAGTGAAATACAAGTCACACTTTGTTCCTTGCTTCTACTCAGTATCACTCAATCATGATTACAATCATAGCAGGACAATTAAAAAGGAGCAAGTGACACTATCTCTTTTTCATATAGTATCATCCACATCATAGACAGAACAGTTGGGCACAACACATCTAAAATTAGGAGGGGGAGGGAGAAAAATGTGGATACTTGTTGCAAAGCTTTCTTGTTTTAAAGTACTCTGAGATATGTGTTGTTTCCCTTGAAAAAAAAAGCAATTCCTTCCTTTAGCTTTACTTAGACATATAGTATGGGAGTGACGTGACAGAATTTATGTCCACATATGCACCAAAACCACCCTCCTCTCAACTTTCTGAATAACAAGTGCTGTTCCAGGACTACAGTCACAAATAATGCAACCTTGTCTATTTATCTTTATTCCTAATAAAGAAAAGTATGAATCCTCATCTTGTGTTTGGCACATTGATTTCAGATTCAAAACTGCAACTAGTAGCAGCGGCTACTACCAAATCAGTAGTGTGTTTCAAAGCCAAGTTCTGCTGCTACCAGTGGCCACTGGTTCGTAGAGATAGGAAAGAAAGTACAGTAAGACCTCCATTCTCTTCATCCTCAAAGTCTAGAAATTGAAATTATTGTGTATGAAGTCCAATCCCTTCATACACAACCACAGTCAGATCATTATGACTGATCACTTGGGTGAATGAGAGACTATAAGTAGAAGTTTCATCATAGCACCTGATAATACCTTGATTTCTTCAAGGCATTTGGATTGCTTTGTGTCCAAATAAATTAATACGTACTTAGCAAACTCATTGAAAAATAGCTCAGGATAATTGCTTTGCATTTGGGTGAGATGTGGTCCATTGACGAAACCAGGAGTCTGCTGTTGCCTGCCCTGTTGCTGAATCAAGACGGCCAGTAATGATCCAGCAGGGTTTTTCTGATATTAAAGCTTATCTCAAGGAAAAGGGGGAGATCCCTGGGACCCTTGGAATGTGCAATTTGGGACCACGAAGTTTTAAATATAATTAAAGACACATGTTGCTGGATGATATCATTTCACTTGTGTGGCATATATTTACACCAACAAGATTTCAGCCACGAAATCTTGACAAGAAAAATGATTAAATAGCAATAAAATAGCAATAAAATAGCAATATCTGGGCATGTTGAAGGCCTCAGAAATGCTTTTCGGCAAACTGGAAGTGACTTCCCTCTGGTTCACAGAAAAACATTTCTGAGTCTTCCGACATGCCTAGAAAGGCCCTTGGAGGCCCCAAAAGTGCTTTCTAGTGATCCAGAAGGCTATCGGAGGCCCATTCGGGGCAGTGCAAGGGCGGGGGCAGCGGGTGGGGGGGGCAGGCGGCAGCGGGGGTGGTGGGTGGGGGTGGGGTGGGGCAGGGCGGCAGGGGGCGGCGGATGACAGGGGATGGCGACGGGCATGGGGGGCAGACGGCGATGGGCGTGGGGGCGATCGGCAGACGGCGACGGGCGGCGGGAGGACGGACAGCAGTGACCAGTGGCGGGGGGCGCCGGGGGGGCAGCAGGCTGGCCAGCGCCCCCTCTCCATTTTGGCGCCCTAGGCAACTGCCTAGTTCGCCTTAATGGACATGATGGCCCTGCCTGGGTTAAGTACAAGAGGCCCCAAACAGGCCCCTCTGTCCTGACCCGACCGTGCATCTGCATATTGCGGATTTTCAATTATCACAGGTCCGGTCGGGTCCCTTACCCCTGCCATAGGCAGGGGGTTACTGTATATCTTTTTACTAAATGCATCACTATAAGGTATTATTAAATCAAATTTAATATTCTAACAGTTTGGGCACTCGGTTGCTAAAAGGTTTGCCATCACTGACCTAGGCTATAAACCTAAATCTATTTCACAATAATTTACTTGCTCCATATTAAGGATGTAAAGAACACTCACAAATTCTATCCAGACAACCACATTTCATATGATAGTTCATTAATCTCTCTCTCTCTCTCTCTCTCTCTCTCTCTCTCTCTCTCTCTCTCTCTCTCTCTCTCTCTCTCTCTCTCTCTCTCTCTCTCTCTCTCTCTCTTATCAGCAGCATATGCAAAACAACTATGAATTGTGCAAAATGTGTATTTTGCTCTCCAAATTTGCATTTTGGGGGGAAATGCAGGGGTTTCTATGCCAAATACTAAGGTTTTCTGAATAAAGCTTTTAAAATGAGCAAAAAAAAGCCCTGTGGATTTTTCACACACACATACAAAGAGACAAAATGCACAAAATATCTCAAAACTCATACAACGTTGGGTTTAAATTATTGAATTTTTGTTCTCTTCTGTAAGAACAAATTAAGTGAAGATGTACATTCCTCTTCCAGGAAGACCTTGTAAACTTCTGTTCTCAGTAAGAAACAAGGGAATTTCAGTTGAAAATCCTTAGCTCTGTAATCAAAAGTATTAATATTCACTGAAGGGACAAAGGTTTTACTGGTGTAAAACTAACTGGAAGCTTTATAGCTCAAATAAACCCTTGTATTCTGTCCCGATCCTCTCCTTCTCCAAAATACATTGGGCATTCTAAGGATGTCTGTTTCCTGTTAATTCTTTCTGCTGCTACTGTCTCACAAATGCTAAAAAGGTAAAGGTAAAGGTTTGCACCACACATTCATGCTAGTCATGTCCAACTCTAGGGGTGGCGCTTGTCTCCATTTCTAAGCCAAAGAGTCAGTGTTGTGCAAGTGCATGGCTATGTGGCCAGCATGGCCGAATGCATTTCTGTGCACAGAACACTATTTATCTATTTGCATTTACATGCTTTTAAACTGCTAGATTGGAAAGGCACCAAATGCTGCCTTTCCTCTATTCCTGGTTATAAAAACATTCCTTTAGAGCAGAAACAGAGAAAATAAAGCCAGTGGGTGAGAAACACTGGAAGTTACAGTCCAGCAATTTCTGGACCTCATTTTGTCACCCCTGTGTCAAAGTAATGGCAAATGTTGTGACGTCACTTCATGTTTAACATGCTGTGTATCTGGCAATGTCTTCTAGCATTCAACACCTCCACCTTAGACATTTGTCTATGTCTGAAGCTTCATTTTGTTCTCTGTTGGGAGATCTGCTAATTTGAGAAGCTGGTAGAAAAATCTCAAGCTAGTTCATTGACAAAATAAAAGCAGTCATGTAGACAAATGAACTTCGAGATGGGACACCAAATGAACTGAAAAGCAACAACAGTAATTAGTTAGACTGGGTTAATTTTATGGTACAGCAGTGCACATTTATAATGCAAAAAAGGTCCTGAACTGAAAAAGAATGGAAAAAGAAGTATATTAACAAAATTAAGAAGCCCCACGTGGGATGTAATTAAATGTTTAAACTCAAACGATATACAAAAAAAAAAGGCTCCATCATACCCAAGGGATCCAAAGTAATGAAATGGTTTTAGATCAGAAAGTGATCCATAAGCTTTTAAGGAAGACTGGGTTACTGCACTGCAAGATCAGTAGAAGACAGCTGGGGAAAAGAATTATCACAGTAAACTTCACTAGTGTTGTCAAGTACTCTGTTCTTAAAGCATTAATGCTTGAAATCACCATTACTTTCTGTCTTCAAACTTTGTAACTTTAATTAGTTAAAAATCGCAGAAGTCTCAACAGACCATTAATGCAAAATCCTGGATGAATCCTGAAGTGCAGCTGTTCAGTCAGATAAAGCATCGAGTTCCTCCTTCGGCTTCTACTTTCAACAAGACTTGCAAACGAGGTGATTGGAACTGTGGAACGCAAGCTGCAAAAGGGGAGGCTTGCAAATGAGGTGATTGGAACTCTGGAATGCAAGCTGCCAAAGGGGAGGCTGCAAACAAGGTGATGGGGTTGGGGAATGCAGGCTTCAGAAGGGGAGGCAGGGCCGGCGCTTCCATTAAGGCGAACAAGGCAGTTGCCTAGGGCGCCAAAATGGACAGAGGTCGCTGGACAGCCTGTCGCCCCCCACGCCCCCCGGCCGCTGACCACCGCCGTCCGTCCCCCCACCTGCCTGCCCGCCGCCCCCCCGCGTCCATCACCGCCCACCCCCCACACCCATTGCCGTGCCTCGCCATCCCCCGCCCCCCGCACACTACCACCCTGCCCACCCGCCACCCTACCCCCACCCCCCACCCCCACCCCCACCCCCACCCCACCCTCCCGCCGCCTGCCTCCGCCCCTTGCCTAGGGCGCAAAAAAACCTAGCACCGGCCCTGAGGGGAGGGTAGACGTTCTTGGGGAAGACCTCTTTACAAATGAGGTGATTTTTTGACTGAGGAATCTTGGCTGCAGAAAGGGAGAAGTGGGAAGAGGCTCCATGGAGGAAGCCTCTTTGCTAACGAGTTGATTGGAACTGGGGAATCCTGGCTGCAGCAGGTGACGGGAGAGGCTCCATGGAAGCCAAGTGATCAAACCAGTGGAATTCAGGCTGCAGCAGGGGATGGGAGAGGCTCCTTGTAGGCAACTTCTATCTAAAGGAAAATCTGTGCTATATAGGTAGCGGGGACGGGACTTTTTCACAGGTACGTGTGCAGCCTCAATCTCCTTTGAGCCATCTAGAGATAAAGCTCTGTCTTCAGAAAGAACAGGCCTCACTGCACCAAATGCTTTTTGCATTAACTTTCAAACAATTGAATAATATATGTGCTTAATGTACAGCATGTTCATTCAGAGGTGGGAAATATACATATTCTTTGTGGCCTGACCTCTATGCTTTCACTACACAAATAGGAAGAACTTTCATTGCCAGAAGGAGACTTCTGCTCATTCTTTTCCTGCTACGCTTTGTGTCTGTTTCTCCTTTCCATTAATCGAGGGTAAATTGAGGGCACAAGCCACTGTCCTTATTCTTTTTGAGACAGAGAGGAGAATAAAGTGATCAATCCATGTTATATAATGTATGATTCAATACAGGAAGCCACAACCTTTAGTTTGGAAGACCTGAACAAGGTTTTTTATGACAGGACATTTCTGATGTCTTCAGTTATTAGGGTCAGCATAAGTTAGGAACAACTTGATGGCAGAGAATAACAACAATGCTATATGATGATCATTTATTTGTCTATAGAGACACATTTAGCACACCAGAAATGTTTACTATTTGGATAAAGATATTTCTGTAATTACTGGCTTTCTGGCATTTGGGTTCAGCATTGTCACATCTTCATTGACATAAGGACATCAGCTTATTCAGAAATAAATGACAGAGACCTTAGGCATTAGCAGTCACACTATTGCAGGCCAAATTGCCCAGCAGCTGTTAATTTCTTGAAGAGGGGAACAAAACCCATGGCAGATGAGGAAATCAGTCTGGAAGCTATATCTGCAGATATGCAGAGCAATACAACCAATATGTAGCAACAACAATGGCGTTGGTAGCTCAAAATGTCAGAAACAGGGAAGCAGCTACTAAGACTCCTAATGGCTTATTGCCGGCCAGCGGCTACTCCTTTTGACCCTTGCCCAGCTTGGCTGGTCAAATCTGCCAGAGGGAACATGCTGGAATGGGTTTTGGCCATTGTCACAACCTCCTTCAGGGAGGGAATTTTCCCTTCCTGTTTGAAGGAGACCATGGTGAAGCCAACTTTGAAAAAGCCCGGCATGAGTTATCCAGCTACCGTCCAATCACCATCTTTCCCTTCCTGGGCAAGGTAGTTGAGAGGGTGGCTGCCGTCCAGCTTCAGTCATACCTGGAGGAAAATCATATCCTGGATCCCTTCCAGTCTGGGTTCAGGCCGTTTTGGGGGACCGAGACTGCCCTGGTCACTCTGCACTATGACCTCCTCAGGGAGGCTGACAGGGAGTGCTCCTCCCTGTTGGTACTCCTTGATCTGTCAGCTGCCTTTGATACCATCGAACATGGTAACCTGCTGGTTACCGGCTGGCTGAGGCGGGAATTGTGGGCCTTGCTTTGAGCTGCCTCCGTTCCTTTCTTGGCTGCCGGACTCAGCGGGTTCAGCTGGGTGATGATTTGTCGGCACCTTGGATTCTCCCTTGTGGGGTGCCCCAGGGGTCGGCAATCTCACCCATGCTGTTCAATGTTTATATGAGGCCGCTGGCGGAGGTCATCAGGAGATTTGGAGTTTGCTGTCATCAGTACGCTGATGACACATAGCTCTATCTCTCCTTTTCTTCTTCTGCAGAGGAGGCAATACGCTGCCTTGACCTGTGCCTGGAGGCGGTTTTGGAATGGACCAGGACCAACAGGCTCAAGCTGAACCCGGAGAAGACGGAGGTTCTGTTCTTCGGGGCGTCCTCCTCTGGGTACAATGCCCCCCCGCCCTAGACTGGGGGGGTTCCCTCCAGCCTACGGACAGGGCCAGGAATCTGGGTGTGGTCCTGGATTCAGCCCTCTCCCTGGAAGCCCAGGTGACGACGGTCTCCAGGGCTGCTTTTTTTCCACCTCTGCAGAATCACCCAGATCCGACCGTACCTCGATGAGTCCTCCCTGAGGGCAGTTGTGCAGGCCCTTGTGATTTCGAGGATCGACTATTGCAATGCTCTCTATGTGGGGTTGCCCTTGACCCTTGTCCAGAGGTTCCAGCGGGTGCAGAATGCGACAGCCAGACTGGTGGTGGGTGCTCGTAGATTCGAGCACATCACCCCAGTTCTGGCTCACTTGCATTGGCTACCCGTTGTCCTCCGGATAAGGTTCAAGGTCTTGGTTTTGATTTTCAAAACCCTTCATGGCTTGGGAGCAGAGTACCTGTCAGAGCGTATCTCTCAGAGATCAACTGGGAACAGGCCCACGAGAATGGCGCAGGCGCACTCACTTAGGGTGGCCACACCCAGGGAGGCATGGAAGTCGCCCACGCATAACCGCGCCTTCTCTGTGGTGGGCCCCATGTTGTGGAATCATTTCCCTAGTGAGCTGCGCCTAGCACAGTCCCTGCCCACCTTTAAAAAGGCTCTGAAAACACACCTTTTTAAGGAGGCATATGGCGACCTTTTTACTTAAGGTTTTTTTTTTCCTTCTTTGTAGCTCGCGTCATCTTTTGTGGAGGGTATTGTCCCTCCCCATTTTATTGGTATTTGTTGCCTTCCTTGTTTTTTTTTTCTTTTCTGTTGTTTTGTTTTAACTGTTAACTGCCCAGAGTTCTGTCCGGAAGATGGGCGGTATATAAATGTAACAAATAAATAATAAATAATATAATAATATGTCCTGTTGGCTAAGCAATCCAGCTGAAGCCTGTTCTTTCACATACATAATGCATGGAGCACATTATATTAGAAAGATAGAAAACCATCTTATGCTGGCCCAGAACATTTCCTTGTCCGTGTAGTCCAGATAAAACCACTCAAGGCATTATTTGGTATTTTTCATTTGTCAAGGAGCTGAGAAAGGAGTGATACAAGCCAGACTTAACATTTATCTTACATGCTTATGGACTTTAAGAATAGACAAAAACAATATTTTCAGCCCTAAATATCTAGTGTAACTGTGGATATATATATAAACTCCCCTCCCCCTGTGACCGCAATTACTCTCTGTGAGATGCACCTGCCCAGGGAGGCACCGGGCACCACATGCTATGGCTGCACCTGTTGCCCCTTTCTTCCCAGAAGGGAGCACATCCTTGGCGGGCTGGCCTGATCCAGGCCCACAAGGACTCCTTGCCCTGCTCACACACCCGCCCAGCCCATCGGCCCACCTGGAGTTTGAGCATGCTCACCTCGGCTCTTGCTGTCACCAGGGTGCCTCCACCGTGGGTCCTGGTGCAGGGTCCTTCCACTGCCATTGGCTCAGATGCAGCACAGCCAGCTCTGATTGGCCCCTTGTGGCCATTGAACTAAAGAACAGCCATGTTGTTAGAATCTTAGACCAGTAAAGTGAAGGGGGGAGGGGAAGGGAGGGAGCCAGCCAACCATCTGCGGGCCAATTAAAATGGCCTGACTTGGGCCAGATTTGACATGCGGGCCAGACTTTGGGCATGGCTGATTTAGGGAGTCACCCCATCTCATATTTGGTCTTCCTCTTTTCCTGCTGCCTTCCACCTTTCATGGTACTATGATCTTTGTACTCGATATGACAATATTTCATTTTCAAACTTAGACTACCAATGGGCAAGATCCACCAATGCAGGCCTCGCAGAAGAGGGTCTGATCAAAATGTTTGTAATACGAAGCCCAAAAGGCCTTTTCACGCACCTGATTACAGAGTAATCGTGTAGCTTGTGGCCAACCATTGGCCAGGGAAAGCTAAGCCTGATGGGAAAGAGAATCAGCTTTCCCTGGCCAATGGTTGAGGTAATGAGAATTGCAATTCACCAGTATCTGGAGGGCAGTAGGTTTTATATCACTAAAGATATAAAAAGCCTCTAAGGTGGCCCAAACTATTCCATTCTATCACCAGATCTTTCATTCTCCTATTCCCTTTTAGTGGATGCCAAAATGGACTGCAGGGGTGTGTGTGCTAATTTCCTAATAATCTAAATATAGATCAAAAGCAGATATTCTCATTAGTGGTGCAGTTTTTCAGAAATAGGGAACGTCTACTCCCATAATTTGGCCAGAAGCTCCTGGTTGTGAGGACTTGCTGCATCACACAAAGAGTCATCGAAGGACAGGTTTCAATGGAGGCTGCCTGTCTATAGAGCATACGGAGGAAGCCCCATCAGAACCCACCCTCCCGTGACCCTTTGTGAGTCACAAAGAATTCTCATGAGTCCTAGGCAGGTACAGGGTACTCGTCTTCCCACACAATGAAGAGACAGCAAGGGCCTTTGGCCTGATCCAGCATGGCTCTTCTTATGTTCTTATGTTATGTAACAGCAGGAGATACAAGAACTGTTCTGCTTCCTGCCTGTTTTAGGGCTTTTACGCCCATAATTCAGTCTTGGGGTTGTCTTGCCAAATAATGCAAGTACAGTAGAAGTTTTTTAATTTCAAAACTCATCCCAAATTCTCATAACATACTCCAGAACTATGAAAGTCTAGCAATAGTCATTCTCTATAGGCTGCAATGAATCTTGATAGTCATGCCAATTTTATAACTAGAACAAATATCATTTTAAAAAAGTATTAGTTTGATACGAGGATTTCTTTAAAATAATTTATCCTGTTCTGACAGCCTTCTAGTCACCATAACCATCACATCCAAGAGAAGCTGCTTATTTTTGTCATATGTTGTATCTCCCATGGAAAGTTCATGAAAACACTTTTCAACTGAATAATAATAATATTCAATCACTAATTCAATCTAACTGCTATCCTTAAGAACATAAGAACATAAGAAGAGCCATGCTGGATCAGGCCAAAGGCCCATCTAGTCCAGCTTCCTGTATCTCACAGCGGCCCCACCAGATGCGTTTGGGAGCGCATGAGACTAGATATCTGTCTCCTGATACCACTCCCCTGCATCTGGCCCTTGAAGTACCCTGGTTTAAAGCCTAGAGATTACACATCTCCATCATGGTTTGTAACCCGTGATGGACTTTTCCTCTAGGAATCTGTCCAATCCCCTTTTGAAGGCATCCAGGCCAGATGCCATCACCACATCCTGTGGCAGGGAGTTCCATAGACTTACAACGCGCTGGGTGAAAAAATATTTTCTTTTGTCAGTTCTTACTCTCCCAGCACTCAATTTCAGTGTATGTCCCCTAGTTCTGGTATTTTGAGAGAGGGAGAAGAGCTTCCCTCTATCCACTTTACTCATACCCTGCATTATTTTGTATGTCTCAATCATATCCCCCTCAAGCGCCTTTTTCCAGACTAAAGAGGCCCAATTGTTTTAGCCTTTCTTCATAAGGGAGGTGCCCCAGCCCAGTAATCATTTTAGTCGCTCTCTTCTGCACCTTTTCCAGTTCCACTATGTCTTTCTTGAGATGCGGTGACCAGAATTGTACACAATACTCCAGGTGGGGCCTTACTATTGTTTTGTATAACGGCATTATAATGTTGGCTGTTTTATTTTCAATCCCCTTTTTGATAATCCCTAGCATGGAATTGGCCTTCTTCACTGCTGCCACACATTGGGGAGACACCTTCATGGAGCTGTCCACCAACACACCAAGATCTCTTTCCTGATCCGTCACGGATAACTCAGAGCCCATGAGTTGATAGATGAAGTTTGGATTTTTGCCCCAATATGCATTACTTTACATTTGGTTACATTAAAACGCATTTGCCATTTCTCAGCCCACTCCCCCAGTTTGGAGAGATCCTTCTGGAGCTCTTCACAACCTTCTCTGGTTTTTACCACATGGAAAAGTTTTGTGTCATCTGCAAACTTGGCCACCTCACTGTTTATCCCTGTCTCCAGGTCATTTATGAACAGATTGAAAAGCACCGGTCCCAGGACCGAGCCCTGGGGCACACCGCTTTTCACTTCTCTCCATTGTGAAAATTTCCCATTGACACCTACTCTTTGTTTCCGGGATCTCAACCAGTTCTCAATCCATAAGAGGACCTGCCCTCTTATCCCCTGACTATGCAATTTTCTCAGCAGCCTTTGGTGAGGGACTGTGTCAAAAGCCTTTTGAAAATCCAGATAGACTATATCCACCGGTTCACCCAAATCCACGTGCCTGTTGACCTTTTCAAAAAATTCTAAAAGGTTTGTAAGACAAGATTTACCCTTACAGAAGCCATGCTGATTTTCTCTCAGCAAGGTTTGTTCTTTTATGTGTTTTAAGATTTTCTCTTGGATGAGGCCTTCCACCATCTTCCCTGGGACAGATGTAAGGCTAACGGCCTGTAGTTTCCTGGGTCCCCCCTCCTTCCTTTTTTAAAAATTGGTGTGACATCTGCTATCCTCCAGTCCTCCGGCACTGTGGCCGTTTTAAGAGACAAGTTGCATATAACCGTTAAGAGATCTGCAATTTCATTTCTCAGTTCCCTAATAACCCTTGGGTGGATGCCATCTGGGCCCGGTGACTTGTTAATCCTCAATTTATCAATTAGTCCTAAAACCTCCTCTCTTTTAACCTGTATTTGATTTAATTCTTTAGTCCAGAGGGGCGGCTCAGGCAGCGGAATCCGCTCAAGGTCCTCTGTCGTGAAGACAGACGCAAAGAACTCATTCAATTTCTCTGCAATGTCCAAGTCCTCCTTAACCTCCCCTTTTCCTCCCTCACCATCCAGAGGCCCAATTGGTTCTCTGGCAGGTTTTCTACTTCTAACATATTTAAAGAAGCTTTTATTATTACCCTTTATATTGCTAGCCATGCGTTCCTCAAAGTCTTTCTTTGCCTCCCTTATCATCTTTTTACATTTCTTTTGCCAGAGTTTGTGTTCCTTTTTATTTTCCTCGTTTGGGGAGGATTTCCATTTACAGAAGGACCTCTCCTTGTGCTTTAGAGCCTCTCTAACTCCACTCGTTAACCATGCCGGTGTCCTCTTGGACTTAAATGAGCTCTTCTTTCTTTGTGGTATGCACTTGTGCTGGGCCTCTATTATTGTTGTTTTAAACAGGCTCCATGCACTCTGAAGAGATTGGATTCTTCTAACCCTCCCCTTCAGTTTCTCTCTAACTAGTTTCCTCATCTGAGGGAAGTTTGCCCTTCGAAAATCAAGGGTTTTTATGTCTGATTTGGTTGACACTCTTCCTCCGACATGCATGGCAAAGGTAATTGCAGCATGGTCACTGTTCCCCAGAGGCTCAGTGACATTCACATCCCTGACGAGGTCCTGAGTATCACACAATATTAGATCTAGAGTTGCCTGTTCTCGGGTGGGCTCCATGACAAGTTGCTCTAAGGCACAGTCATTCAGCAAGTCGAGAAACCCAGTTTCTCTTTCTTGCCCAGAGCTCGCATTGGCCCAGTCAATGTGGGGATAATTAAAGTCCCCCATGATTACTATCCTATCCCTCTTAGCCACCTCCATGATTTCTCTCCTCATTTCAAGGTCCCCCTCAAGGTTTTGATCTGGTGGACGAAAGAATACTCCAACTATCACATCACTCTTTGGACCTGGTAGTTTAACCCACAGTGATTCTATGGTGGAGTCAGACCCTCTGTCAATCTCCATTCTGCTGGATTTTACGCCTTCTTTGACATAGATGGCCACTCCTCCTCCAACCCGCCCCTCTCTATCCCTTCTATAGAGTTTATAGCCTGGGATTGCTGTGTCCCACTGGTTCTCCACATTCCACCAGGTTTCTGTTATGGCTATTATATCAATGTTATCCCTAGCTGCCAAATGTTCAAGTTCTCCCATCTTTGCTCGGAGGCTTCGAGCATTGGCGTAGAAGCACTTGTACAGTGGGTCCCGCAAGAGCTGCTGCCTTGTTCTTCTCCCCCCACAGCTTTTATTTTCAGTAGACGAACTGTCACATTCCGCTATTCTGCCAGTGTTAATACTTGCTATGTCATCTCTATGTGATTCTCTACCCTACCTCATTCCCACACAGCTCCTGTCGGCTTTCCCCCAGTTATCAGTTTAAAAGCTGCTCTGCTGCCTTTTTGAGGTTGAGTGCCAGCAATCTGGTCCCATCATGATTCAAGTGCAACTATCCTTTATCCCTTCCTTGGTTCTGTATGGTAACAAGCCATACAAAACCATGTTCACCAGTAGTATTTCCAAAGGTTAAAACTGAATAATCATGCAATCACTTAGAATTCAAACTGCATCTCTAATCAGCCAAAAAAAGGCAGGGGTTATGAAAACATTTATTTTCATTTGAGACAATTTCTGCATTATTATGTAGCACAATGAAAAACAAAACTAATGATATACACCAATGATGATCACTCTGTCAATGATTTTGGATCACATATTGAAAGGTAAATTGCCCGGTTTGTGAATAGAATGAATGGTTCCAAGAGCCCCCCCCCCCAAGGCTAAGGCAGAATAGTTGGCATGCTTAATAGAAGGTTTTAAAAATGAACTCTGAGGCAAAAATCATTTTTATATAAGAAATTCCTGCTGATTTTCATCAAGTGCATTTAAAAATGTAACTCTGAGTGCTCATTGGCTCTGAGTGCTTCCCTTCAATTTCTAGGACAGAATGGTAACAATCATGGTAAAGGTCAAAACCATGCTCACCAGTAGAATTCCCAAAGGTTAAAAGTGAGAAATCCATTCGTGATTATCCCAACCTGAGGAAAGTAGGGTACGGCTGCCCTCAAATCATTAAAGCATGATTTGATCCATGGTAGAGCAAAAGTAAAGCAAAGCCACTTATAACTGGCCATTGGTATTGTATTGTTATAATGCAGATCAAATAGATGTTTTTCATCTTTTGCTTCAATTATTTCAAAATAATCATGTTTCCACTCTTTTTGTCATGCTTTATTTACTTCAGCCTAAGTCCTAAGAAGATGTATTTATTCTGGTAGTTCTTCCAACCATGAAATGTTTTTACATCCAGTCCTAAACTAAAAGTAATGAACATTGTTCAGCTTTGGTGATAATTTTCTGAATTTTCTCAATCCACTACAAACGCTTCACCTATCAACAGGTAAGCCTTATACTGCTTTGCAGCTTCTACATGGGCTAAAGTATGAGCAAAGGTTACCACAAGAAGCCTGGTGGACTGCAGGTTTTAAGATAAGCTATGAAACAGTATACATTCTTTGCAGGTTTTGAGGAAAATAATTTGCACAGGCTGGTCCTCATGCTGAACTGAGGTAAAGTGAGGGTCACCCACCCATTATTCCAAGGAAGAAAATTCAACTACAAAAAGGGGCAGTGTTGAGCATGCGTCTAGAGGCATCTTTGACATAAACAGCAGTGACACCCAATGGCGGTTATTGATATTGCTTGTTCATGTAAATTTCCCCATAGAAACCACATAACACATGGGGGGGAGCAGACACTTCCGCATGAGGAAAAACAGTAGTGCTAGAAAGCTGGTATGCTGGTTATCAACCTGCAAATATATTTTTAAAAATATATGTAAGCGTGACAGAGAAAATCAACTTGAAAAACAGAGGAAAGATGTGCAGTAAGCAAGTTGGGACGGATGCAGAGAAGTAAAATACTCCCTTGTCATGTGCAACAAGCATCACATGACCACCTGAACAAATTGTACACATCAATTTAAGATGTACAGATAACAGTAGTAAGACTGGGGCCATAGTCTATGGAAACCCATTCTAGAGATTAGCAAATCCTCTTCAGCAAATTTTTGGAGCAGCCTATTGTGACGTCACCCCTTTCACATACTGACTTTTCAAAGGCACAACTGGTTTTATTTTGACATCCCACCGCTGTGCCACCAAATTGTGACGACACCTCCCTTTTACACGTGTGATTGTGATGGTAATGGTAATGGTGCCACCTTTTATTCACCTGGTAATGCTGCCACCTTTTAAATCGTCACCTTATGAATTGGGACAGACTCAGATGTATATTATAAAAATAATAATGAAGTTTATTGAGAAAATAAATAAATATGACAATGACTGAAGTTGGTATGCGTTGCCTTAAACGTAGAATATATTAACTAACTCTTCAAGCCTCCCTATCTTTAATAACCAGTAAACAGTAAAGCCCTCACTGCCTGACTCAACTTAACTGCCACTCTCACACCAGGCTCCACCCTTTTTATATCATACCATCCCCCACCCTCGTGCTGGGATTGGCTGATGATTTGCATATGCATTACTCCTGTTTCCAGGGTGTTGTCACACTTATAAACAGCTGGATATCCCAGAAAGAAGGGGAAAGACTCTCCCAGTTCCAAAAGCATTGGAGACTAAAAGTTCACCATCAAGTCTTTATCGCAAGAATATATGTGCTGTATAATTTATTCGTTGCATTTATATTCCATTTTCCCATTAAGGTTAAGCCTTCCATAGCTCATCTTCTCCTCACATTGCCCTCACAACCACTCTGTGAGTTTTTTTTTTTTTCTGGAAGCCGAGTCATGGCAACTGGACTTCTTTTTCTTGAGAGATTGAAACATTTCGCTGCTCATCCAAACAGCTTCATCAGTCTGAAAAAAAGCTAGTTGCAAGTCCCCCGTTTTATATCTCACTTTGACCTCTTCTCACCCTGGTCTAAAATAGGCTCATAAGATTAACAGTGGCCTGAATAGGTTTGATAGGTAGACAATAGTCTTAATAGCCTTAAAGTGAACAATGGCGTAAGTTGCTGAAACCCATAAAGTAGGGATCATTAGCTGTGGCCTTGGTGGTGAAGGCATGAAGTATTTTTTATTTGTCTAGGTATTGTTAAAATCACTACCTGATAAGTAGCAGACAAATTGTGCCTGAGCCCCCCACCTCTGTTGAGAAAGGGGTTTTCAATATTCACATGAATTCCTTCCCTGACCCCTGACCCCTGACCCCTCTCTCAAACCATCTATCTTCTCTGTCTAATATGTGTAATCCTCATCTTTGAATGAGTATCCTTTGTCCTTCAAGTGGAGATGTACTGCTGATTCTGGTCCTCAGCTGTTACTCCTATGTTGGGACAACCTTCTGTTTAATGGCTGTTTAGTTTCTCCAATGTAGAGGTCTGAACACTCCTCACTGCATTGGACCGCATATACTATATTGCTCCTTTTGTGTTTTGGTATCAGGTCCTTTGGGTGGACAAGTCTCTGCCTTAGTGTGTTTGTGGGTTTGAAATAAACAGGCATGTACTCTTTGCCAAAAATCCTTTTTAGCTTCCCAGACACTCCAGCCATGTGGGGAATGACAAGGTTCTTCCATCGGGTCTGGGTCTCAGACTGATCCCTTGTTCTTCTGGGATGGCCCACTGCTTTGTTGAAGGCCCACTTTGGATATCCACAGGCCTTAAGTGCTGTCTTCAGGTGCCTGTCTTCCTTCTTCTTGACTTCTGTAGAGGTGGGGATGCTCTCTGCTCTGTGGTTCATGGTCCTGATGACTCCTAATTTGTGTTGTAATGGATGGTGGGAGTCAACAGTAAGTTCTGATCTGTGTGGGTGGGTTTCCTGTAAACTTGTCTGTGAAGATTCTCAGTCATCCAGGTGAGTTTATCTGGAAGTTGAGTCATGGCTACTGGACTTCTTTTTTGAGAGATAGAAACGTCTCACTGTTCATCCAAACAGCTTCATCAGTCTGTTTGGATGAACAGCAAAACGTTTCTATCTCTCAAAAAAGAAGTCCAGTAGCCATGACTCAACTTCCAGATTCCTGTAAACTTCTATTCCCAGGCCACAATCGGGTCTCATGATGACTGCACAATCCAGGAAAGCCAGCTGTTGTCTCGGGTGTCTTCCCTAGTGAACTTAATATCAGGGTCCACTATATTAATGTGATCTGTAAAGGCCTGTACTTCCTGAGTCTTAATTTTCACCCAGGTATCACATACATACCTGAACCTGTGGGATGGTGTTGTCCCTGGGAAGATATTGAGTGCCTTCTTCTCCACTTCTTCCATGTATGGATTCGCAACAATTGGTGACACTGGAGAATCCATGGCACAACCATGCTTCTGTCTGTAGAAGTCCCCTCTGTACATGAAATATGTGGTGTTCAAACACAGGTCCAGGAGCCGGCATATCTGGTCTGGGTTCAAGTTGCTTCTGGAGATGAGGGTGCTGTCTTCTTAGTCTTCTCTTTACAGTTTTTAGGACATTGATGGTGGGAATGCTGGTAAAGAGAGATGTAATATCAAAGGATACCATGGTTTTGTCTGTATCCAGTTTCATCTCCCTGACTTTAGAAACAAACTCCTCTGAATTGTGCACGTGGTGGTCCTTGAGTCCTACTAGTGGGGCTAGGATTTGTATAGTCACTGAATTTATACTACTGACGATGGGTCTGTGGGGGATTCCTTGCTTGTGGATCTTGGGGGCAGGGCTGGCGCTAGGGTTTTTTGCGCCCTAGGTGAGGGGCAGCAGGGCGGTGGCAGCGGCGGGGGTGGGGCGGCAGGGGGCGGCAGATGGCGGGGGACGGCAACGGGCATGGGGGGCAGACGGTGACCGGCACGGGGGTGGGCGGAGATGGGCACGGGGGGCGGGGGGCGGCGGGCGGCGGGGGACGGATGGCGGTGGCCAGTGGCGGGGGGGCGGCGGGGGTCAGCAGGCTGGCCAGCGCCCTCTGTTCATTTTGGTGTCCTAGGCAACTGCCTAGTTCGCCTTAATGGATGCGCCAGCCCTGCTTGGGGGTCCATAAAAGCAGGGGATGGTATCTCCAGAATATAACTGGTGGTAAGTTACCCTGTCAATTATGTTATCAGACTGCACAATAAAGACTGGTTAATTCTAAGGTATAGTGGTTCAGCAGGGTCCAGAAAACTGGATCTCCAACATTCTAGCCCAATGCCTTAAGCACTGTGTAACACTGGCTCTCTGAGTTCAGTGAAGTAATAATCGGTTGTGAAAGCAGAGGCAAAGGGGCTACTTCCTTTTGGACTGGGTTACAGGTTCCTGCTTCTACCTTCTACCTTCTTTCTTTCTTTTTAATTTTTTATATTTAAAAATTGTGAATCCACATAATATATACATCTGATATTTTTTCCTTAACAAATGTGAACACTTTTTTAAAAAATTCTATAAATTAATTGGTTTATATTTTTTGTTATCCAAAGAGTAGCATAGGTCTAAATTTGACCTCCTTTGAATTTCCTTTTGTTCTGTAATAGAAAAGACAGATAAGTTTAGGAAAGTATAGACTCTATATTCTTGTAATAATTGTTTAAGTACATCTATACTTTAATTGGGTCTTCCAGAAACAAAAGCATATCATCTGCATATAAATTTATTTTATGATTTCTATTCTTAATTCTAGTCCCTTAATATTTTCATTCTCTCTAATTTGTGCATCTAATGGTTCCATTACTAATGCAAAAATTAATGGGGACAATGGCTCACCTTATCTAGTTCCTCTGTGTATCTGACAATTTTCGGGTTCTGATCCACCGATCAGTAGTGTTGTTCTCATTTCTACATATAATTTTCTTAGCACATTAACAAAATTTTCCCCATGTTCATTTCCTTCACTAATTCTAATATATAAACCCACTCACTCTGTCAAAGGCCTTGAATGCATCCGGTAAGAGTATTGCAAGCTTCCTTCTGCTTTTATTTGCTGCCTCCTGCGTCTGTCTAGCAGGCATGAACCCATACTGGTCTCCATGAGCATAGTTATTAATAAAACTACTTATCCTTTTAGCCAGTATTGTTGAGAAAATCTTTTGATTCTGATTTTGCAGTTATGGGTCTATATGAAGCTGGATCCTGAGGGTCCTTCTCTGGTTTTAAAATGGATATTATCCTAGCTGTTTCCCATGAGTTAGGAATTTCTCCCCTCTCCAATATTGAATTAAACAAGTTTACTGAATGTCTTGATATACCATCTCCCCATGTTTGATAAAAATCAGATGTAAATCCATCACACCCCGGTGGTTTTCCCTTCAGATTTTTAATTACTGCTTTCACTTCTGATACTGTCACTGCTGAGTTAAGTTGTTCTTTATGCTCATGTAAAATTTGATTTATTGGAAGACGGCTTATAAAACTCTTGATATTTATATCTGCTTCTACTTCTGTCTCGTACAGTTCTTTATAATAGTCCCTAAATGTTTCTAGTATCTGTTGTTGTGATATGTCTATGAAGATTCTCAGTCATCCAGGTGAGTTTATCTGGAAGTTGAGTCATGGCTGCTTGACTTCTTTTTGAGAGATAGAAACATTTCACTGCTCATCCAAACAGCTTCATCTGTTTGAATACAGCTAGTGCAAGTCCTCCATCTTATAGTCAGCTTTGACCTCTTGTCACCCTGGTCTGTTGTTGTGATGTTACTATTGTTTCCTCTTTAGTTCTCACTGATACAATTGCCCTTTTAGTAGCTTTTTCTTAACTGCAATTTAGTATTTTTATTTCCATACTCATAATAATTTCTTTTTGAATAACTCATCATTGTTTGGTTTCTACCTACATCTAAAGCCTCTAATTCAGATCTAACTCTTTTTACTCCGTTAGAATCTCCTTTGATTGACTTTACTTATGACATTCTGATAATTCCTTTATTTTATTTTCTATCTGTTCTTGTAACTTATTTCTTTTCATTTATAACCTTGATCCTTCCATAATTAATTTTACTCTAAGAAATGCTTTCAGAATGTCCCATAATACTAATGGTCTCATTTCTTCTATATCATTCAATTTGTAGAAGGTTTTTATATCCTCTTTTATTTCCCTATAATTTCTGTAGTTAAACAAATATTTGAATTTAATCTCCATATTCTTGATTTTGTCTGTACACTATTAGTCCAAGAAACTTTAATTGGTGCATGGTCAGAAGTTATTATTGAATCAAAATATATTCTCTCCAAAAGAGGTGCTAATGGGTCGGAAATAAAAATATGATTTATTTATTCTAGAATAGGACTTATATTTTTGGGGGGGGGATGTAAAATCCTGCTCTTTTGGATTTAAGTATCACCAGCCATCTATTATCCCTGCTTTCCAATTCATTTTATTTATTTTAATTCCATCACTTATTAACTTTCTGGTTCTAGAGATTGTATCCAGCTTCTGGTTTAAAATGCAGTTTGTATCCCCTCCTAGAATCACTCCCCCCCAGGCAAAAATCTCTGACCTTTCTTAGATGGGTTTGCATAAAATCTGCATGATTAGAATTAGGGGCATAATAGGACCCAATTGTCAATAATCTATTCTCTGATTTCCCTCTCACTATAATATATCTATCATCAGGGTGTTTTAACGAATCCGATACTTCAAATTTTGAATCTTTTCTAAGGATTCTGGCCATGCCTCTGGCATTATTTGTTCCATTGGCAACATAATGATCACCTAAAATTGGGTGTCTAATAATGGTTTCCACCTGCTTTCTCTGATGTATTTTTTGTAACAGGATAACATTCCCTCCCAATTTCTGTATTGTTCGTATAACTCTATCTTTTCAGAGGGGAACCCAACCGATTGGTATTATGAGAAATTATGTTAAGTCCCTCCAGCATGTCCTTTTCAAAATAATCAACCCCCCAGATAAACCTCTGACTATTTTTATACACATTAAAGCAGTATAGTTAATCTTATCTAACATAATAAATCATTACCAAATTGGATTGTCTTGTGCATCCCCCTCTCCCTCTTCCCATCCAATCCTCTCCCCTCCCATTCAACCCAAACTTCTCCCTTGATGGCACTAAGAACAAATCTCCAGCCCATAAGAGAGCTGTGCCAATGGGGATGCTGTGGGTCTAGGGGTTAATTACACCTTTATGGAAAGTTAACTCCAGCCCAAATGCCCGCTCTACCCATAGAATTTAAATAAATACAGTATAACAAAAATCTCAGTAACATATCTATAACAAACTATTCTTTCCCCCTAAATCCATTGTTATCTATATTCTATTGATTATATAATACAACCTTTTCACATGCAGTTAAACAGTTATGCTAAACTGATGTCTAATGTCTATTCATTAATTACTTATTGTCTAATATCATAAAGAGTTCCATTGCTAATGACAGGCGAATTTTTACTACTAGTAAACGTCTAGCCCATTGCAATTCATGGGCTCTCTTAATGTCTGGAATACTGTGTGCAGCTGTTAGCAAAGACTGCAGAAGAGATATATTATCTGTATTCTTGAGCTGCAAGGCAACAAACTGATTAGAGGGTTTTTTTTCCTTGATGCCGTGTCCTCCGTGTTTTCATATGAGACCATTCTGCTTTCGTCTCTGTTTCCTGCACCTTTGGACTTGAGATCTTTGTATCTTCCAAGAGTTTTTGTAACTGGTCTAGTGAACTGACAATTATTGGTGTGTCCCCATGCAGTATAATAAGTTTAAAAGGGAACCCACACCTGTACTTAATTGATTTCTGTTGCAAAATCTCTGCATAAGCTGTCCACTGTTTCGGTTTCTCAATCGTGTAAGGAGCAAGGTCCTGGAATAGTTGTACATTCTGATCTTGAAATACTAACTACTTTCTCCTTAACTCTTGAAATATTTCCTCTTGTATAGAGTTGGCACTGAACCTCACAATGGCATCCCGGGTCTGCTGTTGCTAATTGTTACCCAGATGGTGAACCTTAGGACAGAGCTCTTGGAACCAGTTCAAAACAATTTGCTGTAAAATGTCCTCATTAACAGTCTCTTTGGCTGCTATCTCACCTGGGTTTCGATCCTGATCTTCTGAAGGTCCGGCTTTTCCTCTTTGTCCCATCACATGATTGAATAAGTGGGACAGGAGTTCCCACATCCAAAGAAGTTTTTTTAAGTGCAATTCAGCCCCCTTGGCCAGCAGGTGGCGCTAGCATTTGAAAAAATGGACCACTTGGCTGGGGAAAATTAAAACTTAGGGCACCGCATGGAGCTTCCTGTTTCTCCGAAAGTGAAAAGAATTTTTTTCCAAAAAAAGTGCCAATCGGCCCCAGGAACAGCCGGTCAGTGCTATGAGTTAAAAAAGAAGAAGAAACCCAGATCATCTGCGTGGTTCCATGACGTCTGCCTTCTTAAAAGGTGGATTTTTAAAGCGAGGCAAAAAATTCCCTACCTCTTGGGTGAGTCACAGAAACCTCACTTAAAGGGGCATTCCCGGGTTTTCTTTTTTCTTTTTTTTTTCAAAAAAAGTAATTTAAACTGCTTTTAAAGGGATGTGGGACCGAGCCCAAAGAAGAAGCATAAATGGAGATTTTTTTGGTCTCTGTTCTTCTGATCTGAAACTTTCAGTTTCAGCTGCTCGATCTCTGCCTCCAGTGCTCTGTTCCTATCATGCAATTTCTGAGCCATCTCATAAGCTGCTTCAGCAGGCTGCTCAATGTTTTTCATACATCATTCACCTCCAGCATAGCTTCTTTTAGGGGGGGGGGGTGATTACAGCCATCATATCAGACTTTAAGTTCTTTCTCAGTTTTACTATTAAGTACTTCATTTCGCTTTTGTTTTCCCCAGTCTCTGCATGTTTTCCACACCCCCTTTCACTTCTTACTGGAGGGCTCCATGAGCTCATCTTCATGAAGATGTCATAACATCCCTCTGATCTCCCTCCTCCACAGAAACATCTGAGACAGTTTGTTTTGGCATCCTTTTTCTTAGGTTTGCCCATAACTGCATCTCTTATAAATTCTCTATCTTTTCCCAGGTATTAAAGCCTCATTGTGTTGTATGTGTTGTGTCATTACAGTTGTGACTGACTCTTTGTGACCCCATGTCCATGGAGTTATATTATCATTATTAGCAGGCTTGGAGTGGAGCTAAACTTCTAGGCTGCCATCTTGTAGCCAGGTGAATCCATGCCCCCCTTCTACCTTCTTTCTGATTACCTACACAGACCAGTGATCAGCCATTAGGTGGAGAAAAAGACAGGTCTACTTGAGCAACAAATTGTGAGCAATGAAGCATAGTAGCACCACTGCCTCTCCCAGACCTTTCTAAATTGCTATTATGCAGCAAACCTGAGTTGCACTGAAGCTTGTCCTGGATTCCTATGCATAAAATAAATAGGCCCATTGCATGGCTCAGCCAAACCAAAAAAAATGGTTGGAAAATCAGCTGCAATGGCACATAAACATTGTTTAGTGATCCTAAGCTGCCTGCTGAAATGGTGCATTCTCTGATGTGCTATCTCGGATGTGCTATCTTGAACTCTGGGAGGCTTTTGCAAAGAACTCCTTGTTAGTTCAGCGATACTGAAAATATCTTTTGGCTGTTTTGGAAGGCTTTTTTGCAGCCCCTTAATTTTCTGCCAATAATTGCATGGCCTGCTGCCCTCTCCGGCAGCAAAGTAGCTTTTTATCTTCTGCTTCATTTTGCCAAAAAATTTTTAAGATTCTTGTTCTACGGATAACTGGAGCCAACTTTGTACAGAGGAAACATCTGTAATCATCTTGAGTGGCTTGTGCCCATCGATACCCGCAGAAATGTGACACACAGCTATTTTGCACAACAATTTCATATGATAATTGCTACTGTCATATGTAAAAATATATTTCCGCAGCTCTCATTTTAGCCTGAGATATATGATTGAGATGGAGGGGGTAGAGAAATAAACAGATGCTTTAGCTGATAATATTTTTCCCTTTTGAGCCTAAGGAACTGCAGTAGTTGAAATTTTATGACAAGAACAGATTTTACTTATGTCTTTCATTGTTATCACATACTGTATTGCCCAAAAGGCCCCACCTGGAGTACTGTGTACAGTTCTGCGCTCCTCAATTTTAAAAGGATGTTGACAACCGCGAACGGGTCCAGAGGAGGGCGACCAGGATGGTTACAGGTCTGGAACATATGTCTTATGAGGAGTTATGGGAATG
This sequence comes from Phrynocephalus forsythii, assembly GCA_029282475.1. Taxonomy (NCBI): domain Eukaryota; kingdom Metazoa; phylum Chordata; class Lepidosauria; order Squamata; family Agamidae; genus Phrynocephalus; species Phrynocephalus forsythii. The sequence goes on from JAPFRF010000002.1 coordinate 37,219,470, forward strand.
TTTAGTCTTACAAAGAGAAGGCTGAGAGGTAGCCATGTTTAAATATCTGAAAGAATGCCATATCAAAGAGGGGGCTGGTTTGTTTTCCATGGCTTCAGAAACTAGGACTCGGAGCAATGGTTTCAAATTATAGGAAAAGAAATTCCATTTGAACATCACGAAGAGCTTCCTAATGGTTAGAGCAGTTCAGCCATGGAATATGCTGCCACAGAGGGTGGCGGAGTCTCCTCCTTTAGAGGTTTTAAAGCAGAGGCTGGATTGCCGTCTGTCGAGGGTACTTTGATGGGGTTTCCTGCATGGCAGGGGGTTGGACTGGATGGCCCTTGGGGTGTCTTCAAACTCTGTGATTCTGTGATTCTAATAAATATTGACTCATTATTCACTGAAGTAACCTAAGATTATACTTTTTAAACTTATCTTGTGAGTCAAGTTTCAGTGATTTTATGAATATTCTATACCTCTTTATACAAATCCACAACCACCCCACCACCAAAATGCATTATTCTTACATGGCCAAAGTGTAAAACTTTAAGATGCTTTGATCAGCAATTCTTGTTCACTGAGAAGTAGAGATGGGCACGAAACGAGCGATTTTTCGTTTTCATTTTCATTTTTTCGTTTTGTTACGCAACGAAAATGAAATGAAATTTTTTTTAAAACAAAACGAAAACGAAAATGAAATGACCAATTTTGCCGTGTTTTTTGTTTTTGTTGCAGCAGATGCATTGAACTAAAAAGAATGCTAACGAAACAGCAATTTTTTGTTTTCGTTTTCGTTTTCTCGTTTTGTTACCTAACGAAACGAAAATGAAATTTTTTGCAAAAAAGTCACGAAAACGAAAATGAACCAAAACGGACCCCTAAACGACCAAACGACAAATGAAACACCATTTTTTTGAGTCGTGCTCATCTCTACTGAGAAGCAACATTTACTAATAGACTTCATTTAAAAAATATGGAAGTTAGAATGTGAGTGTGTATATTAAACCAGAAACAAATTTCCAACAGCTTCATAAAACCTTCTACCCAAATGTTTCAAATACAGGAATCCCTTCCCCCCCCAAACCCATATATGCTACATTCCAACATTCCAAGAATTAGTACTGATGTCTGAAACCACAGCGAGCAACAAATTCTATAAAAACCACAGTGCTTTTTCTGTAGAACAGGGCACTGGTAGGAGCAGCAATGAGTGCAAAGTGACATTTGTAGTAATCAGGGTTGATGAGTGCCTCACTCACTTCCTGATGGGAAAAAAAGCAAAAATGCAAAGTACTAAAAGCACTCTTTGTTTCGCTTACAATTTAATTATCCAGGCTACACGTTGCCTCCTCCCCTCACAAACAAGCTGGGTACTCAGTTTACCAATCTCAAAAGGATGGAAGTCTGAGTCAACCACAAGCTGGCTACCTGAGATTGAACCCCAGATTGTGAGCACAGTTTTGGATGCAGTAACCGCAGCTTAACCTATGCACCACAAGGCTCCTTCTAGGACAGATGTAAATCTTAGACATCAGAGTTGCAGACCACACCCATGTTTATCTTCTCATGACCAATCACAATACCAAGCATGCTGGAACGAAAGATAGAGAAGGAAGGAAAAACATGCACTAAGAAGCAATGGGTTTCCACAATGAACAAAACATGGCTGCTAAATATATGTGCTATCCAGTTTGATCCTCATTCACATTAGGGCAGAATAAAAACTGTGCCTGGAATCCTGTTGTGCAGGTGTTTGTGTACAACAGTAATGATGACATCAGTGGCAATTTGCCACCGATTACATCTTCACTGTTGTACATAAAGAACTTCCTTTGAGGATTTCTGCGTTTATGCAACTTTGTCACTTTTTGTCACATGCACCTTGAAATCACCATTAATCAGCTCCGATTTGCCTTTAATCAGTAGATATTTACCCCCAATTATGACATCACCTGTTATTCACACCAAGATTTGCAACAAAATTCCAGTCACTCTTTTACAGATATGGAACATCTACAATTTACAAAACAAAGTAAAATAAAAAATAAAAATTAGTGACAGCTCAAACAATAAAAACATTTATAACATGAACTTTCATGGACAATTGCCTACTTCCTGAGACTTCTATCTCAACTAAATCATACATCTGATGAGGTGGAATCTGGTGCACGTCTATAGCAAAGCTCAAGCTATAATAGTTTTGCTGTTTTTGCTGCAACTTGCTAGCCCAACTATCCCTTGGAATTAAAGCTATTATTTAGGCCACCAATTCTCTTCCAGGCAATATCTTTCTCAGAGGAGTACAGTAATACCTTGGTTTAAGAGTAACTTGGTTTAAGAGTGTTTTGCAAGACATGCAAAAATTTCTTTCTCAATTTTGCCTTGATATACAAGCACTGGAGCAGGCCACATGATCACAAGTGAGCCAATGGTGGCTCTCTCTGCCTGACTCTCCCTCCTGGATTTTGGGTGATTGTCTGGAACATTCCATCCCAAGGGGCCTCCAAAGCAGAGGGAGGAGAGAGAACTAAAGGAACATGCAGGTTAGGGTTTCATTTTTTTATATTTATATTTATATTTATATTTAATTTATATTTATATTTCATTTGTTTTAGACATTCTTATTTTTTTCAAATTATTTCTAGTCATGGGGCAGTTATTCAAGGCTACAAATTGCACTGTATTATAGTCACATTAAAAATACAGAATAAAATCCAGCTGTTAGTCCCAAGCAGAGCAGATTGCACAGCCAGGTATGCGAACCATGGCGTGGACATGGACTTCTAGCCAACTTCTTTTGTGTGTTTTGGCATTTTGTGTGTACTTTATGTGGTCATGGTACCCCAAAACAAATCATCTGGATTTGTATTATTTAAGGGAAATTTTGCTTTGATATAAGAGTGATTTGGTTTACAAACATGTTTCTGGAATGGATTATGCTTGTAAAGCAAGGTATTACTGTATATGTATTTGCAAGCTGTTCCGCTGCAGGTGATATGGTAATATCCAAGTTCTAATGGAGTTTCTTAGAGATGGAGATGGTATGCTATGTGCTGAGAAAAACATTGGAAGGGCCAACCAGGGATGATATTTTTCAGGCGATTCCTTGTTATTACAGCCTTCAGCAAAGATGGGCACGAAACCAAAAAATACTATTTTGTTTCCTTTTTTGTTTTCTTTCTCAATCTGTTTTGCTTTGTTTCATCATTAATGATTTAAAAAAACATTATGAAATGAAATAACAAATTAAATGAATCCCCTGCCACAACAGGAAGGGCACGGATGTGGCGGGGGATTCAAAACCCTCCAGCCCACCAGAGCTAGGCTCTGAAGATCAAGACAGGATCATCGACTGGAGGCTTTTTAAAATGTGGTGACACCAGTGCTTTTGCTGGGGTGGGGGATATTTAAAATAGCCTCTAGCTGACCACTCTTTGTGGCAGGCTAAAAACATCACCTCCTGGCAAATAGAAGGGGAAGAAATGGAGGCAATGACAGAGTTTATTTTCTTGGGCTCCTTGATCACTGCAGATGGCGACTGCAGCAATGAAATAAAAAGACACCTGCTTCTTGGGAGGAAAGCAATGGCAAACCTAGATAGCATCCTAAAGAGCAGAGACATCACTTTGCCAACTAAGGTCAGGATAGTCAAAGCTATGGTTTTTCCAGTAGTGATGTATGGAAGTGAAAGCTGGACTATAAAGAAGGCTGATCGCTGAGTTGGACACAACTGAACGACTGAACAACAACAACAAAAACATTTTAAAATGTCACCCGCCTCAGTGAGAGCGCTGGTGGTGGGACATTTTTGAAAGCCTCTAGCCCCCCACAAAGGGTGGTGGGCTAGAGGCTTTTTAAAATATCCCCCTGCCCCAGCGAGTGGCAGGACATTTTTAAAAGGCTCCAGACCACAACCCTTGTGGCAATCTTGAGCCTTTTTAAAATCCCCTGCCCGAACAGTGAGCGGGGACATTTAAAAAAACCCTCCAGCCCACCACCCCTCTCTTGATCTTCAGAGCCCTGACGATCAAGAGAAGGGGGGTGGGCTGGAGGCTTTTGAATGCACTACCACAACAGCGAGAGCACCGGTGCAGTGGGGGATGCAAAAGCCTCCAGCCCTGCCACCCCCTCTTCCTAAGGGTGTGTTTTGGGCAGGAAGTGCTGTGGACAGTGCCGCCACTGTCCACAGCACTCCCTGTCCAAAACACCACCACCACCCGGGAGGAGGGGTTGGCAGGGGAGAAAGGAGAAGTCAGGCAGCAATTTTACTGCTGCCTGGCTACTCCGTTCTTCTTAGCTGGCCACCTCCCAGCTGGGATTTTGGATATCTGAAGCTGTCAAAATCAGCTGGCAGGGGCTGGCAAGAACTGAGCAGAGAAACAGCTGGCCATGCTGTTGAACTGCTGCCGATCTCACTGCCGAACCAAAAATATCATTTTGGTTTGGTTCAGATGACACGCCGTCTGCCGTTTCATTTTGTTTCAACACAGTTTAGAAACTTTCAAAACGTCAAAACAGTGTGTTGTCTTTTGTAAGGTGCCCATCCCTGGCCATCAGGGATGATGTTCTCAAACTAATCAAAGGTTTTTACCTGTTGTCTTGCTTTGTTGCAGTGACACAAGCAAACAACTACTGCATTATTAATTCCCAATAATCAAAGCCAAGTATGAGCTGTCGTTCTAACATAAGCAGAGTATAATATTCCATGGCTAAAATCCTGTTGTTCAGTGTAAGTAAATTTGTAACTTTCCATCGCAATAAAATGTTCCTGCTGCAATTCTCAGGGATGTGTGTTATGTGCTGGCTTGGCCAGTGCCATGTTCCATGAGTGGATAATGGGAGAATGAATCTTTTGGTCTTTTTGGACGGAAAGGTCCAGACTCCAAAGATCTTGATTACCAGATGCTTCAAGGGAAGCAGAAGGATGCCTTGGAGACTAAGGTCGTTTATACACGACCCCTAAGCTCCGCTGCAAATGGCTGCAAGCTCCGGAGCTTAAAAATGTTTCCCCACCAGCTCCGGAGTTTGCAGACAATTAAGTGCGACCACGCCCACTTTAGCGCGACCCAGCACACTTTTCTTGTACCTTCTCTTTGGAGGTGAAAAATCTTTGATGCGGTGCAACGATAGTGATTGCAGGGCTCTCCTCGCTTCTGTTTGCTGCTTTTTGGCTCCCGCCCTTTTAAGAGCTACTTTTACAGAGACAAGAGGCAGAACAAGGTGAGTGGCATGCTTTTCTTTCTCTTTTTCTCCCTCCCTCACGCAGCCAGCAACCAGGAAGTGCGGAGGGGGGTGGGGACAGAGGAAGAGCGACAAACCCCTAAGATCTCTGGTCCGAATTTAAGTGGCCTGCAGATCTTAGGGGTCGTGTAAAAAGGCCCTAAGAAGCAATTGTTGGAGAAGTTACTTTTAAAATTACAACTCCCAGAAACCTGTAGTTGACACGACCAATGGTGTTACTGCCTGGGGGATTGCGGGAATTTAAATAGTAACCATTCCATTCACCGACTGGAAGAGACAGCTAGCTATCAAAGTCTGCAGGCATTTTATCAATATTGCATGCTGTTGGGGACTTAGAAGAACAGCCAACTGGAGTGGAAACTTTACCTTGGAAAAAATGATTAAGATGGGAGTCTGGTGTATGATGCATATTATCTGGAACGTGGACTTGGTTGTAAGACAAATATAAAACCATCTGGGTGTTTTGTCAATACTGGCATGTTTGCTGGTGAATTGGTAGATGCCCATTTGCAGAGGAAATTCTGCCTATGACAGATTTTCTCTCCTTCTTGTTGCTTTTATTTAATAGTAAGACAATAGTTGTTGGAATGCTCTTTTCCATCTGCTGTTGTAAAATGGCAAGTTTATGTAGAGGAAATTATCATATATTTTCCCCAAGTAAAATATAGTCATGCCTTCAAATCTAGCCATCTCTGTTGGCTCTCATTAGAGAATGAAACTGTATCTACAAATCTATATCTATGATCGAAATTGATTTAAATCAATTAGAGTAATATTACTAATAAATCAATGAAGTGCTTCTTTTGAAGCTCATGCTGCATATGAATTTTGACGCATGACGAACATTTCCAGCAACCATCTATTGTTAATATTCACAGTGTGATAAGATTTGGTCAAGATGGGATGAAAAGTTCCCCACAATCACTCTAAGCAACCACGACATGAATTCAAAGGGAGGAAAGCCTGGTTTACAGCCTGGCTCTGCTGCAGGCCCAGAATCAATCTTGTGTTGGCAAAGCAAATCAACATTCTCTAAAGCAATTCTAAAAATGGAAACAGCCCAAACAAAAAATGATAACTTTGAAACTGGACTTCAGAATAAGCACCAAATTTGGCAAGGTTGTAGCAGTCTGCTCTTGCTTTGAGCCAAATTTGGGGTGTTTGGGCAAAGGGTTTTCCAGTTATGACTTTCTAAAAGTAAAACTGTTCCTTCCCCTCATTCAAAAATAGGTGATCTTAAATGTTTTTGGTTTTAGTGTAGTTCATAAAATCAGAAAGACCAATCATGCTTATCTTGAAAAGAGAATTGATGGTTAACCACCTGAAGGGTTGGTACACAAAATGGCGTCGCTTATGTTAACTTAGTATGCTTTTACAAAATGTCTGTGTCAGTAGAATTCAAACTACAGCCTAAGCAAGTTAGCTCCCATGAAAAGAATGTGGCCTAGAGACCTTCAAATGTATCTGAAGATGTTCCTGCTCAATAGAAGTTACTATTCCCCCCCCCCTTATATGCCCTGCTCTAGGTTTCTATTTCCCCGCAAGCTAGCATAGAATACCATTGTCTAGTTGGCTTCAGCATGTTGCAAAGTATATCAGATAAGGGTACAATAGCCTGCCTATGCTCAGGAACTATTACTGCGCATGTCTTCCCCACTCCTGAATGGCTAGCTTTAGACTTATGATCATAATGCATGTGACCAGGGGTGGAGTTCTCAGAAATTATAAAACTTGTTTGCTTCCTGTATGATTTGCTTCAGCCTTTGAGAAATGATTCCGCTGAATGCCAGTGGCGTTGCTGCTTAGTAAATAAACATCTTTCTCTTTTTCATCAAAAATCTGGTTTCATTTGAATCTCTGTTTCTCCCTAAGCGGCCTAGGACCCGAGGTATTTTTGGGTAGGAATGTTGGCCTAGCAAAAAGGCTACACACCCACCCCCATTTTTTTAAAATGGAATTAATCCAGGCCATTGAGAGTTAATATAAGTCCTCAGAAATAACCTTTCAAAGGGGAGACATAATGATTTCTTATGGGATTTTTGAGACCAGGCTCCTGATACAAGTCTTCATGTCAGGACTCAATTAGAACCCAATATTTCAAATTGCCTTGTTGAATGTTGATTTGCTCTGCCAGTCTAAGGTCATTCTTGCACTCTTGTGCAGCAATGATGACTTCCAAGTTGTCGTATTATTAACAGATCTTGAAAGCCAACAGCATCTCTTCTAGCTTGGCGGTGGATCCTTGGCCTTGTTTAAAAGCTTTGTGACTATACGTGTTATCTGGGGGTGACATAGGCAGCTAATACATTGGACTATTCTATCTGCTGGGAACCTGTGCCTGCTTTATTTGCCATCTGATAGAACGTTGACTTTTTTGGTGTGGGCCTGTTTGGACTTTTGGTTGGGGGGGTTAACCCCCCACCATTATACTTCCTCCCTTGTTCTGGTGGCAGCAATTCATGGGGATTAACTATTTTAATCTTAAATTCTCTCTCTCTCTCTCTCTCTCTCTCTCTCTCTCTCTCTACTATCTTAGTTTGGGTTTGTAGTTATTTTTGGTTGTAATTGTCTGCATTGTTGTTTGAATTTTGAACTGTATTTCTATTGTATTGCTCCTGGGGTGCAATACAATAGAATTTTCCCCCCTGGAGTGGGTTTGTTTGGGAGGGTGGTAAGGGTGGTGGTGGGGTGGTGCCTGCCCCTTCCAGTTTATTGGCTTGGGCCTGTTTGGGCTCATGTCTTTGAGTCTGTTTCCCTCTCCTATTGTTCCTGGTTCCCCATCTGTGGCTGGTGAGGCTATCCCAGTGGTTTTGGGTCGTAGAAGATGCACTATGGGCTGGGGGGCTGGGGGGGTAAGAAGAACTAGGGTCAGGCAATTGGTGCCTGTCCTCCATTCTGACCCTCCTGCCCTCCGCCACATGTTAGGGAACCAGACCTTTCGTTCCTCCAACCTGTCCAGGTTGCTAATTAATGCCAGGTCAGTCCATAATAAGACACCAATCATGCATGATTTAATCATGGATGAACGGGCCAACCTGGCCTGCATCACAGAGACTAAGGTGGGGTGCCAAGAGGGGGCCTCCCTCTCTCAGCTGTGTCCCCCCAGGTACTTTGTTCAACAGCTGGGCAGGTCGGAGGGTGAGAGGGTGGGGTGGCCATCATGTACAGGGAATCCTTTGTGGTCAGCAGAACCACGACATTGGTAAGTCAGTGTCTTGAGTGCCTGCACCTGTCAGTGGGTCTTAGGGACAGGTTTGGGTTAGTGCTCATATACCATGCTTCCCTCAACACCGCACTCTCCCTTCCAGGGCTTTCCGAGTTTCTCTCAGCGGGACTTCTGAGATCCCCTCGACTTCTTGTGCTTGGGGATTTCAGTGTGCATGCCAGTTTGAGCTGTCTGGAGCAGCTCTGGAGTTTATGGAGTCCATGACCTCCATGTATCTCTCTCAACATGTTATCTGTCCAACTCACAGTGGTGGGCACATGCTGGTCTTGGTCTTTTCCTCCACATTGGTGGATTTAAATCTGAGGTTTGGGATCATTGTTGCTCAGCCCATGTCATGGTCAGATCATTATCTTCTGACCTTTTCCCTGTCGATCATCTCCCCTCCATGGGGAGGCTGGGCCTTCCATCTGGACCTGCCCCTGGAGGCTCCTGGACCCTGATTAGTTCTTGGGGGCTTTGGGGGAGTTTCTGTATGGTTTGGCTGACCATCTGGTTGAAGCCCAAGTGGATTGCTGGTATGAGAAGGCCAGCCACCCCCAAGCACCTTCTCCGATGCAGAGCCCGTTCCTCACTGTGGTACTCAGCTGATCTGCAGACAATGAAGCAAGATTGGGGAAGGCTTGAGTGCAGATGGAGGAAAGACTGGTTGGCTATTAATTCGGCTGCTGTTCATGAGCTGACCAGGTGCTACATTAGGGCCATTAGAGTGGCCAAGATAGCTTATGTCTCTCAGTGAATGGGTGCAGCCTCGAACTGCCAGGTGGAATTATTCCAGGCGGTTTACAATCTTACCAATCCTGGTCAGCCTGGACCTCCTCCTAGGGGTTTCACTAATGAGTCTTTAGCAGTCCATTTTAAATCTGAAATAGAGGCCATCTGATCGGAGCTGGACTCCAGTTGCAATGGTTTGGGCCTGGAGGTCCCTGGCACTCAGGGCCGGTGCGTCCATTAAGGCGAACTAGGCAGTTGCTTAGGGCGTCAAAATGGACAGGGGGCACTGCCCAGCCTGCTGCCCCCCCGCCACCCATCCCGCCACCGCCCACTGCCCGCCCCCCACCGCCGCCTGACCCCCCCACCGCCACTGCCGCCGCCCGACACCCCACCGCCTGAACCCCCCCGCTGCCGCCGCTGCCCCGCCCTCCCCCCGCCCCTCACCTAGGGCGCGAAAAACCCTAGCACCGGCCCTGCTGGCACTGAACCACCTTGGTCTCCTTATTTTGTTCAATTTCATCCAGTATCATCATCTAAGACCTCCAGGGCGCTGGCCCATTGTAATCTGGCAGCTTCTCTGTTTGCCCCCTGACCATCCTAGTTAATTAAGAGTGTAGGGGGAGCGGCCAGGATGGTGGTTGGTGCAGGCAGATGTGTGTGCGTCACCCCATCCTGGCTTGTTTGCACTGGTGGCCCATTGCCTCCCAAATCAGGTTCAAGGACCTGGTCTTGGTTTTCAAAACCCTCCATGGCTTGGGACCTGAATATCTGGTGGAGCACATCTCCCACAGGCCAGCTGTTGCCCGAACCACCAGGGTGTCTCAAGCCCTTGACCTTAGGGCCCCCACCCCCAGAGAGGCTCATAAGGTGTATGTGTGCAATCGGGCTTTTTTGGTGGTTGGCCCTACTCTCTGGAATTTCATCCTGGCCAAGCTTCGCCTTATGACCACCTTGCCTGCTCTAAAAAACCTATCTTTTTAGGGTGGTCTTTGGAGAAACCTGAGGTCTATGCTGTGCTGGCTCGCCTTTAATAACATCAGATCTTGCCCGGTCTTTTTGTTGTTGTTGTTGTTTTATTCTGTAAACCACCTAGAGTTCCCTTTCGGAAAGCAAGGTGGTATTAATAAATTATGAAAATAAATAAATAAATATATAACTCTCATATTAGGTTGATATCACTTTCTGCTGGAATAAATTGTTACATAGCTTAAAAATACAGTTCATATATTTAAGAATAGAGTTTTTTATGTTGAGGCACAGACCAATAGATCTGCTGTTGCACCTACAGCAACAATAAAATAGTTGGCTAATACAAAGCAACAGCACCATTATGAACAATATTTAACAGTCCCAATGAAAATGCAGCATAGAAAAGCATATAGCACTCACAAATGGATATTATGCTGAAATGGGGTAAGGTCTAGGGTATCTCTATAGATAATTGATAATTAGACATGGGCACGACTTGGCGAAATTGTCCTTTCCATTTTCGGATATTGTTTCCGTTACGTAACGGAAACGGTAACAACAATTAAGCTGTCAGAACTCAAACTCGAACCGAAAAAAGAAAAATTGGGTCTGATTTGTTGTTGTCATTCCTGGCATCGCGCGGCGATCGCGCGATGCCAAGCGGCACAGAAAAAAAGTTTTAAAAATAAAAAAACCCCGATTCCCGGCCAAAAAAGCAGGCGAAAATATGCCTGCCTGAGGGCACCTACCAGAGGGGTGGTTTCTGGGGGGGTCCCCAGCCTTCCCCCCCTCCTGTCCTGGGCTGCTGGTACTGGGCTGGGAGGGGGCATCCTCGGCGTCTCCATTTGCCATGCGGTGCGGGGGGATCCAAAATGGTGTCCACAATTTTTTTTTTTTTTGAAATCGTGGTCCAAAAAACCACCAAAGCACTACAGAAACATGCGAAAATTAGCTATTTTAAATGCTTGAATTTTTACAGTAGCAGCAGTGGGTTTTTTATAGCAGTAAAAGGTCGCACTGATTTTATTTTATTTTAAACAGATTTTTCAACCATGAATTTTCATAACCTAGGTAAACGTTGCTTCTCCAAAGAAATCTTGGGCAATCTTTTTTCCATTAAGCTACTTATTCTGCACCAATACCTTACCATTCTGGCAATAATCAGACCTGAGATCATTTTTGCATCAAGTTCTGTTCTAATTAAGTGTGCTGGGGTAGAATTTAGGCTAATACACTTGTAATTACTGGGATCATATTCACTACCTTTCTTAAATAGTAGTATGATGATACTCAATTTCCAGCCCATCTTATTTAGGTGTGTAAACAATCCAGACAATATCGAAGCCCAACAGTCTAAACTGCTTTTAAATAATTCAGCGGGCAAGAAGTCTTCTCCTGGGGCTTTATTGTTCCTGGTGTCTGAAGGTTTCCCAGTAATACTGCCATAGGCTCCAGGTTGTAAGGACAATCGGTAACAGCCTTCATTTACACAGATTGGAACAGGAACAGCCATTTTAATGATCTCTGCAAACCTGAGGGGGGGAGGCTGAATTCCCTGAACTAATAGTCCAAGGAATGCCCTTTCAATATGGGCCCCTGTTAATGTCTCAAGAGGCCCAGATGGTCCTAGGATGAGTCCCAGCTCTCATCAGAGTCTTTTTGATGAGGGCTGGTAGAGCCACACAGGAGGTAACAAGGTCCACTCCTTTGCTTCTCCTGGAGCCTCCTCTGCCTCTCATGTCACCACTGCAGTTCAGTTGGGGTGGGAGCTGCTACTCCTGTTGAATGACACCAGCACCAAGATCAGGCCAGTTATGCTGAGAGTGCAGTTAGCCATCCACAACTCCTTCCTCACCTTTCCGTCAGCATTCAGGAACTTGGTCTCAGGCTTCCTCCTCTCACTGGCTTTCCACCTCCACAGAGCACAAAACTGAAGGATGTAAATCTCAAGGGCCTCTCCCCTATCTCCTCGTTCCCCGACGTCACCACATCTCCCTCCCGCCACATCTTCCTCCCTTGAGGAAGCCCCCGTGTCAGCCTATTCCTCCTCTTGTATCCCAGTCACCACCAGTTCCTCCTTCCTCTGCAGGTGCCCTTCATCAGCCACCTCCTTCGAGGATACCTGTTGTCCCACCCCTTTGCTTGCTAATGCCTTTCCAGTGTCTGTGGAGATTCTCAGTCATTCAGGTGAGGTTATCTGGGAACTGAGTCGTGTCAAATGGGCTTCTTTTCTCATGGGATCAAAACATTGTGCTGCTCATCCAAGCAACTTCTTCAATCTGGGAAAACTTGGTGGGAGGTGTCCAATTTATAGTGCACCTTGCTTAACCCACCCTGGTCTGCATAGGCTCATTAGATGGACAGTAGCCTAAAATTGCTCATTAAGGAGACAATGGCCTGAATAGACTCATTAGATGGACAATGGCCTGGGGTATGAGAAAGTCCACCCTATGCAATACTTCCCTGGTAGAGGTGTGAAGTACTTCTGGTTTGTCTAAGGATTGATGAGAGGGCAGCATGATAAATGGGAGACAGATTGTGCCTAAATTTCCCAACCCTCCTGAAAGCCACTTACCATGCTACCTATAATATTTTCAGACCACAGATAAGTGAGTCCTACTGCACACAGAACGATATGAGAATGCTGCCGCCTGTACTGTCTTTCCCATTGGAGCAGAGACCAGAAATACAGTATTTGCCCTGGTAGATATTTTGAACTACCAGTTTCCACAGTCCCTTACCATTGCTTATTATACTGTATGGGGCTGATCGGAGTTGTAAGCCGGAACATTTGGAAGGCCAAACATACCCCACTTTTGCTTTAAAGGCTGCTATATTTGTATTTCATTCTTCTTGGGCAAAGAGGTTAAAGACGCTTCAGGGATACCATTTCATTAAATTTTACTTTTGATCTCCATTGATTTTTCCCCTCTCATACTACTGATGGATTCTGGGAGCTCTAAGGCAGAAATATACATTTTCCATGTTCCTAATCTGATGACTGCTTAATCTTATGTTAGTTCACCGAGATTGTTCCCCCTTCTGCTTGTTTGTTTTGACTTTTTAAATTAATTATAATAACATGCATTATACACAGCCATAAAACAGGGATAAACCATCAACCACCAAACCGCACACAATAAACATATCAAATGGTATTACTCGTTAGTGTAATACATTTTTCCATAACTCAGCATAAGTGGTAAAAAAGAATATGATTATTACAATACTGAATAAAACAAAGGTATATTTTATAAAATGAGTCTTTATAGGAATTCTGGTATCTCAGATGTGAGTGGGTAGTGATTTTTTTCCATCAGAACTAATTTCCATACCCTAGATTCCCAAACATTTGTTGAAATTTCTGCAGCTGTCTTCCAGCAGTGAACAATTGTTTGTCTAGCTTCTACACAAAAAAGTAATTAGCTCTTTATGGTATAATAATGCATTGGAATCTAAGAATATGTTTCCCCTTTTCTACCCATACAATGCTATTCTATATATCATGAAGATCCACTGCCTTCCCAGCCTAGATTTCAGCAAAATATTCAAATTTACTATGAGCTATATATGGACTGGAACTGTGCTACTACATGTTCTGCACAAAATATGACATTGCAGATGTTAAATGGTGTGTTCAAAGATGATGATGGCAGAAGAAGATCGTTTCAGTCTCCCAGGACATTGTCCTTCAGCAAATCTTCCTAAGACCTCAATTGAAAACCACACCCCAGTGCAGTTTTGTGCCTTTTCTAACTTACCTCTAAGAAACAAGCCTGACACTCCATCTGCCATGAACTTTGGGGGCTCTAAATTCTCTGTACTAATGATAAGAAACTGGTGCATGTGGGAAGAAGTGAGCTTTGATCCATGAAAACTAGCAGACTGTGTGATTTGTAAGGGTCTAATAAAGTGCCCCCAGAAGAAAGTAATGGTAAACCGCTTCTGAGTACTATCTACCTGGGGGGGGGGGATGAAAAAAGGTAACCATAAGTCAGAGCTGACATGGCAGCGTATAATTATTACATGTTTCCTAAAGGAATCACTTACTCTGGATAACTAACTCAATGGCTTAGGTCAGTGGTGGCACACCTTCGGCACTCAAGATGCTTTGGACCACAACTCCCACAGTCTTTTATCATTATTTATTTATTTATTTGTTGCATTTTTATACCGCCCATCTTCCAGAAAGAACTCTGGGCGGTTTACAGATGAGAATAAAAAGAAAGAAAAAACTAATAGGATAAAGAGGGGGAAACCCTCCACAAGAGGCGGTGCGGGCAAGAAAAAAAAGAATTAAATGGCAATATAGGCTTGGAATTCTGGGAGTTGTGGTCCAAAACATCTGGAGTGCCATAGGTTTGCCACCACTGGCTTAGGTATTTGGCTGCAGAGCCAAAGGTTGGGCTCTGCGGTTCAAACGTTATTATTATTACTCTTGCATTGTATCATGTAAGAATCACACATCTGTCTTTGGTTTCACACACACACACACACACACACACACACACACACACACACACACACACACACACACACACACACACACACACACACAAGTTCTGTTTCCACGTTTTATAGGGAAAACCCCATATACAGAACACACTACAAGGCCTCTGGGTCACAAAACCATTTGCATGAAGTACAGAGGACTGTGCCAGTTTGATCTCTCCAGCTGCTTTCTCTTTGCAGAAGTCTTACTAGGAAATTTAGCTTTAAATAAAACCTTCACTGGCCGTCACTTGGAGCAGTCTTTTCTTAAAAGAGTGCATTTCTTCCCCTTCTATAGACAGTCCCAAGCCTGCCTGCCCTAGGCTAGCAAAACGGTTCAGTGAGTCTTTTGACATTCCTGCTCTGTAGAGCTCCCCTTCAGCATTTCTTTTTATAAAAGTAAAGGTCATACTATGCTACAAACTGTCATCACACCACAGGCACAGTGGCGCATTTTTAGGTTTGGATGGCAAATGCTTTTATTGGATTATCATCGCATGTCCAGAGGGAGAAAAGAGTAGTAATGGAGAAATTCAGCAAAACGGGGATAAAATACATCCACTGCATGCTTCAAATTGCTTAGGAATTAAAAAGCTTTGCTCCTGACAATATTCGCTCATTCAGGCTGCCATCTAGAGTCCATTACCACAAGACAGAGAAAACAATGAAATCAGATTAAAAAAATATTCATCCTGAACCAAAACATAACGCTTCATATTTTGGCAAAAAATATTCTAAGAGAAGGGAGTTAAAATATAGGATTTGATGGAGTTAAGCCTGAAGTACCTTAGTTTCTCCCGCCCACTCACCCCAGTTTTACGACAGATGTGCTACATAACTCCGTTTGAATTTTGCTGGATAATGGAAAGCTATAAGCAGCTACTGATAGCTGGCCATTTTGTCATTTTTTTTAAACCCCAGGGTGGGATGTTGGCCAGCGATCAGCAAAATCTTGAAGAAATTATGCTTCTCAGCCAAACACTACAAATGTAAAAGAATAAAACCTACACATGCTACCCTATTTAAGACATCCAAACGACCGCTTGGAAAATGAACTACCCCACCATCCTTTAGACATTGCTAACTGTGGTGTCCCATTTCCCCAGATGACCTGAAGGAGATGGCAATATTCATTTCACAGCCTCTGTTCAGAGCCTCATGCTGAGTATAATTTGTTTAGGGATGAGCTGTGAACGTGGATCTCAATTTGCACAACAGGATACGGTTTGATTAGATATGTCTGGATGCATCTGTAATTCAATCAAGAGCAGGTGACAACCACAACATGGTAACACTTTCTAATGCTGGTTTCAGAAGTCTAATCAAGGGCTACAAATGTTAATCTGGGTCACGATAGACAACTCTCTTTCTCTGCATACATTTTCATGCTCTTTTCCTCAAAGATGACCTATGATATTTTGCTGCCTGAGGCAATGTGTACAATTATGTTTCCATGTACCAAAACTCCTTTGATGGCTTCTTTGGTGAAAGCATGACATCATTTTTCATTGTATCTGAGAACAGCAGAAAGGGAAACCAACTTGCTCATATAGGTCCCTATCCCACATCCCTTTAAATGCAGATTAAATTTTTAGATAAACCATGTCCAAAAATGCCGTCCCCACGACCACCAGGCTTCTTGGAAGAAAAAAAAGAAAAACCCCTTAAGCGAGGTTTCCAAGACTTACCGGAGAGGTAGGAAATTTTTTGCCTTGCTTAAAAAATCCGCCTTTTAAAGAGACAGACATCATGGGACTGCATAGATGATCCGGTTTTCTTTCTTTCTTTTTCCTCATAGCGCTACCAGCTGTTCCTGGGGCCGATCGCCACTGTTTTTTTATTTTTCTTTTAATTTTTCCCCGCCCTCCGAGCACCAGGAAGCTGGACTGGGTGCTATTTTTTTTTAACTTCCCCAAGCCCTCACGCCAGCCAGCTGGTCCTTTTTAAAAATCCTAGCGACACCTGCTGGCCATGGGGCTGAACTGTGCTTTTTTAAAAAAACACCTTTGAATGTGTGTGTGTGTGTGTGTGTGTGTGTGTGTGTGTGTGTGTGTGTGTGTGTGTGTGTGTGTGTGTGTGTGTGTTGTGACCGACTCGTCATCACCACATGTCCATGGAGTTTTCTTGGCAGGAATACTGGAGTGTCTTGCCAGTTCCTACTCCAGGTGTCTACAGCACCTGGTATTCCCTGGTGGTCTCCCATCCAAGTACTAACCAAGGCCAACCCTGCTTAGCTTCCGAAATCAGGCGAGATCGGATGTGCTTAGGAATGGCTATCCCATATCTTCAGTCACATGATGGGAGGAAGAGGAAAACCTAGGTGAGATAGCAGCCATAGTAGTAGAAATGGAAGATGCTGGTCAAAATCCATGAAATTTTTTACCCTGGTATAATGCAAATGGCAAAGATTTGGTAGGGAATTATTTCAGTTTCAAAAGGTAGCATAGGCAATTGCTGTTGAACACTATGCAGTGTAAGATGACACAAAATAGCAAATGCCTGGTCTAACACCTCAGTACACAGCAATTAGCACTACTGTAAACACCTATTGTGTTGGGATGACAACAATAACTCGCAAGATTTTGGGCATTGTTTATATAATTGTACTATACCTCCCAGAATATCCTTCCCAGCATGAACAATGAATATTGTATTCCAAAATATTAAGGTGCCCTATCTGCACAGTCTTGGTGGTTTGTTGTTGTTGTTGCTTAACAATACAGACTCTTTCTGTCCTCTTGGATCTGCTGTTTCAAGTGGCTGCCTCACTTTGTCTAACGATCAGTCCTATTTCTTCCTCAAGTCCTACTTTAGCTTCAATTCTCCCTAAAGACAGACTATAACCCTCCCAGCAAATGTGAAAATACAACTGAAGGGGAGAGGATTCCATCTTGAGAGTGATAGACCAATAGCCAAGGAATAGCTCATTACTTTCAATGAGTTAAAATCTCCAGGGCTCAATGAACTACATCCAAGACTATTGAAGGGACTGGTTAAAGAACTCTCAGATCCACTGTTTACTCTTTTAAAAAAGCATGGAGGATGGGTGAAGTGCCAGGTGATTGTATGATGGCTAATTATGTTTCTATCTTCAAGAAGGGCCAAAAGGGAAGAATCTAGGAACTACTTATCAGCCAGACATCAATCCTGAGGGAAATTCTGGAGCAAATTATAAAATAGTTAGTCTATAAACACCTTCAAATTAACGCAGAAATCATTAGAAGCCACACCTCGTATTTAAAGGAAAGGAAAAAGAAGGGAAGATAGAAAAAAATCTAAATATATCCATCAGGTGCCAGTTTAACAGAGCTGTTATGAAACACCTTTTACCCTATGTTACCATTTGCAGTGCCTATCTGATGGCGATTCAAAATGGCTGCCACAAAATTGGGTTCCTTCATTCTTAATGTGATACAAATTAGCATATATGCCTGGAAAAAAAATTATATGTACATGACAAAAGTTGACAAAATTACCACGATCAACCTTTAGTTCAGACTTTGAGTTTGAACTGTAATTATTATTATTATTATTATTATTATTATTATTATTATTATTATTATTATTATTATTATTATTAGTCTGAAGCCTATAAATATCTGGGCATACTGCAATTAGATAATATCAAGCATGGTCAAGTGAAAAATGTGGTCAGTAAAAAATATATCCAAAGGGTCAGAAAAGTATTAAAAAAGTAAGCTGAATGGTGGTAACACCATCAAGGCCATTAATAGCTGGGCCATACAGGTCATCAGGTATACCGCTGGCATAATAAACTGGACTCAGATGGAGCTAGATAGTCTAGATAGGAAAACAAGAAAACTTATGACCATTCACTATGCATTACATCCACGCAGTGATGTTGACAGGCTGTATTTACCTAGAAAGGTAGGTGGTAGGGTTCTTCTGCAAGTGAAGCAGACAGTTGAAGAAGAGAAGCATATTTTGGCAGACTATGTAAAAAAAATAGTACAGAGCCAGTATTTTTGGAGGTTAAGAACAGGGAGGTGTTTAAAGCAAAGCAAACAAAGGGTCAATACAGGAAAACAACAATGCAAATACAAGCTGATAGCTGGCATAATAAGAATAGAATAATAGAATAATTTTATTGGCCAAGTGTGGTTAGACACACCCAGAATTTGTAATAAAGCGCTGCATGGGCAGTTCCTTGAAAAAGTCAAAGGAAAAGTAGATGA
The DNA here is from genome assembly GCA_029282475.1 of Phrynocephalus forsythii. Taxonomy (NCBI): domain Eukaryota; kingdom Metazoa; phylum Chordata; class Lepidosauria; order Squamata; family Agamidae; genus Phrynocephalus; species Phrynocephalus forsythii. The sequence goes on from JAPFRF010000002.1 coordinate 37,238,286, forward strand.
GGAAAAGATCTGGTTATGGCTCACCAATGGAACACTGAAAAAAGAGACAGAAGCCCTGATTTTTGCAGCTCAAGAGCAAGCTATCAGAACAAATGCAGTTAAAGCTAGAATAGAAAAATCAGCTGAGTCCCCCACATGTAGACTCTGTAAAGAGGCAGATGAAACTATCGACCATATATTGAGTTGTTGCAAGAAAATTGCTCAGGCTGATTACAAACAGCATCATAATGTAGTTGCTCAAATGGTCCACTGGAATTTGTGTCAGAACTATCAGCTGCCCATAGCAAAGAACTGGTGGGTTCATAGGCCTGAAAAAAGTGACTGAAAATGAGCATGTAAAATTACTTTGGGACTTCCGAATATAGACAAGCAGGATTTTGGAGCATAATACCCCGGTTATTGTGATTGTGGAGAAGAAAAAAGTGTGGATCATTGATGTTGCTATACCAGGTGATAGTAGAGTCCCTGAGAAACAACTTGAAAAAATTACCTGATATCGGGATCAGAAAATTGAACTTCAGAGACTCTGGCATAAACCGGTACAGGTGGTCCCAGTGGTAATCGGCACACTGGGTGCGGTACCTAAAGAGATAAGCAAGTATTTAGAAGAAATTGGAGTTGACAAAGTCACCATCAGTCAGCTGCAGAAAGCCACCTTACTGGGATCTGCTTGCATAATTTGCCGATACATCACTGAGTCCTAAACGCTTGGGAAGCATTCGACTAGTGATTGGTAATACAAAATCCAGCGTAAATGGCTGTGTGGTTAATAATAATAATAATAATGATAATAATAATAATAATAATAATAATAATAATAATAATAATAATAATAATAATAGAGTACTACAAGCAGATAACATCAACCATAAAGAAGTAAAGAATAACGTTAGCCAAGAATACATCAGAAGGGTCAGAAATATACTACTAAAATCAAAATTAAATGTAAAGAATACCATCTAAGCTATAAACACATGGGCTGTTCCAGTCTTGCGATACACAGCAGGGAAAACAAGACAAGAAAAACAATGACATTAAACCATGCACTACATCCACAAAGTGATGTCAGTAGGCTCTACTTGCAAAGGAAAATAGGAGGCAGAGGCCTCTTGCAAGTTCATCTAACTGTCAAAGAAGAAAAACGAGGAATATTTCACTATCTCCACCATAGTGAAAATGCTGTGCTTAAGTCAATAGTTACTGAAAGCATAATAAAGGAACATCCAGAAACTAAGCAAGAATTTAAAAGTCAACAAATGCAAAGCCGAATAGAGAAGTTACATAGTAAAGCATTGCATGGTCAGTTTATAAGAGACACCAATGATGTCAATCAAGAACAAACATGGCTTTGGTTAAGAAAAGCAACACTGAAGAAAGAAACTGAAGGACTAATCATGGCAGCTCAAGATCAAGCCTTAAGAACAAATGCCATAAAGGCAAAAATTGATAAACTATTGAAAGATAATAAATGTCGATTGTGCAAAGAAAAGGATGAAGCTGTAGATCATATCATCAGCTGTTGCCCAAAAATCACGCAGACTGATTATTTAGTCCATCATAATAAAGTAGCAGCAATGCTCCACTGGAACATATGTAAAATTTTCAACCTACCATCAAGCAAGAACTGGTGGGAACATCAGCCGGAAAAGGTTACAAAAAATGAAGTCATCAAGCTGCAAATCCAATGCGACAGACACCTTATCCACAATACTCCAGATATCACGATAGTACACAAGCAAGAAAACAAAGTTCAGATTGTTGATGTGGCAATACCCGGAGACACAAGAGTCAGCGACAAAGAGTTAAAAAATATAATCAAATATCGGGACTTAGAAATAGAAATCGAAAAGCTATGGAATAAGAAAGCAAAAACAATACCAATAATAATAGGTGCCTTGGGTGCAATCCCAAACGACCTGGGTCAACATCTGAAAATCCTCAGCACTGGCAAGATCAACATCGGTCAACTACAAATGGCAGCATTATTAGGAACCAGCATATATTCTACAAGGATATCTCCAGTCATCCTAGGCTCTTGGAAAGAGTGCGATCATTGGAGAAGGCCAACTTCATCTTAACACCTGGCAGCTGTGTTCTCGAGATGATGATGATGATGATGATGATGATGATGATGATGATGATGATGATGATGATGATGATGATGATGATGATAATAATAATAATAATAATAATAATAATAATAATAATAATAATAATAATAATAATAATAATAATAATAATAATTCCCTGTCCCAAAAAAGGGCCAAATCGATGACAGGCCCGCATGACAGGTTAGCTGATTAAACCAAAGTCTCCTCAGATAATGAATTTGTCCACTGTGAGAGGGTACTTTGGAAACAACATTCCCTGGCATGGCACAGCCTGGATGAACAATGCAAGAATGGCATTGAGACACAAGCAAGCAAGTCCAAATCCATATTGCGTCCATCAATATTGGCACGTTGAACCGAAGAGCAACCAAGCATGCAGCTGTACTCAAACAGTGGCGGGTTGACATCTACGCCCTTCCGGAAACAAGATGAAGTGGAAGCAAATTACGTGATATCAGCCATGGGTACAAGGTCATCTGTTTAGGCGGAACCAAACATGAAACTGTTGATACTGCTATATCACAGCGGTTTCATGAAGCTGTGGCAGAACTCAAGCAATTTGATGATTGACTGATGAAGATTGTCATTGTAATGATGCAGTGAACCGTAGAATTTGACAACAATTATTAATAGGTAACTATAGATAGAAGAAGAAGAAGCGAAGAAGGAAAAGGAAATCTGCAATGAATTTTGAAAAAATCCTGTCCTATCAGAAAATATTTTATTTCATTATAAACACTTATTTAAATGCTTCGGTTGTTCTTTATTTAGAAATAAGTTGGATTTCTAACTACTGAACAGTAGAACAATAGACCAGTTCTATTAGGTAGGGCCATTTAGTATTTTAACGCCAACAACATCTACAGCTGCCCTACCAGTAGGCTAGAAGCCTGGGAGAAATCTCTCCACTAGGGAAGAAGATCTGCAGCTGAATGGAACAGTAGATTAATATGTAACAGAAGGTGAAATGGAGAAACAGTACAGCAAATTTCTGCTGAACCAACAAAAAGCAGATTGAAGTATGTGGGGAAAGAGAATAAAAGAGCACAGAGGCATAGCGATCTGTGGATTCTTTTTTTATACATAATTTTCATTTATTTTCTACACAGTAAAGCACATACATTGTTCACCACCTGTCATGTTACATAGGTCAATCACAATTATTTTCCCAACCTTTCAGCCCATTGTAGTTCATATCTCCTTTCATATCTTAGAAGAACATATTTTCATATTTTCATACTTAGTTTCCTTTTTGTTCCATCGGTATTCAATCTATCTTTACTCATATCTCGTTTCATCTAATACAAAATATAGAAATAACCAAAATATACAGCTATAAATTGTCTGGTGCCAAGAGCTTTGCCATCACCATTGACTTAGTTAATGGTGTCTGGTTTTCCTCCAGTGGGAGATAAGATGATTCCTGAACCAACAGAGTCTGACGACGTTTTCTCCATGGTCAAACAGGTAGTGCCTCTCTTTGTCTCCCCTCCATGGAAACTTGCCTCTTTTCTGAGAGGCCCAATCTAGGGAAATTCAACCTGATAAGCCTCAGAACTTATCAAGTTGTCTCGCCGTGCCATAGCTGGAACCGTGTCAGCAATCTGTGGATTCTTGTGCCCATAAGTGTAACAGCGAGAGAAGTGCATCACATCAAATACCTGTTGTTGTTTTTACTAAATCAGGGGTATGCATCTGCAGATACACAGTGAGTAAAGGTAGAGCACCCAAGATATATCCTCCACCTGCTTCTCACCATCTCAAAGTACTTGCAGGACTTCACTATTCATTTTCTATTTATAGACTTATGTAAGGTAATATTCTTATTTTTAAGTTTTTTAAAAAGGAAGAAAAACATGTTCCATTTAATAAAGAATCGAAATGACTATAAATCTCAAAACTGACATCTTAAATCCTCTATCTCACAGCATGATGTTCTCCAGAAAGGCAAAAGCTACAAGTATAAAGTTTCAAATTAATTCTTGTTATTTTTGTTTCTATAATCCTCATATGTGCGGGTTCATTGAAGTTGATTAAAGGTTCCGATGCAACAAAAGGATTTGACTCATTTTGTACAAATAAATCGAACATTAAATTTTTATTTAACAGTTCACAACTTCGTGGATTATTTTCATGTCTTACATTCTTGGTTACATGTGGAGTCAATATAGGGACTGAGGAACTTGGAGATAAATAACTGGTTGAATTTCTATAACTCTCTTTGAACGGGTTAAACTTTCTCTTCTGTAACGAGGTTAGAATTTCTTCATGATGCCACCAGTCTGGTTCCTTAGGGTTGGAGGTGGAGCTCGAAGGGGATGACTCCATCCCCATCCCGGTATTCATCCCGGAGGATTAGGGTCTAATTTTCTACTGAAATGTCCTGGTGAAGTATCTCTCTCTTTTAATGAGAACTCATTTGGTCCAAGACCCATCAGAGACCCGGTAGTCTCTCTCCTCTCCTTTTCCCCATCTTCCTCCGTCTGACAACCCCTCTCTCTAACGATCTTAACGTCCCTTTTTCCCCCTCTCCCTCGTGCTTCTGTCTCGTGCTCTTTAGATATTCCTCCCCCTCTCTTGCACTCTTCCGTCTGAGCTTCCATCTCTTTATACATGCGGTTTCTTTTTTCCCCTTCTGTTTGCGTGGTTACATTTCTACAAGGTTTCTTTGTTTCTATCTTTACCTGAATTCCTATTTGCTTCATCTTAACCACAGCTTCCGTCTGAACTCCTAAAGTCACTTGAGTCATTCTGCTTTCTCTCACTTGTATTCCTGAATCTACCATCTCTTTGCTTTTCCCAAATTCTCCTTCAGTTTGCACTCCTGTATTTTTAATATCCTGACAAATATCTATCAACCCCATCTTAATTTCGTTCCATAATATCATTCTTTGAACAGTGGCCAAATAACATTCTTTAAACCTTTTATCCACTTTAACACTATTATCTTCCTTACTCATCTCCTTGTCAGTTTTATCTTTAGTCTCCCAAAACAATTTCCCTGGTCTTTCACCTCCTTCCTTAACTTCTCTTTCCTCCTCTGCAAACGACCCACTGACTCCTTGATTGTGCTGTTTCTCCTCTTGTCCACACACCCCCCCCATCAAGTTGGTCGTTTGCGGGTTGTCTTCTGCTACCCATGGGCCCTGTCGGGAGAAATAATCCGCGTTAGAGTGCTCGCCCCCTTTTTTGTACTTTACATCAAAGGCGTATGGTTGCAAACTCAAATACCATCTTGTGAGTCGGGGATTACAATTCTTCATTCTACTCAACCAGGTTAACGGTGCGTGGTCTGTCACGAGCGTGAAACGTGTTCCTAGCAGATAATATTGTAGTTCATTTATCGCCCATTTCACGGCTAATGCCTCCTTTTCTATGGTAGAATAATGTAGTTCCTTATCTTTTAGTTTCCTGCTGAGATATAGAATTGGATGTTCTTCTCCCCTTATGTTTTGAGCTAAAACCGCCCCTATCCCTCTTTCTGACGCATCTGTTTGTAATATGAATGGGTAATTGTAGTCAGGAGCATATCTGACCGGGTATGAACATAATTTGTGTTTCAGTCTCATAAGCTTGTTGCTCTTTCCACCCCCACTCAATTATCTTCTTTTTATTTTTTCTTGTTAAATCTGTCAATGGTGCAGCTATATGTGAGAATCTTCTGATAAATCTCCTGTAATATCCTGCTAATCCTAGGAATTGTTGCACTTCACGCTTTGTTTTTGGTTGTGGCCAATTTGATAACTTATCTATTTTAGATCCTTGAGGAAGTATTTTTCCTCTTTGTACCTTATAGCCCAAGAAATCTATTTCTGTCCTAGCTATTTTACATTTCTTAGGATTTACTCTTAATCCCGCTTCCCTAAGTCGGGTCAGAATTTTCTCTAAATGTTCCAAATGTTCCTCCCAGTTTTTACTATAAATAATAATATCATCTATATAAGCTACTGCAAAATTTTGAAATGGAGCTAGCACTTTGTCCATCAATCTTTGAAACGTTGCTCCTGCGCCATGTAAGCCAAACGGCATGAATGTAAAATTAAAAAGTCCGTTAGGTGTGGCGAAAGCTGTTTTCTCTTTGTCTTGTGGTCTTAATGGTACCTGCCAGTATCCTTTAGTTAGGTCTAGACTGGACAGGACCCCTGCTTCTCCCAATTTGTCCAGGACGTCGTCGATTCTGGGCATGGGATAAGCATCAAATTTTGATATTTTGTTTACTCTTCTGAAATCTATGCAAAATCTTATTGTTCCATCCTGTTTAGGTACCACTACCGGATGGCTGCGCCACGGGCTTGTAGACGGTTCAATCACCCCTAGTTCTAACATTTTGTCTACCTCCTCTTTAATTATGGGTATCAAATGTCTAGGCCATTGTCTTCCATGGTCTCTAATTATTATTCCTGGTGGTGTTTCTATTCTATGTTCCGTCCAATGTGTTTTCCCTGGTTTATCTGAAAACACGTCCGCAAACCTTTCCTGTAACCTTTCCAAATCTTTACATTGGTTATCTTCTAACGTTTGGCATATCGTCAATCCTCCCTTTTTATCTCCCCAATCTGGTCCTAAAATTTCCTCGTCCTTCGAAGCCACATATACTTCTCTTTCTTCCCACCTTTTTAGTAAATTAATGTGGTATATACCTTGTTTCTTTTTCTTGTCAGGTGTTGCAATTTCATAATCTACATTGTTAACCTTTCTTAACACTGTATAAGGTCCTTGCCATTGAGCAAATAATTTTGACTGGTCTGTTGGGAGCAATAATAGTACCTTCTGTCCCGCTGTAAGCTCTCGACATTTTACCTTTTTATCATACCTGATCTTTTGTGCTGTTTGTTTATTTTTTAAATTTTGTTTCGCTAAGTCCCTGACATATTTAAGTCTATCTCTCATCTCGATTACATGCTTCACCGTACAAATAGAATGATCTTCTCCCTCCTCCCAACGTTCTTTTATGAGATCCAGTATTCCCCTAGGATTGGATCCATATAAGAGCTCAAAGGGAGAGTATCCCGTGGATGACTGCGGAACTTCCCGTATAGCAAACATTAAGGGAGCCAACATTAAGTGCCATTTTGATGGATTATCATTAATTATTTTTCTTAACATCTGTTTTAAAGTCTTATTAAACCTCTCTACAAGGCCATTACATTGCGGATGATAAACCGTAGTCCGTAAGGGCTTAATGTCTAATATTTTCCACATTTCTTTAAGAGTTTGACTTAGGAAATTTGTGCCTTGATCGGTCAAAATTTCCTTTGGGAAACCTAATCTTGTAAATACCTGTAACAATTCTCTAGCCAATACTTTTGCATTTGTTGAGCGTAGGGGTACCGCCTCTGGATATCGTGTGGCGTAATCTATCATAACCAATACATGTGTGTGTCCCCCTGCTGATTTCTTTAATGGTCCAATGATATCCAATCCTATTCTATCAAAGGGTTTATCTATCAAAGGCATTGGTATTAGATTTCCCCCTTTTTGTGGTTTTGGTTGGGTCAATTGACACCTCTGACATGTTTTACAATAATTATGTACATCTTCACTTATAGTTGGCCAATAGAACCTTTCTTTCACCCTTGCCAAGGTTTTTTCAACTGCTAAATGTCCTGATATAGGGACATCATGTGCCAACATCAATATTAATTGCCTGCCCCCCCGTGGCACTACCAATCTATCTTTTCCATTCTTATCTATGTGATACAGCAATCCATTTCTCCATTCTAGTCCTGTCTCCCCTTGTGGTGTTTCCCCTTCCATGCGTGCTTGTGTTCTCCAGTTTTCTAATGAATCATCTTCATTCTGCCAAAGTCTCACCCGTGCCTTATTCGCTTGGGTTATTTCTGTCCAGTCCTTTGTATCGTCTTTCCATGGTCTGGATCCTGGAGGGGTCACTCCGGAGCATAGGACATCCTGGGATGATAAAAATTTATTTAATCCCTCCCAATCTCTTCCCAGTAAAACATCTCTAGGTAATGATGGTACAATTCCCACTTTCATTCTGTATATTTTGTTGTTTACTTCTATATTCGCCCATGCAGTCCCATACGGTTTTGCATCACCATGGATGCATCTAATTATAACTGCTTCCTCCGGGTTGTAATTTTCTATTTCTTTTACTAATGTTTGTCCTGAGCCTGTATCTAATAAAGCCTGTTTTGTTTTTCCATTTAACTTCACCTCCATTTCCCACCCTCGTTGTTCGTCGTTCACTATTTCATCCCCTAACATGTCCCCTGACGTCACCCATGCACAGTTCAGGTACGGGCATTCCCGTCGGTAATGCTCTGGGGATCCGCAATTATAACATACGAGTTTTTTGTCCTTTTGGGGTTGTCCCCATCCCGTTGGACGTTCCATGCCTCTTCCACCGCTGTTCTTCATCTGTCCTTGCGGCTGTTGGGTTTTCTTTGCGTCCTCCTCGTATCGCTTGGCCTTCTCTGCGCCGCTTTCCTGCAACGTGTCTCGTCCTGTGGGCTCCGCCATTTTGTCTCTCCTGTTCTCGTAGTATGTCCTGGTCTCGCGATAACTCGTTGTTCTTTCTGCCGCTTGATGGTAATTTTCCAGGAGTATGACGACAGCCTCTAATGATGATGGTTGATTTCTTCTTACCCAATTCTGTACCGATGGTGTTGCCGTAGTGAGTAATTGTTCGATCACTACTTGATCTATGATGTCGTTCTTTGTTTTTTCTTCTGGTTGTAACCATTTCACCACGTTTGCCCTCATTCTATATGCTAGCGGTCTCGGATGTTGTCCGGTTTGAAGTTTCAATTCTCTGAACTTTTTCCGATACGTTTCGGCCGATATGTTATACGTTAACAAAATGGTTTCTTTTACTTTTTCGTAGTTCAACGCATTTTGTGGTCCTAGGGCATCAATAACTGTTTGTAAACTTGCTGTTAATGCTGGGGTGAGAATAATAGCCCATTGATCTTTTGGCCAGTTTGCGGCTTGTGCTGTTCTTTCAAATGTATTGAGATAAGTTTCTATGTCATCATTTTCAGTCATTTTCTGCACCTTCATAGGGAATTTAATCCCTGTTGTATTCTTTTCTTCGGTTATTTCTTTTGTTTGTTTTGCAGTTGACTGTTTATCTCCTTGTCTTTCATCTGCCATTCGAGTTATTAATATCTTGTTCTGTTGTACCAGCGTATCTATCATTTTCTCCTGTCTCTGTACCGTCTCTCGCAACCATTTGGCTTCTTCGTCTACCCTGTCATAGACGTCATTTATACATTGGGCGCCAATATGTGCGGGTTCATTGAAGTTGATTAAAGGTTCCGATGCAACAAAAGGATTTGACTCATTTTGTACAAATAAATCGAACATTAAATTTTTATTTAACAGTTCACAACTTCGTGGATTATTTTCATGTCTTACATTCTTGGTTACATGTGGAGTCAATATAGGGACTGAGGAACTTGGAGATAAATAACTGGTTGAATTTCTATAACTCTCTTTGAACGGGTTAAACTTTCTCTTCTGTAACGAGGTTAGAATTTCTTCATGATGCCACCAGTCTGGTTCCTTAGGGTTGGAGGTGGAGCTCGAAGGGGATGACTCCATCCCCATCCCGGTATCCATCCCAGAGGATTAGGGTCTAATTTTCTACTGAAATGTCCTGGTGAAGTATCTCTCTCTTTTAATGAGAACTCACTTGGTCCAAGACCCATCAGAGACCCGGTAGTCTCTCTCCTCTCCTTTTCCCCATCTTCCTCCATCTGACAACCCCTCTCTCTAACGATCTTAACGTCCCTTTTTCCCCCTCTCCCTCGTGCTTCTGTCTCGTGCTCTTTAGATATTCCTCCCCCTCTCTCGCACTCTTCCGTCTGAGCTTCCATCTCTTTATACATGTGGTTTCTTTTTTCCCCTTCTGTTTGCGTGGTTACATTTCTACAAGGTTTCTTTGTTTCTATCTTTACCTGAATTCCTATTTGCTTCATCTTAACCACAGCTTCCGTCTGAACTCCTAAAGTCACTTGAGTCATTCTGCTTTCTCTCACTTGTATTCCTGAATCTACCATCTCTTTGCTTTTCCCAAATTCTCCTTCAGTTTGCACTCCTGTATTTTTAATATCCTGACAAATATCTATCAACCCCATCTTAATTTCGTTCCATAATATCATTCTTTGAACAGTGGCCAAATAACATTCTTTAAACCTTTTATCCACTTTAACACTATTATCTTCCTTACTCATCTCCTTGTCAGTTTTATCTTTAGTCTCCCAAAACAATTTCCCTGGTCTTTCACCTCCTTCCTTAACTTCTCTTTCCTCCTCTGCAAACGACCCACTGACTCCTTGATTGTGCTGTTTCTCCTCTTGTTCACATCATATCAGACTCTAACAGCAGCTTCTCTCTGGCTTTTAAATTAGTCTGATACTACATTAAAAAGAAAAGTTAATAATCTAATGCCAGACTCTCCAGGAAACATGCAAAACTATATAATTAAAACTAGAAATAAAATGATAGACACATTATCTCTTGTCGGACTGCTTGATTGTTCTGTAACAAATGTTACCGCTCTTTCCCCTTTCACCCTTTCTAAAGACTTCATGTTTCTGCCAGACGCTGGAAAAGTTACTTTTTTAGACTACAGCTCCCAGCGTGTTGGCTGGGGATTTGGGGAGTGGTACCCCAGAAAAAATAAAGTTTCAGAGTTTGGGCTTTTTCCCTGGACCAGAAAACATGATGTACAAGAGGACAGTGCACCTTCTACATTTGAACAAGCTGGACATGCTGAATAGACATTTGTCCAACTAAAAGGGATTCCTTTCCAGAGGCAATGGCAAAACTAGGATGAGGAACCTAAGATTCTGCAGAGGTTGATGAGCACTTACTGCCATCATCTCTCATCTCTCTTAAACTTGGTAGCATGGACTGAAAGTCATATCTGGAAGAACATCTATTTCTCAGCCTTAGGTGAAGTGTGTTTTACACCAGGATAATCTCTATTGATATCCAGACAACCACATTTCATACGATAGTTCATTAATATCTCTCTCTCTCTCTCTCTCTCTCTCTCTCTCTCTCTCTCTCTCTCTCTCTCTCTCTCTCTCTCTCTGTGTGTGTGTGTGTGTGTGTGTGTGTGTGTGTGTGTGTGTGTGTGTGTGTGTGTGTGTGTGTGTGTGTGTGTGTGTGTGTGAGCACTAATTTATAATTAATCTCAGCTATGGTTCCAACTCCGGGCCCAGTCTTATCTAGGGTGGACACTGATGCATCACTGAAAAAGATGGTCAAACTTTCCACATACTACCGTAATATAAATTAACATCTGCAAATACAGACATAACTGGTGGTGGTACTGCCTTGTACTCTGTCATGGATATTAAGATGACAATGAGAAAAGGAGAGGGTACCAAAAGTCAGAAAATTTTAGTACACATATGGTCTTTTAAAATAACAGAGGAGCAACAATCTTGCTCATTTTGAGTAAGCCGAAAAGTAAAGAGTTGTTTTAAAAACTAGAACTATAACAGCAAATTACTACCTTCAGAATCTTAAGAGCAACTAACTTTTTTAAAAAGCAAACATAGCAAGCAATGGCAGTGAGGAGAGATAATATAGATGCCAGAATTTATTTATTTATTTATTTATTTATTTATTTATTTATTTATTCATTCATTTATTCATATAGCTTGTATGCTTCCCACTACCCAAAAGTCTCTGGGCAGCTGAGAATCAAAATAAACAGTTCAACAATTAACCAATCAAAACTTTAAAACTGCAATAAAACTAAAATGATAAAAACATTTAAGTGCAATAAATATAATACATTAAAACACGACACTAAAATTGCCATCAGGACTCACAATTAGAGATGGGCATGAATAGAAAAAATGGAGTTTCGTTTGTCGTTCGTCGTTTAGAGGTCCGTTTTGGTTCGTTTCCGTTGTCCGTGAAAATTTTCAAAAAAATTGTTTTCGTTTCATTACCGTTTTGTTACCGTTTCATTACCATTTAGTCCAATTTTAATGATTTTTTAAGCATTTAAAGCCGCTCACTTCATTGCAGTAACGGAAACGAAACGCACAACCAAAATCCCCGCGTTTCTGTTCGTTTTGTTTCATTTTAGGGATAAATTTCGTTTGTCATTTCGTTGCATAACGAAACGAAAAATGAACAAAAATGAAAAATTGTTCGTTCTGTGCCCATCTCTACTCACAATCATCAGTTTTAAAACTTCTGGAATACAGTGACCCCCCCCACCTATCGCGGGGTTTAGGGACCTGACCTGACCTGCGGTAATTGAAAATTCGCGATATGCGGATGCAGGTCAGGTCGAGCCTGGGGGACCTAACTGGGGGCACTTGTACTTACTCCCAGCCTGGTGCTGCCCTGAACGGGCCTGCAATGGCCTTCCCGAGCCTTCTTCCCGGACCTTACCTGAAAATGAATAAAACATCTGCTTCCAACTACTAGGTACTACTGTACTATTAATTTGCCTTCAATTGGCTCCATGCATTGGGTAGACCAAATTTCATTCTCAGTTCTCTGATGAAAGATTGCCACATTTCTGTGTAATCTCATTCCCTGGCCATACAGGAACCTTGAGTTTTAAAATATATTGATAGGAGAGAGAGAAATACCCTTTATTTAATTAGATAATGCAACCAATGCCAGTCAAGGGAGGAATTTGAAACTTATAGTCATGTAGGTTTCAGCCTCCATTTTGTAACTCACTTTTAAAAACCAGACCTAGTGCAGACATCTGTCTCAGCTTTTGGGACTTCCATCAGTCTTTTGCTGCAGTATGATATATTAGGGCACAGCCTGATAAAGACCAGTATAGGTGGAAAGCTAGCTTTGTGTTGTGTATGGACCACACTTGCTTTGTATGGTTTTTTTCCTATATCATAGCAGTTTAATAACCACTTCAATTGCCTTGGTGCCATCCTATGGATTCCTGCACCTTGTAGTTTGGGGCTAAAGAACTCTAGGGTACTTTGTTGGCCTGGAATTCATTCTACTTTATAACATACTACAAATCCCATATTTTCAGACTGCAGCAGTGGCAGTTACAGCAACACCAACTTTCATGCTAAGATTTTATCAAGCACTCAGAGTGCTGTTTATCAGATGTTCCGAGGGGAACACCACAGTGCTTTGCATGGAGAAATGCAGGCACCACAGTAAACATTTTCCATCTGCCTCATATTACTCAACGCTAGCACTTCTTTCATTGCTAAATGAAGAGACCGATGAAGCAAATCCTGGGAGAGCTATGCCTGCAATATAAATGTCATTATTAATATGCTTTTCCTCTCAGGTTCAATAAAATGTAAGAAAGCTCATTTAACCTCCTTTAGCTGTGATTTGTTTATATGCAGCAGAGTCAGTGGCTTCAAGAGAGTGAAGTACAATCCTTTTATGAAGATGTACCCACAGTCTACTACTAAGGGTCAATGAGGACAACAAGAGGACAGCAGGCCATGTATAGGCCCCATGGGGATTTTTGTGGGGCCCCATATTCTTCTCTCAAGTTTGATTTTCCTTCCCTCACGAAGTAATATTTAGGATATGAAGAAAAATTGCCATTTTCTGAGAGAACTCTAAGGCCCCTGCCCCACCACTGTAAAATAATCTAGTCCACCAGAAAGTATAAGGGGTCTTTTTCAGTTAAATCAGCCAAATTAAAAAGTTGTTCATTTTTTTATATTGTAAAATATTTAAATTATTTACTGTGTATGCTGGTTTTATTTCCAATAGGGAACCAGTCAACAGAAATATGTACTTAGTAGCAATATTTACTAAGGAAAATAAAATAAAATTTTGTAAATGAGCCACCATAGTCCTCCTTCTTTCATACCTTGTCCCTTGAGAATATGGTTCTTCATGGTGTTGGCAAATCTCTAAAACAAAACAAAAGCCCTGAAAACATGGATTTCGGTCCTGCTTAAATTGTCCACCGCTGATTTGGGGACTAAAGATAATTCCTTTGTCACCTTAGCCCAGTCCTTCATTTGTGGTTTCAAGGCCTAAGGCAGCCATAGTACTATGTGCAATTGCATATGTGATCCCTGTGCATCACCCTTATCTTTCATCTGGTTTTTGAGAGTTCTCACCCATACAATGCCATGGCCATATGCATTCCTGGTGTTCCTTCATATTTATAAAATCGTAAACAACTTGGGCCCAAGCTATCTAAAGGGCTGGGTCTATGAGCCTACCTGGTTATTAAGATAATCAAGAGAGAACTTTCTCTAAGTCCCACTAGCCTCACAGGTACAATTGGTGGGGACACAGGAGAGTGGCTTCTCTGTTGCTGCTTCCAGACATCGGAACTCCTTTCCATGGGAAATAGTCCAGCTCCAACTTGGTTATCCTTCCACTTTCCTTTAAATGACTGGTTGATGAAGGAGATACAGTGGTACCTTGTATAAAGGAATTAATTCGTTCCCAATGGAATTATGTTAAGCAAATTGTCCTTTGTACAAATTTCCCATAGGAATACATTGAGTAATCCCTAATCGTGACCATTTTTATGCTGTACAAATTCGCTCCACAGACAATTCTGTTAAGCAGATTTCCCCTATCTCCAGAATTTTTTATGTTGTACAGATTTTATATTTGTTATATGAGGGTCCACTGTATTTTAAAGAAACTATCTGATTCTGATGTTTTATGTGAACTATTAATATTGCTCTTATTTATGAGTTTTCATATGATATCTGTTTAATTCTTTTTCTAACATGGTAACAATTTATTATTTAGTTATATTGTAAGATGCCTTAGGGAAAGGCAATATATAAATATTTTAAATAATAACAAACAAACAAACAAACAAACAAACATAGGTGTTTTACACAAGTGAGGGGTTAACATAGAGCCTTTGTACACGACCCCTAAACGCCGCAGCAAATGGCTGCAAGCTCCGGAGCTTACAATGGTTTCCCCACCAGCTCCGGAGTTTGCAGGAAATTAAGTGCGACCACGCCCACCTAAGCGCGTCCCACGCACTTTTCTTGTACCTGCTCGAGGAGGGTGAAAATCGCCAGGTCCGGATTTAATCTGGTCAGTGCGGGGCTCTCCTGGCTTCTGTTTTTTTTTTTTTTTTTGCCTCCCACCCCTTTAAGAGAAGGGGCGGGAGGAAAAAAAGCAAACAAAAGAGAAGGAATCAGCACGACGGAGCTCCAGCAGCTTCTCCGAGGTGAGTCTGCATTTCCCCCCCACTTTCTTCCTCCCTCCCCTCAGCAGACAGGTGCGGAGTGGTGGGGAGGAAGGAAGAGCAACGAATCCCTAAGATCTCTGGTCCGAATTTAAGTGGCCAGCGGATCTTAGGGGTCGTGTGAAAAGGCCCTTTGAGAGGAACCATAGTTCAGTGGTGGAGCATCTGCTTTTGGTAGCCATGTAGAGATGGGTACAAAGCTACTGGTGAGTTGTCACCTATGTGGGACTTCTCCCTGTCCTGTCTTATCCTTGGACTGGCTAGTGGCCTGCAGAGGTGGGGAAAGTCACCTCCAGCTCCTTATCTGACTGGCATGCTCCCACCATAGGAGGACCCGCTTCCAGTACTGACAACGGTGGGTGGCCCTCCAGACAGTGGAGGGGAGGAATTGGTTAAACGGCATTGGTAGATTTGGCACCCAGTGCTACAAAGTGTGTTGTGCCCATTTCTTGTCCCATGTTTAATGTCTGTATCGCCATCTGGAACGGGAAAAGTTCTCATCTGATTTTTTTGAGAGCTGTGTCTGCCAGTAAACCTAGATGGATCAAAAGTCTGACCTTATTTTATACACCATTTAAAGAAAACAAACAACTTCTGCTTTTGATCTCAGAATGTTGACCACACAGATACAGACTCTTGTTTAACATTCTAAGCCAAAAAGGGATTTTTGGGGAGGTGGGATACAGAACTGAGAAAATGACTTTTTGGGATTTGGTTCAATTACCCATTATAGTGTTTTAAAAATAATTCATTGACTTTATTCATTAAAAGGTTTTAAAAGAATCTTCCTGCCTTGCTTAATGTGTTACTTGTTTCTTGGGGGGGGGGCAGGGGGAGGATTCATAAAAGAACAGCACAAACCCGGAAAAAATCCAGTTCAAACAGCTCTAAAATTTCTAAGCACATTCTTTACAGTGAATTTCAATAGTATGAAACATTGATATTTGCCATTATCAATAAAGTAGCATTGTATCCACTGCTTATAAAGTTTTTGGACTGAAATTCCATTACATCTTCTTGCCAAGGAGAGAGAATTCATTACAGGACCTTGTTTCTTTTCAGCTTAGACGGAATGACACTCCGTTGGTAATACTGTGCAGTTGGCTACACTGTGAGCAGGTCCAATTTCTCCATGCAGCCCTGATTTCATTATAATCATTGGCACCATCCGTAACCATGCGTGCCCACTCCTAGATCCCAAATCCGACTTCTGAGGTGGAAAAGAATTACACAGCCTGCTCTATCTGCGCACACAGTTCCATCCTTAACTAGGATACACACACATACTTCACACAATTCCCTGGCTAAATTAGGGCATATATGTTATGGATCAAGCCACACAACTACTTTGCCATAGGCTAAACAAAAATTGCCCATGTATAGTACTCAAAATATATGAAGGAATATTTGCAAATACTGTAAGTATTCCCAATTGTTTTATAAATTAAATCACAAAGCATAGTCAAATTAGCCGTATGCTAATGTCAGTGTTGAAAGTAATTTTTAACATGCTCTACATATTAAATCCTCTCTTTCTACCCTGAGCAGTTGTTCAGCAAATGCCAGACTGTTCTAGTTTCTTCTGTCAAGAATTTAGTTGCACAATGACATGCAGGTGGCTAATCCAGCTTTAATATATTTCCAAGCTCTCCTACCAACAAGTTAATAAAATTTGCTTCACAGTGTGCAAAAGCCTGGGAGCATTAAAATGTATCTTTCCTTCGGTGAAAAGACACTACATATTATTCAACAGACAAGGTAAAATAAATAATCTCGTGGAAACTCCATGTTTCGTTTCAACATTTTCCAGAAACAAGATCAAAGACAAGTTGGCATGACATTAGAGGATAAAAATGTACTTAGTAAAGCAGTTTAGCACATTGTTCCAACCCAAAAGACAGGGGATTTTATGGTACAGTCGTATACTTGTCTATCTAGAAAAAAAAATCACTGAATTTATTTGAGATGGGTCGTATTATTAGCTCATCACCAGATACACTCTTAAGAGTCTGGGGGACACAGAAGAAAATTGTTTCTCAAACGCAAATGACATTTATACTCTACACATTCCCAATAGTCAGTTTCTGCTTACTTCAAGACAAAAAACAGACCTACCAGATACCTCATATTAAACAAAATGCTTACTCTGTTTTTTTAGAAGTGAGGAAATATGTTTACTTGCTATAGAGTGTGATTTTCTTCAGATGCTTATTTTTCACTTAAAATGTCACTGGTTGGTAACAATGGTCTTAACTCACAGTCTGGTTGCTGAGGTACATATGTATGAGAAGAAATCCCATTATAGCATGGGAGAAATGGGTTTAACCAAAGGAAATACACATTCCTACTGATATCTAGTTTGTATCAAACCTTTGGCCAGAGCATTCTTTATTTTAAGATCCCCACCCCTCCCTCCCTTCCTCCCCCCTCCCCTCTGTATTCAAGTTTCTAGGCTTTATGGTTTCAAATACAAACATGAACATATGGAGACACAAATGTTGCCTCAAATGATGGGTTGTTGTTATGTGCCTTTGCAAAACAGCAACAAATCTTTTATTGCCACGTGCAGTCAAGTCGCTTGCAATGTCCTGGCTTCCCTGCCCCACCTCCTCCAGGTGCTGCCTCTGAGTGGGTGCCCACCAGAGGAGGTTGGGCTGGGAAGGACCAAATACCTGTACCTCTTTGACTGAAAAATGAACTCTTTTTGAACCATTGGTTTGGGTGGTCCGTGCCCATCTCTAGACAGGATCTTAAAGCTAATTGCACAGTACATCTAAAGGGTATCATTGGCCGAGTTCAAAAGTAAAGAGAATTCCTTTTCTCTGAGACGAAAATACTTCAAAAAATCTTCTCCTTCTGATTTACTTTTGGGTTCTTTCGAAACAAGAGGCCACATTAACTTTTCAAAAGTTGTATTTTATTTTGTATTCTAAGAAGCAAAAGTAAGAACCCAAAAAGTATCAAAAAGTAGCAAAATCTTAACTGATCTCAGCAGACCTCAATCATAAATTATTTCCCTAAAAATAAAAAAATCTAAGTCATCCTGATTAACTGATTACATTCAAGGGAATACAAGGCCGAAATATGCTTAACAACTCACACCATGTCCCATCCTGCTTCTTTCCATACACTAATCTTTGAGCATCTGGCACCCTCTGGTGTTTAAGACCACCCAGGAATTCAATCTCACCTCCAAGTCTCAAACTTGACAAACTAAGAATACAAATGGAACAAATACAGCAACAGAAAATTATAGGATCATGAAGCTAGAATGGCTCCACAAAGCCACTGAGTCCAACCCCTTGCCCAATGCATAAAAGTGCATCTGACAAAAGTATTGGCCCAGAGGGACAGATATTCACTTCCCTCTTGGACCCAAACACAACCAAGCAAACAATCCTAATAGCATCTACTGCCAACTATAACAGGATGGGGAAGGATAGCCTTATCCCCTTGTATAAAAGGAACATCTCATGGTAAGTGTAAATGTTAGTTTTGACTACAGGTGGAAAAAGACATCCTTACAGAGGGAGTTACCAATACTTTTCCTCTCATTGTGAGCTCAGATGCGGCCCTCAGGCTAACTGAAGTGTTTGGCAAGGCCTCTTCTCCTACTTAGAAACCATCTGCTAGAGATTAGGGCCAAAGTCTTTGTAGAGGCCAATGTATCAGTACTATAGAGCCACATGAAAGAAGACTGCACCACTTTTTTGGCTACAGTCTCCATTTGGATTGATAATTGAACCAAAGTATATAGGACTTCACTGAAATTCATTTCAACCATTTCAAGTCATTGCTGTCTGCCAGTACTGCACGTTTAATTACCGTAGTTGTTTCTTTCACCAATTTCCACCCCCTTCATCTGAACCTAATCTGACTTTTCATATATGTTCTGTGTACAAACTTAACAGATAATACACCCTTTTCTGACACATTTCCCTGTAAGAAAACACTATTGCTGCATATTCTGTCCTAAAGGTAGCTTCTTGTCCACAATGAAGGCTACATACACATCAGGACAATCCAGTGCCAAAGCACACCCATTTCTTTCAGAACTATATATAGCTTCTCATGATCCACACAGCCAAAGGCTCTGCTGTACTCAATAAAGCACAGCTGATTTTCTTCTGAAACACTTGGTGTACTCCATTAGCCAGCAGATACTTCCAATATGACCTCAAGTACCTCTTCTTTTTCAGATTCAGATTGAACACCAGGCACTTGTCATTCCATATAATGTAAATGCTTTTGTTACAGCTCCTTGAGTACCACTTTACTTGCATGAGAAATTAAAGCAATGGCCCTATATTTACTGCACTCCTTGGCATCTCCTTTCCTGTGGACTGGAAACTGACAATATTGGTCATGATATGTGTGTTTTCCTCTCAAGTTCCAAAGAAGCTGATCTCATGAATATTAATGCATATTTCAATAGGTATGAGAACACCAAAATTAATATGGCACCTTGTTTCATTAACTCACACTTGGTTAATCAACTACGAGTATATGATCAGTGAGTGCAAATCATAATGCCTGTAGGTACCGTAATATTTTGTCACATAGTTTGTCACACTCACACCATTAATTCATTCTGACAACATTAATACCCTGGAATTTGCCTTTATTGTTTCTCATTAGGGTAAGTAAATAGCTTTTCCCTGAGTGAATCAATATGGTACAGTTGTTGAAATGAATAATGTATGTAAAAACTGCTTTCATTGTGACTTTATTTGAGTTGTAGATATCTATCAATCAGCTCTGCAATATTGACAAAGCGGTTTTAAAAAAAATCAATCCCCTGTCTGCTATTGTTCAGCTTCTATAAATCTGTATGCAAACCGCTTTGATTATCTTTTATTGGCAGTAAAATATGTACAGTAGCTGTAAAATGCAACAAGCATAGCCGACCTAGCATTAAGCATGTTGAAGAAGTCACCTCAGGCAATTTTTAAGTGTGATTAAAAGAAAGCAAATTGTTATCAATTCATTATTTTTATTCTCTGAGTCAAGAGGCACTTGTGGGATTTTCTGCCTTAGATGCAAACATAATTTGCCTTGGATACTGTGCCCCTTATTGGGAAAGGGAAGGAGGAGGGCTGTTTTCCCTTAGACAGCAAAATGCCTTTCAGCTGACCATGCCAACAACCAACTTCTTTATTTTATTAATATTTGTTTGTCAAAGCTGAAGAGGGTACCAGTGTATCTCTTCTCCCCATCATTCACAAAGAGAATCCAGCATGAACATGTTATTTAGCAGCATACACAAAAAAGTCCTCCTACAAATCAAAGCAAAGTGTACTGCTTATCTACCGCCCCATATCACTTCAAGTAGTCTCTGGGAGGTTTTACAGTTTTTAATTACAGTATGCATGCTACACAAACAATCATCCTGCTGTGTACAGGATGGGCTAGTGTCTCCTCCCACCGTGCCTTGCTCCCCCTCCCCCCCCAAGACCCATCGCCACCTCACCATCTGCTCAGCTGCTTCCTGGGCTAGCAGGTGCACCTGGCAACCCTGGCAGCCAGCCTGACTCCAGGTGGGCACACTGGCACAGACTAGGCACCACTGGTGCAGAGCCAGGCCTGGGGCAGGCTGTCCTTTGGGCCCTGGGACTCTGCCAGCATCCCTCAGCAACTGGCTCCTGACCCGTGGCTAAGCCACTTAAGAAGGGAAAGGTGGAACCAGGCAAGCAGGGTGTGTCCAGGTGGCACCTGTGGCTGGTCAGGGAGGGAGGGAGGGAGGGAGGGCAGATTATGCCCCCTAAGAATATTGCACCCAGGGAGGACCACCCCTCTGCCCCCCCCCCACGCTACAGTACTGGGTATGCGGAATAAGAAAGGCAAATTAATATCTGCAGTGGTTAAACCAAGATCTGGAAAACCCATTTCCTTTCCCATTGAGATTTCCATTGAGTATATTACAAACAGCAGATCGCTAGAAGAGATTCTTTTAAGAACATACAGTTCTCACAGCAGGAAGTTTTCACATCTTCCCATTTGTAAATTAGTTAATACTGATGAATTTCAGCTTCTAATGACATGTTATCTGTAATATACAGTTTGCTCCTTAGATATGAATCTCATTGGATAATTCTCTGTAATGGATGTTGTCAAACAGTTAATTGTCCTTAATTGCTGTACTTCTATCTGTGTAACTCTAGGACTCTTTGATGCTGACTTTATTTTTCCATCTTCTTCTTGCTTCTCCGGCCTTAAACATCCAATTTTACATTTCACTGTTGAGGTTCCTATTGGTCCCTTATCTACTTAGAGCAAGTAGCTTTTACACCAAAACCATTTTAGCGTGCCATCCTTTTGATGTCATGAACTCCCTTCTCAAAGACGTCATATACACTTGATGGTTGTTTAAACCAATACTGTACTTCCCCCCCCCTTGTGCTCTTGAGAGAAACCACAGTGAGGACAGGATAAGTATATAAATCTCGCATTCACTTCAATGAAACTTATTCATTTTTATATTTTGTATACGGTGCCTGTTTCCCAAAAGGAACTCTGGGCGGTTCACATAAAAGACATAAGAAATCCAAAAATAATAATGATTATAAATACAAATATTAATATTTTGATATTAATATTTTAATATTAATAATATCATGATATAAAAATATTATGCAGATTACTGTATTTATATACCCGCCTAGTCAAGATCTGGTTTGTTGGTTTGTTAGTTTGTTTTATACTATATGATAACTGGTTTGCTTCTAGTAGACACGACGCGCAAGAACAGCCTGCATCTGGCCGACTGCGTGCGCTCTATTTCCTTGTTTGCCACGCGCCTTAGCCAGAAAAATACGGCCTTGTCCTGCCGTGGCGCCCAATGAATTGGGGGGGGGGGGGACGGCAGGAGACCCCCCCCTCAAAGGATGAGGTCGCCGTTGGGGAAACGCCGCGCGCCCCCCTCCCCGCCCCCTCCTCCTCCTCCTCCCCCTCCGCGGCGCCCTGACGACGACGACGACGGCTGCCTTCCTCGCGCTCTCCTCTAGGGGGCCCTGTGGCGTAGAACGGCGGCGGCGTTCCGCGAAGCACCCGCTCCGCTTTGTCCCGCGTCGCGGCCCGTCGGCCGGAACGGCCTTTGGAGCTGACGTGGGTGATTTCGGGAGGCTTCCTCGGCGCACGGCCCACATTTCCCTCGCCTCCCTCCCTTGCCCGCGTCCACCTGCCCGCCTCCCCTTCTCCACCCGCGCTGAGGCGACGATGGCCGCGACTTGGGAAGAGATCCTTCAGTTGTCCCAGCAGTTCCAGTCCGCGCAGTTCGCCCAGGCGACGCAGAGGTGAGAGGGGGGCGGCGGCGAGGGGGGGTGCCAGGGGTGGGCGGAGCTAAGCGCGGCAGACCCTCCCTGCGTCGCCCGCGCCCCGGTTGCCCCCCTTTCTCTCTCCCCCTCGCGGGCCCTTGCGCGAGACGAGGCGGGGTGGGGTCGGGTAGGGTGGGGGCTTCCAACTACCCCCCTCCCGTAATGCACCTACGAGCAGCGCACCTCTTTCTCCTGGAGTAGTTCCATGAGCTTGATGGACTTAACGTCCAGAGATGAGGGGGTACCACACACGCCACTTCCTTGCCCCTAAGGCTTGGTGTGTGTGTGTGTGTGTGTGTGTGTGTGTGTGTGTGTGTGTGTGTGTTGCGTTGTTACCATCATGACCCACTCTTCGTGACTCCATGTCCATGGAGTTTTCTTTGGCAAGAATCCTGGAGTGGCTTGCCAGTTCCTACTCCAGGCGCCTACATCACCGGGTATTCCCTGGTGGTCTCCCATCCAAGTATTAGCCAGGGCCGACCCTGCTTAGCTTCCGAGATCAGGCGAGATCGGATGGGCTGGCTGTGAAGTAGGCAGTTCGGTGGTTCGAATCCTGGGTGCCTTGCAGTGGAGCCTGCTCCCTCTGTTAACCCCAGCTCCTGCCAACCCAGACATTCAAAAGCATGTAAAATACAAGTAGATAAATAAGGGCCACCGTAAAAAGTGGGAAGGTAAAACATTGTTCTGTGTGCAGAAATGCATTCAGCCGTGCTGGCCACATGGCCATGGACTTGCACAACACTGTCTCTTTGACTTGAAAACAGAGATGAACACCACCCCTAGAGTAGAACACAATTAGCTTGCATGTGCAGCCGGAATCCTTACCTTTACCTAAACCATCACCATCACCATCACTTTAAGACAAACTGGGATCCTGCCTAGAGTTAAAGAGTCACTTACTACTCCTGTTACAGATGTGGCTGGTTCTTCTCGTGCTAGTTTCATAAAACAAGGGGTGGGAGGTTGTAGCACACTTGCCACAGCTTCATCTCTCCAAGCATCCAGTCCACCTCCCAAACTAGTAATAAGAGTTGTAATGGGCCTATAAAGCTGTTGAATCCAACCCCCTGTTCAGTGCAGGAATCCAAATCAATGTAGATCTGACAGATGGTTGTCTAATTTGCTCTTGAATGTCTCCAGTGTTTGAGCACCAGAGCAATTGGTTCTAGTGTCATATTGCTTAATAAGCTCTCAGCTTCTTGCAGTGATCCCCCGAGGAGCCTAAGAATTCAGCAAGACGCTGGTCTTCCTAGAGGCTGTAGCCTGTGTTTGATTGGAACAGTTCCAGGTTTAATTGCTGTAGTCTGCATCCCACTGCCGGCTGTTTTGTTAGTGTGACTTCATTTCCTGGGAAGGGATGCTTGGGAGTGATTGTGTCCACTGCCCTAGTGATTTCCCTATTACAAAGCCCAGCCAAGCAAGGCGTCAACAGAATCACCTGCCAAAGTGGCAGGAAGCTCCTCAAGAGTTGCCAAAAACCACTTGGATCTATTAGCCTCCAGGGGTGGACGGTCTTAAATCAACACTCATTCTTGCAGAGGATGCAATTCCTTTCAGTCTAAACTCTCCTCTGTTTCATGACAACGGGACTACAGAAGGCTTCCTTCAGTGAGTTCCTTCCCCTTGCAGGACAGATCACACCCTGTGACGCTGCCTTAAGGCTCCTGGAACTTTTACTCTTACTTCTTCATACTTAAATTGTGTTTAGGATGGCAGTCAAATGGTTGGAATTGTGCAGCACATTCAGAAATGTTGTAGGATATTATGTTTTCAAAGTCTTGGTATACTACTGGAAAAGAATTTGGGAACCACATTAAAACCTTCAGTTCTAGGTATGGATACTTATTTTGGTGTTATATGTGAATACCATGGAGAGGAGACAGACAAAGAGTAATGGATCCAAACCTGATATTGCAATAGCTTAAAATTCTTGCACATAGCAATGTAATTTGTTCTTGTATGTGAGATGTTAGTCCCTCATGGGACATGTTGTTGACCCTTAATGAATTCATGCAATAATAATAATTCTTTTGATAGGGTTTAATATATTAATCAATAAATATCATACGAAGCTTAATGATTTCATATGATCAAACAGGCTTAGGCGTGATACAGAGAGACCTAACACATTAGCATGACACATATAACTTCTGTTTTTCTGCAGGGCAAGCTTGGCAAGAACATCTGCACTTAGCACACTCTCAGAGGGTTTCCTGTTATTTTAGCTACAAGATCATATGTTGAGAAATGTTCTACAGTTGGCATTGTAAAATGTACCATTGTATAGGATACAGTAACCCCCCGCTTATCACAGGTGTTAGGGACCCACCTGCCCCGCGATGACTGAAAAACCGCTATATGCGGATGCAGGTTGGGTGGGGCTAGGGGAGGCAGTGCACCACTGCTGCTTCCCCAGGCTGCTGGAAGACTTTTTAAAAAGCCTTCCAGCAGCCTGTGCGAGGGCGGCAGATGATCTGATCCACTGCGCTTGCTGCAGGCGCCATTCCTCCCCCCGCCAGCGCCAATCAGCTGCTTGGTACTGGCTTGGGGCCAGCGCTCCCCTACAATCTCCATTGAAGTGCATTGGTTCAATGCATTTCAATGGAGAAATAATGACCCGGGACTGGAAGGGATTTTAAAAGGGGTGCACTGCTTCTCTGGAGGCCCCGCGGGGGGGGAGGAAGCAGTGCGCCAGTTTTAAAATCCCATCCAGTCACGGAAGCAAGCTCCAACTAATTTGCACTGGGGTGGGGAAATAAAGGTTTTTCTCCCTCACTCCAGCGCTAATCAGCTGGAGCCCCAGCATGTACTGCAGTCCTGCGATATAACGGGACCTCAGTACAGAACCGTGAAATGGTGTGTGGGGGGGTTACTGTACCCAGAAGGGCGCAAGGGCAAGGCAGAATAAGAAATGGGAAGGTTGCGGGGTACATGATAAGACCAGAGCAAACCAGTTTTTAGCTAAAAGAGTAACAAGGGAATTGTGTGGTACACTGGGCATAACTCTTGGAGACTGTATATTGATTTATCAAAAGCTATATGGTGCCTGAGATCTTTATAATCCACAGACTTTGTTAGTATTTGGAACTCAGGCCCTGAGTGCATTCAGTGTGTGTAATGTCCTGTCTGTATTAACCTTCTGTGTAACTAAATTGTGTGTGATTTGCATCCATCTGAAGCGTGGCAGTGTCATCTTTGCACCAAAAGCACCAATCTTTTTACTTTGTCATCAAGTTGATTCTGACTTATGGGAAACCCCTTCCAGAGTTAACTAGGCACAGAGATTCAAGAGTGGTTTATGGTTTTATTCTTCTGGGGGTGCTCTAGGACTGTACAGCTTCTCCAGTAGGGTAATAAACAACCAACCCCAGCTCTTGCAGCCAAACATCAAACTCATTGAGCTAACAGACCTGCAGATTAAATGAGCTCCCCTAACTAACAATGTACCTAGAATCGCAAGTATTGATTAGAATTTCTGTTTAACTTGTAGACATGGTGGAGGAGTTCATGGGGTGGCCGTTGGACTCTCTTTGGCTCCTGCTTATACTTGCATTTGCTATTAAGATGTTATTGCATCCCCGATTTGTCGGGACTGGGCATGTTTAGCCTGCAGAAATAAAGACTCAGAGAAGATAGGGCTCAGTTTTCAGATACTTGAAAGGTGTATTTGATCCTATCCTTCTTCTGTTCATACAGAGGAGGGGCAGGATCTGACTTCAGTCGTGCCAGACTGCAGAACACATAATAATAGGCTCAAGCTCCAGTTTTGGGCTGAATATCAGGAGAAGCTTCTTAACTGTTAGTATGAAAATGGAACCAGTTATCTTAGGAGGTGGCAAGGCTTCCAATGCCGACGGTATTCAAGAGAAAATTGAACAATTGTCTGCCAGAGCTGCATTAATTTGGAATCCTGAATTGAGCTCGATAGCTTTATTGTCCCCTTCTAACTCGGTTATTCTATGATTCTGTTACCTTTAGCCTAAGGATACATTTGTGGAATATAAATAGATTCCTGATGATTCTCCAGATTGTATTAGTAACAAGGTATTGTCTGTTTATAATCAAGTTCCCAAGATTTCTCATGGAATGTTTTGGTGGCTTTCTCTCTGTGCAGGTTGTCAGAACGTAATTGCATTGAGATCGTTTCTAAGTTAATTGCCGAAAAACAGCTGGAAGTAGTGCATACCCTTGATGGAAAAGAATATATTACTCCTGCACAAATTAGCAGAGAGATACGAGATGAACTTCATGTTCGTGGTGGTAAGCATACATATAAATATATTTTAAAGAAAAATACATTTAAAAGTCAACATGCAGAGAATGAAAAATGTAAAAGTATTTTATTTCTTGAAAAATCGTGTGATACAGAAACATGTTTCTCACCAAGGCATGTAAAATCATGTTTCTAGTCTTAACGAAGTGATAGTGAAGTATTTCATAGTACATGTTGTCAATGGACTCCCCGAAGCCAGGTTTCTATTAGAACTAGGTGTTTGTGGATATACCAAGGCTGGCACAGATTGAGTTTTACAAGTCTGAAATTATAGACATGGTCTAGGAGTGCTGCATTCGGCAAGACGAAAAGAGCATTCCTGTGCAACAGCTAGCATTACCCAGAATATATTACCAGTCTTGTGAGTATTTCAAAATAGATGTCTTAAAATATGATTGTTAACATACTCTTCCTATTGTTACAGGTCGTGTGAACATTGTCGATTTGCAGCAGGTAACTTGCCTTAAATACAGACACCCCTGTATCTTTTATCCATGCTTGATTGGGCCACCATGAAGTTTATGACTGATGTTAATGGTGATACCACTATGATGTTGCAGGATAGAATGTCAATCTCTAACTGCTGTTCTGCGTTCTATTGTTGTATAGATGCTGCCTCTTGATGTTCCATTGTGTATTTCCAATTTTTGCAATTCTGCAGTCAAATATTTTTACTCATAATGAGAGCATTTGATCAAACTATTTTCATTTCTTTCAAAGCTGTTTTGGCCTATTAAGACAGGATTGCCAGTGTTTAATGAGGTCAAAAAAAGTAGAAAAGGGACATTTTAAAGACAGAAATAGTGACAATGTGGTGGCTTTCTGACACATTAAGTGACCAAAAAGTGACTTTTCCCAACACCATTTAGGTTAATTTAAAGTGAGGTGGTGCATTTTTGCCACCATTTCAGAGCACATTGGCAGAACTAGAGAGATTGTTATAAGACACACCTAGTTTTTAGATAGGGGTAGGCAACCTTTTTGAGTCAGAGGCCCGATTACTACCCCCCAGACTCTGTGTGGGGTGGGTGGGAGGGAGAATGAAATGCAATGCAAAGGAATGTGATTGAGCACAATCCTAGCAAATTAATGCAAACACAAGTGCAAAGCAATGAAAATAACAGAATTCAGGGCAAAGCAATTTAATTCAGAACTATCCTATTTACCTTAATGAAAACCCATGTAACTCAGTGCAGAGCTATCAAAATCAATAGAATTCAATGTAGATTTCTCCAAAAAAGAAGGAAGGGACAAAACAAAAACCCAAAACATCCAACTAAATTGCATTAAGTGACATAGCAATGCGATTCCTATGTAACTTAATGCAAACCCAGGTAACTCGGTGCAAAGCAATATAATGCAATCCAAGCAAGGGAAACCTATTCCCACCCCTACTCCCAGTTCCAATTGCAGCCATTAGGCCACAGTACAGACACCCTGGATCCCTCCCACCTTCCACTAGAAGACCCCCCTCGCTGGTATGCCCTCCCCCCCGAAGAAGAGATACACCCTCACCTTGATATTTCTTCTTGCTCCTGCTGCTGATCCTAGCCACTGCCAGATGCACAATGGCTCTCTTTTCAGCTGTAGGGTCAATTTGAACTTCCTAATCTGAGCCAGCCATTTTTCCTGGCTCAGAGTACATGGGCCAGGAGCAGGCCAAAGCAAAGATGGCGGCACCTAGCTATGCCTAGTCGGCCATTTTAAGGGTTTTTTTTCCCACCATCTCTTTTTTTGGCGGGGGGGGGACACCTTCGGGGCTCCTTGAGCTCTGAAATAGTGACAATAGTGACAATATTTCTGAAAAAGTGACAAAAGTGAGTTGATTTTTTAAAAAGGTTAATAAAAGTGACAAAAGTGACTCACTGGTATCCCTGATATTAAGAGAACTGGGGCATGTTTTTTCTTATTATTCATTCTTTGTTAAATGTCAGAACATGTACAAGCAAAAATACCTGACAACAGGGGCATTCCGATAAATAATTAAATCTCAACTCCGTTAACCGTTTTTCCTCTTCTTAAGCTTCAAGTAGGTGAAAGCCTTTTATGATGATTATACATTCTACTGAAATTGCATTTTGTGCTTTTAAGTTTTTTTTGATTGCCATTTTTCCCAGTTTTTGAATTTTAATTCCACTCAAGATTTTGCGACTTTCTTCGAGTGCAGGAAAAGCTGTTGGTGAATAATTATTGATGAATTTCAAAGTGGATAATTTGAACAGTAGAGAACAGATGTGATTTCTAGACACTAACCTATTTTTCGCCCCCAGGTAATAAATGTAGATCTGCTACATATTGAAAACCGAGCCAATGACATTGTGAAATCAGATCGAACGGTGCAACTAGTATTGGGACAACTTTTAGATGAGTGAGTTCTTCTGAGGGTAATTTAAGTGCAGTGGAAAAGCATAGCAGACTTTTAAGTATAATCATAGGATAGGGGCAGGTAATAATTATGAATTATTTTGAGGTATTACTACTTTGGTTTCCTTACTGTAACTATGTTCTCAAAGCCTCATTTCTGGGCCTCAGAGATCATAGACTCATTGTGTCTTTAAAATGGGGCACATTCTTATTTAATATGTTAAGCTAATGAAGGTGCATAGGCCACATCAGCAGCAGTGTATAAATTTTGATCAACTCTTGGAGGCAAGTTGCCTCCAAGAGAAACAATTACTGTGAAATCTCCTTTAAATGTAGTTCAGTCTAATGTTGGCTAATGCTTATGTATACTACTAAATAAAATTACCAAAACCAACAACAACCATGTATTCATCTAATTTACAGGCAAGACAAATTTGGAATTTAATTCTCAAGTTTATTTCTGGTTTCATGTTAGGCGTTATCTGGACCAGATTGCAGAAGAAACAAATGACAAGTTACAAGAGTCTGGTCAAATAAAAATATCTGAATTGTGCAAGATTTATGACCTTCCAGGAGACTTTTTAAAGCAGGTAATTAATGTGAAAATGTGCTCCTTTGTACAAGTTTATCTTACTTACTAAAGCGTTCTATTGGTGATCTATGTGTTAAGGTTGTCTGCTTATTGAGGCTCCACATTTAACTGATATATATACTGTATTATAATTTTATTTTTTTTTTTTGCTGTAGCTATATATAGTCAACCAGACTGCTATTAGGATACTGAATCTAATATTCAGGCAGTAGCTGCCTGAGAACATGGGAGTGAAGTGGTGTCTTCAGAAAAATAAACACCTATCTGATGTACTATTTCAATAAGATTCTCTGGGAAAATAAAACTTGTTCTTCATACAGCATGCTAGAGAGCTATTGCTTTAAATGTGGCCTTTAGCATATAGATATTTAAAGCATTTCGTAATCTGTTGTGGGAGGGAAACTGTTTAGAGCCATAGATAAGGAAATGCCTTCTCCTAAATGAACATGCCAGCATTTGCACAGAAGAAAAATAAAAGGTAAATGAGGGTTATATACACCAGACACATGTGGGTGGTCCTTAATTTGCCTAATGTAATGTAAGTCTCAAAACAGAACACCACTCTGTTTTTGTTTTCAGGCGTTTTGTGTCCGTCTGGGCAAAATTATCCACGGCCAAATTGATCAGGACGACCGAGGGGTGATTTTCACAGATGCCTTCATCACACGGCATCAGGCACGCATTCGTGGGCTTTTCCGTGCCATTACCCGGTAAGTCAGAAGGTCCATTTCTGGTTCGGGTAATAAAACTTCATCTTTTTAATAAGTCAGGAGGAGGGTAGAGAAAAAGAAGGCACTTGTTCATGCAAGCAAGTTGTACGTAGAGATACAAGTTGAAAAACACGGAGGAGGAGAGATTTGGATATGTGCCATGTAAGGCAGATATCAAAATGTACATCATAAAATATATTGCTTTGCTATCCAACTCTAGAGGCCACCTTTCAGCTTTTCAAATTGTGGGGTTTTCCATGAATTATTGTATGTTTCATAATCATGTAACAGTACTGGTGTGACACGCAACATGATTCACCAGGTGACACACATCAAATGTTAAGGAGGCATTGCTATATTCACATGTCCTTGTCTTAGTCTCCTTGGATTTCTTTAAGGTACCCTTACCAATAAGTTGAAAGGGAAGGAACCACAGAGGTAGTAGGATGAACTAGAGACATAAATGACTTAAGAAGAAAGGGCACTTAGTTTTCCTCAGTCTGAATTACAGTGCAGCCTACATTGTTCCTGGTACTCTCAGTCCTTAGATATTGTTCACCTGCTATTTTTCTGTTTTAAGGAAAAGGTGGGGCAAACTTTAGGAGACTGGCATTGGTTTGGGTGAAGGGAAAAGAGATCTTCTGGTCTCCACGGTTCTTGTGAGTTGAAAGCTTGGGCATCTGACTTCTGGTGGCAGTGAAGGGCCTTGGCTTCATTCCATATGCAGCACCAGTTCTCAGCAAATGCAGCAGGAGGGGGCTGCTCCATGAGCATCGGTGGCTGTGCACATAGATGGACAAACTCTAGACCTGCTTCTTGTACAAGACAAGGAGGCCATTTTGTGACTGGCTTCACAATTCACAGATTAACAACTTTTATTCAGTGCACACTTTGCATCCCTGGCAATTCCTATTTTTATTCATAGGGCCTTCACCCTAAAAAACCAATGCCCATCCTTTGCATTTAGATAAATTGGAAACGAGGACAATAGTGTGTGGTAGGACAGTACGGACTCTCTGAATTGGGGTTTTGTGAACTATAGGAACAGGACAAGGAGAAAACATTTCTGAATTCAGAACTCTCATTTCTTTTCCAAAGTCATTAGTTCCTGTCTAGCAGTGTGTTTCCAAATGTAATTAGCAGACCCCATTGCCTTAAAGGAGCCGATAATCAAAACATCTGCAGAAACATACAGTAAATAATTGCAGTTCTTGGGAGAAACATGGATGTATTAGCGCTGATTTCCCACTCTTATGCACCTGCCCTCCCAAGATTCTATTTACAATGGAAAATTAACTGCTCATCTTTATTTTAGATTTTCCTCAATCATTTCAGTGTTCAGAATCATGGTTTAAATGTGCATTCAATACTGTATTCCTTTGTGTCCTGGATTCTCATGTACATTTTTTTCTATCTTTAGACCAACTCCAATAAATAATCTAATCACTCGACATGGGTTTCAAGAGCATCTGCTTTACTGTGAGTTAAATTCAAACCACTGAATTGGCCCAAATCCTTTTGCTTAGTTTCCCCACAGGAAGGGAGATGGCCTAACCCCTAGCAGCTCATTGCCACTAATTAATGTGTCCTCCGGTGGATTCCTGGTCAGGTGGCACAGATATAAATTGAGGACCTCAAGCTGTCATTCGTTAATTAGTGTCAAATTGGCACTGCAAGTTACACTGTTTCCCTTCTACCAATGCATTTTGACCTTAAATTTTGACTTTTTAAAAATGGAACTCTGAAAGTGTGAATTGAAGAGGTTGTGGGTAGGTACTGATGAACAACTTTATGATAGAACTCTGTGGTGGTACTTGAATAGGTTGAAGGAGCTGACTTAAATATACATCCTTCCATATTTTTGAAACAAACAAATTTTGAGAGCTTGGTGCTTCCTTCCTTTTCTAAGTTTTTTTTTAAACTTAGATGAAAATGGTTCAATGAAAAGTCTTCTGTGTTTCATTCATCCTGTTTTCAGGGACCACCACAGGAGAATCTGTCTGTACTAAATGGTCTTGTCATAGCAGATTAGTCCTTTACCAAGCAGTAGTTTCTGTGTATTGTTCCGCTGCCCATAGGAATCATCTTTTCCTTATGGAAATGGTAGTTCCAGGGGCAAAATGGCCACAGTGGCAGGATGAGGCAAAAACTTCAGGTGTCAGGTTTATCCGTCAAGCACAAGTGCATCAGATTCAACAGACTCCAAACAATAACTGAGGAGTTTCATTTATAGGCTTGGTCCTGTGGTAACAGACACTGAGTGAGATTTTCTCAGGTTTATCTGTCAGGACATAAAAGCATCCTATTTATATGGATGTTTGTTGGCTTTCTCTTTAGTAATAGCAATGCCTTGTAGCAGTAGCCTGACCTCAGTACCCAAACACCTTGATCTTATTTTCAGGGACCACCACAGAAGCGTCTGTCTAGGCTAAACAGTCTCATAGTCTCACAGGTGGAGCTTTTGTTTGCTGAAGGAGATTTCACAGCTCTTGTTTGCTGAAGAACATGCCAGCTTGTTTTCCCTTTCTCTCATTATCTAATTGATTCCATATTTAGATTTGCATTAACTGTGCATGTGTTATAGGGCCACAAGTAGCTAGAATCTTATTTTTTCCCTGATACTTTAGGGTAGAGCATATTGTATTAGGAGGCTATAGACCTCGAGGTTGGTCACTTACTTAACTTCAGGAACTCAGAGCTTCAGATATCCCTGAGGCAGGATGCGTAGTAACCTCTTGACCACCAACCAGTTAAGGGGTTTCAGTAGAGAACCGTAAGAATCTTGGCTACCACCTTATGGATCTCAGCTAAAATACATGTTACTTTATACTACATATTAATAATTGAAGTTATAAAATGTGTGAGAACATAATTCCCAAACCCACCATTATATCAAATCCACTCTTTTATTGCAGACAACTCTAAGGATTAATGTATCTGCAAGTCCTAAAGCAATGAGGTCCTACTTTGAGTCTAAATTTCCATGCACAAACACCCTGGTGGTCTTAACCATTGTGTTCTTTTAACTGGGTTACTAGAACAGAGAGGAAAAGAATTGTACATAATGCCCATCTGAATTGCAGTTATGATTGCTGCCTTTCCTCAACTTTTTTTAAGTCTTCCTAATTCTGTGGCTGCTTCATTTCTGTTCACAGCTGTGCTGGAAGAGCTTGTCAATGCTGGCCATCTGAAAGGCACAGTAGTTGGTGGAAGGCAAGATAAGGCTGTGTTCATCCCTGACATTTATGCAAGAACTCAGAGCAACTGGGTGGATTCTTTTTTCAAGCAAAATGGTTATTTGGGTAATGTATTTTTTTCTTCTTCTTGAGACCTATTTTCTTTCTGTAAGTCACTAATCAAGACAAGTACATATTTGGCACATAGTCTCACTTTTCTGTGCCAATTCTAAACATTTTGCAGAACTATTTCGTGACCAAGAAATGGGATACAAATAGGAGACACACAGGGTTGGTGGGGGTAGTACTCATTCCCATGTTTTTACAATTCCATTCCTACTTGAAGTCATCGTTTCTGCATTGAAGAAAAAGAACTAAAGCTATTAGGAAGAGCAAAGCAATGGGTTTGGGGAAAGTGCCACTCAGCACAAGAGATCTTCACCTAGGTGATACGCAGACATGAGAAGTTCCGTTTCGCTACTGCATGAGCAGAGCTGGTTAAGAAAGCAGCTGGTACTCACTGAAAGACAGCACTAGGCCAAATGTCTTCATTTCCTTCAAAGTCAAGGACTTTCTGTAATTTTGTAGAGTTTGATGCATTGTCCAGACTTGGCATCCCAGATCCTGTGAACTACATAAAGAAAAGGTACAAGTCCTTGCAGCTCTTGTTTCTGAAAGCATCTTGTGTTGGTCAGGAAATGGTGGATCAGGTGGAGGCCTCTGTGGATGAAGCTCTCAGCTCTGGAACGTGGGTGGACATTGCGGTATGTGCCATTGGTTTTCTTTCTTTATATTGGAAATACTGTATTTTTCCATGTATAAGACTATATTTTTACTAAAACTGTTAGTCTAAACATTTAGGAACATTTTATACACAGAAGTAAGCCAATGAGAGAACCACGCAGTAGAGAAACTGTTGTTTTGGGCTGGAAAATTGGGGGTGCTGGAAAAATACCATATTATGAGCCTAGAAAAAGTCCCCATTTCAGTCCCTTTCAGTCTCAGGATGGAATTGCCCACGTGATACAAATTATATTGCACAAGCCAGTACAGTGATGCCTTGAATTATAAAATAATCTGTTCTGATGGATTTTTCATAATTCAAATTTTTCATAGCTCAAAATACAATTTTGCATAGGAATGCATTGTAAATCAATTAATCCGTTCTGGATTAATTGGTTTTCAGTGCATTTCTATGGGAAGCCTGCTCCAACCCGGCAAAGCAGGGGAAGAGCTTCCCCCCTTTGCTGGGTTTTGGGGAAAACCCCTTAATCAACCGGCAGTGGAGCTGTCAAAATCACCTGGCTGTCGGCCGGTGATTTTGACAACTCCGCAGCCCGGGTGCTTTTTGCATGGCACAAAGTCAGAGTGGTAAGGTTCTGATTTTAAAATGGGTGTGTGTCATGCAAAGAGCAGGCTGTGTGTGTGGATAATTGAAAACACCCACACACACAGCCTGCTCTTTGCATGGCACACGCCCCTGTTTTAAAACCAGGTCCTTGCCAGGGAGACGAACCCCCGTCCCCGCCTGCTTCTGGAGGTGCACTGAAGGAAAACTCACTGCTTCCCCTACTGCCCCCAAAGACAGCAAAAGCCCTTTCCCGTATTTGGGAAAGGGCTTTTGCTAGATGCCTTGACCCTGCATGGGGTTAAGCGGTTTTCAATCAGCTGTGTGCACAGCCTGCTCTTTGCATGGGATGAACCCCTGTTTTAAAATCAGATCCTTGCCACTTTCCCCCACCCCCACCCTTCCGGGATCAGAGTAGCAAGAATCTGATTTTAAAACAGGGGCATATGCCATGCAAAGAGCAGACTGTGTGCAGGGGTGTTTTTGATCACCCACATGCACAGCCTGCTCTTTGCATGTATGTGCCAGTATTTGGGGGCTGGGTGGGTGAGGGGTGGTGGTGGGGGCAACAGCTGCCCCAACCCAGCAGGGTGCTGAGTGGGCGATGGGTCACCCATCACCCACTAACCCCCCTGCTGGGTCGGGGCATCTGGGAGCCAACAGCCTTGACCCCAGCAAGGTTTTTCAAATGACCCACACAACACAAGGAGAGTGCTGCAGGCTTGGGTCTTTTGAAAAGCCTTGCTGGGTCGAGGCTGCTGGCTCCTGGATGCCCCAACCCAGCAGGGGGGTTAGTGGGCGATGGGTGACTCCACTGCTCGCAAAAGCCCTTTCCTAAAGATGGAGAAGGGCTTTTGCTATCTGTGGGGGAAGTGGTGCTTTTTCTTCAGTGCACCTCCAAAAGCTGGTGGGGACGAGGGTCCGTGCCTTCAGATCCCTGCCACCTGCCTGCTTTCTGGGCACGCTGAAGGAAAAAGCACCATGAATTATGAAAAACTTGAATTACACATGAAAAACCACCATAGCTGTGGAGCTGTCGAAGTCACGTAGCTGTCACAGCCAGGTGATTCTGACAGCTCAGGAATTCCCTTCATAATTCAAGTTTTTTGTAATTCAAATCATTTGTAATTCAAGGCATCACTGATTAGGTATGCATGCATATCATTTATCTTTGTTCTGGAAGAAATACTAAATTGCTGCTCGCAAGCACCTACACTCTTCTACAATTTCATTTGATAGTTTGCATAACATTTTCAGGTTTGCCATTGTAGCTGGAAGGGGTAGACACTTTTATTTTTATGTTTACAATGAAACCTGTGACAGTTCTATGCCAGGATGTATAGCATGTGTCATACATGCAAAAACTGGGTGAACATTTGAACCTGTTGGCAGGATGGGAGATACAGATTTGAATTTGACTGGTTTTGGGGTTCTTTGTTGCTTGTTTTTCCTAGCCTCTTCTTCCAAGCTCATTCTCCGTGGAAGATGCCAGCATTTTGCTTCAGCAGGTGATGAGATCCTTCAGTAAGCAGCCTCCAGCTCTGGTCTTTGGTGATACTACTGTCGTCAGCGAGAAGTTTCTCAACAGCTGTGCTGATTTGTTCAGTGACTTTATGCGTCAGAAAGCTGAAAAGGTTTGTAATTGGGCTCCTTGTTTCAGAGAAGGGCTGACCTGTGATCCTTCCACCCCAACAGCAGACTACGGCGACCTGCCGAG
Source organism: Phrynocephalus forsythii (assembly GCA_029282475.1). Lineage (NCBI taxonomy): Eukaryota > Metazoa > Chordata > Lepidosauria > Squamata > Agamidae > Phrynocephalus > Phrynocephalus forsythii. The sequence goes on from JAPFRF010000002.1 coordinate 37,275,058, forward strand.
AGTTTTGTTTATCTTAACCACATGAAGCAAACAGCAAACTCAAGATACTCGCTTAGCCTTTGGTAAGTCTTCGTACTCTGCTGTTGGGCTGTATTCAGATGCCTCGTTGCATCTTTGAGATGTGTGTTTTAATATGAAGTATCTGTACAATCAGTGGCAACCCCTTTTGGTGTTCCGCGTTATCCAGAGAGACTTAAAATGGACCATGGTGCTAATTGCTGTGTAGGTATACCTATTAAGAAGTTTCCTTGGTATCTTCCTCACAGAAATAAGCAATGGTGATAATCCTGTTTACCATCACCACCACCACCTTTTTATTGGAGATATAATAGATACAGTATGTTCTGCCTCTCGGTCTTGCCACCATCTTGGCAGCCCGAGATCTCTCTACTTGGGCCCTTTACCCCTGCGGACAATGTGTAGTAGCAGTTATGCCATGAAAATTATAGCCAAGCACATCCGATCTCACCTGATTTCGAAAGCTAAGCAGGGTCGGCCCGGGTTAGTACTTGGATGGGAGACCACCAGGGAATACCAGGTGCTGTAGGCACCTGGAGTAAGAACTGGCAAACCACTCCAGTATTCCTGCCAAAAAAAAACCTCCATGGACATGGGGTCACGAAGAGTCGGTTGTGACTGTAACGACACAACACCATGTCTGTGAAGATTCTCATTCATCCAGGTGAGGTTATCCGGCAACTGGACTTCTTTCCTTGTGAGATTGAACCATTTGGCTATCTTTTCCGTGTTAAAGAGGCAGAAAAATAGGCCTGCAGGAAGGCTTGCCATCGCATGGGTGACTTAACTTGTGTTTGGTCTTCGTTTCAGGAAATGAAGAGTAACCCTGTTCACTTAATCACAGAGGAGGACCTGAAACAGTCTTCAGTTATAGACATTGTATCGTCAAGTAAAAAAGACAAAAAGGATGAGAGAAGGAAGAAAGCAACAGGTAAGCTGTGGGGAAATAGCAATTTTGGTGGGAGAATCTGGGGTTTCGTTGAAATTCGCAGAATACTAGCAAAACCTGTGAACCAGAAAGCAGCGGATGTGGGCCTGGAGAGGAAAACACACAGAGACTGCCTGCCTCTCTTCAGTTTTGCCTCTTCTTGCATGGCCTGTCAATCTTTTAGTGGGGTTTACACATCGCAAAGACGTGTTCATCTCACACTGTTTTGAAGACAATCCTGTTTACATACTCATATTCAATGGAATACTATCTGGCTCCTTAAAGTCTCGAGGAAAATGACAGAAGACGTGCAGAGTGCTGTAGAGATGAATGGCGTATTGTGCCTGTTCCACCTCCTCTGACACACGACTTGAGTTGAAGAAGCATTAATTGGAATAGAGGGTGGTGCTTTGCCAATAATGGGATGTGTATTTAAGTAACTATAAATAAAATGAAACATATTCATAGGAGCAGCATTTGAGTGGAACTCTCCCTGGATCAACAAATGGGTCCTATAGTCGGTCCTAATCTTTCCCACACAGTTTCTTGTTTTCTTTCCCTCCCATTTCTCTCTGTTCCTCTGTGTTACTCACGCTCTCAAAAGCTGAATCACGTGTTTAGCGGCAATACCCTATATTCTTTTCCCTTTGTTGCTTTGCAAAATCCATGCACATTTTGTATCAGTATTAACGTTGTCATAGAAAGAAAAATTGCAAGGGATATAGTTTCTAATCAGAGATGGGCAGGGATCTTGGTTCAGGGGTTCGTGCCAGCTCATATGCATGGCACCACAAAAGCCACGCATTCTCTTTGTGCGCCCTTCTCCTCATCTTCTTTGGCTTTTTTGACAAAACCCTGGCAGGAGCACCGGTTTGCCTGTCCTGCCTCCTCCTCGTCTGAATGGGAAATCAGCCGAGGGGGCCAGGCAAAGAAGCCTGTGCTCCTGCCAGAGACTGGACCAGCAGCCAAAGAGTAGGAAGAGAAAAGCGTAGACTGGCAAGTAAGTGACAGGGTTCCAGCCAGGGAGGGTGGGGAAAGGGAATCGCATGGCACCTGTGGTGCTACACATACAAATCAGCACAAACCTCTGAACTGAGATTCAGGCTCATCTCTAGTTCTGTTTAAAATATTTGCAGTATTCATGATTGAACAAATGTCAGTTTTGTTTCTCACTAGCATTCTGTTAATTGAATTGGCAAATAACTAAATGTCTTTCCCTTCCTCTTTCAGCAGTAATGTGTTATTATAGACCCCACTGTGCAATCTGTTGAATGTATTCATTCTTCCATTAGCTGTGTTTGATTTAAGTGGAACTCTTGCTTTCATACAGTTCAATTTGTTTTACTGATCAAGTAGAAATAAGAAAAAGTACTGAATTACTATACTCTTGTAGTTTTCTTTATTATGCATTATGCTCGGATATAACACCACTTAGTGCATTTTCTTTCCTCCCATTTTACAATGATCTTTCTATTTTTTCATTTATGAAAATATTACCTGATTCAGTGTTTCTTGATGGAATGCTGATCAATTTATTTTTCTGCCAGAGGGCACTGGAAGTGTGAGAGGTGGCGGTGGTGGAAATGCCAGAGAATTCAAGGTTAAGAAAACTAAGAAGAAGGGACAGAAAGATGTTGACAGTGATGACGAATCGCAAGCAAGCAGCACAAGTTGGTAGCTTTGATTTTGACTATACTAATCTCTTGCTGCAGTTTTGCAATTATTACATTGTCCCTAGGGATATTTTAATTTATCAAGACATCTTTTTAGGATGAGAAAGTCAATATTCACTACACCTACTCTTTTCCCCCTCATGTGTATCTAGTTAAAAATAATGTATGTTTATACACATGCGCATCAATTCCACTATAAAATGGCAGGTATATTAATATGCAACTTTTTTGAAAAACATAGTTATTTGAAGGGCACCATTATGTCCAAGTAGCTTCGTCAGTCTGAGGAAGGTTGGTAGGAGACCTCCAATTTATTGTCCTGCTACCAACCTACCAATCTTTCTCAGACTGAAGAAGCTACTTGGATGAGCAGTGAAACATTTTGATCTTACAAGAAAAGGAGTCCAGTTGCCATGGCTTGATTTCTGGATGGCCTCACCTGGATGACTGAGAATCTTCACAGATATCTAGACTTATTATTTGCAGAACACCATTCTTCTGTATTAATTTCTCAACAAATTCAAAAGGGGGGAGTTGAAACCAAGAGTTGTGTCAGAAGATGCTGTTATGTACCATCAAGTTGGAACTGATCAATAATGACTCTGATAGGACTTTGGGGGTAAGAGGAATTTAAGAAGTGGTTCTACCAGTTCCAGTCCCCCCTGGGAGCTTCTGTGGCCAAGTGGGGATTTGAACCCTGTCCTCTAGCGTCCTAGTCCATCCTTCTGTCCGTTGCCCAACTCTGGGTATCTATGTCATAAATACATGAGAATAATTTTTAATAATTTGAAGAGCAGTATTCAGTATGTGGGCTCTTTTTGCACCAATCTTTTGTGTCCAGAAAGTAAGAGCAATTTGCCTTCCGGTAACACTCCTAGACATTGTTTCTCCCAGGAGCACTTTAGGTAAATTAAAACTCCCCCCCCCCTTGATATGGCATTACAGATAGGAATAAGCACCACGAGATCCCTTTCCTGACACAGGAAGAGATTGAAGGTGTCTTAAGAAGACATGTAAAGGATTGTCCCGAGGAGCTTATAACAGAACTTGCTGATCATCTAATAAGGTAATTGCATGTCTTTGTCTTGACCTGGTTGTAAACAGGACCTTATCTTCCCTGTAAGAACATAGAAGGGAAAACCAAGGAGAAATTAGAATCTCTGTGCCCATTATACACTACCTCTTGTTGAACTATATACAGTAGTGACTTTTATTGTCACCCACCCAGAGGAATGTTTTGGCATTAACGGGAGTGGTATATAAATTAAAATAATAAAAATTTAATAATAAATAATGAATTGTTTCGAAGAACGGAGCCTCTTCCAGCGTTTCAATGAATATAACTGCTATTGGCAGTAAATTATAATACTGCTCAGATATGCCTTAGAAATGTTCATTATTTTCAGATAGACCGTGAGCTAAGATACAAGAAAGTTGTGTCTTAGGTTCTTCACATAACTATCCAAAATGGCTATTGGAATCTTTTGATAGATTCTAATCTCTCTCACTCACAAGCAAATGATCTGCTAATATAATGTTGCATAGCTTTTCCTGTGTGTAGGCACCTTTAGATTAATTTCCAACATATATCCAGAAATCTAAATTCTAACGTGTCCACCCTTAGGCGTGCAGCTCCAGGTTCCATTCAGAAGATTTTGGAAGGTCTTTGTAAACCCTGAGAAACTGAGAAGACACCTGTTTTCCAGTACAACTGCCTCATTTCCCCCCCCCCCCAAAAAAAAACCTGGTTGGTCACTATGGGAAAACACAACCAGATAGGCTTTTGGCCTGATCCTGTACAGGCCTTTGCTTCCCATGTATGATTACTTTCAAGGGGCCAGAGACCGAGAATAGGGCAGGTGTTCACAATATCAGTGAAGAGCTGTCCAGGGGCCAAGGACCACTTGGCACTGCCATCGTAATTGCTCCCACAGTCCCCCACCCCGCCCTAAATTAGGGCTACTGCCAACATCCTCCTCCTCCTCCAGTTGTGCTCCAGTCTGGCCAGATGCTCTGCCTGCCCGTTCCCCACTCCCTCTGACAACCGACCACAATGTAGCTGCACAGAAGGGGAATCCCTGTCCCGCCTCCTCATGGGAGCGGTCAGCTGACGGAGAAGTTAGGAAAGAGGCAGGCAGAACTCCTGGCTGGACTGGAGCACTGCTGGAGAAGGAACACTCCACTCACACACGACACGTTGTGAATTGATTCGTGCCCGTAGCTAGCCACTAGCCATGGTGGCGGCTAGTTCACCCCCACAAACCTGAGGTGTTGGGTTTTTTTAAGCCCACATGGAAACTCAGGAGGCTTTTGTAATGGGCCTTGTAAGCCCCCAAACAGTGCAAGCCAAGCCTCTCCCTCTTTCTCGGGTGAGCAACCATTTCTAGCCACTCTTTATGGTGCCTGTGCAGCTCTGGGCAGCACCGCTTGCCAGTTCTGCCCTCGCTTGATGCCTAAGGGACTTGTTTGCTGTGTAAGGGGGGGGGGGTTCATTGACTGAGAGTAATTTAGGGCATCTTGTCCAACACCCTCTCAAACGGAGGGCTGTGTGTGGCCTTGGTATTAAATGGGGCCAAGGGAGGGACTAAGCAGCTTGTAATGGCAATTATGCTGTGCTTAGTGTAATGCATACAAAAACAGTAGCAACCAGTCATAACACATGCTTTTAGGTTTTTTTTTATTTTCCAATGTTGAATGCGCCGACAGGAGGCCATTTGTATCATGCTGAATGCCACCACCACCCTTTTACTAAAAACTGTGAGCTCTATATGACTGAAGTCTGGAACGCCATTCTTGCCAGTTAACAGAATCTGCCATTAGGGGGTTGCCTGGTTAAAGAGCACATGTTTCATCGTTTTTGCTTTGAGGCACCACAACTGTTGGAGAAATACTGAGTTCGTGCTAATCTGCCTTTCTTTTCCTCTCTCTTCTTGAGGCCCCTGACAAAGAGGTATCAGGAAGAATTGCGTTCTGTATTCATGTCCTCCACTTCTGCCCACTCGGGAGCTAGCAGGAAAAAGACTATGAAGGACTTTCAGGAAGAAGTTTCGAACTTGTATAATAACATCCGGTTATTTGAAAAAGGAGCGAAGCATTTTACAGGTTCGTTGAACCATTTATTCCTCTTTAAAACAAGTACTGTATATACTCGAATATAAGCCTAGTTTTTCATCCCTAATTTTGGGCTGAAAAAAGGGGCCCTCGACTTATATGCAGGTCAGTACTTTTAGCCACTGAGGCAAGTGCTTGGGTCAGTGGCTAAAAGTCATTTTAAACATTGTGTGCCGCATCTCATGACCCCCCTCTGCATCATTGGGGAGCGGCATGTGATGTTTAAAATGACTTTTAGCCACTGGGGCAAGCACCTGCTTCGGTGACTAAAAGTCATTTTAAACATCACACACTGCTCCCCCTGCTCACAGAGGAGGAGCTGCCAGGCCCTGCTGCATTTCCCACCCTAGACTTATACTCGAGTCAATACGTTTCCCCAGTTTTGGGGCGTTAAATTAGCGGCCTCAACTTATACTCGAGTCGACTTATACTCGATTATATACGGTATATGGTTTAGTGCTTCCTTACTGGAAAGTTACTGGCTGAAATCCTGTTGCCTGCATCTAAGTTGCAGCTAGGAGAGGCCCATAAAACCAATGGCACTTACAGAGGAGTTGACTCCCCGGCTCCCTACTGATGGAACAGGTCTGCTCCAGTTGTGACTTACTACGGTAAGCAACAGGATTGTAGCTATTGTTTATAAAGAACTGTGAAAAGCAGCAATTGAAGGGAAGCAGAAATGAAAATGAGAAATACTTAGGAATTTACAACAGTTATGTGGTTGTTGCATTGTGAACATTGAGATTTTTCCTGGATTTAAAGAAAGGAAGGTAAAAAAAAAAGGTAGGAAGTCTCCTTACTATATAGTGATTGGTATAGTTCTGCTCTTGTTGCAACACGTGTTTTTTTCCCCAGGTGTAGAGCTTTTGTTTAGTCCATTAGCTGGTTGTTCCATTTCAGCTTATGGCAGATTCACTTTCAAATGATTTGTTGATAACACTGGTCATCATTTTTGTTGACGCTGTCCCTTTTATAGCCACAGCGTTCTTTTTCTCCTCACTCTCATCTACTTCTTTGTCTCCAACAGACATTTTTGTGTTGACGATCATTGAATTCTACCATTTCTGATCCACATGGAGCTGCCTGTAGGAGTCAATTTAATCTTCCCTTTCTCTGCTTGAAGCAAGATGGCCTAGTTTGAAACATCTTGTCTGACCTTTCCAGTAACATTTATAGGCCTTTCATGCTTTTTGATGCCACAAACATTATAATACTGTTAAAAGCAGCTGGAAGCAGGATGACTTAGTTGTACACTGTGGCTAGAAGAAAGCTCGCTGGACATTGTTCATTTATTAGTACAGCAGAAGAATATTATCATGAATGGAGATTAGGATAGATTTTATCATGCTCTGTGTTGCTTTCTGAGGCTGCTTTTTAATTGCAGAAATTATGTCTTGCAGATGAGACTCAAAGCAATATTGCCAAACACATGCTAAAGACAGTCTGTACAGACATCACAAATATAATTTTCAACTACTTAGCTGCTGATCTAATGATGGCTGCAGAAGATTACACTGCAATTACAGCTGAGGTACAAAAAATCTATTTTCTGTTAGCCTTGTGGTTTTGTAACTATATGGCATGACCTCATTAGAATTTTGAACCATCCACATATTTTTCTGTTCTGTTCCATTGTAATCTCTGGGATCAGTTAGAAGTATTCCACAAACAAACTTGTGTGACCATCTTTTCCATCCATAAAGAAAGAGACAGGCCTGCTGGCTTGCTCTGATTCTGAGATTCCCAGACCTTTGTGATTAGCATCTTCTGTGATAGAGTAATTTTTCTGTACTAGGATTTGCTGCTACTCCTGCTGCTGCTGCTGTATTATTATTATTATTATTTATTAACCACACAGCTATCTACGCTGGGTTTTATATTACCAATCACTATTATTATTATTATTATTATTATTTATTATTATTATTATTATTATTATTATTATTATTTTATTTTATTTTATTTTATTTTATTTTATTTTATTTTATTTTTTGGCCAAGGTCAAAGTTGATTTCATAATTTCCAAATAACCGTTCTCATGTATGATTCTCCCCTCCTTCACACACAGAGAGATGCCGGAGCAAGGATAAAAATATATTACTTGCCACCATTTTCCCAGAATAATATAGCTAAAATAAATTAGTTGCTTGATAACGTAAAGATTATCTTCTGTGATTTGCATCATCTTCCTTCTTTCTAGGTCAGGAAGAAGATTTTAAGTACGCTACCAGAAGAGACAAGAAATCCCTTATCAAAACTCCACATAGCTCTGAATGGCAAGGTACGTTTCGCTGTACTGAACAAGAGTAATTGTCTTCCAGGTCTTAACTTACTAATGGCCTTTGTTCTTTACTTGCTGCCTTACTAACCCATTTCAAAAAAAGGCAGACAACAAACCAAGAGATGAAGTTTCAATTATCTCTGTTTACTCATAGGTGCAAAAAGAATTGATGAGGAGTAGTCACAGACAAAGATCAATTTTTATACCTCAGTATTCTGTGTAGGGCTGAGGAACAGAAACGTCCACCTAAGGTGTTAATTATCCAAATTCCTGTCAGCTTTAGTAGAAGATACCAAGGCATGTTAAAGGAGACATAGTTTTGCTTAAGAATGAGCAAAAGGATTCATTGAACTAAGGATTCACTTCTCTTTTGAGGCGCAGTTTTTCTGCCATTATTCTGATCAGTCCTTTCCATTTCAAGTATAATCACTGCCATTTTCTTAACTTAATTGACATGTTGCCTTTTTCTTTGTTAGTATTCCACCTTGAGGGAAACATTTCAACAAAAAAAAAGGAAACTGCGTAGCAATTTTATAGATTATTATGGGCGCATAAATAGGGCGAAGGATGGGGATCCAGTTTGGTCCAAATAACCTTTGTCTGTGCTGTTAAAAGTGTTCTATCCTGCCCCTCAGAGTGTTTCAGAGGCATACACTGAGTGAAAATACAGATGTAAAGATTATATATAGGCAATCTTCTTGAAAAGCAAAATGTATAGCAGTCTAGAGTACCAATGTCTTTATTATCTGTGACGTGCCCCTTACACACACTAGGTTTTCACTCGCTGCCACCACCAGATTAACTGGACACTTATATGTATTTGAGAGAAAGAGTCACACCAGGTAATATAGTTTTAAAACAAACATAAAACATTTATTAGTTTACAATTAGATTATCAGTATTATGATAACTTTAGCCGATGTTATTGTATTGCATACATGAATTCTTATAATAATGTGTTTCCTTTATAAACCAGACCCTTTTCAGTGGCAGGGTCTCCCACCTGACCAACTGACAATCTAACTGACTCTCAGCTCTCTTAACTGAACTGAACTCCTCTCAGCTCTAACACCAACTCAACTCAACTGAACTCAAACTGAACTGCCCATCACCCATTAGGTTCCAATATATATCATTCTTAACCACTCCCACCAGCTTGGTGATTGGCTATTCAAAACAGAGTCATGAATATTCATACTTGTTTTACCCTTTTTGCCACATTATCTAGTGAAGGACCTCCAAAGAAGAGGGTGGCCCATACATTGTGACACAAGGTGTTCCATAATACTGGTACAGATAGTTAAAAAGCCTTGTCATCATCCACCAGAGCCTCACCTTCAGTCCTTTGGGAGAGAGAAACTTAATAGGAAGAGAAGGGGGAAATATGAACAGAGAAGAAACAGAAAAGAGCAACAAAATGTTACGGTATTAAGTGCTGTTGGCTAGTGTTTCGGCTAGCCATCTTTTTCTCCATGGTACTCCACCCCACTGCCATTTTGCTGGCAGGCCATTCCTCGCTAGGATTTCCTTATGGTTCTTTCCCGATTCTGCCACCCCTCCATTTTTTCAAACGATTTTCTTGATTGCACCAAGCCTTACAGTATCCTCAGCCTTGCCAGTAATCTCCATTTTTTTGTAGGAGAGTGGTGCCATTTTGATTGTATATGTAATGGCCCTCTCTTTCAACCACTGGAAATAGAGGAAAGTGGTTCTTGTTTGAAGAATGTTGCCTTCTTACATGATGTCCCTGCTTTTTCCAGGAGATCAGTGATGGAAACTCATCTTTTGCCCATCAGCCAAATAGCTTGCTGGCTGTCAGAGCCCAAGAAGGTGGCTCCCTCAGAAACAACAGCTAGTTTATGGGCTGCAGGGGTAGCGGAGCAAAAACACTAACACTGTTTATGGCAAATGATAATATTTATGTGTGTGGGAAGAACTGTTAAAGAAAGTGCACAGCTTGTGAAAGCTTATTTATAACACCTCCTGGTGCAAGAATTTACCTTTGTCAGTCTAATAAATCTTAATCTGTTCTGTACTCTTGCTGGAATAAAATGTGTCTAATAAATATCTAAGTGCTGTTCAAGGAATCATAACAGTAGTAGGCATGAGCTATCATCTGGCCCTGCCATACTATATATCCACTCTTAGTTAAAACAATATTTAGTAGGCGTGCCAGAGTCTACCTTGGGAAGCAAGCAAACCAACTGGGAATGATGAGAAGTGTACAATGGCAGACAGTGAGGGAAAAATTGAACAAGGCAGTAGCCATACTTTGACCTTTGTAGAAAAAGAGGCCTGTTGTTTGAGATCTTTGCCAAGGAAACAGATAATAATAAACTTTACACTACATGAGATGCAAATAGAGGTTTTAGTAACATTTTTTTTAATCCTTTATAAACTCACCAGGTAGAAATGCCTAAATGTTACCAATTTTTTTGTTTATTGATACTCTATCTAGTTATCATTTTGAGTCATCATCATCATCATCATCACTTGATTGGCATAATGCTAGTCCCTCTGAGTGTACCTGTTTTCTGCTTTATTTGTCCTAACTAATCTTTTTACTATGAGTGAAAATGTTTCAGTCACTGGACCAGAATATTGGAGTTTCAAGTAGCCTAAATGTGGTGTATTTTTCCCCTTTTTGAAGAGTTTGGAAGAGTTTGTTTCCTGTCTCGACACTGCTGCAGAAGCTTGTGATATTATGCTTAAAAAAGGAGATAAGAAGAAAGAAAGGTAGCATATATTTTTTGTTTACCCTACTATTTTTAGATAGCATGCACACAAATGACAGATAGAGATGGGCACAAACCAGTTTGTTCCAGTTTATAAAGGCAGCAGCACAGGTGGTGCTGCTCTCTTTCCATGCCTCCTCTGGCTCAATCAGCCACTCACCAGGCCCAGCATGCTGGCTTCTTGCACCTCCTCAACTGATCTTCCAGTCCTAGAAACAGTTCAGGCTTCTCTGCCTCCCCCTCTTGGCTGATCTCCCGCTCACATAAAAGGGCAAGACAGAGAAGTCGGTGGTCTTGCTTGTGACTGGGAGATTAGCCAAGAAGGTGGGAAAAAGCAAGCAACCAGGTAAGTGGCTGATCAACTGAGGAGGTGGGGAGGCCGCCTTTACAAATTGACATGAGTTTATGCCCATCTCTAATGATAACTTTTTCAGAAACTTATTTCTTTTCCATTTATTATTAGTGGGCCAGTCCTGTCGCTTGCAGGAGTATTACATTTTACAATCAATATTTTAAAAATGGGCAGAATCTTGTTTGTACTGATGTCGCTACAAAGCTGTGCCTGCATAAATTTCCTGGGTATTGTGTTCAAGTAGCAAGGACGCAGAGGAAGAGAGCAGGAGATGTAGCCAGCTCTCACCAATTGGATTCTTGGGGAATTTGATGGCTCTGATAGGAAGGGACAGAAAGGCTGTTTTGTACGTGTATGTGTGCACTTCTACATGCTTGCCCAGTCTTTTGTCTGCCTTTGCCCAGGGGACCATCCTGGGAGACAGAGAGGTGCAGCTGGCTGTACACCATTTAGAAACCTCTCTGTCAGGAGTATGAGGAATGGCAAGGGAGAAAATACCTGGTCATAATAATGCTGCAGTCTCCTTTGCTACCCCCTACCCCCATTTCTAATGAGCTTTCCAGGAGCGGCAATTGGCAAACTGAGGAAAGGCATGAGATGGGGAGGACGGTCTAGAAGAGAAGTGTAAAAGTTGTTTGGGTTCCTTTACCCAGGAAAGCCTTGTTGCCCATTATCCGGAAGTTGGGTCATGGCAACGGGACTTCTTTTCTTGTGGGATCAAAATGTTTCACTATTCATCCAGGTAGTGTTGTCAGTCTGATGAGGAGTGAAACCGTTTGATCTTACAAGAAAAGGAGTCTAGTTGCCATGACTCAACTTCCAAATACCCTCACCCGGATGACTGAGAATCTTCACACACTTGTTGCCTATTTGTATGATGTGTCTGTGGAAGTGTGCCATGAATAATACCTCCACCTGGGCATGGTTGCAGGTGCCACACGTGCAATGTTGAGATATGCGCACATAACCCCGCAACAGGATTTCAGCCATTATATGTTATTGGAAATGAATTTTTCATGAGATTCCCTAGCTCTGTCCTTGGAAACCTAGCTTTCTTGATGATACTGAGGGGTTCCACTAAACTTTGGGAAAACTTGCTTACCTGGATGTTGTTCTGGTTTGCATTTGAAACGCATTCCTGTACCTGCTTATGGCATAAGTCCTGTTGAAATCAATAGGGACATATTTCTGTGTAGATGCATGTTATTCTGGCATTTGAAAATGCTTCCTGAGAACAAAAGGGATATTGGAAGTCTCTTTAGAGATCTTAAACAAACATTCATCCTCTTTCTTATTGTAGGCAAATCCTATTCCAACACAGGCAGGCTCTGATTGAGCACCTAAAAGTCACAGATGATCCAGCTCTTGTTCTCCATCTAACATCAGTCTTGCTGTTCCAGTTCTCGACTCACTGCATGCTTCATGCACCTGGAAGATGTGTGCCACAGATCATTGCTTTCTTGAGTGCAAAGATTCCAGAGGTATTTACGCTCAGATACAAAAATGGTTTTTGGACTAAGGCACTCATTCTACAATTCCTCTATATGTTTGTTTGTATGTTTGTTTGTTTGCAAGAGGTGGGAAAGTTCTGGCATTCACGAAGCTATTTTTGAGTGCCTTTACAGTCCAGTCCCATGCACTGGGGAAAGCAAGAGAAGGTAGATTTCTACCAGCTTCTGTCCATGGAGAGACAGTTGTTTTTAAGTGGAAAGACTCTCCCATGAGGGACGTTCTTTCTTCTCCCATGGAATGGGGGTGCGGGAGGTTGTCCAATGATGGATCGCTGGGATTTTTGTATCCATTGGGTCCAAAACCCCATAGGTCCAGTCCTGGAGTTTGCATTTTGGGGAGACATCAGGTGTCTTGGCTAGCCTAAGACTAGGGCAAGATGAAGATAAAGAGGATTGCACTGTTAAAAGTTTGCAGTTCAGTTACCCTGATTTTTCCCCATACAATGGAATTATAATTAAACACAAACCTTGGCATCTGTTAAGGTAGCAACAACAAAACTTGGGAGAGGGATGTTTAGTTTGGGACCCCTGGTAATTCTGATCTGTGGTTGGTATGGTCTTGGGGGGACTGTAAACCAGGGCCTATTCAGTGAAATCATCAGCAAATACATATTTGCAGAGTTTCTGTGAATACAGTGTCCAGAGCAATTTCCATTGTCCAAGTGGGTACACAACTGGAACTCATGTTTGCATCGACATATGCTAATGAGCAGATGTTCATGAGTAGAGGTGGGCATGAAATGAATTTTATTTTCATTTCGTTATTCATTTTGTTATGTAACGAAACGAATAACGAACCTAGGGGCAAATTTAATATGAAACAAAACGATCCAAGAAAAATTGGTTTGGTTAGGTTCATTTCGTTAATGGGAGGGCGGAGATGTCTCCTACCCGGTGCTAGTCCGGAGGTCCTTTCGCGCTGAGCTGCACGGAGGGAGCATGCACCTCGAGGGACGTGCCGGGCTTGAGCCTCAGTCCAGCCCTGGGAGGAGAGCTAAGAAGCAGGCTGCGTTTAGGCGGCCAGAGCAGCGCGGCTTCAAAACCGCCGACCCTTGCACCTCCCTCCCACGGCCCATTATCATGGAGTCGATCAGGAGGGGAGATGAGGAGATTGTGCTTAAGTGGCCAGAGTAGTGAGGCTTCAAAGCCACCGCCCATTGCACCTTCGTCCTGCGGTCCGTTATCGCAGGGCCGATCGGGAGGGGAGATAAAGAGGCCGTGCTTAGGTGGCCCCCCAGGGGCCGCACAGTGGGCACTGGGGAAAAAGCGGGTTAAAACGAATAACGAATTAACGAAACAACAAAACAATTTTTTTCCGCAATAATTCACGTGAAACGAAACGAAGCAAACTCCTTAACGAAACGCCATTTTTTCAATTCGTGACCATCTCTACTCATGAGCTGGAACACTGCATGTTCTTTCTGTGTTTGGGTTGATGCATATACCATCTTTCTTTAAAATTAATGACATGGTCTTCTTAACAGATTTCTTAAATTTTCTATTTCCAGGACCAGCATTCACTTCTTGTCAAATACCAGGGATTAGTAGTAAAACAGTTGATCAGCCAGAATAAGAAAATAGGTCAAGGTGATGATGATTCAGTGGATAATAACCTGGAAGCGGAAGACAGTACAGGAGGGATACGAAAAGAACTACAAGAGCTGGCGGGTTCTGTCAAAGATCTTGTTCTCAGGCCCAGAAAATCTTCTGTAACCGAGGAATGATAATAAAGCTCATTTCAGGATGTTCAGAATGTGCAAGAGTGAGAATATTTTCTTTGGGAATGCTTAATCTGTGATGTTCCACGAAACAAGCTTGGCTCATTGTACTGGGATGCTGGTGTGAAACCACTTGTGGTGGTGGTGTAATAGAAATGTGCATAAACGTAATCCAGAAAAAGGCAAGATGAAATAACCAAACGTGTAATACTGCTTTTTTTAAAAAGGTGATTATTAGATCTGCAGATTGGACAACTACGCTGCTTTATTTTCAGATTCTTATTTCTGTGCGCTTTGTCTCATTTAACCTCTGGTTGAATCCTCAAACATTCAGAATGATGCACTAATAATAACAGTGCAAGATCGTGGTTTGGGTCTAGACTTTTAGTCTTCTAGCAGGAGAGTTGTCCTTAGGCTTGGAACGCTCTCACTGAACACAGAGGTGTCCCCAGAACTTGATCACAGGGAGGTGATTCCTGCTGATTTCATACTTCTCATTCAGATCTCGCCGCCACTTGCAGCACTGATCCAGTGGGTCTCTGACTCCTCCAGATGTTTAAGGAAGGAGCATGACAAAATGGTAAACATTCCCTCCTGTCCAGTTCAGCCAGTGGGAAAAAAGAATTCTAGATTAAATACCTAACACTGACAGGAGCCGTTCTGTCTGCTGAAGGCTTTTGCTGGATCCAACCCATTGTTTCTTTTAAATCTCAGATTTTACTTCCCGGATTATGTTCCATTTAAAAGTAAATTGCCACTGGTTGGCTTTTGCAACTCAGGTAAACTTTTATAATCAAAGATGCATCAGGATGTAGGAAAGGTAACATAATGACAAAGCCAGTTTGTACCAAAAAAAGAATTATATCATGATGAAGAAAAGATGAAATGGTCAAAATATCAGGTATTATCACCTTCTTTTGAAGATATTATGTACTGTAGTTGAATTTGCTTCCTTTTTGTTGGAGGAAATAAAGTCAAACACACAGTTTGAAGATAATTGGTTTTAAAACCACCGTATACTAAACTCTTCAGTGCCTGTGGATGATGCATTATCTGCCATATATAACATGGATCCTCAGCAGTGTATGGAATTCATTAAATGTGAGATATGTAAATGCCAGTTTTATGCTTCTTCTCAAGGCTAAACAATGGGAAACTAAAATGATAAGTAGAAAAGAGATCAGAGAAGCCAAAAAAAATATTCTGACTCATTCATTTTGAAAGAAAACGTTCAAAATACATGGCCTATTGTTTATTTCATTTCCTACTATCAAATATAAAATATCAGTTTTGTAAACAAGTTCCAGTGAAACTTGAGAGCAAAAATTATTTTAATAAAAGCAAATGAAATTGTTGAGCAATACCTTTTTAGGTGTGTGTCACTGGTTTTGTGCTGATGTCTTCTCTGCAGAAGACCTCCTGAAGTGTTTTATTGCTTAGGATGGGGGAGAGAAATAAACCAGGATTTTTATTTCACATTTACGTCATTTTACGTGGTAGGGTGGGTGGTAGTATATCATTATCTGTACAGTGCACTATGGCAGTACAGTAAGACCCCCATATTTGCAGGGGATTGGTTCGGGGGGGGGAGATACTGAAATCTGCAAATAATACAAAATATTTTATAGTCTAGTCAAGATTGAGGTGGGGGTGGGGGAACATTGTAACATACATTACCGGAACTGGCCACTGGCGCCAGATGCCATGCCTGTGTATAATATTTTCCAACCACAGATAAGTGAACCCAGATATGCCGAATGTGCAGATACGGGGGTCCTGCTGTAGTTTATAATCTACACTTTCGACTTTCAAAAACATTTGCAATAAAGCAAATCCACTAGAGTCATCAACAGCAGTGGAGATCAGCAAGGATGGTTGGGAACAGGAAAGCAAACTCTTATGAAGAAAGACTGAAGGAGCTGGGTTTGTTTAGCCTTGAGAAGGCAGAGGGGAGATAGAATAGCACTTTTGGAATACTTGAAAGATAATCATGCAGAGAAGGAGCAGGATCTGTTCTCAATCATTGCAGGGTGCATAACGCATAATGAGCTCAAGTTACAGGGAGCCAGATTTTGGCTGAACAACTGTTAGAGCAGTCTGACAATGGAATCATCGGTTACCTCAGGAGGTGGTAAGGATTCAAACTGTGAAGACATTCAAATAAAAATTAGCCATTAGAAACCCTTAGATTTTGAATCTTGCTCTTAAGGGGTTGGACTCAGTGGCCTTACAGGGGCCCCCTTCAACTCAAGTCTATGTAACTAGACAGCAGAAAGAGAATTAATGCAAACTGTTAATATAATCTAGTGTGATTATATTGGCATGTTACATGAGGGAGTGCTGCATGCTGTCATTACAGGGACAGTAGTCTGGCAGCAGCTGAAGAAACACGGTCCAAAGCCATTGGGTTTTGACAACTGTTGACCAAATAGAAATACTCCATTGTGAAGTACTATTCTGGGTAGTTTCCAGCAAAACAATTGGCCTGGAAGCTCAACAGTGACATTCAGCTACTTCAGAGTGTGGGAACTTCAGCTGCTATTGAAGTGAAGGAACTGTAGTATATATGTTTTTCACCTCTTGGCTACCAATCCACTTTAAATTGTTGTGTTCAAAGTTCCAAACAACTGGCTAAAGTAAGCCTTTTATCAACTTGTCAGGTCACGTAGGTTCGCTGAGGTAATCATGTGATGTTCTTTCTAGTTTGGCATGATCCCAAGGCCCATCTAGAGACCACTCAAAGCAAATTTACTAATGAATTATATAGAAAGTACCTGTCACTGAAATTTGGCATGAATTGACATTGCATCTGACATCTGCTACAGGCGTTTTAACAGAATGACTGAAATATGTTTTTATTTTCAAAAACATTCCTTGATTGCAATGAGCCATGATTTTATTAGCACTACTGTGCACCACCTGTGAATTTATTATTACAATTAACCATAATATTTTCATTGTTTTATATGTTTGATGAACATTTTTATTGTCCCCTCAGGAATTAACCAGACCTAGAACTACGGATAAAAAATAATCAAAACTGAAGGGGGGGGCGGAGACACCAAGAGACATATTTGTGTAGAATGCGAACAACAACAAAAGCCTGAGACATTCAGAGACAGAGATTTAATATCAATTCCAGAAGTCTCTGCACCTAGATTGCAAACCTGAAGGGCCTGGTTTTAAATGGCAACACAGGGCATTTAAATAGAAACCAGGTGAAAATGAGCAAGCAAGGTATAAGGAACAATTGGAAAATCTAGATGGATGTTCTTAAATTCAAATATGGAAATGCTGATCTAACAAAATTCATAGTATGTCCCAAAGATCATACTTTATTCAAGTAGCTAATATAGTGCTAGTTTTTTACAATAGAATCTAGGGGAGATTCAAGCTTGTTTACTTAATGGAAAGTAAACAATAAATTCTAAATTATCAAACATATAGCAAGATTCATCTTGCTGAAAAAGAATCAGCATGGCTTCTAGACATGTCAAATCTAAATTCACTAACTTCCTGGATTTCTTGGGGATTGTCAAAAAAACATTCACAATAGACATTGTTCATATCAACTCTCAGAGCACACTTATCCTGAGGCATACCTCTGCTCATAAGCAGAGGTCCTCATGGACTTGCAAGTGGTTCAGCAGAGAAATGAAATAAATCCAGTTACTGAAATGGAAAAGTGCTCTGTACCATCTATATTGTAATTGGTGATTTTTAGTTGTTTTATAAATGGTGTGGCTTTAAGGGAGAGCATTGAGGTGACCAAGTTTATAGGCCACACCAAGTTATGTTGTGTGGCCATCCTAGTCCTCATTAGTCCTGCTGTGGTTCAGAGGCAGCAGGGAGGATAACTGCAGGGCCCTCATTTTGGGGGCGTAATGTTGTAAAGCATGGGTCCTCAAACTACAGCCCACCAGCCATTGCAGAACCCCCCCCCACACACACACACTTAGGTGGACGGATGGATGAATGGGATGATGAGAGGCAGTGTCATTCCTCAAGAATCCTACGGAGGAGGGAGAGAGGGCAAGTGGGGGCAAGTGGTGATAGAGAGGCACCATCATTCCTAAACAGCCCCTCTCCAAGAAGACTGCTTCTACGCTCTCCATGGTGCAGGTGAGTGGCAGAGGGCTGTCTGGGGCTTGGTGGTTATGTGTGGAGGGGTGGCTTGGCTTGAAGGGGGCAAAGGAAGGAAGGAAGGGGGTGCCCGGAAGACCCCAAAGTAGTTTTTCAAACTATAATCCAGTCCCCAACAGTGTCTGGGACAGTGAAGAGGCCCCCTGTTTAAAAAGTTGGAGGGCCCCTGTTGTAAGGTGAGCTAGGCCAATATGTGCACCTCTGCCCTGTGAGAGTGACAGAAGCCAGCACTCTCCACAGTTTTCTAGTAACTGCCCAGTTGGTTAAGGTATAAAACCAAGGCAGTGATATCACATTGAGGATCATCTGAGGATTAATCCTTATCACATTTCTTCTGGGTCTACTACCTTTCTTTTCATGAGAGAGCAGTGCTTCATCTCCCATTTTGAATTTGTTTTGGCACAGTCAGGTTCAATCTATTTTCTTGTGACTACCTTATGTGGCCCGGCCCAGCCCTCTCCAATGGCTATCTGCATCTTCTTGGGTGGGGCACCTGGTTTTTAGCAAAAGTAGGATCACACTGCTTTACTTCGGTTTCTTACATTTGTGATTGCCAGAACCAAACCAAAGCAGCACCAGTACGTGTTTTTCTCAGCTATTCTGTGCTACATTGTTTGGGTGGCAAATCAATGAAGTGGTAAACCACTTCCCAACCAATGAGAAAGACAACTCCAGCTTCCCTACTCCCACCAAAGAAGAAACAAAGGTATGCAGAGGAGGAAGAAAAACCAAAGAAAATAAAAAAACCAATCCAGCACTATCATTGCATCACTGTATCAACACCATTCCCAGACTGAATTCAAGACACTGAACTCTCACTTATAAAGCCTTCTGGGACCCAAACTGTCTCAAGGACTGCATCTCATTTTAGGGGGCTCCTCAGGTGTTAAGATCATCAGGGGAGGCCTTTCTGCCACCTACACAGGTGTGTTGGGTGGAAATTCATTAAAGGGCCTTCTCTGCTGCTGCTCCCCAACTTTGGAACTCCCTTCCACTAGATGCCAGGCTGCCCCCGCCCCATCTTTGCTATCCTCCAGGCTAGTTTTTCTTTAGTGACTGTCTGCTTGAACAGTTTCTTTTCTAATTGATTGCTGTATGCCGCTTCTTTGCATGAGTTTGGTATTGGTTTTGTTCCCTGTTCTTGAGTATGCTGTCTTTTAATCATATAAGTCGCCTTGGATCCTTTTTTTAGGAGAACGGCAGGGTCAATATATATATATGCATCATCTATCTGTCTATCTATCTCAGGGGTCCTCAACCTAAGGCCCCGGGGCCGGATGTGGCCCCTCAAGGTCCTGAATCCGGCCCCCAGACCAATTGCAACACCCCCCCCACTACCCCCTGCTTTGTAAGCAAGCCAGCCTCCACAGCTGCTTCTATTGCTGAGGCAGTTCAAAGCAGTGGGCTATGTCGCTCCTCCCACTCCCCCTAACTACCGCCCAGATGATCAGCATGCTGGCTAGTGGGGCATTCAGAGTGGGAGGCCTACTGCAAGGTCCCCTCCACACCTCCCACCCACTGCCCAGATGGTCAGGGCACCGGGTGCAGCCGAGTGGGGCAATTTAAAATAGGAAGGCTGTGGCAAGGTCTCCTACTCCCTCCATGGCCCTGAGGCCCCACCACTGCTCCTCCTCCACCCTGCCCACCTGCTTGTGGTCTGGTCCCCAGTGGTGTCTGGGGTGTGGTGGACCGGCCCACTGTTCGAAAACTTTGAGGACCCCTGATCTATCTAATCAACATCCTGCTTTCCTCCATGGGACTCAGAGGCTGAGAGGCAGGAACAGGCTAGATAGGGTTGATCTGAGGTGCAGTACAGTTTCCCATCCCAAAACCATCCAATTCCTTCGTATGGTTGCAAGGATCATTCTAAATATCAGACGGCACTTTCAAGCATCCCAGTTTAGCTGAATTCAGCCTGAAATAATTTCATCATCCAGTCGTCCCCAGAGTCACTGGTAAGAAGGAAATGCTTTCTGTGCTGAGCAAACAAACTACAGATGACTATCTCTCCACATGATCAGATCTTCTTGTGAGCTCAGTTAAAGACGTGGCTTCTTTTTTATATATATACTAGTGGTGACTTCTTTTTTAAAAACTGCTTTCAGATCTCTGAAACTTCTCCTCCCATTTTCCGAAGCATAAGCCTTTTAAAGGCTCTCTTACAACATACTGGGTTTCACTCCAGCTTGCAGGCTGAAGACAAAACCGCAAGGGAGCCAGCTGCTTGAGGTCTAAAGAAAATAAACTGACCTTCTTAGCTTCCTTCTCCCAAATCTCTCAAAAAATATTCCAGAAGACAAAAGAGATCCAGTAGACTACACTCATTTCTTCTGGGTTCCTTGGGACACTTCCTGAACACTTCCAAGAACTTTCACCTTTCTTTGGATACCACAGTGCAGCAGAGAAAACTGGAAAGAAAAAATGTGAGTATTTTAGTACTTATTCTTTCTCTAATCTAATAGCTTTACCTAATAGTTACTTAGAATGAGCTTCAGAGCATTATCAAGTAGTCTCTTGATCCAGTGTTGTCATTATGGAACAGTTAATTGATTGTGAACCTGCTGTTTCCTATAGTCCTACTCACAAATCTGTGAGTTAAGGTTTTGCAAATGGAAGTCCATTTTAAAAAATAGAGATATAAAATGTTATACCGTCTTGTATTTTTATTTGTTATATTGTGCTGTGTAACTTATTACATTATACCTAATTACATATATTTTAAAATCCATGCACAGTGTTATGGTAGTAATATGAAGGCACTTGCTTCTGCTCTCTGTAAATTAAGTAAGCAAACTGGACAAATTCATTTACACAACAGCCATCATTTACTTCTGTCAAAAGGGGTTTGGTGGTCTTCTGATGGAATCATTCTTGCTTCACTAAACTGGTTTATACTCCTTTCATTCCATATACAGATTTGCTCATTGCCCTCTGTTTAGTGGGTCTTACCCCTGGTGTGTGTAGTGATGTAGTTCAAGTCTTCTATTATCAATTAACATTGTTTATGGGATAAATGTTGATCCCATCTAGATTAGAGCCATTAAATAAATGAGCCGAGCCAATAGCCAATACTTATATACTGCCAGTCCTTTGAAAATCATTGGGCCTGCACCAGCTGAGAACATCCGTTCATTTCAGCCGTGTGTTTTTAGGTACACATTCATTGAGATTTTTGATACTGTGCAAGTTTAAAATGTTGCCTCAGTCTGGAATATCTTATAAATGGGGCACATTTCTACTTTTGTGTCCCAGTTGATCAGGGAGGCTACAAAATAAAACAGGCTGAACTGTGCTTTCATCATTGTAAGGCTAATTACACTGCTGACAATGAGGCCTGTAATAAGACTTCCTGGGGTAGGAACTGGCAAGCCACCCCGGTATCCCTGCCAAGAACATCCCATAGTCAGAAACAAAAGGCTAAAAGATATGACGCTGGAAGATGAGCCCCTCAGGTCGGAAGGTGTCCAACATGCTACTGAGGAAGAGCGGAGGACAAGTACAAGTAGCTCCAGAGCTAATGAAGTGGCTGGGCCAAAGCCGAAAGGACGCTCAGCTGCAGACGTGCCTGGAAGAGAAAGGAAAGTCCAATGCTGCAAAGAAATATACTGCATAGGAACCTGGAATGTGAGATCTATGAACCAGGGTAAGCTGGATGTGGTCAAACGTGAGATGGAAAGAATAAACATTGACATCCTGGGTATCAGTGAACTTAAATGGACAGGAATGGGTGAATTCAGTTCAGATGACTATCACATCTACTACTGTGGGCAAGAATCCCAAAGAAGAAATGGAGTAGCCTTCATAGTCAACAATAGAGTGAGAAAAGCAGTGCTGGGATACAACCTAAAAAATGATAGAATGATCTCGGTACGATTCCAAGGCAGCCCTTTGAACATCACAGTAATCCAAGTTTATGCACCAACTACCGGTGCTGAAGAGTCTGAGATTGACCAATTTTACGAAGACTTACAAGAACTTCTAGAACTGACACCAAAGAAAGATGTTCTTCTCATCATAGGGGATTGGAATGCTAAAGTAGGGAGTCAAGTGATAAAAGGAATAACTGGCAAGTTTGGCCTTGGAGTTCCAAATGAAGCAGGGCAAAGGCTAATTGAGTTTTGTCAAGAGAACAAGCTGGTCATTGCAAACACTCTTTTCCAACAACACAAAAGGCGACTCTACACATGGACATCACCAGATGGACAATACCGGAATCAGATTGACTATGTTCTCTGCAGCCAAAGATGGAGGAGCTCTATACAGTCAGCAAAAACAAGACCTGGTGCTGACTGTGGCTCAGATCATCAGCTTCTTATTTCAAAATTCAAACTTAAACTGAAGAAAGTAGGGAAGATCACTGGGCCAGTTAGGTATAACCTAAGTCAAATCCCATATGAATACACAGTGGAAGTGAAGAATAGATTCAAGGAACTAGATTTGGTGGACAGAACACCTGAAGAATTATGGATGGAGGCTTGTAACATTGTACAGGAGGCTGCAATGAAAAATATTCCAAAGAAAAGAAAATGCAAGAAAGCAAAGTGGTTGTCCAACGAGGCCCTACAGATAGCGGAGGAGAGAAGGGATGCAAAATGCAAGGGAGAAAGGGAAAGATACAGAAAATTGAATGCAGACTTCCAAAGAATAGCAAGGAGAGACAGGGCGGCCTTCTTGAATGAACAGTGCAAAGAAATAGAGGAAAACAACAGAAAAGGAAAGACCAGAGATCTGTTCAAGAAAATTGGAGATATTAAAGGGGTATTTCGTGCAAAGATGGATATGATAAAGGACAAAAATGGTAGGGACCTAACTGAAGCAGAAGAGATCAAGAAAAGATGGCAAGAATATACAGAAGAATTATATCGGAAAGATCTGGATGTCCCTGATAACCAAGATAGCGTAATTGCTGACTTGGAGCCAGACATCCTGGAAAGTGAAGTCAAGTGGGCCTTAGAAAGCATTGCAAACAACAAGGCCAGTGGAGGTGACGGCATTCCAATTGAACTCTTTAAAATCTTAAAAGAGGATGCTGTAAAGGTGCTGCATAAGATATGCCAGCAAATTT
Source organism: Phrynocephalus forsythii (assembly GCA_029282475.1). NCBI lineage: Eukaryota > Metazoa > Chordata > Lepidosauria > Squamata > Agamidae > Phrynocephalus > Phrynocephalus forsythii. Next base: position 37,298,593 of record JAPFRF010000002.1, read on the forward strand.
GGAAAACCCAGCAGTGGCCAGAGGACTGGAAAAGATCGGTCTACATCCCAATCCCAAAGAAAGGAAATGCCAAAGAATGCTCCAACTATCGCACAATTGCACTCATTTCACATGCTAGCAAGGTTATGCTCAAAATTCTACAAGGCAGGCTTCAGCAGTATGTGGAAAGAGAACTTCCAGAACTACAAGCTGGATTTCGAAGGGGCAGAGGAACTAGAGATCAAATCGCCAACATGCGCTGGATTATGGAGAAAGCCAGAGAGTTCCAGAAAAACATCTACTTCTGCTTCATTGACTACGCCAAAGCCTTCGACTGTGTAGACCACAACAAACTATGGCAAGTCCTTAAAGGAATGGGAGTGCCTGACCACCTTATCTGTCTCCTAAGAAATCTATATGTGGGACAAGCAGCAACCGTCAGAACTGGATATGGAACAACTGACTGGTTTAGAATTGGGAAAGGAGTACGACAAGGCTGTATACTGTCACCTTGCCTATTTAACTTATATGCAGAGTACATCATGAGAAAGGCCGGTCTGGATGAATCACAAGCCGGAATTAAGATTGCCGGACGAAATATCAACAACCTCAGATACGCAGATGATACTACTCTAATAGCAGAGAGTGAGGAAGAATTAAAGAACCTCTTAATGAGGGTGAAAGAGGAGAGTGGAAAAAATGGGCTGAAGCTCAACATCAAAAAAACTAAGATCATGGCCACTGGTCCCATCACCTCCTGGCAAATAGAAGGGGAAGAAATGGAGGCAATGACAGAGTTTATTTTCTTGGGCTCCTTGATCACTTCAGATGGCGACTGCAGCAATGAAATAAAAAGACGCCTGCTTCTTGGGAGGAAAGCAATGGCAAACCTAGATAGCATACTAAAGAGCAGAGACATCAGTTTGCCAACTAAGGTCAGGATGGTTAAAGCTATGGTTTTTCCAGTAGTGATGTATGGAAGTGAGAGCTGGACTATAAAGAAGGCTGATCGCCGCAGAATTGATGCTTTTGAGCTGTGGTGCTGGAGGAGAGTCTTGAGAGTCCCCTGGACTGCATAGAGATCAAACCTATCCATTCTGAAAGAAATCAACCCCGAATGTTCACTGGAAGGACAGATTTTGAAGCTGAGGCTCCAGTACTTTGGCCACCTCATGAGAAGAGAGGACTCCCTGGAAAAGTCCCTGATGCTGGGAAAAATCGAAGGCAAAAGGAAAAGAGGACGACAGAGAATGAGATGGTTGGACAGTGTCATCGATGCAACCAAAATGAATTTGACAAAACTCCGGGAGGCAGTGGAGGATAGGAAGGCCTGGCGAGCTCTGGTCCATGGGGTCACGAAGAGTCGGACACGACTGAACGACTGAACAACAACAACAAGTTTAAAATGGTGCCTTTTGCCCATGATTTATTCTGTTGTATTCCCCTCTCCCCTGCTTCCTGGTTTGAAAAAGGAATAGGAATAGCACCCATCACGAGTACTTCCATAGTTGCCATCTAGCACTGTCAAGGCAATCTTCTTAGTTATACCCCGGTTGTTTGCTAATCATCCTACTGCTTGCCCAAATAGTTTGCACTGCTTTGGATCTTTGTGTTGTGCCATGGCTGTGATATTTATCGACACATGGCCAAACCATTACTTGTTTGTTGCAGCTGAACTGGGTCTGTCCTCTCAAATGTCTGACGGTTGTGTGAGGTTATGTGCCGCAGCTACGTGTGTTTGTGTTAAGTCTTAAGAATTCCCTTCAGGGTTAACAGAAAGGCACAAAAAGGCACTTTTTGGAAAAGTGGTGGACGTTTCAAGAGGAGGTTGGTCCATGGCATTGTTTGGTGTGGTCACTCTTGATCTTTGTCACCTTAGAACAGAGCTGGACGGGGCCCTATGGATCATGGAGTCCAACCGGAACACAAGGCTTCTCCATCAATCTCCCTTCCAAATACAAACTAGGCTGAGATTTGTTTACCTTTGACATGTGCTGTTCTCCACCCCATCCTGGCATAAGTTTTCAGAGGAGAATCCTGAAATGATTATCCTTTTTAAAAAGTTGTTTGGTACTGATGGGAGCTTATGTTTGGGTCTTTTTTTTTTAACAAATGGACCTTTTAAAAGTGCATGGGGAGGGCACTTTCAGACGCAAATTGTGTATAAGGAAAGGTTCAGTACAGTAAAAGGCATCACATGTACGAAATAACATGATGAGGGCCTACATCAAAAACTTGTCAGAACCAGAAAATTATTGAACATCTCTAGAAGTAAAAGGATTTAGAAGAGCCTTTACCTTGGCAAGGTGCTCAGTCCTCCTTTCTTCTGCTATGACCCATGCATGTATTGTTTAAAAGCAAAAGTATGCTTCATGTTGTTTTATCTATATGCTTACTTAATGGATGTCCAGTGTGTGTATATAACGCAATGGTTTTCAACCTTGGATTCCCCGATCTTCTTGGACTACAACTCCCAGAAATCCTGGCCACCCCAGCTATTGGTGAAAGCTTCTGGGAGTTTTAGTCCAGTACTTGAAGGGAAGTGCTAGAACACCCCTTTCTCTGTAAGCCGTTATAGCTGTCCCTTAAGGGAGGTTGAGGCTACAGAGCACATGCTCTTCACTTGCCCACAGCATGAGTTGGCAGTAAAGGAGTCGTTACCCCACTGATTTAAAAAACTCACAGGCTGCTCAGAACAAAACAGTATTGAGCTTTTTCTTTCTGATGTAGACCCCAAGATTACTTAGCATGTTGCCAGATTCTGTATGACAATACTCAGGACACAGAAATTCTACTGGAACTAGATATCAGTCTTAATTGCTTTTAATGTTAAATATTCTTATTGAGGCTAAATGTTCTTATGAAGGTTGATGTTCTTATGAGGTATCTGGAATTTTTGGAAATATGCAAAGCCATACTTTTGTTGGTATGATTGGTCTAAGACTCTAAGGACAGAAACAATAAACTAACTGACTGACATGCATCACCTAGTCGAACCCCATGTAAGCTTCAGGAACTGCTGCTTGTCTGCTTTTGCAGACTGAATTCTGCAAATGCCTAAGAATTATTTAGAGCACATAAAACTACAATCCTGGACTGAAAAAACAAACAAGCCATGTGGTCCTTACACAATACAAAGGAAAGGGCAAGTGATGCCTTTATTGGACCACTGAGACTAGAGATGGGCACGACTTGAAAAAAATTTTTTTCGAGTTGTCGTTAGTCGGGCCGGTTCCGTTTCGGGTCGTTTCCATTTTTCGCAAAAAATTCGCAAAAATTAGTCGGTTTGTTTTTTCGTTTTTTCGTTAGTACTGGTTTTTTGGGGGGGAGCGGGCTCCTGGAGGCACCTCTGTGGGGTGGGTGCCTCCTCTGGCCCACTATAAAGGGAAAGTGGGCTCCTGGAGGCACCCATGGGTGCCTCCTATCCTCACCCACTAGGAAGGGGAAACAGGCTCCAAGAGACCCCTCAACATGGGGGTCTCCCCTCCTCACCTGCTGCTGCTGCAAAATGGTATGCAATAGCCATATGGATATTGCATACCAGTTGTGCAGACAGTGACTGTGAAGACTAGTGGATGGCACTGAACCCAGAGCCATAGGTGAGATGCCTAACTAAGGCTCTCGCACCACCATGTCTCACACAGAAAGGAATTGTACTTGCGTGTAGTGCAATGCAAGTACATCTGGCTTAGGGTTAAGGTGGGTTAGGGTTAGGGCTAGGGTTAGGCTAGTGACGGGTAAGGTTATGGTGGGCTAGTGGGTTGCACCTCTGGGTGCCTCTCTGACCCACTAAGAAGACAGTCTGTGACGTATGGGTACGGAGTCAAGGGTTAGGGTTAGGGGGCTAGGGCAGGTTTTAGGGGGCTTTTTGGCACATCCCAGAAGTCTCCATGGCCAAGTGGCCATGCGATTGGTGGGATGGCTCCAAAAATTTGCATGGTCGTCCACTCCCACATGGCTGGCCACTCGGCCAGCCCATCATTGCGCAGGTGTAAAAAATAAAATAAAATAAAATCAATGGAGGACAGAGGAGGATAGGAGACTGGAGAGACATTTTGTTGCAAGAAAAAACCCACTGCTGCTGTGAAAAATCTGGCAGTTTATAAATTTTCACGTGTTTCTGTTGTGCTTGTGTGTTTTTGGACCACGATTTCAAAAACAATATTGCGTTCGCCGCCCCATTTTGGATCCCCTGCCCGCACCGCATGGCATGGCGACTCGAGTCCGGCTGCCCAGGACGGGGGGGAGGCGGGACCCCCCTCCAGAAACCACCCCTCCGGTAGGTGCCCTGCGCCCTTAGTCAAGCAGGCATTTTTCCGCCTGCTTTTTTGGCCCGGGAATGGGTGGGGGGAGAGTTTAAAAGTTTTTTCCTGTGCCGTCCGTGCTGCTTGCTTGCGCTTTAATTGCGGCAGCCGGCGGCTGGCGAGACTGGGCTTTTTGCTGGCTGCCTGCGAGCCTGCGGCGAGTCCCACCAGAGCAGCCCAGGACGGGGGATGGGGGGGGAGGCCGGGGACCTCCAGAAACAACCCCTCTGGTAGGTGCCCTGAGGCACGGCAGGCATTTTTCCTCCTGCTTTTCGGCCGGGAACCGGGTTTTTTTAACTTTAAAAACCTTTTTTTCTGTGCCGCGTGGCATCGCGCAATCGCGCGATGCAAGGAAGAAGCACAACAAATCAGACCAAAATTGTTCGTTCGTCGGTTCGAGCTCGAAGTCTGGCGGAGTAATTCCCGTTACCGTTTCCGTAGAGTAACGGAAATGAGTAACGGAAACGGAAACGGGAATACCGCTAAGTCGTGCCCATCTCTAACTAAGACATTCAGCAAATAGCTAGCTTTTAAACTAAAGTATTATTCATCATGTTGTGCACCAATATATTGTGAAAAGTGCAGAAACGATTACAGTATGTAGAATGGCATTCAAGAAAGCGCTGCAAGATTTCATGCCACCCTTTTTAAAAAATATGATTTATGTCTCACCCTTCTTTATGACAGTCAGGGATTTGTCACAGTGGCAAATTGCTGGTCTCATTCCTGCTCTTGTGCATATAATGCAACCAGGTATGGAACCAGAAATACAACCAGCTCCTCACTAATTAGTGGCAACCTACACGCTGTATGTTCCTTTCTGCATATGTATCATCAACAGGCTTCAGATAAATTAAAATAATGAATTACAAAAACCACAAATTATGTATTGGTAAAATCATCAGCCTAGGATCGCATATTGCATACATTTAGAATGATGAATACTTAAACGTATAGATTACAAGTATCCACTAAAAATGTACTAGAAATGCTACAAACAAGAAATAGTCAAAGTCCAAATGAATACTTGCTTATGTCATGAAAGCTTGTGAAACAGCTAGTACAACTACAACTAACAACATTCTGAAAACAGCCAAAAACAAGTTACCATAATCTTTTAAAATACAGTACTGGCCAAAATCCTCTTGTGTAAGTTGCGCTGGTACATAACAAATGACATTACTTGCAGAGGCATATTGCCAGTAATTAATGAGTCCCTGCTTCAGTTCCTCATTGTTAAAATGTAATGTCACTATATGAGTCAGATGGTTTTGTGTACATCCTAGAATTAAAATGATGACATATTTAGTGGCTCATGCAAGAAACCCAAAGAGTCTGTTGCTGCAGGTTACCTCATTTCCCATATGATGGAATAATGTAATACAAGAGGAGTTGGGGGTAAAATATGGGCAGAGCTTAGATATACAGAGGTTAAATCTTCTCATTACTGAAGATCATTTTATAAGATGCTCTTTAACTTCAATATAGTTTTTCTGATTTTTTTAGAACCGAAAAATAAATCCTGGCAGAGTTATCAGTGTTATGTTGCATTGGTACTGATGGCCAACAATATTCTTCTCTTTCCCTCCTTTACTTTTTTTGAGCAATGTCATCCCTTGATCTTCATATGATTGATCTTTATATACTACCAATGACGAAACCATTTTTGAAGGTCTAGTTTGTTCCCATCTGGTGTTTATTCTAATCTCCTCCTTCGTTTTGGATGATTACTTGACATTTCTCAATGATATTGTTTCAAAGCTGGCTGGCACAAACTTCTCAATAAATCTTTCGTCGTGTTGCTAATAATGCTGCAATTCCATTTCCCTCTGCCACCATACAAACCAGTCTGATTAACACTACCTAATCTATAGAGCTCTCAAGAAAATATTGAGTTGGTCATAAGAGGGAAAAGAAAAATCAGATTGATCAACAAAACTTCTGATGGCTCTCAAGGATGTTTCTGCCAATGTCCTCTGGAGGAAAGGGCAGTGGTGGCACATTTGCTGCCTCTCTTTTCCCTCTATCCACCTACTTGGCAAGGTCCCTGCAACTCACATGCTTGCCATGGCTGTTCTCTCACTGCCTGCCCCCTAAGAGTTCTTATAAAAAGACCTTGTAGGTGCTGTGGTTTCCCAGCCTACAAGCATAAATGTCTACCTTCGGAAGCTTTACTCAGTGCTTCTGGTGAAGTGGACTGCACACAATGAACAAAGAGAGCATGCCAAACAAAGCTCTCTTGTTTTGTTGCCATTTGGGAAAATGCATGCCGAATTCCTGTGATGCCCAGATGTCACTGGATGGTTCTCCAAAATTCCTCAATTAAAATGAAACTCATAGGTCAGGTTAATAAAGTGAAGCATCTCGTACCATGTGACTGATGTATCTGCTCTTTGATTGTACAACAGTATTAAAGCTACTTCAGGGCTGCACATATCTCTTAACATATCCAGATGCTTAAAATACCTAGCTAGGTATTTTCTCAAATACTGAATTATCTCCCACATGCAGCTGAAGAGGTTGATGTAAACTGTACTGCATTTCTTATCACAGACATATGAAGAGTCATCACTTGGACTTTCTCAGTACTTCAATCACTGACTCATGGGTGTTAAATGCTAGTTATTATCATCGTGCACAGCACCCGGTGTTGAAAACCACTTTTTAAATGAAATTGATCAGCTGCAGCTGCATTTCTTGACAAATGTGGTTGAGTGTTCCTACAGAAACAAAGATAAGCTTTTTAAGTTCCTTTTTGTGAGAGTCCATAATGTGGAATTTTTTATGTGGAATGTTTTTGTTTTTGATTTGTTTTGTTTTGTTTGACATGGGGAGGGTGAGAGTATTTTTAATAGCTGCAAAATGAATCATAATCCTTCAACTCATAACAAGGGGGAAATTTTCGTCCAGGCAGATGGAACAGTTTACTACAGAAGTCATGTTGTCTTGCCAAAGATGCACAAAACAGGACCTACACAATAGGCATTTGTCATCTGAAGAACTGTAAACAATGTCTCCAATTCCCAGTGACCTTGTGTCACCATTGATTTGTGACTGTCTTGAGGGCTTTCCCCTACATTTGGGGTGAGCTATCCCCTGTCCCAGTATTTAAGTCTATATAAAGTATGTACTACAGTGTATCCACTGTATTCCCCCACCTTTTTTGTTCTGCGCTGTATTAGGTACTGTGTGACAAAAATGTCCTAGGCCATTTTGTGGTTGAAACAAAAATGCAGAGAAGCTGTGATGAGTATTAAATATGGACACAACCCCTCCCACTGTCAAAACAGAGGAAAAATGGGAGGCCACTATAACCTGAACTCTCGTCAGCTCCATAAAATAAAAGCCCCTGATCATTTACCAAGATAGTGAAATATCTCATTTGCGAAGATGACTATTGCTGGCTGGGTAGCTCAGTGGTTTAGGTATATGGCTACAGAGGCAGGAGTTGAGCGTTTAATCCCCTCCTGTGCCTCCCAGGAGAAGAGCCAGCCTGTGTAGTCTTGGGCAAGCTTCACCATTGCCCCTAGAAGAAGGGAAGGGTAAAGCACTTTTGTGTCCTCTGCCTTTTATACTGAAAACCCAGGAAAGGGTCACTGTAAGTTGCAGTTGACTTGATGGCACACAATTATACAAGATACCCAGTGCTGTGTTGTGAATAAAGTGAAGGGCCAGGACTCAGGGGGCCATGGAGACTCACTTGGGGGGGGGGTACCTAGTAAAGCCACTCCTTGAGTATCTCAGTTATCTTGAAAGCCCTACTAAGGCTGCTATAAATCGGTTCTGACTTGGTGGCACATAACAACAAAAAGTGAATCTATTCAGTAAGTTGCTCTGCAACCAGTCAGAAGTCCCTTAAAGAATCAGAAGTCACTCTACACAATAAACCTACACTACTGGTGTGTTTGTATACGTTTCTAACTCATACAGTATTGCCATGGGTGGGTGAGGAATGGGAAATATGAACCCAATTACTGTTGCTTCCTAGTGGAATGGACCGATGGGAGCAACCAGTGCCAAATATCAGAAGCAGAGACACAGGAAAGTACCAATTCAGTTACTTGGGCCATTAAGTGTTTCTGTCTTACTCATTCTGCTGTGTGGAAACCTGTTAAAAGACAAACATTGTACTTCCAGTGATGTTCTGCAGTACAATCTCTTCTCACTCTTTCAAAGTGACTCTGAGAGAGATTGCTGCACATCTGAAGGTGAAAAGACTCTGCTGTCCAGCAAAGGTTCTCAGAATGTGAATACAATATATCCTCAGAGGACTTCTCAAGTGGAAGCAAGCTTGAGATGCAACCTCTGGAAATGCTCCAGACGCACATGCAGAGGACAGGTGGCACAGCCACGATCATCCAAGGAGCAGACGGCCGTAAGGTGGGAGGACAGTACATGCACACTTATCTGACTTTTGTCCAGGAAGGACCCTGTGGAGATGCTGATGTTCTGGAAGACATGGAAGGATGGCCTGATACAGACATTCACAAACAGTTCATTGTAGGGCATACAGACACATCATCCCAGAACACCTGGATCGATGAGCAAAGAAACAGCCTTAGAAACCACGATCCAAAAAGCCAGGAAATAGCCCAATGTTGCTGCACCATGTGCCCACATGGGTAATAGGAAAAAGGATGCCAAACTTTACATAGCAAAAGTCAGCCTAAGTGTTGACAACACCAATGTCATCAGTCAAGATGCATTAGGATACCCTCTTCTGCTCCCTACCATTCCCACTTGTTGAAAAATAGTCCTGACAATTGTTGTGTCTTTGGGTGGGAAGTGGTTAACTGGTGAAAAAGAGAGTTGGCTCCTGTGATTCTCCCTTCTATGGTGACACTATAGACCATCTTAAATAAGTGAACAGAATTAACTATACTGGAGTGACCAGTAGACAAAGAGGAACATCTAACATGACATGGATTGACTCAGTGGAGGAATGCAACCGCTGATAGTTTTCAAGATCTGAACAGAATTTAATGGAAAAGACAATACTGCTAAGAAGGAAGGGGCAGCAAGAAAAGAGTAGAGTTGTATTTTTAAAAAATATCTTGAAAATCCTTCTCCCAAATGTCCTCAAAATTGGCACAGAGCAAGATCAGACATTTCACTACATCTGTGCTGAATTTGGAGTTATTCTGAGGTCCAAGTTCATTTTTTTTTACTTGGGGCACCCCTGTTTTATTTTTTTAAACTTGGCTTCTAGAACGTTGACTCCTGCTATCAGCGCAATAATATGGTGCCCGCCTACTGCCCACATCTGACTGGTGTGGCCATTTCAGGAAGTAGTGGCCCTGCCCGAACTGCTGACTTCTGTATTTATCTCCTTTATTAATAGCAAATCCTCCTATAGTGCTGCTGTTTCCTGTATTCCTCCAGAGCCAGACTTTATCCTCATGTCTGTCCAACTTCCTCAAACAGATGGCCATTGAAAAGTGTCAGAGGTTGATGGCAATGGCAGATTTTCCACAACCAACACTCTGCCACGTGGGACAACCACCTCATCATTAATGTTGTCATCCTTCAACAGGAAAGATATATGTCCCTCCTCTTCATGGCTGGTATCTCTGCCTTAGAACAAACTGCTGGATAGCTGAGTGGTTTAGGCATCTGGCTGTGGAGCCAGAGTTTAGGAGTTGGATTCCCCACTGTGCCTCCTTAACAGGGACTGGAGTCAATGATCCATAAGGATTCCTTCCAGCTCTGTGGTTCCAAGATGCAGTGGTACCTCGGATAATATATTTAATTCGTTCTCCAAGGCAATTTGTTATCTGAAAAAAAATCTTTATCCGAAACATAGTTTCCTGTAGGAATGAATGGGAAACCAATTAATCCATTCCAGAGCCTAGGAAAATGACACAGACACCTGGTTTTTTGCTCAAAACCCTTTATAAAGTGCACTTTAAAGGTACAGATGCAGTGCCACCCAGGATAACTCTTTTTTTCCGATGCATGCTGGAAATTCGTTATCCGGGGCAGTCCATAGGGAAAATTCATTATACGAGGCAGCCCATAGGAAAATTCGTTATCCAAGGCAGCCCATAGAGAACATTCATTATCCAAGGCAGACCTATACCTATAAATTGTGATTCGTTATCCGAGGCAGCCCATAGGGAAAATTCATTATCCGAGGCAGCCCTATACCTGGAAATTGCAATTCGTTATCCAAAAAAATCGTTATCAGGGGCATTTGTTATCCGAGGTATTCGTTATCCGAGTATTAAAGTATGTAGAAAAGAAAATCAGCAGATAGTGCACCATGTGTGGGAAATTGGCTTGTAAGTACTATTAAAGTGACACACTTATGGCCTTTCATTGCAGGGCATTTTCCTGGGCAAAGAATGTTTTGTTTCTTGAGTAGAAAATTGCCCAGTGGGACCATAACTGCTAGATCTTCTTGCTAATAAGTAATGAGGGTTTATAATGTATTGCTTCAAAATAAGTTTTTTTTAATTGTTTGAACCTGGAAACGAGAGTAATAGTATTTTAAAGACATAAATCATGCTGGTACATTTTTTGCCAGAGGCTGTCATCTATTTAAAGCAAATCATCTAACTCAGTTGAGCTTGTTTTTTCTGGCCCTAGGTTTCTGGGCATTATGGGATACCTTTCCTTCTGCTCCCACTGTGCCGCAAGTTTCGAGGACATAGGAATTTTCATGCTCTGAAGTACATTAACCTTCCCATGGGGTCGAAAGCTACATCACAAGTCACTCAATGCAAGTTTTGTACATGCCTGGATAATGAAGAATGATTTGTATGCTTTACTACTGGAATTGGTTGTTGGGTTTTAAAGAAATATAGTTGAGAGCAGACAAATGCTATGGAAAGCATTAGCACTGACACAAGCGGGGGAGAAGCTGATGTCATCTTTTTGTTGTTCATTGATGTCAAGTTGCATCTGACTTCTGGAAAACTATAACAGGGTTGCTCCCCCTACCCTTTTTAATATATATTATATCCACCAAAGCCCAGGATACTGCCAGAACCCACCAGCCATCTAACCCACCAGCATCTAAACAGCCATCTAAACAGCCACCAGCAGTTAATCCCTTAACGATCGCCTCAGCCACACAGCAGATCACAAAAGAACAAAGGAACAAAGGAACCTGCAATCAGCAACAAAGCAAGCAAACCACACACCCCCAGCAGTATTTATAGAAGGACTTCAACTGAGACCACGCTTTGCTTCAAGAAGAAAGAAGCCAGAACACCAGCCTGAAGATGACGAGTGAGACCTCGTCGAAACGTCGCCAAAACAACCAGATTTCTACACGGGAAGAAACCCGAATCCACCCTAACATGCATACCTATACCCGTGAAAATCTACGAAAACAAATATCCGACCTCTACTGGGAGGAAACCTTCCAGCTGACCAGAACCTACGAGAAACTAGAAGTCCGAAGAGCCACCATCTTATGTGACATTGCATTCCTACGCAACTGCCGAGACAAAAATGTGATCCCCACAAGCTTCCAACTGAAATTCCACTCAAAAACCCCATCCAGCGAAAGGATCCTGAAAAGAACAGAACTAGCCCTAATCAGAAGCGAACTACACAGGAAAAGATACCTACTAGATCAAACCAACAGAGACCTACTCACTCTCCACCTCAAACTCAGCAACAAAATCCACCCAACACTCTGGAACAAATCCAAGCAACTTGCCGCCTGGAGAGCTGAAACAGAGACCTCCCACAAGACAGACAGACACACCAACAAACTCCACAAACTGGAAAACGCCAGAAGCCCAAACCCCCACAACAGCCCATGAAACAAACAGTTCACAACATATCAGACAGGACACTCACCATCGCAGAGACCAAAGTCCTTTCCAAAGGATTCAACTTTGTAGTCGCCCCCCAGACACATCCCCACCGAAAACATCATATGCGGAGTGGAAGCCAGCCTAACCAAAATCAACCCAGATGAAGCCAACAAAATCAGACTCGAAGTCACCAATGTCCTCTGCTCCAGCAAACCACCCAGAAGCAATTTACACAAAGAAGAACAAAAAGCCCTCTCCAACCTGAGGAAAGACAACAACATAATCATTCTCCCAGCAGACAAAGGCAATGCCACAGTGGTGATGAACACATCCGACTACCAAGCCAAACTATCCAACCTACTACAAGACCCTGCTTACATACCTTTGAACACAGACCCCACCACCTACCTGGAAAAAATCACCAAAGCCAAAATAAAAGCTTCTCCCTTAAGTGAAGAAATCAAGCCAAGCATCATCCCCAGAGAGAAATCATCCAGATGCCCCAAGCTCTACGGCCTCCCCAAGATTCACAAAGAAGGAACACCTCTCAGACCCATAGTCAGCTCCATAGGCTCACCTCTACAAAACCTCGCCAAATTTCTTGCCAAACTCCAGCCCTATGCAGAATCCATCACTTCATACGTACAAAACTCGTTCCACTTCATAGAAATTATAAACAAGACCTACAACCCAATGACCTACTCGTGAGCTTCGATGTTGTTTCGCTCTTCACACAAGTGCCCATTCAAGAAGCCTTGACAGCTATCCACAACAAATACAACCCCCCCAAACACATCCTAGATCTGACCAACCACTGCCTAACCAACACATACTTCATCCACAATGGACAAAGATACAAACAGATAGAAGGAGCACCCATGGGATCACCCCTCTCACCGGTCATCGCAAACCTATATATGGAACACTTTGAAACCAACGCGTTACAGAAGTCCGAACATAAACCCAAACTCTGGCTCAGATATGTTGACGACACCTTTGTTATCTGGCCACACGGGAAAGATAAACTGAACAACTTCCTCACACATCTCAACAGCCTACACCCCAAAATACAATTCACTATGGAAATAGAAGCCAACAACCAACTTCCCTTCCTGGACGTCCTAATCTACAAAAAACCCGACGGCTCCTTAGGACATACCATCTACCAGAAAAAAACACATACAAACCGCTACTTAAATGCACAATCACACCACCACCCTGCACAGATCAACTCCGTAGCAAAAACCCTCATCTCCAGAACCAAACGCCTCGCTGACAAAGACCACCTAAAAACTGAATTACACTCTCTCTCGAATGTTTTAATTGCGAACGGATTCCAAAAAAACACCATCACCAAACTAATCCAAAAGAAACACCCCCAAGAACCAAGAAACAGAAGAGAACAACGGCACCGCCCTCCTCCCTTACATCAAAGGCACCACAGACAAAATCAGCAAAATTCTCCACAAACACAATATCAAGACAGCCTTTTGCACCGACCAAAAAATAGCCAACATTTTAAGAAACCCCAAAGACAAGATTGAGCTAGAAAACCAAGGAGTCTACGAAATACCATGCAAAGTCTGTCCAGCCACATACATCGGACAAACAAACAGGAGAATAAGCGCACGCATCGCAGAACACAAGAACGCAGTCAAAAAAGAAGAAAAATCTTCCTCTCTCTTCCAGCACATAAAAACAACAGGTCATGAAATTGACTTTGAAAGAACCAAACTCATCTCCAAAACTGAACACTTCAACAGTCGAATAATCATGGAAGCCATTGAAATAGAGAAACACCCAAACAACATGAATAAACGTGATGACACCTCCCGCTTGCCTGACATCTGGAAACTAGCCCTGGTCAACAGACGAGCCTCTGTCACAAAGACTGACACCAGGTCCAAAAGGACACAAGATGCCACCACCTTCCATCCACACCAAACACAAACCCAGACCCTTCCCACAGATGAAACGAAACCACCATCCAATAACAAAACCACGACTGCACCATCTACTGCGGCACCCCACTCCAGTCACCACATGGAGCACACTCACACACCCCAAAAAAACATTGGGAGACCACAGACACGTAGCCAGACCAAAATGAATTCACAAGACACAGGACCCCACTCCACCAAAGCCCAGGATACTGCCAGAACCCACCAGCCATCTAACCCACCAGCATCTAAACAGCCATCTAAACAGCCACCAGCAGTTAATCCCTTAACGATCGCCTCAGCCACACAGCAGATCACAAAAGAACAAAGGAACAAAGGAACCTGCAATCAGCAACAAAGCAAGCAAACCACACCCCCCCAGCAGTATTTATAGAAGGACTTCAACAGAGACCACGCTTTGCTTCAAGAAGAAAGAAGCCAGAACACCAGCCTGAAGATGACGAGTGAGACCTCGTCGAAACGTCGCCAAAACAACCAGATTTCTACACGGGAAGAAACCCGAATCCACCCTAACATGCATACCTATACCCGTGAAAATCTACGAAAACATATATATATAAGTGGGCACCCACTGAAGGAGGAGGCCTAGGGAGCACCAAACACCTTGTTTGGCTGAACAAACAAACTGGTACAAACTGCCTAACCAGCAGTTTGTGCCCATCTCTATTTATTTATTTATTTATTTATTTATTTATTTATTTATTTATTTATTTATATGTCAGGGGAACACCTGGCTTCGCAGTACTATGTGTGAAAAGTATCTAAAGGTCTTAGTGAACCACAACCTAAACATGAATCAACAGTCTGCCATGATTCGGGGGGGGGGGGTGCGGGGAGGAAGGAAGCTGTCGTAGTTCTTGTCTATACCAAGAGAAGTGCAATATCTAGACGAAAAGAAATAATGCCACTTTCTTCTGCTTTGATCAGAACCAACATTCACTTGAATATTTGGTCCCATTATCTGTCCTCATCTCTAGTAGCAATCTAAGGTTGAAAGACAGTCTGCGCAGTTCAGAATCATTAAAGGGTAGTTTAGGTAACCTCAGGAGGTATTTTCTCTCTACCTTTCCCCATTAGAACGCATGCATTATTAGCTGAAATCCTGTTATGCAGTTACACAAACAGCAAAATGTTTAAATGCAAATTGATGCAAATTAAGAGGTAAAAAAGCAAATTATCAGCTTTTTTCTGTTTTAACCTGGCTACACTAACTCAGTGTGCAGGAGGCAATGACTACAGAGATTTCTTAATTTATAGCAATGCACATCTAAACATTTGAGTAACTGCATAGCAGGATTCCAGCTATTACATGTAAGAAGAGCTGCACCCAGTTGCTTCCAGCCTCAAGATGCTGAAATATGTCTGGAAGAGGAAGACCAAGACAGCAAAAGGGTCTGGAAATATGTTTATTCTGGAGAAGAATGAGAGAGGTGATAGCACTCTTTACATATTTGAATGGCTGTCAGTGCACAATGGATAAGCTAAGAATAAGGATGTGGTTTTAGTGTAAACCCATGAGATAAATGAATGGATGTGTCCAAAAACTCAGGCTCTTGGATCCAACACAACATCTTAGAGTTGGGGGGAAATTTATTTTGGATTACACCTCTCATGATTCCATGACCATGATAGTCTAAAAATTATCTCTCTCTGCAACTCCACTCTGTACTCAAGCTCTCTAAAATAGTCTAACAAAGCCATTACTCTGGCTTTTTTTCTAGTTTTTCAAGATCTGAAAGCTAACTGTTTATTATTATTAATAATGGGCATTACCTTACTACTTTGTTTATATACTGCATGGATATTCAGTGATAAATCACCACATAGCGAGCCTTCCAACTTCTGAAACAAAAGTTGTATAAAGATGTCCCACAAGACAAGTTAATACAACAGGATTATGACCCACTGGTGAAAGTTTGTCCCTAAACTGTGAAGAACCTGATAGAGATTAAAGGCAGAGGTTGGGCTTATTAAACATGAGCAAGCCTTGGGTGAGAGAGAATCAGGACTGGATTCCCAAGCAAGCCCATTTCCCTGGAGAAAGATATTAGTGGAGGGCTCATAGCTCAGAACTTGAGTACATGAGTCATATGTACAAGTCCAAAGGACATTTCCCTATAATTGCCACATAAAGGTCGCCGAGAGCTCAGGGGAAATTTCTGCCAGTCAAAGTTTGTGCTCTTGTTATGAAGGACCAATATCCTGGCTCAACCCTGTGTGTTCCAATGACACCAAAAAAACCTCAGTATGGGTAGACTATGTATGAGTGATCACGAGGAGATTTACATTTATCCTTTGTTTTTTCTTGCTACGTATAAAATCCTCATATGTGTCCCTGTATGATATCTATTATGTTTAAAGCATCACTTATTTTCTTGATAATTTAGCCTCACAACAACCTAACGAGAGAAATTCGAATGAATGTAGCAGATGTTGAACAACATCACTGGGAACTCCTTCGAATTTATTTTCCCTTATTCTCAGGAATCATAGCCTAATTTTAGCGAAGTTCTTCTGGTCCAGTGGAATGAAGGGAAAAAAACCAAGACCAAAATAGGTTGCCTACAAGTCTTAGAAGATCTGCCTGAAATTTGGATGTTGATCCACATGTGCTTTCCCAGTTTTCTGTAAGTCAGAAATGCTTAGGAAGGATCCCATTGGATATGTAGCTATTTATAGTAGGCATCAAGTCTGCCTGGAGATAAAAATCACCCCAAGGCATATGACTGCCTGAGGCAAAGAATAAGGTAGCAAAGCTCCCCACAACTATAGGATGCCTGAACAATTCAAATCTTGCTTCACCGCACTGGGGTGAAACAGTGTCCTCCACTGCAACCATAGGTGGCAGGCAGGCAAACGTTCACACAGCTCAGTGCTCCAACACCTTCTGCCATTTCCAAGAACATGCCAACCAAATCAATTGCCTCCCTCTGCCTAACGATCGAGTGAGTCCTGTTGAAGGGCCACTTTTTGGGAACTAGGCAAGGTTTACCAAACTAATACCTCATTTGGCATCCCCTCATAGCCATGCCAGCCAGTTCATTCTCAAGGGATATCACTGTCTTTGTTCCTTTTTCTACCCTCTAGGGCGGTTACTTCACGTCCCTTTTGTCCCTCCTCGTTGTTGCGCTTCAGACCGCTCCAAAAAAATCTTACTTCACGTCCCTAGCGCAACAGCTGAAAGTTGTCTTGACCACGCTCCCTGAAGTGGGAAAAGAGCGTGACAAGCCGTACCTGCCCCTGGGCTGGGGAATTCTTTTGTCTCTGTTCCTGTTCTGTGACAAGGTCCCGTGAGGTAACAACTGTCACGCAACAAAAGCAATCTTCTGCTCGTGAACTTGCGTCTGTCCATTTCTCTTGTACTTTCGAGTGCTGTGGGTCGACATTTCGAATAGACGAAGCACAGGGGGTGTGGTGCGCCCTTTATTTTTATTTATTTTTTCAAAAAAGCAGATCTTGTCACGAAACAAGGCCGTGAAGTAACACTTATCATAAGTTATCACGGCCATGAGTAAATGGAAACAGGGACTAAACAGGGACAAAACCATGTGATTGTGACCAACACTGTCTTGGTACAAAACTAGTCATGGGATAAGGTAGGACGTGAAGTAACCGCCTAGGTTGGCGACTGGGAAGAGAGGTAGGCTAGCAGCATCCATTAAGAAGCCACATGAGACCATGAGACCCATAAGCCTACGGATCTTAGATCTACAGCTCTGTGATTACCAGTAATTCTATAGAAGAGACATTTTAAATGACGGGGCAATTTCCTAGAATTTCCACAAGGAAGAAAAACACACGTATCATGTCAAAGATAGACAGACATTGCCAAAATCAGCTGCAAGACCCTCCGGGTTGCTTCATCTGCTTTCTATTACAAGCTTACAATTGAAAACAAAGTGATTCACATTACATCTGGCATTGGTGGACATGTTGATAGCTTTGATTGTTTACTTGTCAAGAAATCTGTCTCTCTTCTTCTCTTCTGTAAGGTTCCAAAATGCTACTCACAATGATCTTTTCAGTATAAGAATTAGATGGGGTCTTGCATCGTTGTGAATTATGAGATACCAGAATGTAGTTTCTTGACGAGTGCAAAGCAGCTTGATCATTTTTAATTATCATTACCCTTCAAATGTATTTCCATTTCTCCTTGAAGCGCCAGGAAGCATTCAACATGGCAAGTGATCTATCCAAATGCTATCATTGCATGGACTCCCTTTTTGGAAAGCGGTATGCCATGAAAGAAGAGCATGCTTACTGTGTGAAGTGCTATGACAGTCTCTTTGCTAATTTCTGTGAGGAATGCAAGAAGCCCATTGAATGCGACTCCAGGGTAAGCACCAGCTAATTTCAATTTGCAGCTCAAGTGGAAAGAAGTGTCTGAATTCCTACAAAGAACTGCTCTTGGGGTGGTCTGCAGGAAGCAACAGAAGTTGCCAGGGTAGGAGGTGTCCTCTAGCCTTCTGCTGTCCCCTGGAGTAACCTGTGATGCTGGTGACTCAGCACAGCCTTCCAGAAATCCACAACAATGTCATCTGATTGATTTGGTCCCAATTTATCAGGTCAGCAGCCTCCCATTCCCTGAGATGCCCAGACAAAAACCTGAAACTGGGTGGGGGGAGCATATGATATCACAGACATGGTCCTTTGTGATATCACAAGAATGGGCCTTTGTGTGACAATGGTCAGTATCCTGTTCAATATTTGCATGTGTGGAAATCCAATTATGGAAACTGCTGCAGAGATCTCATATACTGGACCTTCCACACACACATACTGTAAATACTCAACAGTAGCCATACCAATACATGTGCATTTGGGGTGGGGGGCAAACAGACAGATAACATGGTCTTCCTGTACTACCTTCTAAACAGATATTCTGTGAACAGCAGACATACAAGCAACTTCCCACTGAACTAATAACCCCTGGAATCATTCTGGAGTGGAAACAAAACGGGCACAGAAGCATAACACTGCCACATAGATAATATCAGACTTTTTCCTGCCACAGCAGCACTCACCTTGAGATTCATCCGTGTACCTAAAGATCTCGAAACCATAGCAGTTTTGTGAGACTCTCAGCTGACCTCCTGAGACTTGTCCCTTATAACCCAGTTTTTCTAAGACAGAAATGGCCAAAAAAGAGAGTCTACTGACATGGTTTTGTATAGAACCAGGGTGCTGCTTTGATAGACTGTTTGAATTTTTACATCAAAACAAGAATAAAGAATGGAACCCAGCTCAAACAGTACTGTAGTTTAATATTCCCAGAGGTTGAAAAGGCTCTCCAAAATCTTTCCAAAAAAAGAAAGAAAAGAAAATTTAATTTCTCAAGATTTTTGGTGCTATCCAGAGGCATTTACTTATAAATTCCATCATCCCACAACCAGCACAGTCATTTGGCTAAGCGTGGTGGGAACATTAGTCCAATGCATCTGGTTAGTTTTATCATCATCATCATCATCATCATCATCATCATCATCATCATCATCATCATCATCATCTTAGAACTGCAGAGCTGGAAGGGACCCTCTGGAGGAATGCTAGATTAGTCTGTAACCTGTGACATTAGTCTACAGCAGGGCTGTTTTCCAGCCCAAAGTGCCTGAGGGCTACTACAATAAAACCTTCACTTGTGAATTTTATCCGTTACGAGCACATGCTCATAAATAAAAAATGTAAGTAGAGCAGCAGTTTCCCATAGGAATACATTGAAAACCAATTAATCTGTTCTGAAGGGAACAGATTTCAATGGGCCATGGCCCTTGAACTGCCCCGCTCGGCTGAGACAGTGGGCTGGCAGACCCAGAACTTTGCTGGGGCAGTGGTGGTCCTTGGGATGGGGGACGGAGGGCTGGAGAACTTATCCCCTCACTTTTTTTATTGATGGCCAGTGGACTACTTTTGAACCCTTCGCAGGCTACCAGTAGCCCGCAGTCTACCTCTTGTGCAAGCCTGGTCTACAGAATGGATTGGATGGCTTTCATCCATCACCTGAATTTCATAGTCTAATACACAATAAGATGTTAAATTGCTACATTAACCTTAATATCTTAGCTCCTTTAACATATTTTTCTTGTAAGGCAGTATGTTGCATTGTTTTTAAGAACTTACTTCAGAGAGATTATAGCAGCAATTTCCATTTCTATCTTGAGTTTATTTCAACTGATAAAATCAAGCATTTTTTTTAAATAGATACCACTGACAACAAGTAGTCAGTGAAAAATGATTTCCCATGGTCTTTGCTACAGATGGCCCAGTAAAATAAAGAAACTTCACTAAAAATAAATGGCATTTATTATTTTTATGGAATAACACTGTTTCCACAAGCAAGATACCTTTAAAAAGATGTGGTTTTGGATTAAAATATTTTATGCACTAAATGACATCATTTTGTTGTTCACCTCCTAAGGCTTCCTCGCTCATCACTGAAATATATATTTTAGGAATGAATCAAAGAAAACAAGTTTGTCTTCTTTGGGTTGGTTTGTGCTCATATTTTTCTCTCAGAAATCATTAAAAATATGCACACCATAGTGAGGCATGAAAACGAAGTGGAGACTTGCTTTGCCCTTCATTTTTGATAGGCTTTTTGTAATGAATAACAGGCAGAGCAAGGGGTGTGGGTTCACTCACAGTCTCCCCTCATCTCTCCGTATATCTGTCACACAGACAATCCAAAGGCAGTGCATGTTAAAATTATCACGTAAAGGTAATGAGGTAAAGTTAGGCAATCAAGAAGGGATCCAAGCTGAAGGGCTGAAGCTCAAAATAAGAGCTTGTATTGCATACCAAACAATCACAGATTCAATCCCTGCTAGTTAACACACCTCCCTGAAACTCTGGACCGGGCTGGCCCTATCAAGGAGAAGAATATTATGTCACCCTTGAACAAAAACCTACCAGACTGGCAGCTGAGCCTTATTTCAACACTGGTGATGGAAAGGCATCCTCCACTGCCAGCTATCTATGATTTGCCCAGGACAAGATCCATCAAATACACAGCTTTGTCCTCCAAAAACCCTTCTTGCTTCCCAGCAGCTGCTGACTGAGGCACTGCCTTGCTTTGCCTAACAGTAGAGCAGGTTGAACTATGGATGTGCTGAACTTGATAGAATAATGGCCTGCAGGCTGTAATTTTGGCTTAATAAGTCCTCTGCTGGCAGAGAAAGCAGCTCTGTGGAGGGAAAAACCAACATTAGTCCTGGTGGACAGCAGCTTGCAGCCTTCCAGATGTTGTTGGCCTGGGACTTCTATTAGCCCCCAACTAGAACAACCAATGCTGCCTAGATGCCCTAAGCACATCCGATCTCGCTGATCTCAGAAGCTAAGCAGGGTTGGCCCTGGTTAGTACTTGGATGGGAGACCACCAGGGAATACCAGGTGCTGTAGGCGCCTGGAGTAGGAACTGGCAAAACCACTCCAGTATTCCTGCCAAGAAAACTCTAGGACATGGGGTCACTAAGAGTCGGTCATGATTGTAACGACACAACGCACACACACAAACAACCAGTACTGGGTGATGAGAGGCACTGGCAATGAGTAGCATCTGGAGAGTCTTATGTGGACAACCTTCTTCAGAAGGGAATAGTCGAGGGATGGAGAAAATGCACAGTGGCTGAAATCCTGTTGAACAGTTAAGCAAACCTGGAAGCAAACTGCTAGACGTTAAGAAATCTCTATAAGCATTATTTGTTTTATACTGACTTGCCTGACACTACATGTAGTACATATGGTCTAAAGTGATTCCCTCACTTACTGCAATTCAGTTAGGCTGTTTGCTTAACTGCACAATAGGAATTCAGCCAGCACTTGTCACCCTTCAGACCTATTACAATAGTTATTCGAAAACCAATGGCTCATCGGGCCTGCCAACTGGATTTTATCCAAGGAAGTGAATGCTTCTTATTCATGTGTGTTATTTTCCGTCCCCAGGATCTTGCTTATAAAGGCCAACACTGGCACGAAGCATGCTTCAAGTGTGCCAAGTGCAGTCACTCTTTGGTGGAGAAGCCTTTCGCAGCCAAGGATGAGCTCCTTCTGTGTACAGAGTGTTACTCTAATGAGTATTCCTCCAAGTGCTTCCACTGCAAGAGGACCATTATGCCTGGTAAGGGAATAAGTGTCATCTTTGTGTGTGTGTGTTTTGCTGCTTGGCTAAACAGGGACTGTTCTCTCTAAGCAATTGGCTTTTGAAACTCCCTTGGCAGAAGAATGACTGAGCCCAGTGAAATATGTTTCTTGGATCCAGCAACTTTTTTTGCATGAGTGTTTTGCTGCCCAAGAATTGCATAGCCAGGAAAATTTCCTCCTCTTTCCACCATTGCCCCCCTTGCACCTACCCCATCTCCCCAGTTGATAAGAATGTCATTAAAGCAGTATCACAAGGAGCTACTGATTGGCATACAGTATGTTTGGGCTCCCGTCCCAACCCTTCCCATTCCCTGACATTTCAAGGCCAAAACCTGATACCAGATGGTGGGCTTTTGTGATTTCACCGAGGCGGGTCCTCCTGTTGTCCAGGATGCAGGGGAAGTGACAGCTCAGAGGAAGCAGAATTGCTTCTGGGATGGCATATTATTAGGCCGGTGCAATGACCAAAGCATAAATGCAAACAGAATTCGTTGGATTTTAGCCATTCTAGGATGACTACGGGGGGCAGAACTAAGAGCCGATGGTTGCTCATGGGGCAGAGGAAAAGGCATGGAGATCCCTTATTCATCATCATTCATCATCATTTTTGAATTGCAAAGCTGTAAGGGACCAGCCTCTGTCAAGGGGGCAGAGAGGAGAATCAAACTCCCGACCGGATATGACCACTGACTGGTCATATATACAGTAACCTCCCATCTATTGCGGGGGACAGGGATCTGACCTGAAGGATGATAATTGAAAATCCACGATATGCAGGTCGCGGTCAGGCCTGGGGGCGGGGTGGCGTGCAATGTTTAAAATATCTTTAAGCAATGGAGCCAAGCGCTTGGCTTCATTGCTTAAAAACATTTTAAACATCACATGCCACCTCTCCCGACCCCCTCCCCAGGGTGCGGGGGAGTGGCATGCAATACCTCCATGGAGGCAAGCCCTGGGCTCCAGCTGATTGGCAATGGGGTGGGGGAGAAAAACCTTTTGTTTCCCCACCCCAGCATCAATCAGCTGGAGCCTGGGGCTTGGGGAAGTGGGGGAAAGGTTTAAAAAGTGCACTGGGGTGGGGAAGAAAAACCTGCGCAAAAAGCATCAGACTTCTAGTGTTGTTTCCCCAGAGCTTTGTCTCTTCCCCTTGTGAACCAGAGAAGCAAAGCAGTTGCCAAACAGCTCAATAGCAGGCATTTGCAGTTAGCTTTGCCTGAAGGAGTGAATTGCAATTCCCTTTCATGGCTATCCAATATTGCTGGGTTTCCATACTTTCCACTTCTTTCCTGTTTTTTAAAATCATTTTGCCTGATGAAGAGTGTGAGACACCTCGAAATCTTCCATATATAATAAATGTATAGTGGACCCCAGTGGCTGTGAGGGTTTGGGACTCTGGTTTTTCTCCCCAGTTCCAGATCTGTGCCATTTTTCCCTCCTAAAGAACTTTTAGGACTCTCCACCTCTCCCTCAAAAGCTGAGCATCCTCAGTTGCACCAATCCAGCTGCATTACCAACATCTCCTTCCAAAGGATGCCCTGCAGAGATCAGCAAGCAGGCCATTTCTTCCCAGTGGCATGGAAATGTGTGGATTTCAGCCCAGCAAGATCTAAAATCCATCCTGCCATAAACCCATTGCCCTCAATTATTTAAAAAGTGTGCATTTCCAGTGCCAAGCTACCCCAACTTGCCACCAGGAATACGCCAAATAGAAAAATAATCACACCAGAATCACAGAGCACAGCTTTTTATCCTGCACCAGGATTCATTCATTTTATCTTGTGAAGCCAAAAGTCTTACCCTCTGAAATCTGCATTTCTGAGAACACTATGAAGAATCTGGAAGCCTTCTTCCAGTTTGCAAGGGATGGGTCCTTTTTATTTTATTTTATTATCTTGTTTTCAGTCACAAAGTGAACTGCCTAGAAAAAACCTTTAGAAGATAACTCTGCCTTAGCTTTCATATTTTTGGAATGGCATTAATACCGAACTTACTTCAGAGCAGAGATTGGTTCAAATCATAGTGTACCTGTTGCAATTTCCCTTCATTACTTTAAATGGAACAAAATGGAAGGTAACAACCTCGCTGCAGATATTTACTGTTGCAGGTAAAGTACAATAATGAAATAATTTGTAGACTCACCATCAAGGTAAAATACAATCATGCTGTATTGACTTTCCCTATTTAAGCTGCTTGAGTCCTTAGAATAGGACTAATGTCATTCCAGAAGAGGCAGTGTGAGTTTTATGCTTAATGGGACTTTGAGCTGATTAGATCCTCATTGTTTTCATTATGATTTCCTTGATTGAAATTATTACATCTACAAAAAAGCTTTTTTTCATAGTCTCCCTTCCTCTTTTGTGCTAGTTTCACAGTGTCCCCTTGCATAACAGCTTCAAACAATGCCCTCCCAGCTGCCTGAAGAAATGGAAACATCCAATTAACCAATCTCTTTCCATTGCTGAGTTTACTCTATTAAAATGGTTGCCATTGATGATTATAGCATTGTTAGAAAGCAGTCATTTGGGGAAGAGATAAATTAGTTGCAAAATCTCTATGATGTACTAGACAAGTTTATCTGCTGTCTACATAGGCTGAAATCCTGTTGTTTAGTGTAATAATTCATACTAGAGTGAGCCTGTTGGAACAGTGGGGATTTGGTGAGACGTCTCCATCTGTTCCACTGATTTAAATAGACCTACACCAGGGAATAACAGGTGCTGTAGGCGCCTGGAGTAGGAACTGGCAAACCACTCCAATATTCCCGCCAAGAAAACTCCATGGACATGGAGTCACAAAGAGTCGGTCATGACTGTAACGACACAACACACACACACAAAGTTCAACTTACTTTGGCATAGTCACACTCACAATAGTAAACCCATTTTAATCAATGGAACCCAGGGAGGAATTGACTGACCAAGTTCCCACTGATTCAATGGACCTATCTCAGGATAACTTACTATGTAAAGCAACAGTATTTCAGGAATAGAATAAAAAGATATGTAAACTCTGTACAGAAATTTAAGAATGAATTTTGGTGCAACAAAAATGATAAAATGCAGAGATGTTCACACATTATAATTTTGCTGCTTCTTTATTTTTCCTCTCTGAATTTTATATGTTTATATAAATAAAAATATTTTATAGATATTTTATAATTTTATATTCTTGGATTTTGTTGTTGTTGAACTCTTGGGTTTGACCATAACAAATTGACTAAAAAGTTACAGATGCTTTTGAAAGATAGAGTGGATGATGAGGAAAGGATTTTCTAATGGTCGTATCTCTATTTTAACACACTCTACTAAAATCTGCGCAGCCGGCCCATAATCTGACTGGATTTGTGATTGGTTTTGCAGGTTCTCGTAAAATGGAGTTCAAAGGAAATTGTTGGCATGAAACTTGCTTTGTTTGCCAACACTGTCGGCAACCTTTAGGAACAAAGCCTTTGATTACACAGGATGACGACAATTATTGTGTGCCTTGTTTCGAGAAGCTGTTTGCTCAGTATTGTTGCTCCTGCAAAAAGGTAATATGATATGACTGATGAAAAACTAGAAGGCAGGACAGGATATGCATTGCAAGAGATCGACTGCCCTTAGAAAGATGAAAATGTTGCTGTAAACATCATCCTCTCATAACATTTCTATGGCAAGAGATGAGGGAGGAAGAAGTGCCCTAAAGCAGTGGTTCCCAACCTGGGGACCTCTGTTGTTCTTGGACTACAACTCCCAGAAATCCTGACCAGTCCTGCTAGTGGTGGCGGCTTCTGGGACTTTTAGTTCAAACACATCTGGAGACTGTTTGGAAACCATTGTTCTAAGGACAGAAACAGACCTTACGAATAATCCATACTAATATAGTCCATCCTTTGGATGAACAGATGTTCCATAAGCCCCCAATTTCTCTCGCCCACCTACCTTTGGCAGAACCCACTCAGAGGAGGAGGTGGGGCAAGGAAGCCTATGTCTATCTCTAACCCCCCCACCACATATTCTTTAACACAGCATTAATACATGTGGGTCTGAGATTACAGAGAGTACAAGAAAGCTGAGACTGGCTTAGTGGGGCCAGGCTATCTAAGCAACATTTTTACAGAGCTTTCTAGATCATAAAAGCTTCAAGAAAGGCCTGGGCAATAGTCACATGTAATACAGCTTTTCCCTATGTTGCTCCTAGAAATAGATATTCCAGACATCCCATAATTAGAGATGAACTCACGTTAGTGTTCAAGAGACATGATTCGGGCAGATTTTTATGTTTCAAAGGAGCCCAGAAGCCCATCAGAAAAGAAATCAAGCTGTTTGGTAAAATACATCATAATCTAAACTGTGATTAAAATGATCACAAAAGGCAATGCTAATTGTCAAGGCCAGTTTTGTAAGCCAGTTGGAGAAGAGGTGTCTTCATACCCTTCGTTCTTGTGGAGGCCCCTCTGTGAACGGTCCTGCCCTCAGCAATGGCAGCCCACTTCTTACACTTTTTGCCGGCCACAGAGTCTGGCAAAACATCAGGAAGAAAATCTTCCAGATCATGGCCAAACAGCCCAGAAAAACCACAACAGCCAACTTATCTCACACTCACTGGTTTTAGGAAGAGTTGTGAAGATGCATCTTTTCAAGCCAGCGTACAAAATTTTTAATATCTATTGTAATTATTGTAATTATCTTTTTTTGTATACTGCACTTAATCATGTTATGGGTGAATTTATTTTGATGTTGTTTGGTTTTATCTTCTTTTCTGCTACTGTATTAGTAAGCTGTCTTGACTGTTGTTATAAACATGCCAAAGAGTAAACAAAGAAAAACAAAAGGACTTTAGAATAGAAATCCACCCCTTACATGACTTTCCAGACAGCTTTTTGTTTATGCTTATGTGAAAAAAGAACCACAGTGCTATACTTCTAGTGGAGAACTGTATTATGTGCTCTCTTTGTATGGCCAACTCTTCCACTAAGAGTACAGGTACTTTTAGAATTCAGAAATTGCTTTGGAGTTTTGGTTTTGTTTCATTTTGGATTTTGGCGGTAGAGTAACCTTCTGCACAAAATTAGTGGTTGTTTAGGACTAAGAATCATTTTGGACCACTGATTTCTTCTGACCTATTGAAAATGACCATTTAGAAGTAGATACATATCTTGGGTGACATTTTGCAACTTTGTAAGGTGATTGGTTGTATATCATCCTGATGGTCAGAATTCACCACACCTTTGACCCATTATCTAGGTATCTGATTAGAAATCTCCAAAAATATCTGGTTTTGGACTCAAAACCTTGATTTATTTATGAGAGGACTTTTTAATTTTTTTGCTTTCCTGGACTGCTAACCAGCTGCAGATTCCATCTCAGTCTTGTGTCCTGCAAAAAGGGGAAAAAACAAAAGCAAAACCTCAGGTTTATCTCAGTCAGTCTACTTAAAAAAACAACCCATTAGCATTTTGTCCTGGAGTGCGCATAAACCATGGACTGGTGAACCAATGTGCGGTTTTAGTTTTGTCCACCTTGGGAGGACAAGCCATCCCAATGCTCTTCATTTTGGCATGCCAGATTGTTTCCTTCTGCCTGCTAAATAATTACCTGACAGTGGAAATAGCTAGGCAGGCAATGTGACCTGCAGCTTCAGGTGAGGATCTCTCTGAGGCATCCAAAATCAGTGTTGGAACATAAGAGCTTCCAACGTGATCAACTGTCCATTTATCTTCTCCTCTGTGTGCGTCACTTGGCTGTTAATTCTATTTGCTTCTCCATTAGGTGATAACCACTGGTGCCATGACATATCACGACCAGCCATGGCACAAAGAATGCTTCCTTTGTACTGGATGTGGAGAGCAACTTGCAGGGCAGCGGTTTATTTCGAAAGATGAGCATCCTTACTGTCTGGAATGCTTTGGCAGACATTATGCCAAGAAGTGTGTGGCCTGTGCCAAGCCCATTACAGGTGACTCTGTTATTTTCTTTTGCTAATACAATGCCTCTCTGTTGACAGTTAGGAAGAAACAACCCTAATGTGATCCTTCTTGACTTTTGATTCCCATTCCATTGTTGGTGGTGCCATGTTTGTCTGATGAGACTTTAAAAATACTTACAATGTATGGGAAAGCATTGCTATTACTTTGGGATGTAATATACTGTATAATCAGGAAAAAGTGGCACAGTTCTTTTATTATTGTTCAATAATAATAATAATAATAATAATAATAATAATAATAATAATAATAATAATAATAATAATAATAATAATAATAATAATAATAATTTGACACCATGAAATTCTGTGTTTATATATTGTGTTAGTCCAGAGTATACAAAAGTTAGGTCACAACTCTTGAGAATACCACAATCAACATAGCAAATCTAAGGAAGTGGCTTTTTCAACCTTGGTAGTGGTCAGCGATTGGGTTCTGGAAAGGGGATGTTAACATGGATAAGTTGCACCACCTGTTATGGAGGGTGAGAGGGGAAGGAGACATGCAGAAGCCTCTCTGAATGGTGCACAAGGGGCATCATCAAAACATCAGAAGAGCCCTGGAAAGAGTGATGCTGAGGTTTTGCCTCAGGCAACAGACGCGTGGAGAGCAGGAAACTGGGGTGAAGTATTGGTAGACCAATTGTCCTGCCCCGCAGCCTCTCAGCTACTCTGCCCCCTGCTGTTATGATGGAGAATGAGTCTTTAGGTACCTGGCTGAGGAGCCAGAGACTGGACGTTCAGTGTCCCCTTCTGTGCACACTGGACAGAAGTTGGACTTGATAGTCCACAGGGTCCCTCCCAGCTCTTCAGTTCTGAGGTCATGATGGTGATGTGGATGTCTCATTCCTGATACTGCGGTACGATTTCACCACCCATTCCGTTTGCTTCTGCACATGAAATACAAGAGAACATAACACTGCAGCATGTTGAATATGATTTGTATTTCTACTCGTATATATATTGGGTCTATGAGTCACCTGAGAAAAGGTAATTGCTATTCATACTGCCTACAAAGAGACTTACCTATTCAAGCAAGGTCTTCTTTTAGAATTTTAACAGATCAGTATCCCATTGTTTTCAACAGAATAGATTAACCATATTTAGCCCTCACCCCTTTAAAAGGCTGACACAATTTCTAATGACAGATTCAGGGTCATATAAAGTCTGACCCTCAGATTTAGCCAGCGCACAAGAAACTGTGGTAAAATAAGGGGGAAAGTATGGGTGCAAACACACTGGCCCTTTTGATGCAATCTGTTACAGTTTAAGTAGTAGGGTCAGTTGAGGTTGGGGAAGAGTGATACATCTTTTTATGCCCAAATGTTGTACCAATCTCAAGCAACCCTATTTCCAGTCTAGTGAAGTGACTAAACAAATCAGTTCAGGATATTGGCCAACTGAACACTTCAAAAAAAAGTTGCTCCTGCTGGATCATTGCTGGTGCATTGAATCATTTTAATTAATTTAAAATATATGATTTAGTCTCAAAAAGCTCTCCACAGCCACACTTTCAATCTGCACTTTACACAAATGTGAAGAAAAATATTTTGTAATTTAGTGTGACTGATTCAGTGCATTAGAAATGTCCTAGTAAAACCACATATACATTTGCTTTCCTTACATCTGCTGCAGAGGAGCAGGTGAATTTTCCTGATATCCTGAAGTAACTTGTTTATTAAGCCACTTCATTACACCATATATTTATACTGGAAGGATCCTTGGCAGCTTTGGCAGCTGCAAGACTCAATTTTTGTACATTCCCAGTGATCACACACAATGGGAACAGACCAAACTAAAGCACATCACACCCACACACCCACCCCACACAAAAAGTAGAAGCCTCTGACAGGGGCTCATGAACGTGAGAATATGGGTTCTCTGGGGCAAATTGGTCTGCTGTAGTGGTTGCATTGTGTGATTCTTGGGGAAAAGATCAAACCTATCCACCTATCCACCCTATGCACAACAAACAGTGGGACAAATGTCTATCTCATCAACCCTATGCTACGTTGAGTTCCCTAATGAAGCACTGGAGATCTAAATATAATTGCAGTAATAACCTGCTCCCTATCCTAAGCTGTGTGTGAGGTATTTAAATGTGGCTTTACCAGTGCCACTCATCAGATCACTTCATGGCCAAACAAGGATATAAACTCCAGTCTCCTGGATCCTAATCTATCATTCAATCCAATTGACTCTCCATTTAGACTTACCACTTTATAAGTGCCCATATACAGTACATGCTCACCTTTCAAAATTTCAGTTTTCAGGTTGTCTAAAAGCTGTTTGGTGTGCATAAAGTTTGCTTCAGATCTTGAATAGGACCAATGCAAACTATGCAGTAGTTCTTCAAAATCTTTGGCCACCGAGAATCGGAACACAAACCAAGCTGGTATGGCTTGTCACACTCTGTTCCCGGTTCAGGGTGTGTGGTCGAGACAACTTTTTGCTGTCACGCTATGGACGTGAATTGAAGTAAGATTTTTTGTACCAGTCCCAAGCAGGACAGCAAGGAGGAGCGAACGGGACATGAAGTAACTGCCTTAGTTACCTAAAGTCATCCTATTTGCATCCTGCCCAACACACACACACACACACACACACACACACACACACACACACACAGAGAGAGAGAGAGAGAGAGAGAGAGAGAGAGAGAGAGAGAGAGAGAGAGAGAGAGAGAGAGAGAGAGAGAGAAATAGAATAATAATGGTTGGAATTTTTAAGAGAGCCATAGAGAGTTCAAACTTTTCCCATGCATGTATCTGTAGAATCCCTGCACTGCAGACAGTGCTGTAGTACCCTGACTTTGCAGTGGGGGATGGGAGGTTTGAAGCTAACATGTCATCACTGGGAGGAAAGAGAGAGATATATATAGCAGCCATTTTGCCTGTGTCATGTTGCAAACATTTAGCATCCTTCTGAAGCCTCGGTATTCCCAAAGAAGAAAAACAGATCTTATTATTAATAAGGCTTATTATTAAATGCCTGGCAAACTCTCAAAGGCTGTTTAAAAGTATTTTAAGACCTTTAGCTGGATTATCCGAAAAATAAATTGAATGACCTCTTGCCTCAGTTCTGGAGAATAAGGTTGCCACGTAATTAATAATCCTGGCATTCACAGAAAGAAAGAGTGAAAAGAATTGGGAAATTCCATCAGCTACAATGACCCAGGCCTGTTCTCTCTTTCACGCACCCAGCTGACACTGGACTTACATGAACAGGCAAAGTTAAGTTGAATGACTCATGATTCATGACTCTGTGGCTTCTATCACACGGCCACTAAATGCGGATGATAACAAAATGCGCACTTTCTCTGAGAGTGGTCACGTGACATTCGATGTGCAGTTACCGCCCCTGCGGTAGCATTTTTAACCTCTTTTTTGTGTCCCCATTTGCCAAATGCGAATCAACGCCCTGTTTTGAAAAGCTGTTTGCTGCAAAACGGGTGAAACTGGGAGATGTGGCTTTCTGGCGTTCACACGACCTTTGCTTCATATCAAAATGTGCACCAGCAAGTGAAGTAATTTGATCAAACCCCTACTGGTAGTGCAGGAAGATGCGCTTGAGATGAGCTTCAGGGGGCGTGGTCGAGAGGGGTGTTCAGAAGATGCAGCTGGCCATGGGGGCACGATCTTTAAATGCAAATTCAGTAAAAGAAAAAAGCTCATTAAGTGGTCGTGTGATAGAGGCCTTTCTCAGCTTTTATATAATGCATTTTTAAAGGATAATTTAAAATTGATTTGTTTGTTGCATTATTTATAATCCACAATATTCAAACCAGTTCACAGTTAATAACTGCAACTAGAAGGTAATACTGTATATGATTTATTTTGTTTCTGACTTAGTTTTCAGTTGGAAAAGAGGTTCATAGTGGTTTAGATCACCTGAATCTTTTGAACATTTGACAGATGCCCCTAATCCCACCATCACTGATGTTCTGTTCATGGCTAGCTACTGTGGCCAGCTATCATCTGGTGGCCAACCTTCTACTGATAGGCCTCTCGGTACTTTAGCTACACCAGTCCTCAGAGAGCTGCCATGTTTCAGGTTCTATCAGCTTAGTAGAACCTTCCAGAGCTTATGCCCCAGTGACATAGATTTCAAGAGTCCAGGCTTCAAGAGCAACACCATGCTATGTCAAGGAGGAGCTTACCTAAAATAACAAAATAAAATCAGATATTGAATCTATCATCTGTCCCTCTATAACTGTCTGGTTTGGTTCTGCGACTAAGCAGGACAAGTATAGACTTCAACGGATAATTGGAACTGTGGAAAAAAATATTGCTACTAATTTGCCATCAATTGTGGAATTGTATACCACACGAGCTAAAAAGAGGACATGAAGATATATACAGATTCCACACATACTGGACATAATCTGTTTCAATTGTTACTCTCAGGGCGACGTTTTAGGGCATTGCATACTAGGACAACTCAATAAAAAGATAGTTTCTTTCCAAGTGCTATCATGCTGTTGAATAATTAATTTTTTTCTTCTTTTCTTCCTTTTTAAATAATAGGTTATATTGTGTTGTTGTACTGTGTTTTCATTGTTGAAGATATGATTCTTATATTTCCTTCTTATATATGGAGAGGATTTTTTACCAAAACAAATTCCAGGTGTGTCCAACCACACTTGGCCAATAAAAGGATTCTGATTCTGATTCTGATTCCAATGACTCCAAAAAACCATTAGAAACAAGGGTAAAGACAGGTGGTAAAGAACCGGATTCACAGGTACAGCAGGTTCCTAAGCAAGTAGCTCATCAGATCATCAAGGATGTTTGATTCCCTGTCGTTTAAAAAATAAAAGCAACAGAATGAATCTGCATCCTGTCCCACTAAATTATACTGCTACAATGAAGAAAGCCGGAGGTGATTAGGCTTTTGGATTGGAAAAAATGTGACAGCATTCAGTTCTGATACTCAAAACAAGTTCCTGAGTAGAATTATTTTATTATTTGTAGGTCTTTTGGAACACAGTCCAGATGATGGGAAATTGAGATCTTGGGTTTATTTGTTGGGTGGTTTGGTTTGTTTTCAAAATGAAGATCCTAACTTAGGCCCATGCCTGACTCATAGTGTTTCACATATGCATAGTTAACTTCTCCACAACACCTAGCAGTATGTATGCAATACACATAGTACAAAGGTGGGCTTTTATTAAAACTCCTGAGCTTGAATTACTACACAAACAGGAAGCTTTTACCTGTAGCAGAAACTCCAGACACTTGGGAAGTGGCATTGGCATCAAATCCCAGCAACACATCATGTAATGGAAAGACCAGCTAGAGAGACACACTCCATCGGCCCTCTTCAGAGCGTATAATGTTCCCCACTATCTGTGGCTAGGTTTGAGAGGATCACTCTGTCAGTATCTTGGCACTGCATGTAAAAACATGCTTAGTTTTTAATGGGCCCAGCAACACACCCTGAGACAGTTATTTGCAATTTTCCATTTGGAAAATAATTCCAGTGATAAGTACAAGCTGTATCTGGTTTTGGGAGCAGCAGAGGAAACTTGTGGAAAGAAAGAAAAAACCCTGAGAAATGAAGATCTGCCATTCTGATTATAGAGTGAAATCTAAGGCTTCTTCTACTCTTTGTATACAAAGAGAAGGTTTCTCCTACTCTAAGAAATGAAGATCTGCCATTCTGATTATAGAGTGAGATCTAAGGTTTCTTTTACTGTTTGTATTCTAAGATGAGCACCATAACATGAAATTTTGGTGTTGTGGGAAACAGCACCATCTCTCACCCAGTGATCAGGCAGAGGGGCTTGTGTGCTTCAGTGAAACTGAGAGCTATGCTGGTGGAACCAGAAGGGTCTCCCAAGCCAGATAGGTCTCAGTGGAAAGACCAGACTAACAGTGTCCATCCCTGAAGCGTCTGATCCAGAGCAGATGGCTTCAAACAGCGTCTCATCCATAATGGGCGGCTGACATAATGGCCAGTAATGGCAATTAATAAGGCAACAGGAAACCACTTGACTTAAGTTAACGTTCCCAGGCAAATCTTTAGCATGACGGGAAAACCTAAAGCCATGTCCTCCAGTCCCTGACAGCCCTTCGGTGGGCAGGGGGTGCTAAGAATCTCCAGGCCAGCCATGAGTAGGATAGCCACCTGGAATGTTTGCAGCTTATTTCAAAGTGGAAAAACCCACAACGCCATCAGGGAAATGGAAAAACTTAGTACTGATATCCTTGGTATTCATGAGATGCATTGGCCTAATTCAGGAAAGTGTGTAGTAGATGGATTTCGAGTGTACGGAAGATACCTTGGACAGCCCAAGTCACTAATGTATTACAATATGTGAATAAAAAATTAGAAATCCTCAATACCGTAAAGTGAAGAAAACTGCAATATTTCAGACACATAATGTGCAGTAAGAAATACCATCTGCTGTATATCCTTCACGGAAAAATAGACAGGAAGTGTAGGCAGGGGCATAGAAGAATATTCTGGCTTAAGAACGTAAGCTAATAATGGTCCACAATGAACACAGCTGCTCTATTTAGAATAGCTTTAGAGATAGAAACCAGTTCGGGCTACTGATTCCCAATGTTCTACGAGGACATAGTGCTTGAAGAAGTCCCCATGAAAAAGAATGTGGTATCTGTCTTTTGGGGGTGGGGGATGGGGTGGGGGGTTATGTTTCTTAAAAAATGAATGTGAACAGGGTCAGGAGGTGTTGCCTTTTCCTGACTTTCACCAGTGGAATGGCCTCCAGATTTTGGTGCCCTCCAAATGTGGTACCCCTTTTGAACTGAACCTCAAGACGCTCCACCTTAGTTACAGCCCTAAGACAATAAACATGGGAGGCACGCTACACCTGAGATCCATGGCTTCGCAGTGTATTAAAAGGGGGACAGAACACCAGCTTGGCTAGATTGTTTATCTCAGCCAGAGGCAGCTTCATTGGTTCATTTACCTTCTGTTTCGAAATTTATGTCGACGGGTCCCACTGCAGGAAAAAAGAGACAAGAGTGTTGCTTATTAGAGCATGAGCAAAATGCCTTTAAGATCATGCACACACACACCCCTACAGACACTATTTCATTTTTCATCTGCTTTCTCTTCCTAGCTCTCGGTGGAGCCAAATATATCTCATTCGAGGATCGCCAGTGGCACAGCGACTGCTTTAAATGTGGGAAGTGTTCCAGCTCCCTGGTGGGAAAGGGGTTCCTGACCCATCAAGAGGAGATTCTCTGCTGCAAGTGTGGCAGTGCCATCTAACATAGCCGGCACATGGACTTCCCCTGTGTTTGCACCAGGAACATCATTGCCCGACTGTCAGAAATCTGCCCACCAAATATAGGGATCATTCACTTTAAGCAGACCACCTTCTGACAGCACTTCTGTTTCAAGCATTAACATCCCCTGCTTTCTCTTTAGCGGCATTAAATAACATTTTTTGTTAGACAACCAGCTTTAAATATGTATTCACATGAAAATTGTTCTTTTCTTTGTAGTAGAGTGCACTCTGCTGTTGGGAATCCAAGTAGGTATGTTTTGCAATGCAGATGTATACTAGGTTTGCAGTTTAATAGAGTTTCAGGCAAAAAGGCAAAAATCAAAGAAAAACAAAACAAAAGACAAAAAACATGTGGCACCCTAAAGACTAACTTTCATATTTTAATGTAACGTTTCGTGGAGTACACATCCACTTCTTCAAACATATAGCAGCAGAATGAGGTGTGCAATATAATATGGCATGGGATATACATTTCATACCAGAAATTCATTGGCTGTAGTATATAGAGTTGGGGGGGGGGGTGGATAGGGGAGGGGGGAGGGAGGAGAGATGAGGGAGAGTTGATTAGTAGAAATGGTGGGGACAATAGGCCAGGGTCTATAAAGCTGTCAAGGGTGGTTTTATGGCTCTGAAGCCAGGATCTGTTTATATTAAGTGTGGTATTGTGGCCCTGAGGCAAATTCCTCAAGAGACAGAAACCAGATCAGATCAGAGAGGGTGAGGGTGAGGGTATGTTGGAAGAGACGGCGGGAGAGGGGGGGAGAGAATGGGAGCTTTTACCTTAGAGTCCATGAAAAAAATGGCAATGTAGACTTTTTACCATAGAGTCCATGGAAAAGTGGCAATATAATAATATTACATTTGTTAATGACTCAAGAAACCCCAACTTATGCTTAATCCCTTCTTGTGTGTGTCCATCATGCATATGAATCTTATTTCAGCTCTTTCCCTTTGTATTTTTGATCTGTAATGATTCTGTTCCAAAACAGTGACCTTCAAGTCTTTCAAGGAGTGTCCAGGTAAACTGAAGTCGTTTGAGCCTGGTTTCTGTGTATCGTGGTTTCTTATGTCAAACTTGTGTCCATTAATGCATCTTCTTATAGATTGTCCTGTTTGTCCAATGTAGAGTGCAGATGGGCATTCTTGGCAAAAGATGACATAGATCACATTAGTTGAGGAGCAGATGAAGTTGCCCTTGATACTGTATTTGACATTGTTGGGTCCTATGATTGTGTTGCCAGAGTAGATGCGTGGGCAGAGTTGGCATTGGGGTTTGTAGCAAGGTTTAGTTTCATTGTCCATGTTGCTGTTTTCTAATCTTGTGTGCACTCCTGGAGTGCAAGCCTTATCACACCAAGTCACCATCTAAGCCTGTTTTATGCCTCTATATCAGCAATACGTATGTGCAGGGAAGAAAACAAAAGAGCTGAACAGCACAGTATGTACAGCGGATCAAACACCTGAGAGGAACAAATCTGGAAGTTGAATCATGGCTACTGGACTTCTTTTTTGAGAGAGAGAAACGTTTCACTGTTCATCCAAACAGCTTCATTGGTCTGAATACAGCTAGTGCAAATCCTCCATCTTATAGGCAGCTTTGACCTCTTGTCACCCTGGCCTGAATTAGGCTCATAAGATGAACAGTGGCCTAAATGGCTCGTTAGGGAGACAACAGTATCCTTAGCCTTAAGGTGAACAATGGCCTAAAGTGCTGAAACCTATCAAGAATGGGTCGTTAGCTATGGCCTTGGTGGTGAAGGCTTTTTGATTTGCCTGGGGACTTTGGACCGATGAAGCTGTTTGGATGAACAGCGAAACGTTTCTCTCTCTCAAAAAAGAAGTCCAGTAGCCATGACTCAACTTCCAGATAAACTCACCTGGATGACTGAGAATCTTCACAGAGAGGAACAAATGTGTTCTGCTACCTCTAGAGGTGTCTTTCTGTGTTAAAACACAGAAGCAAGCCATAATAAATAAATAAAATTAATTATAAAAATATAAAAATGAATAAAATAAAATTAAGTGGAGAACATTGTGCCCACATGCATGCCTTTGTACTGAAGGTGGAATTTCACATGAGGAAATCAGGATGAGAGGATAGGGTTAAGCCCGAACTCAAACTATGTAGGTATGTTTTTGGATCTTGTAACTAATATGGCCAGTTTAGGGAGAACTGGTTGAGTTTCAATCAATGAGCTAGTTTGCTTTTGATGAAACCAATGGGGTGACCTCTTCTTATGTGGCAGTGAGCCCTATGAATGCACTAGGTCTTACTCATCGGAGTAATGGAGTTATAGAGCTCGCAGGGTTAAAGCCTGGGGATTTCCTGAACAGCAGGGAAAAACACATCCCACTCAGGCCTCCTAGTTCTCTCTGAGGTTATCTCCAATAGTGAGAAGAAAAATGGATTTTCCCAGAAACAGCATGCTGTTACATGCTGTTCCTGTTGCAACACAAAGCATTTGAGAATTGCTTGGTCTTAAAGGGGCAATTAAGGGCTATTTGCTATCATTAGTTCACATGGATCTATCCATCTGCCCACATATCTGAACCATCATTGCTGGCACGTGGGTAGGAGAGAGAGTGCATACTGCTGAACACCTGGTTGGAGGTACATGACGGCTGCATGTTCTTACAAAGCTTTGTGTGATGCTCTGGAATGATTGCCACTAGACATGGGCACGACTTGGCGAAATTCTCGTTTCCATTTCCGTTCCTCATTTCTGTTACGTAACGGAAACGGTAACAACAATTACTCCGCCAGAATTTGAACTCGAACTGATAAAAGAAAAATTGGATCTGATTTGTCGTTGTCGTTCCTGGCATCACAGCGGTCGCGCAATGCCAAGCGGCACAGAAAAAAAGTTTTAAAAATAAATAAAAACCCCGATTCCCGGCCAAAAAAGCAGGCGAAAATATGCCTGCCTGAGTGAGGGCACCTACCAGAGGGGTGGTTTCTGGGGGGGGGGGTCCCCGGCCTCCCCCCCTCTCCTGTCCTGGGCTGCTCTGGTGGGGGGCATCCTCGTCGTCTCACCAACTCGCTATGCGGTGCGGACAGGGGATCCAAAATGGGGCGACCGCAATATTTATTTTGAAATCGTGGTCCAAAAACACATCAAAGCACCACAGAAACATGCGAAAATAGCTATTTTAAAACTGCCTGAATTTTTACAGTAGCAGCAGTGGGTTTTTCTTGCAACAAAATGTCTCCATTGATTTTATTTTATTTTATTTTTATTTTTATTTTTTTTACATCTGCGCAATGATGGGCTGGCCATGGGAGTGGACCATTCAAATTTTAGGAGCCATTCCACCAATTGCATGGCCACTTGGCCAGGTTTTGACCGGGACTTCTGGGATGTGCCAGTCGGGCATAAAAAGCCCACTAACCCTAGCCCGAACCCGAACCCTAACCCTAACCCATACGCCAGTACACTGTCCTTCTTAGTGGGTTAGAGAGGCACCCAGAGGTGCACCCCAGTAACTCACCCTAACCTTACCCGTAACCCTAAGCCTAGCCCTTGCGCTAACCCTAACCCTAAGCCAGATCTGTGTACTCGCATTGCACTACACGCAAGTACACTTCCCTTCTTAGTGAGCCAGAGGGCGCCCATAGGGGTCCTCTCTCACTTTGTTCCCCAATCCCCATCCCCATCCCCAGCCCAAGTGCACCGTACACCAGTATGCCAGTATGCTGTCCTTCTTAGTGAGTCACAGTACAGGCACCCAAAAGAAAGAGAGGTGCCTCTGCCTGCCACTGCAACTTGGTATGCATATCCAATTGGCTATGTGTACCCTTTTGTAGCGGGCCAGAGGATGCACCCACCCCAGAGAGGTGCCTCCAGGAGCCCGCTTTCCCTTCATAGCGGGCCAGAGGAGGCACCCACCCCAGGTGCCTCCAGGAGCCCGCTTTCCCTTTGTAGCGGGCCAGAGGAGGCACCCACCCCAGAGAGGTGCCTCCAGGAGCCCGCTACCCCCCCAACCAGTACTAACGACAGACAAAAAAATGACAAACGAAATGACAAATTTTTGAGAAATTTCACGACAAATGGAAACGAGCCGAAACGGGCGGGCTCCGACACACAACAACTCGAAACGTCATTTTTCCTGGTCGTGCCCATGCCACATTTTGACTGCCTAACAGTCACACACTGGCCAATGGCCGTTTTACATCCCCATTGCTCCTTTGATAGAGTAAATGCTTTTAAACCTTTGGTAAGAGGGCACCAGCTATCAAGGGGAGTGGGGGGTTCAGATGGTACCAAGCTCCAAGCCCTCATGTCCAAGAATAAATCATACTAGCTCTTTGCACACAAAAGGATATATTTGTTTCTAGGGCTTTAAAAGTGAATGTTGAGAAAAGTAATGTCTTTCCATTATGATGTTTAAGAAATATCATGACTCTTTGTAATGCTGAAGAAGAAACCTGTTGCATTACTCATTCCCTGGCTTATTATTTTCTTTAAAAAAAAACCTGTTTGCTAAAAAAAGATGTGCTTCCTAAAATCCCCTTTAAAAGGAACTTCTAAAAGAAACTAATAAATATTGTTCTTTATACCAATAAAGGAAAATCATTCTTTAAGCACTTTTGAAATGTAACTTGAGTATTTCCTTTTGCCCCCAAAAGTAATGAACTGGATGTAATTGCATTACTAATCCATTGATAGTTTTGGGGTCTAGTTGTACTCAGTCTGTCTTATAGTTCTGCCTGTTAACCAGCAGGAGTTAAGCAAATAAATCAGTACTTAGTAGCTTATAGTTGTTTACCAGAGGAAACATCTGGATTCTCTAGACATCTAGATTATTATTGTTAAGGTTTTCATTTCCATTTTCATTTTGAATGCTTCTGTTGAAAATGTTTAATTATATTCCTTCTTTGCCCCCCCCCCCCCACAAAAGATGACATGGGGCTAAAATTCATTGTTCATGCTGCTGCCTCAGTGTTTACGATTCATGTACAAGTTTATCAACACGAGTATTTTTTCTTCTGCTTAAAGCAAAAAATGTAACCCAGTCCATATCTATTCCATTACACTACAAGCCACCCCACCTTTCTGTTACTTCCACTTGCCTCTTCCTCCCACTTACTTGCTTTTCTCACATACTTTCTGCCCTTTGCAAGGCTTCAGTGATCAAAAATAGAACTAGGTTGCAAAGCCTAAAAATAAAAATCATGGATGGAGACAACACTGCACAATAATTTATATGAAGTGAACACTGGCAAAAAGCCAGATGGGTTTGCAATGTAGTACCTAAAAATAAAAA
The DNA here is from genome assembly GCA_029282475.1 of Phrynocephalus forsythii. Classification (NCBI taxonomy): domain Eukaryota; kingdom Metazoa; phylum Chordata; class Lepidosauria; order Squamata; family Agamidae; genus Phrynocephalus; species Phrynocephalus forsythii. The sequence goes on from JAPFRF010000002.1 coordinate 37,339,232, forward strand.
TTAGAGCTTACGTGTAATAATTGTTTTGCATCACATTTTACCTCAGCTCTTTAAAAAAATACAAGGGAAAGGAAAAGAAAGGGGGGAAATAACCTTGGCTTCATAAAAGATCTCTGAAAAAGCTGTGCGTGCTGCTTATTTACTGCTCCATACAGCTTAAAGCACTCTCAGGGCAGTTCACAATTGATTTATGCAGGATACACATGGTTCCCACCCACAGTGAGCTCAAGCCAGCTACCTGAGCCTGTCAGTATCAAGCTCAGGTTGTGAGCAGAGTCTTAACTGCAGTATTGCAGTTTAAGCACAGCACCATGACAAAACCAAGTCATTTGCATATACAATATCACGTGTGTTGACTATTCAGTCAAGAGCCAAACTTGTGGAACCGTTTCTGGATGACAAAATGGATTGAAAGAGTAACGTTACACTCAAGCCTAAAAGCTGCAGCACCATAGTTTTCCTCCCCCCACCTCCCCCCCACACAATGACCCCAACCTCCAGGAGGATTGAGTTTCAGGGAAGGTTCAGAAGCTGGTCTGAAGCCCCACAGTCTACAGGAACCAGTATCATGGCTTAGATACAGCCTGAAGATCAGAGGTCTCCCATTCTTCTCCTACGCGAGAATTGCACCCTAGACTGGAAGCCTTCAGTGATGCTTCTCTTTATACTAACCTTAAAAAAAATCATATCTGAATGCAAGGTTTTGAGACAAAGCCATTATTGCATTCCCTTTTCTTTTAAAAATAAACACAAGTAAAACATGTCCTTTCATTTGAAAAGTGGGTAACTTCAGTAAGCCTTCAGTAAGCCAATTTATATCTCTTGGGATCCTCTTGGGCAATGTTGACCAGCAAATATGTGTGTGTGTTGGAGGGGGGAATGAAAACACAAATGGCTGTACTTTTTATTAAAAAACTGATATTTTCTGGCATTGATTAACAGCTGAGGCTCCCTGTGATATCCCTGAATTTGAGAGAGTGAATTCATTGGACTATGGGCATTGTGATAAAGTGTACACTTTATTAAAACAGCGACGCCTATGCTGGCTTGGACACGTTGTGAGAATGGATGACGGCTGGATCCCAAAAGATCTTCTATACGGAGAACTAGTGCAGGGGAAGCGCCCCAGAGGGAGACCAGAGCTGTGGTATAAGGATATCTGTAAGAGGGACCTGAAGGCCTTGGGAATGGACCTCAACAGATGGGAAACCCTGACCTCCGATCGCACTGTCTGGAGGCAAGAGATACAGCATGGTCTACATAAATTTGAAGAGGCATTTGTCCAACAGGCAGAGGAAAAGAGGCAGGCACAGAAAGAACGAAACTCAAGGACCAGGCAAGAAACAGAATACATCTGTCCCCAGTGCGGTAGAGACTGCCATTCCCGGATTGGTCTATTTAGTGACACTAGGTGTTGTTCTTAGGATCTCTACTCCACGCATGATACCATAGTCTTTCGAGACTGAAGGATGCCAATGATGGATGCCAATGATGTCAATGGGCATTGTGATATTTTGAAATCATTAAAGGAATGAAATACTCAAAAGAAAATTGCCCTGATTCAGGAAAAAAAAAACCCTAGCAGGTTATTGTCAGGTCTGGCCCTACCATTAGGCAAAGTGAAGCAGCTGTCTCAGACTGTACATGATGGGGACACCATTGCCCAGCAGGAAGCCTTCCCAGATCCTTCCTTGTCATGAACGACAAAACTGTTTATGTGCTCTTTTCTACATAAACTACCCTGTAGCCTTCAGCTGCAGCAATCCTTTGCTATTGAGAAACTGAGGTTAAAAAGGCATGAGGCCCATATCCCACGTCCTGCCAGAGAACCAATTGGGCCTCTGGATGGTGAGGGAGGAAAAGGGGAGGTTAAGGAGGACTTGGACATTGCAGAGAAATTGAACGAGTTCTTTGCGTCTGTCTTCACGACAGAGGACCTTGAGCGGATTCCGCTGCCTGAGCCGCCCCTCTTGACTAAAGAATTAAATCAAATACAGGTTAAAAGAGAGGAGGTTTTAGGACTAATTGATAAATTGAGGATTAACAAGTCACCGGGCCCAGATGGCATCCACCCAAGGGTTATTAGGGAACTGAGAAATGAAATTGCAGATCTCTTAACGGTTATATGCAACTTGTCTCTTAAAACGGCCACAGTGCCGGAGGACTGGAGGATAGCAGATGTCACACCAATTTTTTAAAAAGGAAGGAGGGGGGACCCAGGAAACTACAGGCCGGTTAGCCTTACATCTGTCCCAGGGAAGATGGTGGAAGGCCTCATCCAAGAGAAAATCTTAAAACACATAAAAGAACAAACCTTGCTGAGAGAAAATCAACATGGCTTCTGTAAGGGTAAATCTTGTCTTACAAACCTTTTAGAATTTTTTGAAAAGGTCAACAGGCACGTGGATTTGGATGAACCGGTGGATATAGTCTATCTGGATTTTCAAAAGGCTTTTGACACAGTCCCTCACCAAAGGCTGCTGAGAAAATTGCATAGTCAGGGGATAAGAGGGCAGGTCCTCTTATGGATTGAGAACTGGTTGAGATCCCGGAAACAAAGAGTAGGTGTCAATGGGAAATTTTCACAATGGAGAGAAGTGAAAAGCGGTGTGCCCCAGGGCTCGGTCCTGGGACCGGTGCTTTTCAATCTGTTCATAAATGACCTGGAGACAGGGATAAACAGTGAGGTGGCCAAGTTTGCAGATGACACAAAACTTTTCCGTATGGTAAAAACCAGAGAAGATTGTGAAGAGCTCCAGAAGGATCTCTCCAAACTGGGGGAGTGGGCTGAGAAATGGCAAATGCGTTTTAATGTAACCAAATGTAAAGTAATGCATATTGGGGCAAAAATCCAAACTTCATCTATCAACTCATGGGCTCTGAGTTATCCGTGATGGATCAGGAAAGAGATCTTGGTGTGTTGGTAGACAGCTCCATGAAGGTGTCTCCCCAATGTGTGGCAGCAGTGAAGAAGGCCAATTCCATGCTAGGGATTATCAAAAAGGGGATTGAAAATAAAACAGCCAACATTATAATGCCGTTATACAAAACAATAGTAAGGCCCCACCTGGAGTATTGTGTACAATTCTGGTCACCGCATCTCAAGAAAGACATAGGGGAACTGGAAAAGGTGCAGAAGAGAGCGACTAAAATGATTACTGGGCTGGGGCACCTCCCTTATGAAGAAAGGCTAAAACAATTGGGCCTCTTTAGTCTGGAAAAAGGCGCTTGAGGGGGATATGATTGAGACATACAAAATAATGCAGGGTATGAGTAAAGTGGATAGAGGGAAGCTCTTCTCCCTCTCTCAAAATACCAGAACTAGGGGACATACACTCAAATTGAGTGCTGGGAGAGTAAGAACTGACAAAAGAAAATATTTTTTCACCCAGCGCGTTGTAAGTCTATGGAACTCCCTGCCACAGGATGTGGTGATGGCATCTGGCCTGGATGCCTTCAAAAGGGGATTGGACAGATTCCTAGAGGAAAAGTCCATCACGGGTTACAAACCATGATGGAGATATGTAATCTCTAGGCTTTAAACCAGGGTAGTTCAAGGGCCAGATGCTGGGGAGTGGTATCAGGAGACAGATATCTAGTCTCATGCGCTCCCAAACGCATCTGGTGGGGCCGCTGTGAGATACAGGAAGCTGGACTAGATGGGCCTTTGGCCTGATCCAGCATGGCTCTTCTTATGTTCTTATGTTCTTATGTCCCTTTAAATGCAGTTTAAATTAGTAGATAAACCATGTCAAAATATGTTGTCTCCATGGCCACCGGGCTTTTTGAAAAAAAGAAAGAAAGAAAACCCAGTAATGCCCCCTTAAGCAAGGTTTCCAAGACTAACAGGAGAGGTAGGGAATTTTTTTGCCTTGCTTAAAATATCCACCTTGTAAGGAGGCAGACGTCGTGGCACCACACAAATGTTCCTGGGGCCTATTGGCGCTGTTTATTTATTTATTTTTTAAGTTTCCCCGACCCTAGGAGCACCAGGAAGCTCCATCCGGTGCTCTTTGTTTTAATTTTCCCCAGCCAGGTGGCCCTTTTTTTAATGCTAACACCACCTGCTGGCCATGGGACTGAACTGCGCTTTAAACAAACAAACAAAAAGCTTTATACGTGGGAACTGCTGTCCCACATCTTCAGTCACGTGACGGGATGAAGAGGAAAAGCCGGACCTTCAGAAGATCAGTATCTTCCCCAGGGGAGATAACAGTGTAATTAGAAAACAGTTTGTCAGATACACTTTGATTTGGATTCCTTCACTGACCAGAAGGTTGGACTTGGTGGCCTTGTAGGACCTTTCCAAATCTAGGGTATTAGCACAGCAGCTAAAATGCAACATTTGTTTTAATGCATATTGTCTTGTGTCCAAAAAAGAATAAGAACAGCTTTAAAAGGAAATCCCAATCTCCCCCGGAATAAGCATTTATGTATTTGTATTAGCTGGCCATTCATCTAAAGGAGCATCAGATCAGCAACACAACAGTAATGCATCATGTTATTACAGTTTTTTGCTGGTGTTAAGCATACCCGAAAATGAATACATGCCTGCATATAAATGGATCCTACAATTCTTCTTTCAGGCAGTATCAAATTCACTCTGAAGGCCACTAGGTGGCACAACATTGCTATCAACAAGGTAGCATACAGGCCTTCTTGATAATCTGATTTCATCTGTGTTATACCAGCAGAAAGCTGATAGGGAAAAGGGAAAAAAAGGAAAATTAACTTTGTAGAGGGATAAATAGGCAAAGTGTTGCCTGCCAATATTGATTTATGTTAGCTGCATAGTGCAGACTTACTCAGATGATATTATTAAAAATTTCCAGCCAGCACACTTCAATATTGAACAATTTAACGCAGTTTGAATAGCACCTCCGTACAATTCCTAGGCTGTTAAGGGAGCAGGATTGGATACTGTGGAGGCTGAGGCGCAAAACTTTAAAAATAAAATCAATTATGGCACAAGCCATCATTGGTGTGGCTGTTTAAAATTGGTGTCCTGCCCAAATCACAGAGATGTTTCCCGTAACAGTGACTGCAAACCTAGCAAGGAAGAAAGGCTTTTTTGATCTGACATTAAACAGATCAAAATACTATACTCAATAGGGAAATTCAGACTGGAACAACAAACCGCCCTCAATATATCTCCACAGATTCACACATAAACGCACACACCAAAGTACATACCGTACTTTGTGTGCCTCAGACAAAGGCAAGTGTCTGAAGCAGCAAATTTGTTCCCCTTACATACTCCAATAGCCTACCAGGTTTTGGATATGGTACACTTTGGATATGGAGCATTTGCTGTTTTGCTGCAGAAACCAGAAGACCTTTAGGCTGAGAAGGACTGAAAGAGAGAGAGAGAGAGACTCAGTCTTCAAACAGCTCGCAGGTACACAGGCCTAGCATGCATGGTAGCAAAATAGGAAGGCCATCCATTTTGCACATGCTTGGTTGAGCTGCAGGGTTGCAGCCTCTGTAGAAAACTCTGTAAGAACATGGAGGGGTCATGTCCACTCTCTGCACATTCTGCACCCAGTATTTGTTCTCAGGACAGGTGGCAAATTGGTTAATGTAACCACTGCTTCTCTGCATCAGAGACAAAAAAGTTCATTTTATACCAACAATCTTTTCCCAGCTGTAAAACAGCTGGCATGCCTATTCAAGCTCAAATGCCTGGGAAGAGGTCCCTTATGAAGAAGCAGCAGCTGTATGACCAAAGGAGAGGAAATGTTGAGCAGTAAATAAGAGTAGAGAAGAAAAACTACAAGGAACAGTAATCCGCTTCCAAAATCTTCAGATTCTAAGGCTTCTACACAGCTAGTGTTATTGTTCTGATTGGCTTCTGGGCTCCTTCGAAGCTCAAAAGTCTGTCTTGAGGCAGGCGAAAGGCCATCTGGTAGTGCCACGAGCCAGGCCACTGAGCCTGAGGCCAGGGAAGTCAGGCAGCAGCATTCTCCTTGAGTCTGGGTTGAGGGAGTGGGGTTTGGCATCCGAGGGGAACGAGAATCGTGGCTATATGGTTACAGATGCAGGCCGTAACGTTGTCTGCCCTGAACGAGGCAGGCTTGAAGGGCATTGTGCGCATGGCCCACAAGTTACACCTGGTCATGTGCGATGCCCTGGGGCTGGGGAGCCAGGTGAGGGAGGCCTGTGTGAGGGCAACAAGGGAGACCAGGGCACTCCTGGAGAAGTGCAGACAGCTGGTAGGCCACTTCTCACACAGTGTGAAGGCTGCCCGGCAGCTGTGCAAGAAGCAGGATGAAATGGGGATGGCAGAGCACATCCTTGTGCAAGACATGCCCACCCACTGGAACTCCACCCTGAACATGATTGCCCACTTGGTGGAGCAGAAGGACGTGCTCGTGGCCGTGATGTCCACTCCTCCCGTTTTGCCAGGGGGGAGGGAGTTGAACATCAGTTCCACCAATTGGCTCACCCTCCGCCAAATGGTGGACATCCTCAGGCCCTTTGAGGAGACCACCAAGGTCCTCTGTGGTCTCAAGGCCAGTGTGGGCCATGTCATCCCCCCCATCCATGCCCTGGACCGAGGCCTGAGTGCCCAGATGCAGGAGGATTCCTTGCTCCTCCCGAGGATCAGGGCCTTCTTCAGGAGGTTGCAGGGTGGCGTGCAGACTCGACTGATGCCACTCTGCAGTCTACCAGCTGGCAAGCCTGTGTGATCCTTGCATCAAGGGCACTCTGGCTCTCAGCCTTGAAGACCTTGAGGCATACAAAACTCAGCTGTCCCTCAAGGTATGCAAGGTTGTGGAAGCGCAAGGCGGGCATGCACAGCCAGAGATGCAAGGATGCCGGCTCAAAGCAGGGGAGGGCTCATCCCAGGAGCCCTCCGTATCAGGGTCTGCCACCCAGAGGTCAATTAAGCCATCGTACATGACCTCTGTCATTGCCATGGCAGTGTTTCGGTCTTGGGTGGACAGGCCGGCAGAGGAACAAGACTCTGCAGCTGCCATGGTAAGGGAATACATGGCTGAGCCCCTCTATGGCCCCCACGGCAGACCCCCTGCATTACTGGGCCAGTAAGTCAGAGGTCTGGCCCCAGTTGTCCCAGCTGCCATGGACCTGCTCTCCATCCCCCCCCCCAAACAGCATCCAGAGTGAGCGAGTGTTCTCATTACTTGGGTTTAACCCAAGCATGTCCAAACTTCGGCCCTCCAGATATTTTGGACTGCAACTCCCACAGTCCTTTGTCATTGGCAATCTAAGCTTAGAATTCTGAGAGTTGTGGTCCAAAACATTAGGAGGGCCGAAGTTTGGTCACCACTTTAACCTGACTACGTTGGGGTTCCCCTCCTCCAAGCCATAGTCCTCCTGCCTGCCTGCCTGTCTCACTGTTTTTCTGAGTCTATCATGGCCCAGTTTTTCAAAGGCCTTCCCTAGCCATACCAGGGAGGTCCACTCTCACAGTGTTTCCTCTGACATTCCTGGGGGTTCCACTTTCACAGTGTTTCAGGGTCTCAAAGGGCCCATTTGCTGTATGTCTGCCTCTGCCATACCTGGAGGTTCCACTCTCACGGTGCTCAAGAGGGTCTCAAAGGGCCCATTTGCTCTAAGGCCTTCCCTGGCCCTATCTGGGGGTTCCACTCACTCTCACAGTGTTTCAGGGTCTCAAAGGTCCCATTTGCTCTATGGCCTTCCCTGGCCCTATCTGGGAGTTCCACTCACTCTCACAGTGTTTCAGGGACTTAAAGGTCCCATTTGCTCTATGGCCTTCCCTGGTCATACCTGGGGGTTCCACTCACTCTCACAGTGTTTCAGGGACTTAAAGGTCCCATTTGCTCTATGGCCTTCGCTGGTCATACCTGGGGGTTCCACTCACTCTCACAGTGTTTCAGGGACTTAAAGGTCCCATTTGCTCTATGGCCTTCGCTGGTCATACCTGGGGGTTCCAGTGTTTAAGAGGGTCTCAAAGGGCCCTGTTCAAGTAAGGTGGCAAAGAAAAACTCATACAACTGAGCTGTCAGCAGCTGAATCACAAAGTGCAGTAACCAGCACTTCTTGGACTGTGTCAGAGCAGTGCACGGCTGCCTCAAGCTTGGGATAGGACTCCGTTGGAAGAGATCAGACCAGCCATGGTCCATGTTTTCCTTAACAAACATGGCTCCAGTCCCCAAAGCTTTCTGCTGACATCATGGCTCCCCAAACTTTTCCGCTGACATCATGGCTTCCCAAAGCTTTCCGTCGCCATCATGGCTCCCCAAAGCTCCCAATGGTTTTTAGAAGGCATGTTTGGAAGGGTTTTATATTTTGTCTTCCCTAGTACCACCTTTGAAGTACAACATTCCTTCCCACCCCCACACATTGTGATTTCCACCACCACCACCCTCTAAAAATAAGCTTTGAACTTGAATTGATGTACAGTTGTCCCCCAACTACCAATCTATGATGTATCATTTGCCAAAGTTGTTTTTGTACCACGCACACTCACTGCTATTTCTCCCACATGAAAACCCATTTTAGTAACCAATATTTCAGCCTCTGCAACTTGAATTCCTTCCAAATAAACAAAAGCAGATGAAGGTCAACTAGTCTCAAGAAAAGCAACATTGGTCTTTTCCATTTTAGTGACCAAAATCTGGGGAAATTTGGGATTACCATGCCTATTTCTGAATGAAGGGCAAACCAGTTTGACTTTATATAAACTCTTTGATCAAACATTCCCAAATTTGGTACAGAGGAAGAGCAGACTGTCTGTTACAAATCTAACAAACACAGTGCTGATTTAAAGTCCAATTACAGAGTCGTAATATTTAGTTTGGACTGCCCCATTTTAAGAATTGCCTTATCGAATGTTGATTTGCTCAACTAAACAGCTTCATAGCTACTCTCCGCTACAAGTTCTCAACCATAAAAAGTAAATTAGTCTGCTAAGCACCCTCTTAGCTGGTCTTCATAGAAAAGAAAGCCATTTTACTGCAACACACTCTACATGGGGTTGCCCTTGAATCTTCTCCGGCGTTTGCAGCGGGTGCAAAATGCGGCGGCCAGACTGGTGGCGGGTGTGCATCATTATGACCACATCACCCTGGTCCTGGCTCGCCTGCATTGGCTACCCGTTGTGTCCCGGATTAGGTTCAAGGTCCTGGTTTTAGTTTATAAAACCCTCCATGGCCTGGGACCTGACTACCTGGCAGAATGAATCGCCCAGCGGTCAACTTCGGCCCGTCCAATGAGGATGTCGCGGGCGCACTCGCTTTGGGTGGCCACGCCCAGGGAGGCCTGGAAAACTTCGACCCGGAACCGGGCCTTCTCGGTGGAGGGCCCCACTCTCTGCAACCACCTTCCTAGCGATGTGCACCTAGCAGAGTCCCCGCCGGCCTTCCGGAGGGTGCTCCTCTTCCAGGAGGCCTTTGGTGACCTGGTTTAGTTTTTTTTTCCCCTCCCTGCCATGTGTCATAATCTTCTAGCTGCAGTTCCCCGCCATCCTGCAGCTCGTGCAAAGGTGCTTATTTTAAATTATTTGATTGTAGTATTTGTTGTATTTGTCCAGTTGATTGTATGTGATTCAATGTTGTGAACCGCCCAGAGTTCCTACGGGAAGATGGGCGGTATAGAAGCTCAATAAATAAATAATAAATAAATAAATTTTGAATTTTGATTCACATTATGTAGAAAAAGGTCAATATAATCATCTGTGGTTATTTGGAGAGTTCTGCCTGCAAAACCTGAATTGTTGGCTACGTATTTGTGATCTCAAGCCAGCTGAGATGCAACACTGTCCATGTATCTCTTATTTTTGCACATGGGGGGAAAGACCTAATGATTGCAGTACAATGGCAGCTTTTTTTGTTTTCAGCAATTATACCTTACTGAAACTGGCAAAAAAGATCAATGTTGTGGACAATTGGTGAGTATTGTGTGATAATCCTCTCTCTATCCGTGTGGCACTCAGTTGTTGTTTTTAATCTCAAAAATGTAAGAAAGCAAATCCATAACACGCAGAACAAGTTCAGATTCTGACAGAACCGGGACAAAACCAGAAAGACTTTTGCAACCTAGCAACATGGATTCTATTCTGACAAGATTGCCACAGGACCCAGTGAGTCAGAGAACAGCTTAAGAGATTCTGGAATATGGTGTCCCTTTGAACATGCAGGTTGCTGCTGTTGAAGGGAAAACAAGTTTATTATTAAGTGACCTGTCTATGGCCCTGGCTTTGGAAGAGGGGGTTGGGAGCTCCTGCCCTAATTAACAGAAGGTTATATTAAATTTACTACAGTAATAGTCTGTCCTGCTTGCCAGGACTGATACCTTTTAGTCACTAAATGGTAAGTGTCTTTCCATTCAATCAGCACTCTTTCCTGTTGAGTAGTAACAAAACTCCTTTTTGCAGCAGCTTAGCACATGAGCAACAGGGGGTTTATTTATGCAATTGCCAGCCATAGATTGTTTACTTTTTTCACTTTGATCGCCCTCAAGGATACTGGGCTATTCAATACTGCTTGCTTTTTTTGTTTCAAATCCTGCAGCAGTTCCCTTAAGAGATAGTCATCCTTCTCTCCTTGGCCTAGTTTGCCCTCCCTTGCCGGCTATGCTTTATAGCAGGAATACAGCTAAGCATAGTTGAAATGTTATTTCAGTATTGCTCAGCTCCACTTGCAGTAAACTGTCCCCTCCCCATTTTACAGCCACAAAAAGATGATTTAAAAAAACCAAACAGCTTTTTTTTGTATGTCTTGTTCTCATAAATCAGGAATATGGAGCGCATGGTCCTGCAGATGGTTTTGAATTACAGATCCCATCCTCCCTCTTGGGTTTTTTTTTACCATGTTTGCTAAGGATAATGGGAGCTACAGTCCAATGGCATCTGCAGGGTCACACTTACTTTAACCTCATCATAATGCCCCTCAACACTAATTTTAATATCTTGAGAAATCTGGAAGTTGAGTCATGGCAACTGGACTTCTTTTTCTTGAGAGATAGAAACCTTTCGCTGCTCATCCAAACAGCTTCATCAGTGGGTTGAGCAGTGAAATGTTTCTATCTCTCAAGAAAAAAAAGTCCAGTTGCCATGACTCAACTTCCAGATAAACTCACCTGGATGACTGAGAATCTTCACAGACATCTTGAGAAATGTATGCAATGATCCACAAATAGGATGGCATGTGTCTTGATAACAATAAATGGTTAATATTACCACAGGTTTTCTCGAAATCAGGCCGATAATTATGAGCCATCGAGACAATTTTGACTTATGGTGAACCTTTCAAGGGTTTCCAAAATAAAATACTCAGAAGGGTTTCACCTGATTTTTCCTTCGGGATAAGGGGGTCCCCTATAGACCAAGGCTATATTGGCTGAATCTCCTCCAAAGAGGCAGATACAGTTCTCACTGAGTTTGAAGGGACAGGCTCATTCCCCCATTTTTCACATCCAGTATTTTTGGCTGATTTTCGTCTTCAGCAAGCATTCGCTCAGTTGTGACAGAATCCTCTTCCTCTGGCTTTCCAATTCTGTAGCCTGCTGGTCTTTCCCCCAGAAAAGGACTCTGGAGGTGGGAGTTGGGGTTGTCTGAGGTTTTTAAAAAAATGCAAACACTGAGGAATAAATTAGCTAGGTTCAACTAGAGTAAATCCATTGAATGAATGGGAGTTATTAAGTCTGATGGATTCAGTGGGTCTACCTAGTTAGCACCAATAACTGGATTCAAGTTTTTCTTTAAAAATAGCTAGATTAATAGAAGAATATCACATACTGTGATGTGATTTTTAGGCTGCAGTTCAAGTCCAATCCCCACAATCACAGGGAGGGTTATTACCGATTGCCACCTCTGAGGTCAAAGAGGAAGGGTCTTGTACAGGTAGGTACCTAGATATCGAATCTTTCTTCTGCTGTGCGGTAGTTGCCTGGAAAAATAGATATGCTTTCCCAGTGGTCTTTTCCCTTCCCTTCCTATCCAATTAATTACTCTGATAACCTCTGAACTGAACTAATATATCTGACACAAATATTGTAGTAAAAAGATTTCTCTATGCAGAGGAAAACAAATCTGATAACTTATACGAACACTGACATTAGATGCACCTGACAAAGGCATTTCAGATTCACATGATTAAACTACTGTCTCTTCATTAGGTAAGAGATTTTACTTCTCACTTTGGCTCCTAAAAGAGAGACAGGAATATTAAAGAAATAAGTAGGCATAGGGAGATAGAGAGATTGGGCAAGAATTTTAAGTAGGAAGAGGGTAAAAATATTTTAGACAAACTGATTGACCAAGTAGAAGAATCATATGAAGGATTTGGGGGGAGGGGTATTTTATATCATTCTGCTTGATGAACTCTTCATAGAAAAGCAGCAAATGTTAATTTATACACCTAAGACTTTTGCACAGGGTAGTTTAACTAGTTGGACAATAAAGTATTCCAGACACCTTTCTTTCTGCGAGTGCCAGTTGGAAAAGCAGCAGATGAAGTCCAGGTTCAAACTGGGCCTTCAGACCTTCCAGACAGGAGGACCTGAACATGAAGATTCTCGTGTAAAATAAAAACAAGTCATGCAATTCTCTACCTGTCTTTTCAAAACAATGAGCATAATTGCAGGCAAATGAATTTATAAATATGAAAGTATCCCTTGGTTCTCCTGCTAGTCCCAAACAGAGCATATCCACTGAATCAGTTGTTGAATGTCGGTGAGTCAGTACTCAGCACTTACGAAATCACATAACTTGCTTTGCAAAAGTAGGAAGACAATCAGATTAGGTGGGACTAAGTTGAATTCCAGTTTGGATCCATCTCTTGTTGACTTGCTATTTCTACATATACCTTTCTTTGTATTAATATCTTTATCTCATCTAGAGATATCTTATCCCATCTTTATCTCTTCCTAGAGACAAAGGTCTCTCAATCTAAAGGTCTCTAAAAAGTCAGTTTTTACAAACTGGTTTTTTTCCTGGAATGAAAAGCTTGTGTGTGTGTGTGGTCTGAAGATGGCTCAAGTAAGATAGAGATGTACACCTCACCCTCCTGGCAGAGTGCTAAACATGGCAATCTCTGGGATCCAAAGAGACATGTGTGGCTCCCTAGAGTGCTTCCACATACACAGAAGATGCTCCCTCTCTTTACATTTAATGCAGAGACCTCCTCAAGGGCCTCCTAAGATTTAGGGAGAGATTTTGAAGAGATGTAAGTAGAAAGAAGAAAACAGTAGTAGTGTTAATGTGGAAAGTCAAGTGTGGTCTGGAATGACCCAGGAAAATTTCATCCTGCTAAGGATGAAGGATAAGATAGTATACATCCTTCTCATTTCATATACATAAGCCAGCTGGACTGGGATTTGAATTTAGCTTCATGATAAATGGTGGGATAGCCATTGGACCTGGAGGCAGTAGGCTAGCTTACTTGTCACAGGATCTCTGCACCCACCTGTAGCTCTGTCCCACCACAGTTGGGTTTAGATAGCATGGCCAAGAAGAACCACTGCTGTCAGCATATGTTGCCAGTAGTGGCTGCCTTCCTCTGCCTAGTGGTGGGGCATTACCTTGCAGGACATTATAGAGAGATGTGACAAGGCACAATGCTGTCTGAATGTTAAAAGAACGACTTGCATTTTAATGTGTAACGTGTAACTAGTCCCATCTTCACAGATGCTGATTTTGTAGCTTGTGAATGAATTCAGAGTAGAGATGGGCACGACCAGAATTTTTTTTTTCGAGTTGTCATTTTTCGGGACGGGTCCGTTTCGGCTCGTTTCCGTTTTTCGTGAAATTTAAAAAAAAATTGTCGTTTCGTGTTGTTTGTCGTTTCCATCACGATTTAGTGCGATTTGACGTCCCAGCGAGCGGCGTCCCGCCGGAGCTAGGTGTTTTTGCACCCTAGGCGGCGGGCGGGGTGGCGGGGGGGCCATGGGCGGGCATGGCAGTGGCAGGGGGGAGGGGCGTGCGTGCGGGCGCGGGTCCCGCAATGACCCAGAGCAGGCGGAAAACACTTTAAACTGACTTGCTGCACAAGACTGCATCGAATAAAGCAATTGCAATTTTTATTGCAAAGTGGGCAGTGCACCCACAGCAGAGCTGCAGGCAGGTTATGAAAGGACCTTGGCTTGCTTGCCACAAGCAAATGAAATTTTTAAAATAAATCCACACCTCCCCTCCCACTCAAACCTCCCCCCCCCTTTGAAGCACTATCAGAAAAGAAATCCTAACAAACTGCAGGAGAATAAAAAAGAATAAACTGTGTTGCTATTCCCCACAGCAGACAGAGAATGAAAGGAATTATTATTATTTCCTAAAAATTCAATTGAATCAATTCCCTCCCTGCCTGCCTAACTGAAATCTAAACTAGTCAGCACAGCAGCCAGCTACACACAGCCCTCTCCCACCCATATCCAAGCCCGGACTGCGACTCTTCTGGGAGTGCCTCGCCTTTTTATGCCCTCTTGCACATCCAGAAGTGTCAGTCAAAACCTGGCCATGCGATTGGTAGAATGGGTCCAAAAATTTGCATGGTCCCATCCCATGGCCAGCCCATCATTGCGCAGGTGTAAAAAAATAAAAATAAAAATAAAATAAAATAAAATCAGTGCGACCTTTTACTGCTATAAAAAAACCCACTGCTGCTACTGTAAAAATTCAAGCATTTAAAATAGCTAATTTTTGCATGTTTCTGTGGTGCTTTGGTGGTTTTTTGGACCATGATTTCAAAAAAAATATTGCGGACGCCATTTTGGATCCCCCCGCACCGCATGGCAAATGGAGACGCCGAGGATGCCCCCTCCCAGCCCGGTACCAACAGCCCAGGACAGGAGGGGGGAAGGCTGGGGACCCCCCCCCCAGAAACCACCCCTCTGGTAGGTGCCCTCAGGCAGGCATATTTTCGCCTGCTTTTTTGGCCGGGAATCAGGTTTTTTTAAATTTTTAAAACTTTTCTTCTGTGCCGCTTGGCATCGCGCGATCGCCGGGCGATGCCAGGAACGACAACGAAAAATCAGACCCAATTTTTCTTTTTTCGGATCGAGTTTGAGTTCTGACAGCTTAATTGTCGTTACCGTTTCCGTTACGTAACGGAAACGATATCCGAAAACGGAAACGACAATTTCGCCAAGTCGTGCCCATGTCTAATTCAGAGTCATTGCACAACTGCAAAATATGCTTTAGTTTAAACAGCCAAACATGGACTGCAAAAAGTTTGGACATACATTAAGAAATTAATTAATTACAAATGTTAAATGTTGAGGTGCCTTGTTTGAGAGGAATAAACCACAGGCAGGGAGCTGCTATAGGGTACCACTTTCTCTTAGAGCCAGGCTTTTGTGGAAGGATTCAGGCAGTCTAGAATGGGAACCATGATAGTTGAGGCCTCTGAAGGGAGAGAGATAGAAAGTAACTTTTCCCGAAACTCTTACCCATCCTTTGCATTTTGCCTGGGCTGATGTCAGTCCTACACTGGTGCCAAGCCAGTGGACAGATATACCCCTTAGGAGTCCAGTAGTGACTCATCCCAGTGGTGACTCATCAAATGCCATCCTTAAACCATGGGCCTGAGTATTTATTTTATAGGCATGAGGAGGTTCTGCAGAATGGAACTTAGTACAAATTAAAAATAGGCATCCTCCAGCTTTTTTGGACAAGAACCCCAATAACCCTTGGCTACTTATCTTGTGGCTGGGGAGGATAAGAATTTTACTTCAACATATATAGATTCTTTAAAAAAAAAGGAAAGGAGCCATGGTGTCTGTTCAACATATAAAGGTGCGAAAACATCCCCCCCCACACACACACAAGCTGTATAAAACCATTTGTGTTGCTCCTAATACACTAACTTCCTTTGCCTATCTGCTTGAGTGTTTGCAGGCAGTGCAATATCACAGGATGTTCACCAGTATCACTGAATGTTGATAACAACCCATAGTAAGTAGCAGCAAGTTGTACCATCGATCAAATGGCATGTGTGAAGAAGTGAAGGCACAGAATTTTAGAAAAACCTTTTAAGAACCCACTGATCGTATATAAAAACCAAGCAACCACTAAGCTTATACAGTATTCACCTTCCCAGTTTCTCAACCCAACAGATAACTGTTGGCTTTTCAGCTTCATTTGAAAAACTGCAAAAATTCTGCCTTGGCCGTTGGATCAGGAAGCAGAACTGCATGTATGCCTTTCGTCTCCATTTACTGGGCAGAAGCAATTCCCCATCTAGCTGGTTGAGACAGACAGGTGGATATCCATTTCTGCACATGTGTAGCCTCCGGCTGGATTTGGGCATCTGCACCTAACACTGTTGCTTTGGCTTCATTATTTTCATCCTTCTTGCACTGACAAATCACAGCAGGAGAAGAGAGGCAAAAGCAGTGTGCTAAGAAAAC
Organism: Phrynocephalus forsythii; assembly: GCA_029282475.1. Classification (NCBI taxonomy): domain Eukaryota; kingdom Metazoa; phylum Chordata; class Lepidosauria; order Squamata; family Agamidae; genus Phrynocephalus; species Phrynocephalus forsythii. The sequence goes on from JAPFRF010000002.1 coordinate 37,355,561, forward strand.
TGACAGTGGCTATAGGCCAAAAATAGAAGGAGGCCAGGGGAAAACATAGCTTCAGTTTAAACCACCTTTTTATATATTATCAGGTTTTTGTTGTTAACCATTCACATACCGTCTTTTTGCCAGTAGGGACGTTTATGATTCATGTAAGGTAAACCTATTTCAGTAGGACTTATCCTGCTTTGCAAAACTTCCAGTATTAATCTGAAAATTTGTTAAGTGTTTCACCTTCACCAGACCAAAACTGATACAGAGAACAGGGGTGGGAAAGAGTTGACAAATCAGTATGGGAAACAAGTAGAAAGGGACTGTGATCTTTTGCTAATGGCCTGTCAAACGACACCAGGTAGTTATCTATTGCTCTGTCTTCTAGCCCTCCTAGCACCAAATAGCCTGCAACTGGAGGTGTATCTACAACTGTTTTCAGACTACAGTTCACAGAACTAAATTCATGGAACTCTTTGCTTGCAGCCTCATATCACTGGTGAGTACATGGTGTGAGGGCCAAGCCTTTTGTTCACCCGGTTTTACCCCTCCAATCTGCCATACCTCTAGAGGCTAGTCCCACACTTCCTGAGCTAACACCTTGAATCACTCAATCTATTGGTGGGACAGGGCATCAGCTATGCTGTTATCCGAAACCAGGACTTGTCATGCCTGGACAACAATATTAACCTGCAAGGACCTCAGTGTAAATGAGAGTTTCACTTTCTTCTACTACAGTGGACCCTTGTATAACAAACAGCTTGTATAACATAAAATCTGTACAACATAAAAAATTCCGGAGATAGGGGAAATTTGCTGAACATAATCGCCTATGGGGAAAATCCATACAACATAAAATGGGATTACTCCGTTTTCAATGCATTCCTATTGGAATTTGTATAAAGGAAAATTTGTTTAACATAATTTCATTTGGAACGAATTAATTCCTTTATACAAGGTACCACTGTATATCCTTTGGACTTCGAGTAGACACATAACCCTCTCAGATGTTGATGTGAAGTTGTTAACGATGTGCACAGCAACGAGGTTACAGTAACCCCCCGCCTATCACGGCGGTTAGGGACCCACCCGACCAGTGATGACTAAAAATCCACGATATGCGGATGCAGTTCGGGTGGGGCGGGGGGCGGTGTGCCACCGCTGCTTCCCTGGGCTGCTGGAAGACATTTTAAAAAGCCCTCTAACAGTCCTGCAAGGGCAGTGGATGATTTGATCCACCGTGCTTGCTGCAGGCGCCATTCCTCCCCAGCCAGCGCCAATCAGCTGCTTGGCGCTGGCTTGAGGCCAGCGCTCCCCCGCAATCTCCATTGAAATGCATTGGCTCGATGCATTTCAATGGAGAAGGCCCGGGACTGGAAGGGATTTTAAAAGGGGCACGCCACTTCTCTGGAGTCCCCACGCCTTCCAGTCACGGAGGCAGACTTACCTCAGTGACTGGAAAGGATTTAAAAAGGGGTGCACCGCTTCTCCAGAGCCCCCGCGGGGGGCGGGGGAGAGCTGCACACCCCTTTTAAAATCCCTTCCAGTCATGCAGGCAGACTTACCTCCATGACTGGAAAAGATTTAAAAAGGGGTGCACTGCTTCTCCGGAGCCCCCATGGGGGGGAAGGGACTGCCCCTTTTAAAATCCCTTCCAGTCCCGGGCCATCTCCATTGAAATGCATTGGTTAAATGCATTTCAATTGAGAAATTTTTTTTCCATTGCAATGCAATGAGGCAATGCATTCCAATAGGGAAAATTTTCTGCATTGAAATACATTGAGTCAATGCATTTCAATGGCGATTGCAGGGGAGCACTGGCCCCAAGCCAGCGCCAAGCAGCTGATTGGCGCTGGCTGGAGAAGGAATGGCACCTGCAGCCAGCGCTAATCAGCTGGAGCCCCGGCATGTACTGCGGTCCTGCGATATAGCGGGACGGCATACGTGAGCAACAAAATGGCGGGGTTTACTGTATCACACTAAAAACGGACCACCAAATTAGCCCAGCCGTCTGACCATAGCCACAAGACTCCAAAAAAAAAAGTGAAACAATCCAAAAATCAAGTCTCACATCAGGCCATTCTCATGTCATTCAACTGGTCACATCCCAGCACACCAACTACTGTGGCAATACTGTATATGCCATAGCCTGGAAGTGCATGGCCCATGTCAAAACAAGCCTCAAATTCAAATCCCAACTGCTCGAAGTCCGTAGGATATACTAGAAGAAAGTGAAAGACTGACTTATTGTCACATCTCACCATTTCTGCCTCCATGACACAGGAGCAAACTGTGTGCACCACAGTAACAAATGATACATATTGGACACTGCACAGATCCTGTGGGATCCTGTCATTGACCAAACTTACTTCACGGTATGAAAGGAGATGTATTAACCTGTACTCACCCGGTGCTTTCTTGGGAGCTAATCCCAGTGGGAATAGCTGCAAATTATCTGGAAAGTGGGGTCCTTTGTTGATTTTTGGACACACTTGCTCCCATCTCATAAATGGACTTCTTCTTCTTCTTTTCCCTGGCTATGAGTGTGTCCCCAACAACAGGAATTTGAAAACCAAACTCAAAACCATTTAACAAGTAGATGGCAGCCTTTCTATCTGGGTACACCCATAACCAATTGGGCAAGACTTTAAGCTTAATAAGGCAAGGGTCCTTTTGCAGGTGCTGTGCCACCTGAAGTGTACTCCCTGTCACTGCCTGTGTCTTTATGCCCTCCTTGCTGTGCCCTGGCCCTAAAACAGTTAATGATGCTATGGTGAGCTCCATAGATAGAGCAATCGTGCCTGGACTTGCACACCTTCTTATTACAGTCCCCTTCGCTATCGAAGTCCCAAGAAACTATGTGAGTTTGAACCATCTGCCCAATGACTGGGGTGGGGGTGGGGTGTTTTTCTGTATGGATCATCTTATAGCCCACTATCAAACCAATCCTCAAGTGCAGGGTGTGCTGGCATCATGATCTGAATCCAAAGGCTGGGATGTGGTTTATCCCATCAAATATTAGGGTGAATGGCTGCTCACATACGAACATTTTCATCATACAAGAGCCCCTGCTGGGCTGGTTGGGTGGAATGTAGAGTAACTCCATTTTTGGGAGGCACCAGATGTCCTCTCAAAGCAGAGAGCATCTGCCCAATCCAGTAGAGGCATTATTTTCAATTTTAGTTTTTTCAAAACAAAGAAAAAAGGTTGCTTCTGTTTCTCCCCTCTGTGAACCATTTCCTAGGGAATGGAGGAACCAAACAGTGGAAGAAGGCAGTGTATCTTTAACTGGAATAGCTCTCCCTGCCCCAGCTTCCCATCCACCTCCAGCACTCTCTCCTATCCAGTGTTGCAGCACCAACATACTTATGAAATCTTTAAACACTGACACCATAGGATGATCCGTGATCTATCTGGCAAAGCAAAATAAAAGGTGGCCTTTATTCTTCCTAATTAAAACAAATTAACGAGCCTATTCAGATCATGTTACACCTATGAACCTATTAAGGCTATTGTCGACCTAAGAAGCCTATTCAGGCCACTGTCCAACTTATGAGCCTATTCAGACTAGGGTGACATGAGGTCAAGGTGAACTATAAAATGGAGGACTCACCACTAACCTTCCTCAGGCTGACGAAACTGCTTGGATGAGCACCAAAACGTTTCAGTGACTCAAGAAAAGAAGTCCAGTTGCCATGGGCTTCCAGTTAGATTGTTGGGCTTAAAATTGGTTGATCCAGTTTCTAGTCCACATTAAGTTGTGAAACCTGACCTACTTCATGGAATTGTTGTAAAAATAAGTGGGGTGGAGGAAAGCCAGCATGAGCTTATTTGCGGGGCACAAAGAATATTAATGTAAGTAACAAACTATATATTTAAAATAATTAATAACGGATGACCACTAATTAAAAGAGGGTCAACTCTGGAAATGTAAACATAAAATTCCATGTGTGAAAAAGCCTTTCTTTATGAGTAGTTTTTTCTGGAGGAGAAAAATTATCAAAGATAAGCAGGATAGCCTTAAACTGCCTGAAATCCAACACTATTAGCTATTTATATGAAATACCTATTCTGTGAGTCAGTTGAGACTCTTCAACTCCTTTAATATACTGATGCTTATGCATTTATAAATGGTGGCTCAAATTATGTGGATTACTACTATATCATCCTTTACTTTTGTTACTCCTGGATGGTACAGAGGAATCTGCCCCCCTCTCAATTCCAGCAGCCTGGCCAGCAGTGGGATAGATTGGGAGCATAGGTTTATCAACATCTGGAGGCCTTAAGATTCACCACTCTTGGTATTGTTCCAACTCAAACTCAGAATTCTATGCAGGCAGAGGATCCAAATACGCTGTAGATGTCATTTATTTGTAGCCCTCCCAGTAAAAATCTGCTTAGCAGGAAAATGCAGAAAAGGTACAAAAAGTGTGTTTTCTAGAAGCCCTTCCTCTGGAAGCACATGAAAGAATCTGATAGGGAAGAAAAAAATAACAACTGGAATAATTCAGGAAAATGGGTATGCGGTAAATTACACATGTTGGGATGAACCTCTAGAAAATCTCTTGCATGCTAAGCCATCACCTTGGGTTTAGTTTCATCAGCCAGGCCTTGTGAAATGTGGCTAGGAAAGTTGGACCTGTATCAGCAGCTCAGTATATTTTGATTTCTCATGCAAATTCTTTCCCAAAGTTTGGGATTCAAATGCCACTTGTGAGAGACGTGCTTTTTGACTTCGCCAGAGGTTTTATTAGGTTTTATCGTTATGCCAGCCAGTTATCTTGGAAAAGGATAAGACACCAAATAGCAACCAGCCGTTTTGCAGGAAAGCAATGCTGCCGAAGAATGCTTCCCTCGGGGCCACTGTTCATCTCTACGACACACTGTAGTCCATGAACAATAAAATGAACAAATCTGCAGCAAAGGGAAGAGGTTAATTTTTCAAAAAAAAAAGTCTTTACCCTTCCTTTCTGAATGTCTCTTTTCAAAGGGCTCAGAACCTTTTCCCCCCTACCCCAAGCCAAATCATTTGCCTGCTTCTGAGCTTTCCATTCTCTGTTGCTCAGTGCTATTATCTAGCTACCACTCCCCACTCCATACTTTTGCAATTGTCTGTTTGCTTGTTCACAGGGCAGTCTGAGAACTGCCACAATTTCAGTGTGGTTAACTTAACAGAAGCATCAAGTTAATTCTCAGATTATGCTTTTGCATATCAATTGATGCCGCACCTCGAAAAGCATACACAGATCGGTCTGCTCTGCTTTCACAATGGGCTCACACTGAGCACATGTTGCCTGTGTCTTCCCTTGGTAAATTAGTGCACTGTACTCATGTTGAGCCGGGGTGGGGGTGGGGGTGGGAGGTTATTTAGACTGGGCCACACTGCCTGGGAAATCAGGAGCAGGACTGCCTGAGTGCACCCACTGAACTGGGTATTCTCCGTGTCTGTGTCCCATTCCCCTGAACTGGGAGTGGATAAGAAACACTTTCCAGGCCCTAGGAACCCAAACTAAACCTCTTCTCCTCCCAGAGTTTAGCAGAATGGACTGGACAGTGTCAGAAGCTGTGAATAAGAGGAAACAAGAGGGGAGCATGGGAGGGGGCTGTTCAGGAGCTGGGACAGCTCTTTCATTGGTTCTGGGTGAGCTGATCATACACATGGATGAGGAAAGACAACAACAGCCTAGTACTTCAACAAGCTATTGTTTGCTCCTAAGCTTTCTGGGTCCAAATACAGTAATACCTTGGTTTACAAGCATAATCTATTCCGAAAACCTACCACTGGATTTTACTTAGTGTTTTTAATCTGACAAGAATAAAATGCAATTTGTAGTCCCATATACACTTGACTAGCTGCCCCATAGATGGTTTGAAAAATAAGAAACAATGTTGGAAACAAATTAAATAAAAATATAAATACAAAGAAAAACCTGCACTCTCCTTTGAAAACATTCCTGGCTGGTGTGAGGGAAACCTGCCTTCCTCTCTCCTCCCTCTGCTTTGGAAGCTTGCCTGAGATGGAACAATCCAGGCAATGACCTAAAATCCAGCAGGGGGGGAGAGCAAACGAGCCACTACTTGCTCACTTGCAATCCTGTGACCTGCTCCAGTGCTTGTATATCAAGAAACTGCTTGTGGATCAAGGCAAAATTTAGAATAAATGTTTGCTTGTCTTGCAAAATGCTCTTAAATCAAGTTACTCTTCAGCCAAGGTATTACTTGTACATGGCTGAAATTTCAATGACTGGGTCAAAGACTCCCAGTTGTGTTAGTTGTCAACTCAAGTTCTGAAAGTTCTGGATATAGGCTGGTACCGTTCCACAGTAATTTTGCACAGAAAAGGCTTTCTAGATTTTGCAAATGCAAGAATCTGTTACTAAACAGTTTAAAAATGGAATAATAAAAGACATCTGGTCAAAAGAGTGAACTACAGAACCCCAACATACAATTGCTTGATTTCCAACCTCCTGCTTTTACCACCAATCCAGTAGCATCTAATGCTTCTGCTTAGCATCTCAAGCTCATTTATACAACCTCTTTGGCCAACAATATAAAATGATGCATTGCTATCACTAGGCATGACTGTAAGACAGTGGAAATGGCACCAAAAGACAAAATGTGACAAAATCTGGAAGATGCATACATGCAGCAAGCAAGCAAGCAAGCAAGGGAACAGAATTCCACCTGGGCAGAAAGTCTGAATAGCTCTTGAGTGATGGGTGTATGGGTGGAAGTGGCATGAGCCAGAAAGATAGTGACACATCCATGGTTGGCTGCTGTTTCCCTAGAGAAAATAGTTGTTAAGCATCTGATGAAACAGAAACTTGCCTGTGCTAAAGCTGATTTCTATAATCAGGCTGATAGAGAAAGAAATAAAACTGGAAATGATGTTTTTCCAGTTGTAAGAAGCAAATGTTAATTTCAGGTTTGCCAACATCTCCAACTCTTCAGATTGCTTACTAAGCCCTTGATAAGTCCTGCTGTAAATGTTTCTCAGAGATCTCGTAGCTCTGAATCCTTGTGTTACATTTCTTTAAGGAATTCCTCCACAGAAGACAACAGACATGGCACTAATATTGGCATGGCTGTCCTTTTATGAGATCTCATTATTTATTTATTTATTTATTTATTATATTTATATCCCGCTTATCTACAGGGTACTCTAAGCGGCTTACAACAAAATTACTTCAACCAAAGATATCAAGTTCATCCAGAAATGGGAAATATTACTATTTACAACTCTAACTGCTAGAATTCTGCAGCCAACAAAGGCTGATACTTCACGTCCATCTCATCGCTGTTCACGGTCCTACTGGGGACCAGTACGAAGAAATCTAACTGCACGTCCATTGTGGGATGAGGGGAGTTCGTCCTGACCATGTCCCCTGAACTTCGATCTAAGTGGGATGAGAGATTCCCTTCCCTGGCCTCGGGAATCTCCTCATCTCGCTTCTCGTTCTGATACAAGTGCCGGTGAGGTAAGCCTCGTCACGCAAGGTGCCATTCTCCATCTAGTGGCAGGAGTGCAAAGTGCCATTCACCAGTACATTCCCTATGGAGTCAGCAATGCAGCACAGAGAGATTAAAAGACAAATGCCTCAAGCTTAGCTCCGTAATGCATTGAAGGCAAGGCTTCGGAGAATCAAAACATTGAAAAATGGAAGGTTGGGGCAATAAAAAAAATGGAGAACAAAGGCATGGAATTTCACATTTCATTGCGGAATGAAGACGTGCAGAAACAGTCATGCCGGTATCATCAATCACGCCCATGCATACACAGGAACAGGGGCAGAACCGCAAGACGTCCACGTGACCGTGACCGACATCAACATGCAACGAACTTCCTCCCGGGACGAGAGTGGACGTGAAATAACCGTCATAGTCAGTGACCATTTTTGCTGGAATATTATGGGACTCCATAGTCAAACAAGCCATTTCCCCCCAGTTTCTGGGTTGCTCCACAGTCATTGTCACAGAATATAGTTATATGCTCCACAGGCTATTCAACAGTGATGTGTTTCATGGACATAACTACAGAGTTAGTCTTCCTTTGAAATAAGACTACGACTAAGATCAGATATTATCACTATACAGTATTATGTACTGTCAAGTTGCATCTGATTTCAGGTGATACTAACAGGGTTTTCAATGTATGTGAGATATTATATATATTGTACATGAGAGTCTTAGATCAGTCTGAAGACTTCATCCTGATTTCATCCACTCCAGTGTTGTTTCATTTTCGTTCCAATTCAACTTGCTGCCTCTTCTGTCACGTGCATACCAAAGATATCACAGGCACTGTTTCAAATAAAAATCTTATCCTAAGATGAGGGATAGACCCGAACATTTTCAACTGTTAGTATAGCATGGTGGCGGCAAACCTTTGGCACTCCAGATGTTTTTGACCACAACTCCAACAGTCCTTTGTCATTGGCAATCTAAGCTCAGAATTCTGGGAATTATGGTCCGAAACACATGGAATGCCAAAGATTTGCCGCCACTGGTATAGCATGTACTGTTCAAGGGGCTTCAGGCTCTGTATGTTCCATCATATTAGTGGCATTCCCTGAGGTGTGGCTTTTAGACCTAATATTATAGCCCTGCTCTTTACTGAGAAGCCTCCCATCCATCATCTTCATAGCACTGAATTAATACGTCATGGCAGTGGCTTCCAAACCTGGGTCGCCCAGGTGTTCTTGGACTGCAATTTCCATCAGTTGTGCTGGCCAGGGTTTTGGGGAGTTAAAACCTGGGTTACCCAAACTTGGGAACCACTGCATTATGGCAACATGGGACTCAATTTAGGATAAAGGTGATACAACGTAGAACTATTTTAAATAATAAATAAATACAGATGGGCATGAAGCACTTTTCTTCATGCCAAATTGTACACATGACACCACAGGTGCCGTGTATTCCCTCCCTGCTCCCCCCCCCAACCAGCTGCCCCACTCGCAACCCTCAGCACACCACCTGGGTCATTCTCTATTGCCAGCTGTCCAGCTCAGTCCAGTCCAGAGATCAGGTTTCCCTCCCCACCTTTCTTCTGGAAGCTCAGATGAGGAAGTTCTCTCTGCACAGCTGGTGAGTGGCCGGCTGCTGGAGGTGCCATGGAAGGGAAGCCCAGGCTCCTGCCCAGGCTGAACAGCCAGCAAAGGGGTAGGACCAGGGTGATATGCCAAGGTCTCATGCCCATCTCTATAAATAAACCATGGCCATACCTTAGAATATGCTTAGCTATAATGGCAGCAATTAAGGTCCGGGAGCAGAAAATGAAGTTTATATTTATCACTGTTATCTGGTGTCAAGTTGATTTTTTCACTTAATGGCAACTTAAGAGCAGTCTTATGAGCAGTCCTGCTCAAGTCTTGCAAACTAAGAGTCATTGTTTCCTTTGTTGAATCAACCCATCTCATATTTGGTCTTCCACTTTTGTTGCTGCCCTCCACGTTACCCAGCATTCCTGTCTTTTCCCATAAGTCTTGTCTTCTCACATGTGGCTAAAGTATGATAGATCTAGGTTATCCAGTTTTTCTTTTAGAGAGTTCAGGGTTGATTTGTTTTTCCTTCTAGTGCCCATTTACTTGTCATTCTGGAAGTTGGTAGAACTCAGAATGCTCCCCTACAAATTTAATGGATTCTTTTTTTTAACTTCTCATCTATTTAAGCAATCCTGTCTACATAGTTGTCAGAAAGTTGTCATTTTGATTGTGAACTGCACAGAGACCTTTGGGTAGGGGGCGACATACAAGCTAAATAAAAAGATAAAAAGAAAAGATAAAGATAAAGCTGATCTATATATTTGTGGAGGAGGTGTGCGTGCGTGTGTGTGTTCCTTTTTTCTTGCCAGATTTCTCCTCCTGCTGGCTTGCGTAGCAAACACACTGCACACAGATAAACAGACAATGAATCTGCAGAAAGTTGTCAGAAGTGGCCAAGAGATCCAGGTACTGATAGATTCTCATTAGGCTATTTATAGCATCTTGTCTCATCTTTGGTCATTTTCCCAGCTGTATAACAGCATGGGGGGAAGATGGCTGCCTTCTCAGTCACCAGCACAAGCTCACCAACTACTTGTAACTTAGTGAGCTTGTCTCAGGGTTGCTAAGCAACGAGTACAGGCTTCTTCCCACAGACTTGGCACAATGGCTGAAGTTGGAAGGCTGCAGTCTTCTTGACCCTAAAAAAAGATTTAAAATGTTGGAGGCATACACATGCAAAAAGCTGCTGCACTCTCTAAGGTTTGAAAGATACAGTTATGAAAAGATAAATATTTAACATGAAGTGTGTGCATATCTATCTATGTGTAAGAGAAAGACAGACTGAGGGCGTTTATACACGACCCCTAAGCTCTGCCGCAAATGGCTGCAAGCTCCGGACGATAAAAATGTTTACCCACCAGCTCCGGAGTTTGCAGACAATTAAGTGCGACCCCGCCCACTTAGCACGACCAAACTGCACTTTTCTTGTACCTGCTTTTTTATAGTGAAAATATTTGATGCGGAGACTGCCTGAGCTCTCCTCGCTTCTTTCTGTTGTTTTTCTTTTGCCTCCGCCCTTTAAAGAGGAACCAGGAAGTAAACGGAGGTCGGAGCAACCGGAGGTAAGCCTTTTATTCTTTTGTCTATGTCTAAGGCTTTTTTTTCCTCCCCCCCCCCTCACGCAGACAGAACAAAGAAGTGCCCAGCGGGTGGGGAGGGAGGAACAGCAACGAACCCTCAAGATCTCTGGTCCGAATTTAAGGGACCAGCGGATCTTAGGGGTTGTGTAAAAAGGCCCTTAGAGAGAGAAAAGAGAAAATGTGGTTTAGGTTTCTGGCTGTGGAAAGAGAGGTAGGGATTTCAATTCCCTGTTGGACCTCCTTTACAGGGACTGGGTTTGATGATCCATCTCTGCAGTTCGAAGATAATCATTATACAGTATTCGTGTCAAAAGTACTGGGTGATACATATATATGAGCATGCATAACTTGTCTGTTGGTGTATATGCATAAGCCATGCATAGTGATAACATTATTTCACATACTCCTGTAGAAACCATGTAGAAAATGATATTGCTGAAGGTTTCACATTGAGTGAATGCCACCATGGGGAAAAAGGAAGTGCAGATGTTTCATTTCTGGTAGCCAGAACAGCTATGATTCAAAACTGCCACAACTGACCATGTGCTTTAAAATTTCCATGTTCCACTGCTTGTATTTCACAATTTACTGTATATTTGAAAAGACAACGTCCATTAATGTGACTTCAGTTGGCCTACAGCTGGGCAGGCCTGGTCAGCAGTGACAAAACACACAATGCACCACACCTTTTGGAGGAGAAAAGGCCACAACTTTATTGGTAACAGCCGAGTTTACATGGCATAGCACTGGGAGTGGCTCCAGCTCATTGGGAGACCCAACAGACTCGATGCAAACCAACATTCTACCTCAAGTCCCAAGTTAGACAGAGGTGTGTGTGTGTGTGTGTGTGTGTGTGTGTGTGTGTGTGTGTGTGTGTGTGTGTGTGTGTGTGTGTGTGTGTGTGTGTGTGTGTGTGTGTGTGTTAAGAATATCTGCAATATTCTTAAAAACTGTTGTATACTCAATGTTTCCAATTATATATGCTTTCCTCAGTGTTGTAAGTCGCCTTGAGTCCTTCCCAAGCAGGAAGGCAGGATAAAAATATTTTAAATAAATAAATTATAAAATCCCGCGGAGACCACAAAGGTATATGCTAGTCCATGGTTCCTTGCCATCCAGGGGTCACAGATGGGCTCTTGGCTGCCCAGCCAGGACAGGCCAGGTCAGTGCTCCTGCCCCACCCCACCCCCTTAGTGGGATTCTTTTATTTCCAGGGCACACAAATCTTCTAAATCCTAGTCTGTCACTCTATCAACTAAAACTCATCCCGCATCTTTTATTTTTATATACTGTACATGTTAAAAAGTGTGGTCAGCCAGCCAGATGGGGCAGGATACAAATACAATAATAAATAAGTAAACTTTTTTGTCCACAGTCTTCTACTATTTAGTTTCCACTGATGACATCTTTTGGTTCCAATATTATGACAGAGGGAGAAAATTGTCTAATTTTCTGCTTTCTACATATCTGACATAATTTTATAAGCCTTCATGAAGTATCCCACGTACTTGCCTTTTTTTTTTAAACAAAGCCATCCCAAACACCAGTCCTGTGATCATTTTGGTTCCCCTTTCCAACTCCATATTATATTTTTCAGGTGTGATGACAAAGGCTGTAAACTGTGTTCCATACGTGATCCATTGTGGATTTCTATAAGGTCCGTATGATTCTGGCTAGAGATGGGCACGACCAGAAAAAATGACGTGTCGAGTTTTTGATTGTCGGGACGGGTCCGTTTCGGCTCGTTTCCGTTTGTCGCGATAATTTTCAAACATTTGTTGTTTCTGTTTGTCGTTTGGGTTGGGGTTAGGGTTGGGGTAAGTTGGCTCTGGGAGGCGCCTCTCTGGGTGCCTCTGACGTCTGACCCACTAAGAAGGGAAGGGAAGGGAAGCGTAACGCGAAGCTGCCGCGTACCACACATTACGTTAGGGTGGGGGGTAAGTGGCAGAGACACCTCTCTCTCTGGGTGCCTCCGACTCACTAAGAAGGGGAGCGTACTAGCGTACTGACGTACAGGTTAGGGAATGGGATAGGGGTAGGGGATAGTGAGCTGTGGGAGGCACCTCTCTGGGTGCCTGTGACCCACTAAGAAGGAAAGTGTACTTGCGTACTGATCTGGGTTAGGGTTGGGGTTAGGGTAAGGGCTAGGCTTAGGGTTACGGTTAAGGTTAGGGTGGGTTAGTGGGCTGCACCTCTGGGTGCCTCTGACCCACTAAGAAGGACAGTGTACTGGCGTATGGGTTAGGGTTAGGGTTAGGGTTCGAGTTAGTGGGCTTTTTATGCCCTCTGGCACATCCAAAAGTCTCAGTCAAAACCTGGCCATGAGATTGGTGGAATGGGTCCAAAAATTTGCATGGTCCCATCCCATGGCCAGCCCATCATTGCGCAGTTGTAAAAAAATAAAAATAAAAATAAAATAAAATAAAATCAATTGAGACGTTTGATTGCAAAAAAAAAAAAAACCCACTGCTGCTACTATAAAAATCAGGCATTTAAAATACCTAATTTTCAAATGTTTCTGTGGTGCTTTGGTGGGTTTTTGGACCATGATTTAAAAATAAATATTGCGGTCGCCATTTTGGATCCCCCCCACTGCATGGCAAATGGAGACAACGAGGATGCCCCCCCCCAGCCTGGTACCAGCAGCCCAGGACAGGAGAGAGGGGGGAAGGCCGGGGACCCCCCCAGAAACCACCCCTCTCTGGTAGGTGCCCTCACTGAGGCAGGCATATTTTCGCCTGTTTTGGCCGGGAATCGGGTTGTTGTGTTTTTAACTTTTTTTCTGTGCTGCTTGGCATCGCCCGATCGCCGCGATGCCATGAACGACAACGAAAAATCAGACCCAATTTTTCTTTTTTGGTTCGGGTTCGAGCTGGAGCGGAGTAATTCTCGTTACCGTTCCCCGTTACATAACGATAACGAGAACCGAAAACGGAAACGAGAATTTCGCCGCTCCGTGCCCATGTCTAATTCTGGCTGTTTGTTTCTGATTCCTTCCATGAACGTTATATAAAATAAACATAAAGCAGATAAAATCCATAATAATCCGCCTGGAAAACAGATCTGGGATCCCTGTTCATACACTGAATATACTTCCTGCCCAAGTTTTGTATTTGTAAATATAACAGTCACCACAACACCACAAGAATATGCAACTGACCCCATAGGAAGTTACCTTAAAGCTTCTTAATCCTTGCAGGTAATGTAATGGATGACATCCTTCTGTTGCACCAGTTTCTTTCCCAACTTGCAGCAAGATAAAAGAAAATGTAGTTAATCATCAATATACTGAAAGTAGGCCATAAAATATTATCAGCTTTGCATTTTTATTGGAGCCCTACCAACAAGAACATGTAATTGCCATTTCACGATAGATACGATGAACAAAATACCCTGCTGTTGTAGCCAGGGCTAGGCACACATCTCTTTATTTTTTAAATTGAGAAAGGAAGAGGTTGTTAAGAAAACAGGAAAGTGTGAGCTCTAAGTTTTTCATTTTCCCCATTTCTACTTTTAACAGAAACATCTTTTTAAATACTGTACAATAACCAATATCCTGTTGTGTACCTCTGCCTGTGCTACAGGCAGTGACACCACTAGCTGTGGCAAATTGCTATGGATAAATAGTTCCTTTTTTGTTTATTTGTTGTTGTTCTTGTTTTGTTTCAAGCGGTGTCCAATTTTGTATCACTGTCTGTGGGCCACTTGACATGAGGTCAAAGTGAACTACAACATGGAGGACTCGCAACTAGCTTTCCTCAGACTGATGAAGCTGCTTGGATGAGTAGCGAAAGGTTTCAGTGACTCAAGAAAAGAAGTCCAGTTGCCATGACTCAACTTCCAGGTAACTTTTAAGGTTTTATATTCTAACTGTATTGGCACGGATTCACGGTGTAAAGCATTTCAGAGCCAAATAATAGTCAACAGGTAAAAATTATACCTCCACATTTCTCAATCAACAATGGCTATGGTGGGCATAGAAGGAGCCTCTGCAATTAATGTGGTACCTGTGAATATCATAGGGCATCCCTGAACAAGGAGAGTTTCCCTTGCAGTCCAGAAGACTGGATTGCTTCTGACACCATCAATGACAAGAACCGCTATTAACGCTTAAGTAAATAGCCCTGGTGGGGCTGAAAGCATGTTTCAGTCTGCTGCAACATTATTATAAATTTATACAATTATTATAAAATTAATATGGGCATGTTATCATACAGACACGTGTTTGTCAGTTGAACCACCAAGAACACAGTTGAAGGGCTATATGGAAATAGCATTTCAACAAAAAAAATATTTTTTTAAAAAGAATCCATTAATATTACAATGGTATCAAAATGAAATCCCACTCTCCCTTGTCCCAAAGTGGCTTGCTACATCTGTTAAATATCTGGATCTGATTTCAAATAAAATGTTTTGGCAAGCCAGAAAGAAAAAGTTTTCTTCTAGCATTTCAGGTTTTTTTAAGGGTTTGTTCCTTGCAGTTTGAGGTTAAAACGGCCTGATTCCAAAAATTTCTCTCTCTCTCTCTCTCTCTTTTGAAGCACTATTTAATAGTGCCTCTCTTTAATAAAGCAAGCCTTTGGACAAATGTTCCAGTTCTTCAATAAAACTGCTTTTTTAACCAATAGTCAATTGCTTTTCATTTTAAGGATGGCTACTGATGCATGACTAAAAGGCAAGCATTTCTGTCACAGCATCTATTTGGAATTTCACAGAATTCAAAAGATGGGTCAAAAGCAGGCTTTCCAGGGGAAATAAAATGGTGGCTACTGTAATTTTCCACTTCCCAAAATAATGTTTTGAATACTTTTATCAAAATAGGCCATTTCAAGGTGGATGAAACACCTGAGAAAAGCTCTTTATCAAATCAATATATATATATATATATATATATATATATATATATATATATATATATATATATATATATATATATATATATATATATATATATATATATATATATATATATATGTTAGGTGGATTCGGGTTTCTTCCCGTGTAGAAATCTGGTTGTTTTGGCGACGTTTCGACGAGGTCTCACTCGTCATCTTCAGGCTGGTGTTCTGGCTTCTTTCTTCTTGAAGCAAAGTGTGGTCTCAGTTGAAGTCCTTCTATAAATACTGCTGGGGGTGTGTGGTTTGCTTGCTCTGTTGCTGATTGTAGGTTCCTTTGTTCCTTTGTTCTTTTGTGATCTGCTGTGTGGCTGAGGCGATCGTTAAGGGATTAACTGCTGATGGCTGTTTAGATGGCTGTTTACATGCTGGTGGGTTAGATGGCTGGTAGGTTCTGGCAGTATCCTGGGCTTTGGTGGAGTGGGGTCCTGTGTCTTGTGAATTCATTTTGGTCTGGCTACGTGTCTGTGGTCTCCCAATGTTTTTTTGGGGTGTGTGAGTGTGCTCCATGTGGTGACTGGAGTGGGGTGCCGCAGTAGATGGTGCAGTCGTGGTTTTGTTATTGGATGGTGGTTTCGTTTCATCTGTGGGAAGGGTCTGGGTTTGTGTTTGGTGTGGATGGAAGGTGGTGGCATCTTGTGTCCTTTTGGACCTGGTGTCAGTCTTTGTGACAGAGGCTCGTCTGTTGACCAGGGCTAGTTTCCAGATGTCAGGCAAGCGGGAGGTGTCATCACGTTTATTCATGTTGTTTGGGTGTTTCTCTATTTCAATGGCTTCCATGATTATTCGACTGTTGAAGTGTTCAGTTTTGGAGATGAGTTTGGTTCTTTCAAAGTCAATTTCATGACCTGTTGTTTTTATGTGCTGGAAGAGAGAGGAAGATTTTTCTTCTTTTTGACTGCGTTCTTGTGTTCTGCGATGCGTGCGCTTATTCTCCTGTTTGTTTGTCCGATGTATGTGGCTGGACATACTTTGCATGGTATTTCGTAGACTCCTTGGTTTTCTAGCTCAATCTTGTCTTTGGGGTTTCTTAAGATGTTGGCTATTTTTTGGTCGGTGCAAAAGGCTGTCTTGATATTGTGTTTGTGGAGAATTTTGCTGATTTTGTCTGTGGTGCCTTTGATGTAAGGGAGGAGGCGGTGCCGTTGTTCTCTTCTGTTTCTTGGTTCTTGGGGGGTGTTTCCTTTTGGATTAGTTTGGTGATGGTGTTTTTTTGGAATCCGTTCGCAATTAAAACATTCGAGAGAGTGTGTAATTCAGTTTTTAGGTGGTCTTTGTCAGCGAGGCGTTTGGTTCTGGAGATGAGGGTTTTGCTACGGAGTTGATCTGTGCAGGGTGGTGGTGTGATTGTGCATTTAAGTAGCGGTTTGTATGTGTTTTTTCTGGTAGATGGTATGTCCTAAGGAGCCGTCGGGTTTTTGTAGATTAGGACGTCCAGGAAGGGAAGTTGGTTGTTGGCTTCTATTTCCATAGTGAATTGTATTTTGGGGTGTAGGCTGTTGAGATGTGTGAGGAAGTTGTTCAGTTTATCTTTCCCGTGTGGCCAGATAACAAAGGTGTCGTCAACATATCTGAGCCAGAGTTTGGGTTTATGTTCGGACTTCTGTAACGCGTTGGTTTCAAAGTGTTCCATATATAGGTTTGCGATGACCGGTGAGAGGGGTGATCCCATGGGTGCTCCTTCTATCTGTTTGTATCTTTGTCCATTGTGGATGAAGTATGTGTTGGTTAGGCAGTGGTTGGTCAGATCTAGGATGTGTTTTGGGGGTTGTATTTGTTGTGGATAGCTGTCAAGGCTTCTTGAATGGGCACTTGTGTGAAGAGCGAAACAACATCGAAGCTCACGAGTAGGTCATTGGGTTGTAGGTCTTGTTTCTTTATAATTTCTATGAAGTGGAACGAGTTTTGTACGTATGAAGTGATGGATTCTGCATAGGGCTGGAGTTGTTTGGCAAGAAATTTGGCGAGGTTTTGTAGAGGTGAGCCTATGGAGCTGACTATGGGTCTGAGAGGTGTTCCTTCTTTGTGAATCTTGGGGAGGCCGTAGAGCTTGGGGCATCTGGATGATTTCTCTCTGGGGATGATGCTTGGCTTGATTTCTTCACTTAAGGGAGAGGCTTTTATTTTGGCTTTGGTGGTTTTTTCCAGGTAGGTGGTGGGGTCTGTGTTCAAAGGTATGTAAGCAGGGTCTTGTAGTAGGTTGGATAATTTGGCTTGGTAGTCGGATGTGTTCATCACCACTGTGGCATTGCCTTTGTCTGCTGGGAGAATGATTATGTTGTTGTCTTTCCTCAGGTTGGAGAGGGCTTTTTCTTCTTCTTTGTGTAAATTGCTTCTGGATGGTTTGCTGGAGCAGAGGACATTGGTGACTTCGAGTCTGATTTTGTTGGCTTCATCTGGGTTGATTTTGGTTAGGCTGGCTTCCACTCCGCATATGATGTTTTCGGTGGGGATGTGTCTGGGGGCGATTGCAAAGTTGAATCCTTTGGAAAGGACTTTGGTCTCTGCGATGGTGAGTGTCCTGTCTGATATGTTGTGAACTGTTTGTTTCATGGGCTGTTGTGTGGGGGTTGGGCTTCTGGCGTTTTCCAGTTTGTGGAGTTTGTTGGTGTGTGTGTCTGTCTTGTGGGAGGTCTCTGTTTCAGCTCTCCAGGCGGCCAGTTGCTTGGATTTGTTCCAGAGTGTTGGGTGGATTTTGTTGCTGAGTTTGAGGTGGAGAGTGAGTAGGTCTCTGTTGGTTTGATCTAGTAGGTATCTTTTCCTGTGTAGTTCGCTTCTGATTAGGGCTAGTTCTGTTCTTTTCAGGATCCTTTCGCTGGATGGGGTTTTTGAGTGGAATTTCAGTTGGAAGCTTGTGGGGATCACATTTTTGTCTCGGCAGTTGCGTAGGAATGCAATGTCACATAAGATGGTGGCTCTTCGGACTTCTAGTTTCTCGTAGGTTCTGGTCAGCTGGAAGCCATCTACCAGAAAACCATCTACCAGAAAAAAAACACATACAAACCGCTACTTAAATGCACAATCACACCACCACCCTGCACAGATCAACTCCGTAGCAAAAACCCTCATCTCCAGAACCAAACGCCTCGCTGACAAAGACCACCTAAAAACTGAATTACACACTCTCTCGAATGTTTTAATTGCGAACGGATTCCAAAAAAACACCATCACCAAACTAATCCAAAAGGAAACACCCCCCAAGAACCAAGAAACAGAAGAGAACAACGGCACCGCCCTCCTCCCTTACATCAAAGGCACCACAGACAAAATCAGCAAAATTCTCCACAAACACAATATCAAGACAGCCTTTTGCACCGACCAAAAAATAGCCAACATCTTAAGAAACCCCAAAGACAAGATTGAGCTAGAAAACCAAGGAGTCTACGAAATACCATGCAAAGTATGTCCAGCCACATACATCGGACAAACAAACAGGAGAATAAGCGCACGCATCGCAGAACACAAGAACGCAGTCAAAAAGAAGAAAAATCTTCCTCTCTCTTCCAGCACATAAAAACAACAGGTCATGAAATTGACTTTGAAAGAACCAAACTCATCTCCAAAACTGAACACTTCAACAGTCGAATAATCATGGAAGCCATTGAAATAGAGAAACACCCAAACAACATGAATAAACGTGATGACACCTCCCGCTTGCCTGACATCTGGAAACTAGCCCTGGTCAACAGACGAGCCTCTGTCACAAAGACTGACACCAGGTCCAAAAGGACACAAGATGCCACCACCTTCCATCCACACCAAACACAAACCCAGACCCTTCCCACAGATGAAACGAAACCACCATCCAATAACAAAACCACGACTGCACCATCTACTGCGGCACCCCACTCCAGTCACCACATGGAGCACACTCACACACCCCAAAAAAACATTGGGAGACCACAGACACGTAGCCAGACCAAAATGAATTCACAAGACACAGGACCCCACTCCACCAAAGCCCAGGATACTGCCAGAACCTACCAGCCATCTAACCCACCAGCATGTAAACAGCCATCTAAACAGCCATCAGCAGTTAATCCCTTAACGATCGCCTCAGCCACACAGCAGATCACAAAAGAACAAAGGAACCTACAATCAGCAACAGAGCAAGCAAACCACACACCCCCAGCAGTATTTATAGAAGGACTTCAACTGAGACCACACTTTGCTTCAAGAAGAAAGAAGCCAGAACACCAGCCTGAAGATGACGAGTGAGACCTCGCGAAAACGTCGCCAAAACAACCAGATTTCTACACGGAAGAAACCGAATCCACCTAACATGCATACCTATACCCGTGAAAATCTACGAAAACATATATATATATATATATATATATATATATATATATATATATATATTTGTTTTCGTAGATTTTCAAGTGGGTATAGGTATGCATGTTAGGTGGATTCGGGTTTCTTCCGTGTAGAAATCTGGTTGTTTTGGCGACGTTTCGGCGAGGTCTCACTCGTCATCTTCAGGCTGGTGTTCTGGCTTCTTTCTTCTTGAAGCAAAGCGTGTACTTCAATGTACAAGTACTTCAACTGAGACCACGCTTTGCTTCAAGAAGAAAGAAGGCAGAACACCAGCCTGAAGATGACGAGTGAGACCTCGTCGAAACGTCGCCAAAACAACCAGATTTCTACACGGGAAGAAACGTAAGAACTGATATCAAATTAGCAACTGGAAGCAATTATTTTGAGGCTGTGCATGCAACCAGTTAATCCTTAGCTGCCCACCTTTTCCCAGTCCTGTGATTCTACTGGTATTTTTAATCACAGTGAAAGCCAGGGCAGTGTCCTTGTCTAACTGTTATGACCCATTTATAACAACATTCCTCTTTATTAGCCTTTCTCCCCACTTTCTGGATAGGAAGTTATTTATTTACTTTGGGAAAAGAAGATTTCAACCACCTGTTCTCTCTTCGAGCTAGATGGATACCTCTGTGAGTTAAAGGGCTTCGCTGTGCCTCCTGGGAGAAGAATTAGCCTGCGTAGCCTTGGGCAAGCTGCACAGGCCCAGAACAACCACAGAAGGGGGAGTTGGTAAACTACTTCTTACTTGATACCTAGAAAACCCTGAAAAGGGCCACCTTGAAATGACTTGACAGAACACCATTATTATTATTCTGCCTGTATCCTTGCTCTTTTGAGATGCCAGCTACAGGGTCAGCCTAATTTTCTCTGAAAATACAATCCAGCTGAAAGCAAAAGAAAAGAAAGCACCATAATGCCAATAAATGTCTGAGGCGAAGAACAATTAGTCAGCCTTTAAAATCACAGATGAGTCAAGCACAGAGCTAGCAATATTAGTACTGATAAGCAGAACTGCTCAAAATAGAACAGTCAATATGGATATGGCATTTTCAAGCTAGAGGTGATATCCAAAGATTTTATATTCTTGGGCTCCCCCACAGGCACAGCCATTAATTAACTATAAAGCCAACCAATAGCACAGAGCATGCAATCCAGCTGAATTAAATGTTCAACTCATAAAGTCAATTTATTTTAAAAATTACATTAACTGTTACAATAGTTTAGTAACCTATCTGGATGTCAACTGCATTCAATCGAATGCCATTTAAATTTTGTTTGGATAGAAGGGCTGATCATTATTACCTCATAAATGTACAGTGATGCTGATCTGCAGCACAACAAATCTACATTCCACAATGCAATTCTAAAAATGTGGGAAATCCAAACAAAACAATTACAACTTTGAAACCTGGGTGAGCAGCAAATTTGGCATGCATATGAGTCTGCTCTTATTCACTGACAGATTTGTAGATGTTTGAGCAAATGGTATTTGATTTTTTTTTAATTGAACTGTTTTACACCCACCCACCCATGCAGAAATGAGTGGTCATAAATATTCTCAGGTTTAAAACAGATCAAATAAATTGAAAAGACAAATCTCATTTATTTTGAAAAATAATAGCTAGCTTCATGTACTTTTTTAAAAACTGGAAAAAAAACAGTCAAAGGGAAAAAAAACAAGTACATTGTTATGAATTGAACATGCATGGAACAGGCGTACCAGCAAGAGCATTGTGCAGTAGATACATTGCTGCAGCTTCATGGCTGGGGAGCAAATGTTTGAATGGCAAGGCAAGGTCACAGAAAACAGGATGGCAGTTGAACATTAAGAAGACAAAATCATGACTACAGCATAACTACACAGCTTTAATGTCATCAACGAAGAAACTGCAAGTCTTAGAGGTATACCTTGGGTCAATCATCAATCCACATGGAGATTGCAGCCAAGAAATCAAAAGACTGAGACTTGGAAAGTCAGCAATGAAGTATTTAGAAAATATCATCAAGTGCAAAGATGTGTCACTGACAAACAAGAGCAAGATCATCAACACTCTTGTATTCTGATCACTATCTACAGGTGGGAAAGTTGGATAGTGCCAAAAGATGAAGGGGGGGGATATATTCGTTTGAAACGTGGTGCTAGAGGAGCTCCACAGATACTCTGTGCGTGTGCATACACTCCAGAGAGGTGAACAAGTGAATCCTAGCGCAAATCAAGCCTGAGCCATCTCTAGAGACAAAAATTAAAAACTGAAGCTGCCTTTACCCTGCATCCACCCTTGCCTGCTTGGTCTTCTTTCAGAAGACCTGCTGCATCTACATAAAAAGAATGAATTGCACAGATATAGGATGGGAGATACCTGGCTGGAAAATAGTACCTGTGAAAGGGATCTGGGAGTCTTGGTGGACCACAAACTGAATATGAGTCAGCAGTGTGATGTGGCGGCTAGGAAAGCCAATGCGATTCTTGGTTGCATCAACAGAAGCATAGTGCCTAGATCAAGGGAAGTGATAGTACCACTCTATTCTGCTCTGGTCAGACCCCAACTGGAGTACTGTGTCCAGTTCTGTGCACCACAATTAAAAAAGGTTGACAACCTCAAGCGGGTGCAGAGGAGGGTGACCAGGATGGTTGAAGGTCTGGAAGAAATGTCATATGAGGAATGGCTTAGGAAGCTGGGAATGTTTAGCCTTTCAAAAAGAAGGGTGAGGGGGGATATGATAGCTATGTTTAAATATTTGTAAGGCTGTCATATTGAAGAGGGAACAGGTTTGTTTTCCATGGCTTCAGAGACTAGGACTTGGGGAAATGGTTTCAAACTACAGGAAAAGAGATTCCATTTGAACATCAGGAAGAACTTCATGACAGTTAGAGCTGTTCGGCAGTGGAATATGTTGCCACGAAGGGTGGTGGAGTCTCCTTTGGAGGTTTTTAAGCAGAGGCTGGATGGCCATCTGTCGGAAATACTGTGATGGGGGTTCCTGCATGGCAGGGGGTTGGACTGGATGGCCCTTGAGGTCTCTTCCAACTCTATGATTCTATGATTCAGAGCCAGGTGCAGGTGTAGATAATAGTAACCTTAGAACTGCAGAGCAGGAAAGGACTTTGAAATGGATCATTGAATCCAGACCCCATCAAGTATCCACAGTGGAGAATCAGACTTCCAACCTCTGACCCCACAGCCAGATACCTAAACCACCGAGCTATCCAGATATTAGCTGTCTGTGGTGAAAAGCAAACTAAGATGGGCTCTGGACTAGAGATGTGAAGGCCCGGGGGGGGGGGGGGAGAGATGGAAAGTTTGGGGGAAAACTTTTTCCCCAGATGCCATTTTCCTGAAAAAAATGGAAAAATTAAAAAAAAAGCCCAAATGATTATGGAGTGTTTTATTTTAACATGAATAAAATATTTTAAGATAAGGTTTTCAAATATTTTCCAAATCATTTCTAAAAAAATTATTCTAATTTCTGTGCACTGAGGACAAGCAAGTCCTAGGTTACAAATTGATCTCTCTAAGGCAAGAACAAGATGGCAAGACGGCAAGAACCAAAAGGCGGGGGGGGGGTCTCAAAAGTGCAGCCGCAATGAACTCGGTGAGCTCTGGTAGGGATTGTGCTGGGTTGCGGGGAGCACGGTAACCGAGCACAATGCCAAACCTGTCCCACTGTCCCACCAATAGATGAAGACATTCCAACCCTGGCCTTACCAATGTCGAGGCCCTGCTGACATGAATAGTGTCTCTGTAAACAATGGCCGCCCCACCCCCCTTACGGCCCTCCGACCTGCCTGGGTGAGTGA
Organism: Phrynocephalus forsythii; assembly: GCA_029282475.1. Classification (NCBI taxonomy): domain Eukaryota; kingdom Metazoa; phylum Chordata; class Lepidosauria; order Squamata; family Agamidae; genus Phrynocephalus; species Phrynocephalus forsythii. The sequence goes on from JAPFRF010000002.1 coordinate 37,379,178, forward strand.
AGCTCCCCCCTCCGCTCCCACCCATATGTGAAGTCCTACAAAATATTGGGAGTGGTAAAGTATTTGTTCACTGACTGACAATGCCAGCGATATGAAAGCAGCAAGGGAGATCATAATGGATAAGTATCCACTTTCTGCAATAGGATGTGCTTCTCATGGGCTGAACTTGCTTCTTAATGATATTATGAAACTGGACACACTCCAAATGATCTCTATATGAGCAAAAGAAGTGATAAAACATGCAAAAGGTACTCATATTGCAGCTTTAGTTTTCAAGAAGCAAGAAGAAAAAATGCAAAGAATAAAATAGTGACATTGAAGCTCTGTAGTAAAACTCAGTGGGCTGGAGTGGTGATCTCCTTTGAAAGTTTCCTAAAAAACAAAGAAGTTCTTCGAGAAACAGTAATAGTTGAAGATCTTAAAGTACCCAGAAGTATAAAAACACTGTTCTTGGTCAGGATGTCTTCTGGGTTCAGCTGCAAAAATCCCTGTGTTTAGAAGTCCATAATAACTGTGTTAGTGACAGAAACAACAGAGTAGTTGCAAGGGAGAGACTGAAACTGATACTGATAGTTACAGGTCAGAAAATGATTCTTGATTAAATTTCATACCCATTCATTAAAACCTTCTTCCACTCCCTTCTATACATTCCCCCCTTCAATACTTTTTATGAGAATGAGGTTTTTATTTTTAACACTGTAGAGAGGAAATATGAATAATTGTTAATTCTGGATTTTAAACATTGTTTTACAGAGGTTTTTTGTACTAGTAAACAGTTCAGGAGATTGTTACTCCATTTGTTACAATTACAAATAAATATTATTTTAAAAGTAAATTCTATGTGTAATAATAATTAGGATACAGTATATTTTAATATGCTAGTTGTGATAATTTTATGCCAAGTCAAATTGTCCATAGTCATATTTTATGTTCCTAATGTAAAAAAAAAATACTTTCAAGCTGTAAAAGGAGGAGGAGAGTGCTAAAGTAGCATTTCCCCCCAATTTTTCCAAATATTTCCATTTTTTTCCAGGGGGGGGGGGACGAGAAAAAAGAGGGTTTTTTTCTAGAGTAAAATTTTCCAGAAATTTTACATCTCTAGCAGTCTGGATCCATTCTACATGCCAAGGCGGGCTAGACTTCCAGCTGAATCTTTTTTCAAAATGTTTCTATTGCACCCAAGACAGCGATCTGAAGTGTGTATATTTGTTTGTGTGTACACATGCACATGTGCATATGACTATGCATGCATGCATGCATGTACACCTGTGTGCATGGAGGCTAGACAGTTCCCAATACTTGCTGCAGTGCTGACACCCAGCTTAGTCAGCATACACTGGAATTCTTTCCCAGGTAGGGCATGCCATGGTTCAGGTTTCTACAGTGGGCGTTGGCTTACATAGAATGGGATTTTGCATCCATTAAAATTTAGGGTTTTCAAGCTTAACCAACTTCTTAATTAGGCATGTACCCATTTCCTCCAAATGTTGCACATAATTGCCTTTTCTTGATACTGCAGGCAAGTGCATTGACATATTTTGATGGGAAGTTGTGGGAGTGTTTAGCTTTGACTAGATTTGGAGCTGGTGGGGAATAACTGGAGGAGGCAGTGGATGCAGAGTCATTCAAAGCCCTTACAAAGTCCATATCAGCACTCCTTTATTTTGACTTGCACTCCAAGGCTACTGTATGTTGGCTGCTTGGTGAGGAAAACTATGCCTGTTGAGACCGTCAATTAATGCCAGTTTTGATGACAGCTTGTTACATTTCGAAAAGGTCGCCTAGACAATCATCTCTTCTGGCACCCTGTCAGAACCAGCTAGATATAAATAACACTTCACTGAGTTTTGCCAGCATTGCTTCTACCTTATTTAGCACAGCACTAAGAACAAATAGGTCTGATTTTAGAATATTTCAGGCTCACAGTGTTCTGCAGCACAGACTATATTTAGTGTTCTTATCCACAATGGCTGGCTGCAGAAGGCTTATTCATTCAGTCAATAATTTGTGGAAACAATTCTCTGCATGGCTGATTTACTGCATTAAAGGGGAGCCCTCGTGAGAAAAATATTGCTGGTCATCATCTGGAATCCAGTATGATGAGAAGGTTGCCTATCAAAGTGCATTACCTTTTGCTGTATTTTCCATGCCTCACACAGAAAACTTGATCACATACCAGGTCCTCTGAGTGGTAGCCTACAACTCCCATCAGCCATGGCCTGTAGGACTAGGGCTTGTGAGAACTGTAGTCCAAAACATCTTGAAAGCATACAGTTGGAGAAAGTTTCCACCTGTATACCAACAGCATACTATTAACTGAACAGCCATTCATACTCCCCATGAGGAAATGAGGTACCAGTATTGGTCCCATAGTGATAAACATCTACATATATTATCTTATCTGATGCAGTATCTAGATTTGTATTTCTCTTCCCTGCATAGAGCCATGACTGTACACCATGTCCAGCTGATCTCCATACGGAAATCTCAAATGGGGTGAGAGCACTGGTAACATTATATTACACAGAGATTATATGACACAGAGACTTTGCCAACTCCATCTCTCAGCCCACATCAAAATACTTACCTTAATATTTAAAGCCATTACATGATTTGGAATCATGGAACCAAAAAGAATGCTTGTTACAATGTGACTTTTTTTTTTACATTTTAGTCAATCATCATCATCATCATCATCATCATCATCCTCAGAGGCAGGTGATGACTGCAGGAAGAGCCTTCAGAGAGCTGAAACTCTCCAGTTCTCTCTAGTAAAACCTTGAGGGGACCTTGAAATGAGGAGACAAATCATGGAGGTGTGTAAGAGGGACAGAACAGTAATCATGGAGAGGGGGGGGACTTCAGTTATTCCCACATTGACTGGGCTAATGGGAGCTCACATCTGAATGACTGTGCCTTAGAGCAACTTGTCACGGAGCCCACCCGAGAACAGGCAACTCTGGATTTAATGCTGTGTGAAACTCAGGACCTAGTCATGGATGTGAATGTCACTGAGCCTCTGGGGATCAGTGACCATGCTGCAATTTCCTTTGCCATGCATGTCAGGGGAGAGTATCAAGCAAATCAGACACAAAAAACCTTGTTTTCCAAAAGGCAGACTTTCCTCAGATGAGGAAACTAGTTAGAAAGAAACTGAAAGGGAAGGTAAAAAGAATCAAATCTCTCCAGAGTGCATGGAGGCTGTTTAAAATCACTGTAGTAGAGGCCAAGGACAAGAGCATACCACAAAGAAGGGCTCATCTACGTCCAAGAGGGTGCCGGCATGGTGAAAAAGTAGAGTTAGAGAGGCTCTAAAGTGCAAGGAGAGGTCTTTCCATAAATGGAAATCCTCCACAAATGAGGAAAACAAAAAGGAACACAAACTCTGGCAAAAGAAATGTAAGAAGATAATATGAGAGGCAAAGAAAGACTTCGAGGAACGTATGGCTAGCAATATAAAGGGAAATAATAAAAGCTTCTTTAAATATGTTAGAAGTAGAAAACCTGCCACAGAACCTGTTGGCCCTCTGGATGGTAAGGGAGGAAAAGGGGAGGTAAAGGAGGACTTTGAAATTGCAGAAAAATTAAATGAGTTATTTGCATCTGTCTTCATGACGGAAGACCTTGGGCAAATTCCACTGCCCAAACGGCCCCTCTTGATTAAAGAATTAAATCAAATACAGGTTAAGCGAGATGAGGTTTTAGGTTTAATTGATAAATTGAAAATCAGCAAGTCACTGCACCCAGATGGCATCCACCCAAGGGTTATTAAGGAACTGAGAAATGAAATTGCGGATCTCTTAATAGTAATATGCAACTTGTCTCTTAAAACAGCCACAGTGCCGGAGGACTGGAGGATAGCGGATGTCACACCAATTTTTTTTAAAAAGGAAGGAGGGAGGACCAGGGAAACTACAAGCCAGTTAGCCTTACGTCTGTCCCAGGGAAGATGGTGGAAAGCCTCGCCCAAGAAAAAATCTTAAAACACATAGCAAACCTTGCTGAGGGGAAATCAGCATGGCTTTTGTAAGGATAAGTCTAGCCTGACAAATCTTTTAGAATTCTTTGAAATGGTCAACAGGCATGTAGATTTGGGTAAACCAGTGAATATTGCCTATCTTGATTTTCAGAAGGCTTTTGGCAGAGTCCCTCACCAAAGATTACTGAGAAAATTGCACAGTCACGGAATAAGAGGGCAGGCTCTCTTATGGATTGAGAACTGGTTGAGATCCAGGAAACAAAGAGTAAGTGTCAATGAGCAATTTTCACAATGGAGAAAGGTGAAAAGCAGTGTGCCCCAGGGATTCTGGTCACCGCATCTCAAAAAAGTGGATCTAGAAAAGATGCAGAAGAGAGTGACTAAAATGATAACTGGTTGGGGAACCTCTCTTATGAGGAAAGGATAAAATATGTGGGGCTCTTTAGTCTGGGGGGAAAAGGCACCTGAGGGATATGACTGAGACATAGAAAGTTATGCAGGGCATGAGTAACGTGGATAGAGGAATGCTCTTCTCCCTCTCACAAAATACCAGAACTAGAGTACATCCACTCAAATTGAGGGTTGGGAGAATGAGAACAGACAAAAGAAACTATTTTTTTACCCAGCATATTGTTAGTCTGTGGAACTCCCTGCCACAGGATGTGCTGATGGCATCTGGCCTGGATGCCTTCAAAAGGGGATTGGACAGATTCCTGGAGGAAAAGTCCATCACAGGTTACACACCATGATTATGTGCAATCTCCAGGCTTCAAACCAGGGTACTACAAGGGACAGATGCAGGGGAATGGTACAGGAGACAGATATCTAGTCTCGTGCACTCCCAGATGCATTTGGTGGGGCCACTGTGAGATACAGAAAGCTGGACTAGATGGGCCTCTGGCCTGATCCAGCATGGCTCTTCTTATGTTCTCTTTCTATATAGAATGCTGACAACTCTTCCTTTGGCTAGAAATACATCAAACACTTTTTACGGCATTCCTCATGTTGTTTCAATGCTTTCATATCTGTTCTTCTTCTTGTTGTTGTTATGGCTCATTGGTTATTTTTCCATTACATGAGAGAAGGAGTTCCATGACCTCACAAGCGCTCAGCCAATGACAGTTTCACAAGCAAGACCGGTTTTTAAACAGTGACATTATCACTTGCATTTGTATCGCTTATCTTGGTAGTACAGCATTATCTGAAATTATGGCACAGCACTCCAGAATGTTTTATTATCACTTTTCAAAACAGCCAGGGTTCATAATTGGGTTTCTCTTTAATTCTAATCATATAGGCTCCACAGCCTTTGCTCTTGAGAGACACCAAACAGCATCTGTTGCTTAGCGACTGTGGCCTTCATGGAAATGAGTGTGAGCTTCAAAAGCACAAAACATCTCTTATTAGACATGGGTTTCAAAATAATGAATTCCTTGGAGGGTGCTTATTAGGATCAATACAAAATAAACCCTCCATGAGCAGAGGTAACAACAGAGGTCTTGGTGCCAAGAATGTCACCTGAGTGATCTTTATTTGTAAGATGATATCCCTGTGCCTTGTTGATCCAAAACCTGCAAACTAACAAATTGTTAATCACATCGTTCTAAAGGGTCGGGGGCGGGGAGAGAGATTGAGAGAAAGAGAGACAGAACTGGTACAATAAAGGATACATTTCTGAGTGATGAGACTGAACCGGCATTCATGGTAAACAAAACCATATTTTCCATGTCAAGATGCAGTGCGGTCTTGCTGAAGCAATACTATATTCACATGTGTATGGGATACTACAGGTGAGCATTTTAAGTCAGGAGCATTTCAATTCCAAAAGACAGGTAAACAGAAAATGCCTTCAACAGTATAAATGTTCTCAAAATATTTACAAAACCTATTGCCTTCAGAAAGCCTGAGAAAACTTTTTGATATTCCAGATATTGTTTGCTGTTCAGTCGTTCAGTCGTGTCCGACTCTTCGTGACCCCATGGACCAGAGCTCGCCAGGCCTTCCTATCCTCCACTGCCTCCTGGAGTTTTGTCAAATTCATATTGGTTGCATCGATGACACAGTCCAACCATCTCATCCTCTGCCGTCCTCTTTTCCTTTTGCCTTCAATCTTTCCCAGCATCAGGAACTTTTCCAAGTACTCCTCTCTCCTCATGAGGTGGCTAAAGTACTGGAGCCTCAGCTTCAAAATATGTCCTTCCAGTGAACATTCGGGGTTGATTTCTTTCAGAATGGATAGGTTTGATCTCCTTGCAGTCCAGGGGACTCTCAAGACTCTCCTCCAGCAACACAGCTCAAAAGCATCAATTCTGCGGCAATCAGCCTTCTTTATAGTCCAGCTTTCACTTCCATACATCACTACTGGAAAAACCATAGCTTTGACTATCCTGACCTTAGTTGGCAAAGTGATGTCTCTGCTCTTTAGGATGCTATCTAGGTTTGCCATTGCTTTCCTCCCAAGAAGCAGACGTCTTTTTATTTTGTTGCTGCAGTCGCCATCTGCAGTGATCTAGGAGCCCAAGAAAATAGACTCTGTCATTGCCTCCATTTCTTCCCCTTCTACTTGCCAGGAGGTGATGGGTCCGGTGGCCATGATCTTAGTTATATAGATATATAGAGCTGCTAATCGTCACTTGCCATTCATCAGACAGTTTGGGGTAATGGGTGTTGTAGGCCAAAACATCTGGAGACTAAATGTTCCTCACAAGTCCAAGAAGGCTTCCATTTGTGGCCCAAGTTCAAGGCCAAGACACTTTCAGCCATCCAAATGATGACATGGTCTCTTGACCCTGGACCATCATTCTTTATTGAGACAAATCTAGGAGAACAAGTTGATTATGGCAGAGTCCCTGGGGCAGTTAGTGCTTTTTCCAGGACCCAGTGGTTCTGTTACCTTTAAAGAGATAATGGTCAGTCTACTTCTGAACACTGACTTAACAGTGGTATCCGGTGCATTTTTCAGATCTTCTGATAGATCAGCAGCTGCACACTCAAGGGAATGGACACAGTCAAAAACATGATCTGCAGTTTTAAAATAAAATAAATGTTAATACAGTGGTTATGTACCATTAGAATTTCTATTACACGATTAGTTGAAATATGGTGAGTTTAAAAGCTGGACAATTGTATCACGTGCTCTAGTGGCCTTTTATTTTATTTTTTGAATTTTGTGGATCTGGGTGCCCCAAGAATGCTGTGGACACTCAAATATACTGAAATTGACTCCATGCCCCCTAGAGAATGGAAGGTGATCTTCTGTACATTTGTTTCATTTTATTTTTAACTGGGGTGTATGTAGGAATGCACAGAGGACATGTCTCTTCAGCCCACTTAAATCAGACCAAGACTTAGAACCGGTCTTGGTCAGGCCAACAAAGGGCAGGCTTTTTTGGGGCCGGGTTGGGGGGGGGAGGGGAATAGATTAAGGAAACCTGTTTCTCCTTGATCTTGCAACAATTTTTCATACTGTTCACCACAGTATTCACTTGAACTATTTAGGTTATCAGAATCTTATTGGTTTCCATGTAAGGCGTAACTTGCCATTACTAATCGAGCTGATTGACAGTGTGTGTCTTGGTCATATGCCAGCTCATACCACTAGTTGTGTAGCTGAGATACAGCTTGGCATCTCTTCAATTAAGCACAGTTAGCTGATTGCGCACCTAACACCAACAGCAGGATTCCAGACTGTGAATCTGGTGTAACACATTATGAAGAGCAGATGTGAGTTGGAAGCAATCATTAGGATATTTGTGAAGCGTTATCAGCAATATACTGCTGAAGCCCAGATCTGAGTCAGGAGTATTCAAACACACTCTACGCCAGTGGTGGCAAACCTTTGGCACTCCAGATGTTTTGGACCCCAGAATTCTGAGCCTAAATTGCCAATGACAAAGGACTATGAGAGTTGTGGTCCATAACATCTGGATTGCCGAAGGTTCAACACCACTGTTCTAGGCCTATGCCTGGATACAATGAATGCTAGAGTAACAGCCAGTACAGTGGTACCCCAACTTCAGAGCAGCTCAACGTAAGAGCTATTTGACTTAAGAGCGGAAAACTGTTGGTGTTTTAACTGCCGCCTTACAAATTTTAGATATGGTCTGCTCAACTTTTTTCAATTTTTTAAATAGGTACCCCAACTTAAGAGTAGTTCGACTTAAGAGCATGCATTCAGAATGGATTGAATTTGTAAGTTGAGGTACCGCTGTACTGAAAAGACATGAGTCAGTAGTCTTTAGGTCCCGGATTTAGGCAGTATACCCATTTTGGATGGAGCTGCATTTCCCAATAAGGCAAGTGTCAAGTAGATGGGGACGAATTAAAAAAAAATCAGTGATATAAACTCATATAGCTGATTCATAGGATATTCATCCCTTTGTATGCATGTTCCCAAGACCCAGACAAATACAAAGGGATGGATTTTCCCCCATTTAATTCATCCTTTCATTGGACTTCCCTCTCTACTTATGCCCTCATGGATTGGTGCTCTTAAGAGACATAGGTGGAGAGAGGGGGGTTTCCCACTGCGCAGCAGTTTTTTTTAGCTTGTTGGTGTCTAAAGAAACAAATAAAAGCCCCCTCTCCCACCAAAGCCTCGGGGCCTCCTTACTTTGCTTGTGACCAAAAATAAAAATAAAAAATAAAAGAAAAGCATTTTTTCCCTTTGCAGCAACAGGCTCCCAGCTAGCACACCCTGCAAAAGCACCACCCTCAGGACTGTGAGGCAGGTGCTTTTACAGGGTGAGGTGGCCAGGACCCCACTCCTGGAAAGAAGAAAAATATTCATGCATTCGTTCATTCATTCATTCATTCGTACATACATACATACATACATACATACATACATACATACATACATACATACATACAAACTGGCTCCATCTGTGGAGGCACCCACCCCACAAGTAAGAGGTGGTGGTTTTTGCAGAGGGACTTTGCTGAGTGGCCTCATCAATCAATGTAAGGAAGTGATGAGTTGTTCTGGTGGGGCCTCTTTTGTTAAAGACAAGACGGCCAAACCAATTTGTTAATTTGTGAATTCAGGAGTGGGGATTTGTCAATTTTTCGTGGCTCATCCCAATCTCTAGTGCCCTCTGGTGGCCAGTTAAAATATGTGAAGAACATTTTGGGGGTGTGAGAGGGCAAGGGACCCTTATACATGGGGGGAAATGTCTCCTGTGCCCCCTTGAAATCACAAAGCAGCTTTTAAAGCATTTAAAAGAATAAATTTGGGGGGAACAGAGAGCAAGGTCTGCAACATTCTGGCCTGAACCAGAGGCTCAATATAATCATGTTGGCAAAAATACTTAATACCAACTTTGATTGGTACAGCAATCCCTTGATGGAGATAACTTGTCTACCATGTTCTTGATGCACTGGTAAATTCACAACTCAACTAGTACCGTGTGATCTCTATGGGGATAATCCTGAGACTAGTTTGGAAGCAGCAGCTGTAGTAGCCTGGGCTACTGAATTAAATACCAGCTACGCATATATTGGAGCTGTGCTGTAAGAACTGCATTGGCTACCTCATAAGCCCCATTCAATAATATATAAAGAACACATGTAAGTCCTGGACAGCTTATTTCCAGGCTACTCTTCCATGTACAGACTTGTTTCATCCTTCGAGGGGACAGTGTTACTTGTGCCCCTAGCTTGTGAGAAAAACAGGATTGCTTTCATGGTGATGCCACCACCTTCTGGGATGCCACCTGCTTTATTCTAGAGCAGGCATGTTCAAACTTCAGTCCTCCTGATATTTTGGACCACAACTCCCAGAATTCTAATCTTAGATTGCCAATGGCAAAGGACTGTGGGAGTTGCAGTCCAAAACATCTGGAGGGCCAAAGTTTGGACATGCCTGTTCTAGAGGTACCCAAAGTAGGTATCATAAAGTCAACATTTTTGCAGTGGCATTCTTTGCCTGCGACACCAGCATCTGCACTCCAACACACACTGATACATTTTATATTGCTTATTGCTCTGGTATATTTGGACAGGGTGATGCTGTATGTTTTAGTTGTGTGAATTCAGGGTAGGTTTGATTTAAATTGATTCAAATCATGAATTAAATATAAAAATGGGAATTTTTTTATGTTTAAAAAATTGATTTTTAAAATTTAAGTTGCAATTTTTAAAAACCCTTGATTTTTAATCCACCCTACATGAACTGCTCAGAGATTTTATTTGGAAAATAATAAAACAGCATAGGAATGCTTTAAATAAGTAAAATTCAGTAATGAAATTCTGCCTTCTCCTTTCTCGTCATAAAACAGCATCACTTGACTAAAAAGAACACATATTGTGCAAAGTGAGAAAAGTCTGTGTTTGGAAGGCATAAAGCATTGTTCCGTTTGCCACAGGTATAAAGTCAGGCTGCAGAAGAGAAACAACATGGATTAACAGGTGATATTCTTCAGTCGAAAACCTGCTTGTGAAGAAGATAGCATAATTCATTTACTTATGGACATATTTACCCCACTCGTCAGAGTGCTGCTATGTATACTATGGGTCTGAAGATTTTAAAATGGTTAGACTTCCATAAAATCAGAATATTTCTCCCATTCTTCCTCCTAATTGTACCACAACTAGGCTATGCAGCTCCAGCGGAATCTTAATTACCTCGAGGCCATCTCCCATCATAAAGTCCCTCTTATCTTTCCTAATATCCAGCAGAAGAATTTATCACTTACAAACAGAACAGCTGAGTGACTCATAAAGGTCACCATATTATGTAGAAAATGATTCATACATCGAACAAATGCCCCCTGGAACATGCTCTGTTTACTTCAAATGACTTCTAATTAGTCAGCTATAGCTACCCATCTCCTTTAGATGAAACAATAAAAGGTTAGGTTATGCTGCCTTCCACACAGAGAGTCTGTATGGAGCCACTCAGGATTATGAGTGTACTAAGCAGTGTGACCATGGTGAAAGCACATTTTTCTCTAAGCCATCTTCTTCGTGAGCAATTCCCATGTCGACTATATTCCTTATAGAATTCTACCATGCTCTAAGTTATATGACATTGCAGAGCTGTGCATAATCACACCAATTTATACTTCTTCCTTACTGTTCTATGAAAAAGGCTGTTTTCCTGAGTGTATGCTTTGTGTGGAGAAGGTTCCCAGAAAGCCTTCTGCCTGAATCTCTGCAAAGCTGCTCAGTTTATTTATTTTTACTTATTTATTTATGCATTTCTATACCACCCATCTTCCCAAAGGAACCCCGGGCGGTTGCCTCTGAGAATGGGCAATACTGAGTTAGATGAACCAGCGGTGTAGCCAAGTTCCATAAGAAAGTAAGAAAACTCCTTATGTTCATTTGTGTGTGCGGACTACTTGTTAAGTGCGCACTGAGCCCTCCTGGAATAGCTACACTCTATTCAGCACCAGGGCCAATTCCATTTGGACATAATTCAAGGGTCCCCCACCCCACCCCCGGGGAAGCCATATGCAAATACAGGCTCCTAAAATGGAATAATGATTTTTAAAAGACTTTCCTATCATCTTTGTTGGAAATGTTATACAATGGCTTCCAGCTCTACTACCCCACAAGACAAAGTGTGATTTCACATTTAATTCTGAATGCCTAAAACAAGCATTTAAAAACTGCTTACCGGTATACTGTATTAAGCATCAGTCTTCACAGCAACAAAAAAAGGTAAGAGATGATACTTCTGATTTTTCAAATAACACATGAAAACCAGATTGTTATGAAAACATTTTAATAGGTCAGAATTTCAGTTGACATGATTGATTAAAAGTAAATTGCCGACTCCTTTTCAATAATCCCCTCCCCTTGCTTTCAACCATCCTTCCTAAAGAAATTATACATATAACATATGGACTTTGTATACATTTGAGGTCACTTACATATATGTGTTTAGTTTTGTTTTTAAAAAGAAAAAAACTCAGTCATCAGCAGTAGTCATTCTAAAAAGAAACCGGTTTAAGAAATGCATCACCTTTTCACTGGCAACAAATGCATACTCGGATGCCTTATTTTACATAGCAAAAATAGACTGATACATCTTTCTGTGAGGACAGTGTTGTACAAATGGCAGACGGCAAAAGTCATACGATGAAAGGAATATTAAACGCTGGCAGCAACTGATGTATAAACTCAAGTTTAAAAATACTATAAAAATATAAGTGATAAAGGAGAAAATGATGGCATTCTTTTCTATACGAACTAAGGAACAACCAAGCTTACATAAAATAGAATATTGATTCAAGGCATGTATGACTCCAGAGCAAAAAATGCAATAACCACAAATATGGGACAACCTTGTGCAATATATTTTTAGGTTATTGTTTGTTTAAAACTTCCATGATATAGCCCCCTTCTCCCTATGTTTTTGTGCCTCAGTAGTATGAAGCATAGAACTTCAAGCAAAAACTGTATTTGGGAATGAAACAAAGTGGCATAGCCCAATACTCAGAATCCTTACACAGACTGATTTACATCAAAAATGTTGACATACATACTTGACTGCCACCTTCTGAAATGCATACAAATTGTTATTGTGTAAGTCACACAGATAATTTTTTTAATAGAAGAGCAAATGAATGCATTTATGCTGCCAGTCTCCAGCAGGATTTAAAGATTCTTAAGTCAGGGGATATAGAGATTCATCCCAAATTAAAAAGGCACTGTCTTAAAATAACAGCATATTGAAGTAACAAAGCCAGTGCTGCTTTACCATGTGTTACATCTGTTTAAAGTCATGCATGCATACTGGTAGCCTCTGACAGTATTCAATTTCCTATTTATTACTTCCTAGCAAACAAGTTGTCCTTAATATTAGCCTTTTCCAAACAACTAAACAAGTCCAAAGCACAAAGACAGGAAGAAGAACTGATAACGGCCAAAAAAAACATAAGTGTGAAATTTTTTTAGTTTTGTCTTCCTCCCTCTGGTTTCAGAATGGTCATTGAAACAGATATACTGTCATTTCCAGACTACAATAAATAAGGGAGTCTGGAGCTCCTGACTTGTCTACCAGGCACCACATTCTTCCCTTGAATGTACTGCAAAAATATAGCCCTGTTCTGACCATCAAGAAGAGAAAAAGGCATTCACTGAATAGCCATATTCAGGACTTATACCTGAAAGGGTGGAGGGTTGAAATCGTGGTGGGACATGGGAGCATGTGCACAAATCAGGTTCTTCGAATCCCTATCCCAGCTGGAAGTAAGACAGAACTTCTCGTGTTCAGTACAGATATCTGCAAAGATGCTTGCAGCCATATTCAGTTGTTCATACTTAACAAGTGCATTGGCAGACCTTCACCTTCAACACACAAAGGTCTCCTCCACTGTTGAGTTGGCGGGATATAAGGATTATGCGCCCATCTTTAGTCCTTCATGCTTTCAGCATTTAAACCTTGGCATACCTAAACTGGATTAAGAACTAGACAATATAGGGAGGCTGACTTCCAAGTCACAATGATGGGGCCATTCTGTAAAAGTGCTTAATCACAGTTATCCTGTACACAAAGCATATATTATAATTTAGGAAAAGACTATTATTTTAACATTCATTTTGCTCAAATTGGTGAATTGGCGATGTAAGGTATGTTAAAGGGTCTCACACTATGTCCGATATATTACACTTTTTCAACCAGTGCCACAACAGTGTTATTTATATCACAGCATACCATACTATGACCAAAACCCTACTGCTTATCATAGTAAGCTGCAATAGAGTAGGCCCACTGAAACAATGGGGGTTTAGAAAGTCAACTCCTCTATAAGTTCAATTGACTCAAATGGACCTACAGTGGTACCTCGGTTTAAGTAATTAATGTGTTCTCCGGGACGTTTTGTATCCTGAAAAATTTATAATCCAAAGTGTGGTTTCCTGCACTGAAAACCAATTAATCAGTTCTGGAGGTGAGAAAAAAGCAAAAAAAGTTAATACCCCCACACCTCAATGCAGAATGCACAAAACAGGAACAGAAGCAACCTTTCCACTGCTTGAAATGCACCAAAAAGTTCGAAAAGTCCAAAATTCACTGCAAAAAAATGTCCAGAATGGCTCCAAAACTCAATGAAAAAACAGCTCCAACTCCTCCCACACCTCCACAAGCTATGGGGGCGCAATGCATCCTGGGTACACTTTTTCACAATGCCTAAAGGAAAAAAATGTAGTCCGGGGCATTCCATTGAAAATTTTCTTAACCCAAGGCATCCCCAATTCCAACAATTTCTTTTTGCAACACGAGTTTTTCGTAACCCAAAGCATTTGCAACCTGGGGTACCACTGTACTTTCATTGCAACCTGCTATGCTCCAACTGCAGTTAGACTTAGACCATTTGAATCAACAGAATGTACAGAGCAGTTGACTAAATAGGCTTACTCTAATGTGATTTATTATGCTAAACAACAGGATTTTGGCCACGGACATTTAATACAAGAAAGTACCCAGTTCAAGTGAACAAATTCTCAAGAGTGCCTCAGTATAAAGCTAACTCTGACTTGATGGACCTATTGCTCTAATTTCCATTCATATGACAGAAATGATTCTATCCATGTGGCTGCATTTTACAGTTAGGAGTACATCTTGATCTAGCCAGAACAGTGATGAGCATATACTGTATTGGGGAGCCAATCATTACTATATGCACAAAAGCTCCTATGTAGCCTCCATCTCCAGAAACCTACAAGCACCCATCATCTTGAAATAGATCTGGCCAGGTACCCTTGTATCTTGAGTTCTTAAAGCAATTACACAGGATGACAGTTTTGAGCCCTTAAAAGTACTAATCACACAAAGAAGTTCATGGCTGAACAAGGTAGTGGGCACTAGATGGTGGTGCTATCTTGATCCCACCTACTGACATCTGCAGAAGGACTGCAGATACCTGAGCTAGGATAGCCCATGTAAGCACAGCTGTGTGATAAGGGGCCCAGTGTCCCCAAAGCTTACAGGCACAGCCATCTCCACATATAAGCTTTCTCAGATCAAATAATGAAAACACTGGATGTTGGAAGCAGGAACTCATGTAATTTTGGGCAAAATGACACCTGCAATAGAATCCCAATCCATAATTAACCAATCAAGGGGACTTATGCTCCATTTCTCTGGAAGACAGAACAATGGCACTGATTACTGACAGCCATGGCAAGTTACTTTAATAGAGAATAATATAGCGTTTTAAAGAAGAGTTTTAGCTAATAATCTTTAAGGACAACATGAATCCTCCATACAGTCAAGTAAATAAATTGAAATGGATACTTCTAAATGAGCAAACCTACTTGAGATTAGAGGATGGACCAAGACAAAACTTGTTTATTGTTTTTTTTTTAAATTGTGTTTCTTAAGGAAGTTAATTGTTTCTTCTAATCTGAAACAATTGAACTTTTTAAAGTTCAATTATTTGCTCTGGTACAGAATTCAGAGATGAGTGGTATACAGCCCCCCCATAAGCAACAATAAAATTGATCCTAGTTTTAATAAATTAAAGTTGCTGAAGTTCATGGAACGTATTCCAGGTTAAGTATTATAAGACACTCCCTGGGGTTAATATCCCCACTCTATCCTGACACCTCTTCTCAAATAAGAAGAGGGCAAATATAGACATAGCCAGTGATGGATGCAACCCCAACAAAATGGCTTGATTCTCTAGGAAAGTATGTAAAAGATCTGGTCTGGTTCATAATAGAAACAAGACACCATATCACTTCCTGTGGGAGCACTGAAAATGACCTTTACTATAACCATCTCAAACTGTTCCATCCAGTCACCTCCTGCCAAGTCATTGCTATTGAAATGTATGTTGTTAATGACACCAACATACTGTCTGTTACGTGTATGCATCTGCACCTTTTAGGAGTTTCCCCAACCACTTTGGAAATCAATATCTGTTAATAAACACTGCAATTTGGAGGGGGTGCTTTAACTTATAACTGGAGGCACATGTAAGAGCCGGGCATGTCTCTTCCCAGCAACTACATCACTATGTCACCCTGACAAACCTCTTTTGAAATCAAGGGCAGTTTCAAGAAGTGGCCTTGTGACACTGAATTAGTGAACTGAAGTGGCATTCAAAAGGAGAATGGATAGGCATCAACTGAGAATTCCTACATTTTTCCTCGGATCTGATGACTGTAAAATAAATAAATAAATAAATAAAAACAACACAGAGGCACTTCAAAAAAAAAAGGCAATACAGCTGGGCCAGGGTTTAAACTTAGACGATACCAACCTGATGCAGTCCATAGATGCTGAACCCATGCTTACATCCCTTTGAAACAGACAGGACCAAAACCCAAGTCTTGTGTACTTAAGAAGTTAAAACGTACATTCCTTAGTGCCTTTGAATTTCATAAAGGCTTAATTACTTTCAATTTATCTGGATAGTAAGAGTGGTATAGAGAGAGATCCTACCTGGAAACCTGTACAGTGGACACTACTGAAATTCAAGTATACTTAACCAGAGGATTGAATATCTGTTGTATTTGTTGCAATGTCATTTACTGAATCATTGCAAAGTTGCAATAAAGCCAAACTCATGAAGAAGGAAAGAAAATAAAAATAATCTAATTTTACTAGAATCTATTTTTAATATCACTTCTGTGCGTTGAAATGGCCTTAGAGACTCTTCTTTTTGGCTCTACTGTGTTGGCATAAATCAGCAACATAATCTATAAAAATAAGTGTTCAGTGGAATGTACCCTAGAATAGCAGCATTTTTAAATAAAAAATCCAACATTAAATTGCTTTGCAGTCCTTAGCATCAACCCTGACTAAAATTCAAAATGGTGTCCTCTCTCTCCACCACATGGCTCTGGAGGTAGTGGCCACAACATACAGGCAGTTCAATGTGCATGTAATGGAGAACTGCACATATAGCAAGAGTTGAAGTTTCACAGCTGCAAAGATGGGTGGTATCCAGTGATGCCCTTCTGCCAGCAGAACCAACATCACTAGTGAATTAAATTCCTCTCCCGTAGCCCCTCTCTTCCCTCTCGGCCAATTCCATGAGAATGGAGAAGGGGCTTCCCCAACAAGGCTGTGCACAGGAGAGGAGATCTTGGGGGCAAGGAAATCTCCCATTGCACAAGAAGAAATCTTGGTTGTGTGTTGTTGGATATAACCCTATATCCAAAGAAGAGAGAATCTAAACTGCAGCTTCCCTCTTCAGCAGCAGAAACTCCTGTGGACAAAGGAAACAGCTTTCTCTGCACTTGTAATGTTTCCTTCACACAGACACCAATACAAATACATGAAGTTCATTTGACCTACAGCCAATAACATTGTTTAGCTATACTCTGGTAGCAAAGTCCAAGTATGGTCTCTTTCTTGACATTGCACGTGATATTGGAATGTCGACTGATAGCTATAAATATGGCAGCTAAA
Organism: Phrynocephalus forsythii; assembly: GCA_029282475.1. Lineage (NCBI taxonomy): Eukaryota > Metazoa > Chordata > Lepidosauria > Squamata > Agamidae > Phrynocephalus > Phrynocephalus forsythii. Next base: position 37,396,526 of record JAPFRF010000002.1, read on the forward strand.
GGAACCATTTAAAAAAAACTATTGAGTCAAGCATACATTAGGAAAGATCAACAGTCCATTCCCTTCCTGCACATTTCACACTACTGACCGATGCTCACCACATACATAGACAGCACTAGGCCGGATACGTCTTCTAGTGTGGCCAGGTAGCTGTGGCAGAAACTTGAAGTGTTTGGGCATCAAGTCCAAGCACGCGTCATGAAATTTCTTGATTCTCCAGTAATAAATCAGTGGGTTCAGAGCAGATTTGAGGTAGCAGAGCCAAAGGAGCCAAGTGCTGATCTCAAAAAAGTTGTGCTTCTGATAAAAGTGGCTGTTGAAGGTGGCAATAAGGCTGTAGGTGGTGAAGGGGGCCCAGCAGATTATGAAGACAATGAATAAAATCAAGATGGTTGTGAAGGCACGAGTTTTAAAGCTCATATCTATGTTCATCTGAAAGGGTCTCTGGAAGCTCATGAGACCCAGCTTGCTGGCTTGAGTGAGGCAGATGCTGTCTGGGTGGCTGTGGATGCGCACGGCGTTATGCCGCATAGTATTGAGGATGCCCATAAAAGAGTACAACATCACCAAGAAGGGGATGAAAAAGGAAATCAGGACCACCAGTATCACATAGGCACGGTAGCCTGGGTTGGTTGTGTAGCTGAACACACACTGAGGTGCTTTAGAAGGTATCTGTAGGCTGGGGCTCCCAACCGAGAGCGGGAAAGCCACTACAAAGGCGATCACCCAGGAAACTGCAGTGAGGACCTTTGCACGATAAGGATTCAGCTTATCCTGTTTCTGAACTATGATAAAGAACCTGTCAATGCTAATGATGAGAAGAATGGCACCCCCTTCAATGACAAAGAGCCAGAAAAACATGGCAGAGACTCTGCAAAAGACATCCCCAAAAACCCACTTAGTTGTGATGATGGTTATCAAAGCAAAAGGCATATTCAGCACAGCAAGCAGCATGTCGGCAAAAGCCAGGCTAGCTAGGAGAATGTTAATAGCAGATCGCATTGCAGTCTTTTGATAGACCATAAGGCAGACAACAAGGTTACCAAGGAAAGAAACCAGAAGTATAAATATCATGGCAGCAGAAAGCATGATCTGGAGTGGCAGGCTCAAGCTTCTGAAGTCTTGCAAAGGAAGGGCAGGCGTGCTGTTGACGGTCGACGCTGTCACCTCACTGGTAACCATGGCACCCCAATGGTATTTCAGCGGCTGTGTGGTGCCACTACGAACCAAGAAGGGAGTGGTGATGTTTGCGTAGGCATTTTCGTAGACAATAATTGTTGTGTTTAAGGTCCCAGAATGAGCCGGTGTTAGCATGGCAGAAAAAAACATCACTTCAGCACAGCAGAATGTAGAAAGTGAAAGAAGCTTCAAGGCATTTTAGCATGTAAATGTGAGGCCATCATGATCCATGGCCACAGGCTAAATTGTAGTTACATATCCAGTAGGGAGAAAGCAGAGCTTCGCCCTTCATGGCAGTGCTTTGGTCTGGAAAAAAAAAGATTAACACAAATTAACACATTAAAAATGGGAATAGTTCTACTGATTTGACCGGCATTGCTATGGACTAAGACAAAGCCCAGTTTACTAATTTGGAAAGGGAATGTGGTGGAGAAGAACATGTTTAAGGCAGAAGGAGTCAGGTTAGGTCCAGGCAAGAGTAGCAGCCCACACAATTGTAAGTGCTTGTTCATGGAGAACTGAATGAAATACTGCGTATTGCTGAACACAAATGGGTGGGAGGAGCTAACTTCCTTCCTTCATCTATCAGTCAGTCCTAGGATTGTGATCTTTAAGGATACTGTGTCACCAAAGTAATAAATGCCTAGTTTCATCATAAAGCTGCTGTCTTGTTTCTGCAGAGATCACCTACATTAGTGGTTCCCAACCTGGAGATCAGGACCCCTTTGGGGCGTCGAACGACCATTTCACAGGGGTCGCCATGAGCCAATGAAGAAAAGGGCACAAACAGTTTGGGCCTGGAGGAGGAGCGGGAGGAAGGGGGAGAAAAAGAGTGAGTTACAGCTTGATAGGTTGGAGGGGATGTCAGTCAATGGCACCGGAGGCTGCGATTGGCTGAGGGTGCCTGAAGAGGAAAGTTCTCTATGGCACCTGCAGCAGTGG